>JAINUW010000082.1:0-655386 GCA_020205615.1 Panax quinquefolius | reverse complement strand
TTAGATTATTTTGATCAAGTGGTGGCACATCCGAATCAAAATTATCCAAGTTAAGTCCCACCTAGCACTCCATATATTCAAAAGAGAAAATATCATCCTTGTGGTGACACAACAAAACAATATTGTTCAATTTTCTTTATAAGCATCAAATGTGATAAATTAACATCTTAAATACTTAATACTTGCCTTGTGGTGACACAACAAACTCATATTAAATATTTAATACTCTATTAATTTTATCATGCTAGAAAGCGACGCTCGATATTCCAAATATCTTTGAACGCTTTGGACTTAATATAAAAATTGAGGGTTTGTTATTAATTTGTCTCATCTTGTTTAGCGCGCATGCACATATATATATAAAATACGCGTCATATTAATGAACATGTGAAGCATGTTTGCATAATATATAATATATATATAGTATAGCATGCACATATAGAATACTATATTCTACCCGGATTGATTATGGACTTTTATTCTAGTTTGGTTCACTAGAGCCACCAAGTGAACCAAAAGGTCAAACCCTAGGGGTGCAAGAAATAATATTTAAATATAACTATTACATTTAAACCCTGGGGCTCCATAACAAATCGGGTCTTCACGCTCCTTGCTCCTTTGATCTCTAATTTTCTAAAATTAATTCTAACTATTCCTATTACAAAACTATTTTAAAATAAATAGAAACCTTGATCGCCATCAAGGGAAGTACATAGGAGGAGATAGAATTTACATTCGTGAAAAATTAGAGAAGACGAGGTACGCAGAATCCCATTTAATAAAACCCATACATTCATGCATCCAACTAAAATAAAATCCAATCGCATTGGTCAATAGTCCATAATCAATCCCATTTATTATCATACACATCACCATATGCATCAATAAATAATATTCATCTTATGAATAATAAACATTTAATATATATATTGATATCATTTAATGGGCAAATTTAGTTAGTATAAAATCTATTTTTGAATCAAAATAAACTCCTTTATTTTAATCCAAATTTAAATCAAAATAAAACTATTTTATTTTAATTTATCCTATTTTGAATAAAATAAACTATTTTATTTTAATCAAAATCTTTAATCAAAATAAACTCCTTTATTTTAATTAATTATGGAATCCAATTCCATGTAAAAAAAAAAATCTTTTATTAAGGAAACACGGATATTCTTTCCTATTCACAAATAAACTCCTTTATTTTGAATAATATGAAATCTTATTTCATATTTAAATAAACTCTTTTATTTAAGGAAATACGGATTTTCTTTCCTATTCACAAATAAACTCTTTTATTTTGAATAATATGAAATCCTATTTCATATCTAAATAAACTCCTTTATTTAAGGAAAGATGGATTTACTTACCTATTCACAAATAAACTCCTTTATTTTAGGAAAAATAAAATCCAATTTCAACTCCAATTAGTTATCATGGAATCCAATCCCAACTCTAATTAGTTAGCATGAAATTCTAATTTTAAAATTAAAATAAACTTTTATCTTAATTATAAAATAAATAAAATTATATATATATAATAATAATAACAGGAACTGTTAATATATATATATATATATAAAATAAACCGGATTTCCGTGCATGGCCTTAAAAAAAAAATGCTGTACTTGATTCACATGGATTTCCGTGCGCACGGTTTTCAAGGCAGCGTGGCAATCTCCTCGATATGCGTGCCAATCATGGCCACTTGAAATTCCGTGCATGTAATAAATTGTATTTAAAATTACTCAAATCATATTTTAATTTGATGCATCTCATTGAACCAGGAGCCTTTTTTATTTTAAATTGAAAACCGTGCCTTGCTTTATATTCACCTGACTCATGCATCATGCTTTTTATAGAGATCATGCACTGTAATCATTTACGTGCATAATAATTCGCACGGTTAAATAAGTTTTTTTTTTTTTTTTTTTTTTTTTTTTATAAATTTTATACAATAAAATTATGTCCAATTAAATTATTCTAAACACATATCAATATACATATCAAATTAAAACAATTAATAATTCGCATAAAGGTTTGGCTCTGATACCACTGTTAGGTTTGTAATATTCATGGCGCAATCAAATTGCAAAAAAATGCTAAGCACGGTAAAATCGAGTTTAAAATTTACAAACCATATACCCTTGATCACCCTTTATGCATAATTATTAATTAAACGAAAAGATAAAGAATAAAATCATACCCTTGAAGATCGAGCTTCCTCAGGTACAAGTTCACCTCCAATCCTTTTCGCGTTCAACTTGAATCCACCGGGTTTGGTTCCTTCCTTTGATCAACGTTAGCCACCCAATTGTTTGGCCTCTAGAGGTGATCCACCAAGGAAGAATAAAATTCAAGAAGATGGGGTATTTGGCTCAAACCCTAGTTTTCTATCTCTATAGAAAAGGGTACTCTCCCAACTATTGGAATTATGTTGTATGTTGAAAAAGTCAACAACCCATACCACACCTAATAAGACTCCTCTTATTTATAGATGTGGGCAACCCATCTTAACAATTAAGGAATTGGGTTTTATTTAATTAATTAAATTCTTTTAATTAATTAAGCTCCCTAATCTTATTAGGGATAATTAATTAAACTCCTTTAACTAATTTTCCTTCCTAATCCAATTAGGAATAAATGAGAGTACTTATATTAAATTAATTCCTAAACTCTTTTAGAAATTAAAATAATAATAATTGTAATAATATTAATAAGACTCCTCTTATTAATTTATATTTAATATTTCTAAAATATTAAATAATAATATTAAGCTATTTAATTTATTCTATCACCATAGATTAAATTAAATATACATAACATATTATTACGATTATGCCATTTACTTCTTAAATAATTATTCTTCCTTTTATGGTGTGACCCTTTAGGTTCTCCATATTAAACCTATTGTGAATAAATCAATTAGAACAATTCTAATCTTATTTAAATAAATAAATTAAACAATTAATTTATTTAAATAATATTTATTCTACAATAGGGATAAGCCTCCCTAACGATCAACGACTTTCCGATAATATAGATTTCAACATTAATCATTAAAGAACCTTTGAGTAAATAGTTACTGTGCTAATTCAATCATTCCACCATACAATGTCCCAATTAAATATAAGACATACGGAATTATCACAAGTCTTATTTTATTTAATTATATGTATTTCGATCCTTAAATGCACAACTCCAAATAATGCAAATTAGAAACTCCTTTCTAATTTCATTCTCCGCCGCCAAGGACTACCTTGGGTTGTCATTTATCGAATCACATAGACATTTCTCTTCTTTTATTAGAAGTGGTAGATTCTTTATCGATCATACATTATCTCCATGTACAACTTATTATACCCAAGCATACCCTTTGATATACCCTAAGGGTCTTAAGGAATAAGTCAAAGTATAACTCATCATACACAAGATACTATGATGATCTCAAGTCCAAGGATTACTTGTACTACTATCACTACAGGAATTCCTATTGACAAGCAAATAAAACTCCATTAGGTATTCCTTAGCGAGCCACGCTCGAAAGGAACTTATTCTCTAATAAGCACCTACATACTTGCTTTAGTGTCTCCACACAAATGATCATGAGATCAATAATCCTCATCCAATGAGCAAGCAACGTATGTACCAATCTATCCGGATTCACTAATCCCCAATTTAGTAATCCAACGATTGGGAACTATTTTAGTTTTAAGCTTTCTAAGAATTTAGATCTCATTAGAATGATCATCATCATTATTCTAAAATCATTGCTTAAAACTATGGGTTTATCACATATTATATAACAGCATCATGTAGATAATTAAAAGCCTTTAATAAATTAATACTTTTTATTAATAAATGAATAAGATTGTTTACAAAGTATATGCTTTATCATCAAACATGATTGGCTTGTATGCATACTACTTTCAATAGTAACATTACATTATTTCCGAACTAGGTTTGTAAAACCTTCATTTCACTTTCTCATCATACTCTTAGAATAGTTAGGCATGTATAAGTATACCTTAATTATCCGTACTTGACATCAAATAGGTTGTGATCTATTTTCAAGTTCACATTCAAATTACTTAGCTCCATAATGATTTATTTCAATCAATAAGGATTAACAAATTTCTTTAACAAAATCTGATGTTATAAGCTTTTAAACCATATATTTGTACTAATAAGCCTCTAATAGCATGCGCACATATATCTATCTCATTTACATGGACACAACATAGTTCATACTTTTAAAACATGCTAAAAATAACTTATGTCATGCTTGACTAGTTGAGGGCACATATCATTCACGTTTTAATACTTAGTTTACAAAAGATAATGGAGTTGGTCTTTGAAATCATTTTATCATTAATGATGTAGTATAGCACATAAAAGACAACTTTTAAAAACTCTTATATTAAGTAACTTAGTCATGATAACATCTTCTCAAGTTCAAAACCTACCTCATGTAGCATTCATGCACCTTAGTTCTATTATATCAAGTTTCTCTTAAAAACTTTTCTAACACAAGGTCTAACAAGTTTTATCATGAACAAGACACTATAAACACCATATCATGCTCATTTATATTTGAACTCAACCATGTATATAAACCACTAAGTCCAAAACTTATAGAACATAAGTTTCCTCAAGGTTTGTTTTTTTTTAATTTCTTTTCCAAAACACATACTAAGTCAAGCCAATGCTTTCTATTATGAGCAAGGAAATTTTATATGTCAAGTATAATATCATGCATTTTCATGTTACATCACTTACAATAACATATTCCATCATCGGGAGCATTATACTTGCGTATGTGCTCGTTCGACGCCCTTCGATCGCCTCCGAATACGTAACAGTCACAAAGATGACTATTTTGACCCTTCCTAAGGACCTCAAATTAAAACACTTAAAGAACCAATGTTTTAGGTCTATTCGTCCTCGTTCCGGATCATCTTGAATCACCTCAATCGGAGTTTGTATGAAAAGGTTATGGCTGTTTTAGTAAAACATATCCTGTAAGATATTTTTTCCAAAATTGGCTAGGCAAACTACCCCCTCTCACGGGGGTGGGGTTTTTACATTAGGGGGCCCTTGCAAGGCAAGGGGTCCTTCATTAACTCATGAATTTTGATCCTGAACATCATATAAAGCCAAATTAGGCCTACAAACTCCTTTCTAATAACCATACCAACCTACCCAAGGTGTAATATGTTTACAAAAACATAAACTAATGTTTCTAACACGTTTCTAACCACATAAATAACATAAACATCAAAGATTACAACCTTTCATTAGCTCTTCTTCTGACATTCATAGCGAAATTCTTCATTGTGATTTCGTTCTACATCCGTTTTGACTCGTTCAACTTGGGTTGTTTTCGTTTTTCAACATACTAACAATATCTATCATCAATTTCAAATTCTATCCATCAATTTTGACTCCAACATAAGTTAAAATATACATATGCCATCAAAACCCCAGTTTTTAATCTTTAACATATTCTTATGATTTTGATTACTCTAGAACCAATTAAAGAGACTATATATACTAGATTATACACCCATACACATATATATACAACATCTCTTCAAATCACCCAACCAAGATAGCTTTTTAAGTGAAGAACTTGAGAAACTATAAATTAGAATTTTAGAACTAGATGAATACCTTTGAACAACAAAAAAAAATATCATGTAAAGCGTATACATGAATACATATGAACACCATATATGCATATAGATTCACAATCATGAAAACCTAATTTTACAAAGACTAAATACAAAACATCTTAATTTAGTGTAAGGGTTAGTTTGATACCTTTATAGGTTGAATTAGGAGAAAAGATGGAGATAAGGAAAGTTTTTCTTTTGTTTTCTCAAGGTTTCCCTTCTTCTTCTTTTTCTTCTTCTTCCTCTTCTCTAACTTACGTACATAGAAACATATAACGTATAATATAATAGATATAAATTATATAATATAAATATATATGTAACTGATATCAGTTACATTTTTTTTTCTTTTTTTTAATCAAAAGCCATAAGGCTTGTTTGGCTAAACCATTTTAAAATAATGACTTAATCATTCCTTAATCCTTGTTTGGCAAAACAAGATTAAAATAAGAATTTTAAAAGCTCTAAGGCTTTGTTTGGTAAAACCAAATTAAAACTCTTTTAATTTATTTTCATAAATCATTTATAATATAGTTTATTGTCCCACATTGCTTACTTGGATTTCCATATCCAATCTTAATTAAATAAACTAATTACCACATACTAAATAAATTTCCCACTTAACCAAATATCACAAAATTATAATCTCATTATAATTTTATTTAATAATTAATATATCACTTTAATTATTAAATTACTTACGTTAATATAAAGCAACTCATGTAATCTTTAACAACTCTCTAATTGTTAAATTAAATTAGAGTATTATCTAATAATTTTAATTCACCAATATATACTAACAACAACCACATAAATAAAATATTTATTTAATTTAATAAATATTTTAAATTACAAATAAAATCTTGGATTGTTACATCCTTCCCTCCTTACAAGGATTTTGTCCCCAGAATCACAACTCAAACAATTCATTCCTCATATTCTTCCCTCCTTATAAGGATTCCGTCCTCGGAATCACTGAAACCCTACCTTACTCAGGTTTTCATCAAATCATTTCGTTGAATAACTTCAACACATGACCTGAATATATGTTTTATATTTCCTACTACATTCATTACTTCAACAAATTCTAGGTTTTATTTCATAACTTTCACTTGAACTCAATTATATTTTGAGTATTATATTCTCTTTAACCCATTCATTTCCTTTTTTAAGGATCGTTATCATAAACACTCGGAATATTACATTCACCCATTCTTCTAAGAATTTCGTCCTCAAAATTTTATTTATTAATCTTCATTCATTCAATCTATCAAAATAGATTTTATGTTAATATTTTATTCATTCATTGGGTTCTATAACCACTTCTTTTCACAATGATCTTTCTACAATTATTAAACTTTTTTATTAAAAGTTTTACATTATTATTTGATAACTCATCTCCCCCTTATTTCAAAATTTCTTTTCTCACCTATTCAACATATACATCTTTTAGTGTCGCATTCTACAACTTACTTCTTTCTAAGGAATATCATCCTTACCACATTCGCCTTTTAGAATAGAAAGAATCTTCCACAATTGCTCAATAATTGGGAAGCAGTATAAATAACTCAGGAATTTTAAAAGATTCCAAATCATGCTGAGGGGTCATAAGACCTTAAACTACGTCCATGGTTATAAGTACTCTTTCAACTTAAACCTTATCAGTCATTAGACTATAGGGACTCCCGTATTTAGGGTGTTAAGCCCTTCGTACGATGTATTGTGCACAAACATTTAAACGCTATGCGTATGTCCATAGTTATAAGTAATCTTTCAACTTAAACTTTAACAGTCATAAGACTATAGGGACCCCTCGTACTTAGGGTGATCAGCCATTCGTATAATGTATTGTGCACAAACATCTAAACGCCTCCGTGTAATCCCCTATAAAAGGGTTGTTCATCTCAGCTTTTCAACATCCGAATCCACACCAAAATAATTTGGTTTGGCATAACTTTTCAAGAAACGCTTGAATTTCATGAACATCTTTCAATATTCGTCTAGCTATATCAAATAGCATAGACTTTAAAAATTATTTTAAAGCCTAAAAATTAGTTTTTAATTATTTTGAGTATATTCCATAAATATTTAATATTTTTGGAATATAAATGGTATTTATTTAATTATAATGTTAAATAAATTATTTAAAAATATTTTTAATACTTAAAAATCATAAAAGATTATATTATGGTATAAGAATATATTTTAAGTTATTTTTAATAACTTTTGATATTTTGTGATGAATTTCATTAATAAATGTATATTAATGGTGATTAATTTATTTAATGAATATATTAAATAAATTATTAAAAATAAAATTAATGATTTAAAATTATATAAAAATGATTTAAGCGTTATAAAAATATTTTAAGTTATAAAATATAACTTTTGATATTTTTCATGAAAATATAAATATATTAATATTAATAACAATTATCTGGATAATGGATTTAATCGCTTTTAAAAATCATATAAATATGATTTTAAAGTATTAAAAAATACTTTGTGATATTATAAATGTATTATAATATTATGTTATAATTTTTATTAACATTTAATATTAAATAAAAATTAATAATAAAGGAATTATGTGGTATTTATATTATATAAATACAATATTAATGATTGAAAAACGATGATAAATAGTAATAATTATCTGAAAATTATTACTAGCTTATGAAAAATATTTTGATTGATAATAAAATTATCTAAGATCATTGTTAATTGTTAGGCAGAGTTTAATTGAACTTAAACTCGATATTTGTCTGACTAAGCCGTCGGGATGTCAGAATTGTGCCGAACTCGACTGGGACTGTAAAAGTTTGACTTGAGGTTAGGTTTTATGTGATGTATAGACTGATAGGGTTATGTGTTAATTCGTTTAGGTTATTTTAAATACTGTGATGATATTATTCTAATTTGTATATCGATATTATTTATATATTAAGTCTTCAGACAAAACTTATTAAAATGCGTAACAGTTATCGACCGAATAGGCAAGTTTCGTATACTTATTTATTGTGGAAGTTTTTATTAACTCGACCTCGAGTTGTATTATTCAGTTATACTTGTGATTAATCATTTATGATTTCCATGTCTAAGAATTATTAAATCTCACTCTGTGCATACTACATGTATTCATCAGGTATGAAAGGCTGATCACCTTCATTACCATTCGGTCCATATATATATATATTCATGTTCAATGTTCGTTCAGCTGTGAAATTTTTTTTTATGCTATTTCACAACTATATTGTTGAATTATAGCCAACTTATTATTCAAATTCTTTCAATCATGATATATCCTTAAATAAACTTATACTTGTTGGGCAAACTTATTCTCACCCTTGCTATATCATGATAAACATTGCAGATTAAGACGAATTTGTTGGATACAAGGAAAAGTTAAAGACAGTTCCAGCTTTAAGTTTATTTGTGTAGTTAAATTTGTATAAGTATTGTATATTAATATTGTTGTAAGTCAAATAAGTTATGAACTGTGTATTAAGTGAAGGTTCTTGACCTTGGGGAAAAGTGTGTAAGTTTATTGTATAAATAATTTATGTATATATCTTCCAAAATAGTTATAGAATTAGTTTACCAGATCCGTGGTGATTTAGGACCCGGATTTGGGAATGTTACAGTTGGTATCAAAGTTGTTGGTTATGAACCTTAGGTAGGAATACCTTAGACCAATAACCGCAGTGATTAGGATAAGATCTAACTCACATAGAGTTAGTTGGTTGGTAAGATTCAAAGACGAATCTCGGTGAGTTTGAAAAATATAGAGTTCCCTAACTCTGATAATAAAGTTGAATAGTAGTGGTGAATAGATATAGTCTAAAAGACTAAAAGTGCAGTGATAGGAGATCGTAAAACAAAACAATCATAGTTTAGAAATGAATCGTAATTTATACGATGAGATCACCCCGTGATCTGATTAGGTGATAGCATGGAGAAGAATCAATCTAATGATTGAAAAGATTTATAGCAAGATTGTTGTGTGTCAGTTGTACTATGAATTGGTACAAATTTAGGAAAGGATTATGAATATGAGTTGAATGAAATTTGTATTGAGAAGGGAGCTAGGATTAAGTGGGGATTTCAATTAAAGACTCATGTCAACAGCTAAGTTGTATGATTCTTCGTATGTGAGTTGAATTGTACTTGGTGGAACAACCACTTAGTTTCTGGTACTGATAATCATTGAAATGTCTATGTCACGCTATTTATTATATACTTGTTGAGAAGGTGATTCTTTTCTCAGGTGTATATCAGATAGATAGGTTTTAAGTAGAGAATATCAGGTTAAGTACGAGTTCTTAAAACTCATACTTATGTTACGTTTGTGACTCATAGTTATATGAAATGTTTATGAACCCCTCAGCGAATGGACGCCAAAGGTCTGACTAGGACACGTTCTTAAACTCATATGATTGTGGAAAGTTCATGAACTCATAAGTGTGGTTTGACGAACTAGGTGTAGTTTTGTGTGAATGAAGTATTAAGGATAATATGAATAGATAGACTATTTAAGCAAATGATTATTAGTGGAGACATAAGTTTTCCAAAACTCCTAGCTATGCTAGACTTCTAAATTTTGACATCAAGCTAAATACGAACAATGTGCTTTTGAAAAATGAATTTTTATTCTCAACTCTTGGTGACCATTGTGTATGCTTGGACTTCGGGCCACCTACACCTCGTTACATGTTGAGATGATAAAACTAATTTGTAAAAATGATTTTTGAATAGTTTAAAGTATAGTCTATGCTACTTGTTTAGGCTAGACGATAATGATTTGAAATATCAAAATATATTTTTTATTTATCACTTATGTACCATGTAACCTGGTGCAGAGATGATAAAAAGTTGATAGAGTTATAAATACAGGAATACTTAGTGTGAATTCGATCTAAAAATCATTATTCCACTATTGTATGATGTGTGTTATGACAAAGTCATACAATAACGACATCCTCAAACGGACTGTTAATGTCTGATGCGATCATCGTAGCGTCATTCTCAAAAATATTTTAAAAAATTTAATTTGCCAACGACGTTTGGCTATACACATTCGTAAATCGATTGAAATTGATTATTGATATGAGTCTACGCTATTCGATTCAGCTAGACTAATGTTATGAAAACTCTAAGTGTTCATTGAAAAAAAATTCCTGAACCAAATTATTTTGGTGCGGAATCCAATAAAAGTCGAGGTAAATTTTTGTGCCTATGGCGTTGGATTTGAAATGAGATAAAACCAAGATTCTTTGGGCGATCTTTGAGCGTCTTAATAATCACCCTCTATGTCTTCAGGGTAAGACGGTTTGTTGATGAATTTCCATAAAACCTTTGTGAAAATGACAGACAATAGTCTATATAACTCCTCGACCATATTTGAAAATTTTTACTCTTGTGAGTGGTGTATTAGGTAGCATGTAATGATGTGTATGAATGGTGTAAGCATTATGGTGTAAGGTGAATTTCAAGGACGAAATTCTTAGAAGAAGGGGTGAATGTAAGAACCCGAGAATTTGGACAATTTACTAGAATCTTAAAAGATGGATTTAAGGTCAAATAATAGACCTAGACAGAAAATAAGTGAATGGATTTGACATTTCTGGAAAGAAATTTAATGAATTTAAAAATTTTTGTGGTGAGTTATTCAGGATTAAGAATATAAGTGTATATATTCTGTATATATGGTCATTTATGTGTTCAGAATGTGGTTAGGTCTTCAGACAAAGCTTATTAAAATGCATAACAGTAATCGACCAAACAAGCAAGTTTCTTGTACTTATTTATTGTGCAAGTTTTTCTTAACTCGACCTCAAGTTGTATTATTCAATTATACTTATGGTTAATCATTTATGATTGTCATGTCTAAGAAATATTAAATCGCACTCTGTGCATACTGCATGTATTCATCAGGTGTAAAAGGCTGATCACCTTCATTACCATTCGGTCCAGATATATATATGTTCATGTTCAATGTTCGTTCAGGTATGAAAAATTTGTTCATGCTAATTCACAACTATATTGTTGAATTATAGCCAGCTTATTATTCAAATTCTTTCAATCATGATATATCCTTAAATAAACTTATACTTGCTGGGAAAACTTATTCTCACCCTTGCTATATCATGATAAACATTGCAGATTAAGACTAATTCGTCAGATACAAGGAAAAGTTAAAGATAGATCCAACTTTAAGTTTATTTGTGCAGTTAAATTTGTATAAGTATTGTATATTAATATTATTGTAAGTCAAATAAGGTATGAACTGTGTATTAAGTGAAGGTTCTCGTCCTTGGGGAAAAGTGTGTAAGTTTATTGTATAAACAATTTATGTTTATATCTTCCGCAATAGTTATAAAATTAGTATACCAGATTTGTGATGATTTGGGACGCTACATCAATTATTTATTTTCCTCAATAAATAAATTATTTAAAATATTTATTTAATTCAATAAATATTTAAATTAAATTACAAATTTCTCGATCGTTACATCCTCCCCTCCTTAAAAGGATTCTGTCCCCAGAATCACAACTCAAAAAATTTATTCGTTACATTCTTCCCTCCTTAACAAGATTATGTCCCTAGAATCGCTACACAAGATTAAGCAAATAACTGAGGATAATTCTTTATCATAATGTCTTCAAGTTCCCACGTAGCTTCTTCAGCATTGTGGTTTCTCCAGACTACCTTTATAGAAGGTATCACCTTATTCCTCAGTACTTGGTCTTTTCTATCAACAATTTGAATATGGACTTCTTCATATGACAAATCTTTCTCAAACTTTAAGGGCTCGTATTCTATAACATGTTTATAGTCAGGCTTATATGGTCGCAACACTAATACATGGAAAATGTTATGAATATGTTCCAACTCTGGAGGTAAAGCTACCTCGTACGCCACTTCACCAACTCGTCGAAGCACTTCAAAAGGTCCTATAAACCTAGGGCTCAATTTCTTCTTCTTGCCAAACTAAATTTTCCCCTTTCAGGGAGACACTTTCAAGAAAACAAAACTACCGACATCGAATTCCTGATTTTATCGATGCTGATCGGCATATTTCTTTTGTCTATCCTGTGCAGCTATCAATCTTGTTCGAATAACCTTGATGATCTCGACAGTCTGTTATACCAATTCTGGACCCAATAGCTGACGTTCACCTACCTCATCCCAACATAACGGAGTTCTGCATTTCCTGCTGTATAACACTTCGTAAGGAGGCATGCTAATACTTGCGTGATAACAATTATTATAGGCAAATTCAACCAACGGTAAATGATCGTCCCAATTTCCCTTGAAATCCATGATACATGCTCTAAGCATATCTTCTAGTGTTTGGATGGTTCTCTCACTCTGTCCGTCAGTTTGAGGATGGTACGCTGTGCTCATTCTCCGATGTGTTCCCAAGCATTCTTATAGTCGTTTCCAGAAATTAGATGTGAAACGTGGATCTTTGTCTGATATAGTGGACACAGGTACACCGTGTCTTGACAAAATTTCCTTCACGTATATTTTTGCTAACCGATCTAGGGTAAATCGAAGCTTGATTCGCAAAAATTGTGTCGACTTCGTCAGTTGATCGATAATCACCCAAATGGAATCGTAACCTTGTTGGGTCGTTGGAAGACCTACCACAAAATCCATTGTGATATGCTCCCATTTCCATTCTGGTATCTCCAATGGTTGTAATAATCCGCTTGACCTTTGATGTTCAGCTTTAACTTTCTGACACGTTAAGCACTTCGCCATGCACTCAGCCACATCCTTTTTCATATTCGGCCACCAAAAATGATTTCTAAGATCCTGGTACATCTTTGTACTCCCAGGGTAAATCGAATATCTTGAGCTGTGAGCTTCACTCAGAATTTCCTCCTGAACTTCTGGTACTTTCAGAACCCAAATTCTTCTTTCGAATCGAAGTAACCCTTCCGAATTGATTTTAAATTTGTTTTCCTCACCTTCAGATACTTTCTATTTTATCTTTTCACAGTCTTCATCTTGAAGTTGTGCATTCTTTACCTTATCTACCAACGTCAAACCGTTTCCCATCTGGAATAATTTTTTGTCGGATTCTGTTGGATATTTAATTTCCAACTCCATCTTAGCCATTTTCGACACTAGCTTTTCCTGAGCAATCAACATCATTAACTTCTCCCATCCCTTTGTACTTAAGGCATCAGCAACAACATTTGATTTTCCGGGATGATAGAAAATCTCGCAGTCATAGTCTTTGATTAACTCCAACCATCTTCTCTGCCTCATATTCAAATCTTTTTGTGTAAAGATATACTTCAGACTTTTATGGTCGGTATATATCTCACACCTCTCTCCATAAAGATAATGTCTCCAAATCTTTAGGGCAAACACCACCGCGGCTAACTCTAAGTAATGAGTCGGATACACTTTCTCATAATCTTTCAATTGTAGTGATGCATACGCAATAACTCTGTCGTTTTGCATAAGCACACATCCTAGTCCTTTATGTGATGCGTCACTATACACCACAAAATTCCTGTATCATCATCCAATGATAACACAGGTGCTGTACTCAATTTCTTCTTCAATTCTTGAAAACTTTCCTCACACTTCTCTGTCCAAACAAACTTAACCATCTTCCGAGTTAAATTCGTCAATGGAGTCACGATCTTAGAAAAGTCCTGAATAAAATGCCTTTAGTAACCTGCCAATCCTAAGAAACTCTTTACTTCCGACGGTGTCTTTGGCTAATCCTGATTTATTACAGCTTCCACTTTTGATGGATCTACCGAAATTCCGTTCTTATCAATAACATGTCCGAGAAATTGTACACGTTCTAACCAAAATTCACATTTTGAGAACTTAGCGTACAACTTCTCTTTTCTCAATGTCTCCAACGTCACTCTTAAGTGTTCCACATGTTCCTCCTTGGTTTTGGAATATATCAATATATATCATCAATAAACACCACCACAAATTTGTCTACAAATGGTTGAAACACCCTGTTCATTAAATTCATGAACGTTGCAGGTGCATTAGTTAAACCAAAAGACATAACCAGAAACTTGTAATGACCATATCGAGTTTTGAATGCTATTTTTGGTACATCCTCTGGCCTCACCTTTAGGTGATGATAACCACTTCTCAAGTCTATCTTTGAGAAATAACTCGCTCCCTTCAATTGATCGAATAGGTCATCGATTCTAGGTAATGGATACTTATTTTTAACCGTGACGTTATTCAATTCTCGATAGTCAATATAGAGCCGCATCGATTCATCTTTCTTCTTAACAAACAACACCGGTCCTGCAATTGCACCATTAACTCTTTCATCTCTACCAGGGCCATTCTGTATGGTGCCTTAGATATCGAGGCCATTCCTGGTAATAAGTCAATTACGAACTCGATTTGTCGATTCGGCGAAAGACCCGACAAATCATCTAGAAATACGTCTGCAAAATCTCTTATGATCAGTATTTTTTCTAACTTCGTACTCTTCTTTTGTGTATCGACTATGTAGGCTAAGTATCCTACACATCATTGTCTCAACAACTTCTTGGCTTGCATCACCGTCAGACAACTTGCTTGTCGAGGTGACTTGCTTCCATAGAACACAACCTTTAACGGAGTCATAAGGTTAACACATTTCCTTTGGCAATCAATTACTGCTCCGTAATTAAATAACCAATCCATTCCCAGTATAACATCAAACTCACCAAGTCTAATTGGTATCAAATCTACCATCATCTCGTGATCCTTTATAATCACTTTACAATTCCTATATATGAATCTAACAAGAATCACTTCCCTATTCGCAATCTCTACGCTTAAGGGAAATTCTAATTCTTCCCGAGGCAAATCTAAATTCTGAGCAAATTCATCGAATATAAATGAACAAGTAGCACCCGAATCAAATATCACATAAGCATTAATACCATTAATCAGAATGATACCTGACACCACATCCTTAGACTGTACAACATCCTACACGGTCATATTAAAAGTCCTCGTAGTAGGTCGACTTGACTGTGCTGGTCCAGTGATAGTCAATGCACAACCATCGTTGTTGTTTCCTTTTCCACCACTTGCACTTCCCGCTGGCTTTTTAGGGAAATCATGAGCCATGTGATCCTTTGAATCGTAGGTAAAACATGCTCCTTTCTTTGGGCTAAAACAGTTCGGTACAATGTGTCCCTCCTAACCACAGTTGAAACACACCCGCTTTCCCTTCAAAAATACCCCAGTAAGGTTCTTCCCGTACGTCGTACAAGCTTCAAACTTTTTTTGTTGTTGATTTCCTTGCCGTCCTCCTGTATTCGAATTCTCGCTCCACTTTCTCTTTTGATAGTTATTTCCAACGTTACTTCCACCAGCCTTATTTTCATTCTCATTCTTCCTCTTCATCTATTCTTAATTGTACTTGGTCAAGGCATCACTTCCACCTTCCGCAATAATTGCCTTTTCTAGTACAGCCGCAAATGTATTTAGCTGGAACATTGAAAGCTTGCTATACAGCCAGGGTTTTAATCGTTGTTCGAACTTCTCACTTTACGCTCGTCGATATTGACTTGATAAGTGGCAAACATTGCCAACTCGTTAAACTTCGTAGCATATTCTAGCACCGTCATAGTTCCTTGTTTCAGCTCCAGAAATTGCACCTCCCACTGATTCCAAGAACTCACTGGAAAGTACATTTCGAAAAACATCTCCTTAAATCTATCCCACATTATCACTCCTTATCCCCCACGAACCTTATTTGCACGCCACCAAGCTAGCTAGGACTTGACATCAATGCGTTGCGAATGCAGTCTTCTGATCCTCGTTAACTCTAGCAACGTCGAACACCTTCTCCATTTCCATGATCCAGGTTTGGGCTTCCACTGGATTCATAGACCCTTGAAACTCTGGCGGTCCAATCGCTTTGAATTCCTTGAACGTCGTGACTTGAGCTTGCGGTTGATTCGCAAGTGCACCCGTCAACAGAGTTACCAACTGCTGAACCGGATTAGCGTTGGCCTCGTTATTATTATTAGTAGACCCCTCAAGAGGTTGTTATTAACGTGGTTGTCTTCTTTTAGGAGGCATTTTCTGTTAAAATATACGCTTATTAGTTCATTACTCAACTTCTTGATTATTTGAAGTTTAACTTAAACATTCTAATATTAAAGCTATAACACATAACATTTCAAATAAACTTTTATTCATTCATAACGTTTTAAAACATATAAAGATAGCATAACCGCTATTAACATTCACTTTCCTGAACTAGACAAGTTTCAGGATTACATACTCATACTATCCCTTTATTCATCTCAAAATAAGGGATTCACAGTTTATTTACTCACTTACTTAACCACACATTATTATTATTATTATTATCTTTATCTATACATATTAAGACGTCGTAAGGCTTCTCGATGCTCTTTCTCTATGATACGATATGCCATTCTACGATCCATCACGAACCATGACGACTTCTCAAACCGAGGTGGGTAATAAAAGACTCGATCCTAGACCCTATCATTCACAGATTTAAAAGTGTAATCCATTTCATTCATCTTGGCTTTCTTCACTTGGACCTTAGCCTCAGCACCGTCTACACATTGAGTCGCCTTCATCCAAGCATCCTCTGCTCTTGCACGCTTAGCTGATTCCTCTTTGAAGTCGTCTTTTAATTTCTCCATGTCAGTCTTGATCTTCTCGTTTACTGCCAATAGATCTTCATACTGACCCTTTGTATGAACCAGGTCCCACTCTGTGTTTCCAAGGCGTGAGTCGAGTTCTTGAATCTCCACATCCTTCTGCTCCATCGTAGCGTGATGCATCTGATAATTGGTATTTTTACCTACTTATTGAATACCAATTCATGGGAATTGTGTCCTTCTCAAGTACATTTTATTGTGTTTTAATTGCATTTCATGTTATTTTGCATTACACTTACTTAAAACTCCTTTTTGTGAATAAGTGCAGGAATCGACTTAATTTTGGTGATATTAGAGGGCACGAGGCTAAGGGATGCGTGAAGGCGAGGAGGCATAAGCGGTGATGTGCATGGCATGGAGGTACAATATAGCATGGAGACCAAGCATGGAAGAAGATCAATCATGAAAGAGCAAGTAGTAGCAGCAGGAACATGACATCAGTAGAATCAGAACCATAACTTGCAGACTAAAGGTCGCGCGACAGAAGAGCCTGGGGAGCGCGCACCCGCACGAGAACTCAGTTGGACAGGGCACACTTTCTGCAAGTCTCGCGCCCACGCGAGGGACATACTGAAGGAGCGTGCGGCCGCGCGCGATGCTAAAGTTGTGATTTTGTTTTATTTTAATTTTAATTAAATGAATTGTAATAGGTTTTTAAAAACAATTCTGACGGGTGTCAGAAAGGAGGATTGATACTTTTAGCGTATTTTACATATCATAACTAGGGTTTACACCTTGGGAGAGATTCCAACGTAGAACGAAGCCAAAACATCTACTTCTCCAATTCTTCTTGGGATTCTCTGTCATTGTGGATTTTTATTATTGTTTACTGAATTTCTATGAGGATTTAATCGTTGATCATTGGTTTTTATTTAGCAATTGGGTTTGATCGTTCTATCTTTCATATTTCAATTGTTTGCTTATTGATCATGTTTAGCATTGATCCCATAATGGTTTTTGGTTCAAACATGAACTAAACTCCATTATGGGATTCTAACGGATTTTAATATGTAGTTTGGTTGCACGCTTAAATGCTAGGGTTGTTTTGCATATTATATGGGAATTCTATCGTGATTATTTTACATGTATGAATGCCTGATCACCATTCATCTCAGTATTTGTATGGAATTGACAATGAACATGCAAGTATGGATTGTAATCATGATAGCATACGAATATGGGGCTGTTATATATGGCTTATGTATTTTGTGAACCGAGATAGACATATCTTTGTTTCACCGTATGAGCTAGAGTAAGGGCTTGTGCTTAAAATCGATATAATTGCAATTTCGCATGTATATATAGTGATTTTGGTTGTGTTGATGATTACATAGAGTCTATCATCATACGTGGATCTTTGTGTAAAGTAGGTTATCTTGCATTGAAAAATTGTTACAACTCTATTCGTGCTCTTGGCTATTTTCCTATGATATGTGAACACTTCTTGCATGATAGTGGCGATGAGATGAAATATTAAATGAAGTTAGGGTCCCATTATCTCCAGTTTATATTTATTCCACTATTATTCTTATTTTTAGTTGTTAGTATAATTAGTTCAATTCAACAATTCTAGTTATTAGTTTAAGCATATAAATACAGTGAGTTAATTGATGCATAATAGTTTAAATTTAACAACTTTCTCTGTGGGATCGATACCCTACTTACTCTGTATTACTTGTTGACGCATGTATGCTTGCATGAGTTAGAGCTCTTTTATTAGGACTATAAAAGAGGCAACAACATCTCAACCAACTCCTTTAGCTCCTCAACCTTGTCCTGTAATTCTATGTTACGGTCGTATAGATCATCATACATCTTAGCTGATATGGAGTTTGGTGGAACCTCCACAGGATCCTCTTTCTCATCTTCGTCCTCTATCTCCTCAGAGCTATCCTCCTCGGGATCTGTCACAGGCTCATCCTCCTAAATCGACTATTCCCTCACTACATGAATATCCCGGGGTTCGTCATCTCTAGGTACCTAAGGTATCACTTCCCTAGCTGGACTAGATCCTCTTTTGTTAGACATCCTGACAACAAAATATTTTAAGTTTTACTTAACATCTTTTGATACTCGCGAGCACATAAGTTATTAACATATAGCACATAGTGTCTTTTATTATTTAGCTTCAATGGATGCCTTAATCCATTCCTTAAAACTCGATAAGAGTTGGACACCTCTATGTTTTCTGTTTCCGTAAAGGTTACTTGCAAAGGTTTCCCCACCTAAGGTTCATAATCTAAGGCTTTGATACCAATCTGTGACACCCCCAAATCCAAGTACTCCATTCCCACAGGATTTGGTGTTCACTATTCAAAACCATTACATCTAACTACCCATAATCAAAGGATAAAGACATAATTTAAATAACTTGACCATAGTTTTTCCCATTAAAGGGTTACATCATCTCAAAAACAATCCCAGTTAATCTATCCTCAAATTATTACATCAGTTTGCGGAATACATCATAAAATAAAACAAGTCTTAGAACATAAAACATTTAAATAAATTTAATAAATCTTCAATACTTGGACATTTTGCCCTTTCCTTTGCTAGTAGATGGCTCATCGACTTTCTCAACTTTAGCTGCAATGTTAAATGCAAGAGTGAGCAAACAATTGCTCACTGATATAGAGAGTAGTAATGATAGCAACATTAGAATGAACAACAAATACTGAACAATAATGAACTTGTTCTACGAATCAAAAATAGAAAACAAGTTCAAACTTTAATATCTGAGGGTCTTAAGACCACGAACTATGTCTCCGGTATTTAGGTATTATTACCTCAACCTTAACAGTCATTTAGACTATACAAACCCTTCTTAATGTACTTAGGGGTATCAGCCCTTTGTACCATGTATTGTGCACAAACATCTAAACGTTACATGTACAAAATCCCCTATGTTTGGGTTGTTCGTCTCAGTTTGGATTTAGAATTTCTGCACTGAAGAAAGTTTACCTCGGAACTAGCTTATCAGTTGTTCTAGAATTTTAGAACACTATTCATTTATAGACCAATTCAATTCAATAAAGGTTTACTTGCTATTTGAAGGTTTGACACAATGAAATAGAATTGAACAACGTTATTTAAGTCAAAGATTTAATAACAACATTATGTATTTGAATAGACATGGTATATATATGCAAAGTACCATATCCAAGAGAATTAGAACAGCCTCATTTGAATCAATGTATTAGAACAATGCATACTTTGAATAATAATATCAATATTTAGAAATGTAAAACTCCCTCGATGTAACGAACTAGGTTACAAAAGCTTGTAAAATCATACATGAGATAGAATCAATAGACTTGCTCAACTTTACTGTAAAATATAGAAATTAAAAGCTTGTTTGACATAAAGATAACATAGCTATGAAACTTGCTCAATAAAAGTTTAGGATAAGAAACTTGCATTCATTATAAAAAGAATGAAGTTAGGAAACTTGCCTTGTATGTAAGCTACACAAGTGTAATAATGTTCATCAATTACCCTACACATATCATTGGAATCACAATAACAATTAGTTGTATTAATATTAGCTCTATAGGTCTAAACCATCATTTAGGTCATAACCTTAACTTAGCATCTAACCATGTTGGTTAACATCCTTAATGAATCTGAAATCCCATTATAAACTAACATAACTTTACCATTCATCTTAAACTTTTGAAAACATCACATTTAGTTTCATTATATAACTTATTCAAGTGACAACTATAATCTCCATATTTCGGTATTATATTATACTACAACCTGTTATGATGCCTTAGGTTAGGATACAACATCATTATCATGCATGCCAAGCCAAATTAGACCCTTGTATATTAACCTACAAACAAACAGACTTCACTGCCTAGGCTTAGGACCTGCAGCAATTATGACTGTCCCCATGCTCTTAACCTTAAGCAGTAACTTCTGTTCTTTGTAGATTCACATAAGGCCTACTGCCTAGCAATTTCGCCATTTTTTACTATAGCAACCAGCGTAGCTTCTGCCAGTACGAATGAAAACTATGACTGCTATTTACATTATATAGATCTCCAAATCAACCCAATTTTCTACAGAAATCATGAAACCTAGCAACTAAAACTTTGTAGTAACATAGATAAGCATGCTATACACCATTCCAATTACATAAACATTACATAAATTCAATTTTAAGGGATCAAAACCCCAATTTCTCTAATTTCATCATTTTTTACACTTTTAGTGAATTCGATCGCTGCGACTTCATTTCTTAACCAATTGACATGATTCAAACTACGCCGCTTTTGTTTATTAACATACTAACACAATGCAACATCAATTCGCAGATTACAACACATATTGAGCATGGAATTTTGTACTTTCTAAAGCCATTTTTCATACATACACACTGATATTTCCAACTTCTTCCTACAGACCAATTTCTTGTATTCTAATCATCAAATAGTACTCACATAAGATGATTAACAGATTATAAACCACATACATACATGTATCAATCCAACGTAATTAAGTAATTTATAAAAGATGATCATAGAAACTTAAAAAATAACATTAGAAGTAAAATATACCTTTAAACCCTAGTTGTATGCTAGCAAGAGATGGGGATCCTCTCTCAAAACCAATGTAATTCTTCCTTCTCTAAAATCTCTATGTTTTCCTCTTTGCAATTTTATGTTATGTAGCCTTAGGAAAAAAATCACGCATAATATACACTGACTCCCTTTTCCCCACGTACGTCAGGTGAAAAACCAAAAAGGCGTTAGTTAAAATAAACCACAAACCATAAGGCTGCATTTGGTTACACACAAATTCCCCCCACCAGTTTATTTTAATAATATTATATTATATAGTTTCACTTGTCGCACTTTAATTTAGTTAATTTAAATATCTTTAGTTTAGTTAATTTAAATAACTTACAATAGTATTCATAATAATTTTTATTATATGATTAATAAATTATAACATATCTAATTTAATTATTAAATTAGACTAGAACATCACTTTATTTAATTTATTTATTTCCTTAAATAGTAAAAATTTATTTAATTTAATTATTTCATTAAATTAATTCCTTAAATAATAAAATTACCATTCATTAATTTAGTTAGCACACATACTCAACTAAATTATTACATCACAATTCATCAATTATTTATTTTTCTCAATAAATAAATTATTTAAAATATATATTTAATTCAATAAATATTTAAATTAAATTCCAAATTTCTCGATCGTTACATGCACCCTCTTTAAAGGCAATTATGGCGCAGCTGCGCCAGTCTTAATTCTACAGATGACTTTTTAATTAAGCTGTCCAACAGGGTATTGCTTGGATAAAGGGAATACGAACGAGACTCCTATATAATTAGTATTATATCAGTATGTAAAGAGATTCTACCCCTTGGGGGGATTAATTAGCTATTGTTACTTTCTTTCTTTAATTTCAATAATAGATTAGAGTAGATTAGTGTAGTTACTTTCTAGATTTGATTAGATCTGAATACTTGAAGCAATTGGAAAGCATTAAAGATTCCAACTTGGAACTTGAGAACAAATTTGCATTTCAATTCTTCACTCTTATCCTCTCTTTGATTCCTATTTGTATTCTTATGATGTTTATTCAATATGTGGATGATAGATTTGATTCAGCTATGATTTAAACTTTATTCTAGGATTGCAATGGATTCTACGGATTAGTTTATTTTGATATATTTCATTGTTAGCCTTCTTGATTGTTATGGGATTGTCTATTGAGATTCATGTTTATTTGCTTAGTTGATTGGCCATTAATTACTGTGATAATCCATATGAACTTGAGAGACGAAGTATGGGTTTAGATCTGATCTTATTAGCTTGTGAGTGTATGTTCTACATTGAGATGGGATGTATGATTTGTGCGTAGGATAGACATATACTGAAGCACCACTCGTAGTCAATTGAGAACTTGAGCTAAAACCATAATTATTTGTAAAACACATAGACATATAGTGGTTTAGGTAATGTGGGTGTTCATGTGTATTCTATCAATTGTGGATTATGTATGATATGGGTATGGTACATTAAGAGATTGCTATACTTTACTTTCGTGTTCTCAACTAATAATCTAGTATAATTAATTTGGCTTAGCAGGAAGTGTGTTGATTTAAATGATTCAATAGACGAAATTGTGATCTCAGGTCTTCATTATCTAGTCTCACTCTAGGAATAGTTAGGTTTATTTAATTTCACAGTTTAAATTAATAAATAGCAAATCAATCGTTTAAAAAAGACTGAAATAGTTAAGGGTTAGTGCTTGGTGAACTTTATTAGTTAATTCTCCATGGGAACGATACTTTACTTACTCTTTATTACTTGTTGACCATATATACTTGCACGCATATATTGATCAGTAAAACGACCAACAGGTTTTTGGCACCGTTGTCGGGGAATTAGTTTAATAATTTTTGCCAACATTAATTTCAATCAACTTGGTCTTAATTTGAATAATTTTATTTTGTTTTAATTATCTTCTTATATTTCTCTCTTTTCAGGAACCATGGGTGATTTTGCTTATCAATGGCCTTATGCAAATATGACTCAACCAAGGGACATAAGAACTGAAGGACACAATATATTTTCTACATTGTCAGCACAAATTACAACACTTTCAGAGAGGTTGGATGTTCTTGCAGCACAATGTACTCGAGAGATAGCAGTTACATGTAAATATTGTGCTGGTGAGCATCCGAGTTATCAGTGCAACATCAGGGTTGGACAAGTACAGTTTGGGGGTGATTACCTCAACAACTATGTTTATCCCAATTATCATCAAGGTTAGGGGTATCACCCAGATTTTAAATGGAGTTATAACTATCGAGACCAATACTGTGTTCCAAGCCAAACATATCCATCAAATTTCTTATATCCACCTCCAATGCAACAAGAAGAAAATTCAGAGTTGAAGGAATTCATATCAAAGATCATAGCAGACCAGGAAGAGATTATAATGAGTCAGGAGTTATCAACCCAAAATCTTAATAAATGGATGGAACAACTCATTAACTCCTCAATGAATGGTCCTCAATACATGGATTTCGAAACTTAAAAAGATAACTCAAGACTAGAGGATTTTTGGTTCAAGTTTATAGCGTCAACTAAGGAGAAGATGATTGAGCAAGAGAGGTCAATTTGGAATCTTCAGAATTAGATGAATCAAATATTCGAAGCCTTGAACAATCGCCCTCAAAACAATTGGTGCTATGTCATGGATAATGAAACTGATGGAGAACTAGAAGTTTAATGTCAGTAGATGAGCTTAAAGAAGTTTTCTTTGAGGAGACAACTGGGGAATTGGATAATGTAGAACATGAACTGACTTGTATAATACCCCAAGTGCCTTTTTAGTAAAAGTTGAAAAATTCAGTGAACTTTGCACACCCATGTCCCCTTGGTAGCCACATTCAAAGTAAAGATCAGAATGATAAAGAGGCCTCTTATACACCATGGTTGGATGAGTAAGAGAAAATAGAAAAGGAAAAGACCGTTGTATTTTTCATGCCTCAATGCAATAATTTATTCACAAATACAACGGATGAAGCACCTAGCTATGCAATAGAACTAGGGACATTATGTACAAGAAATATGCTAGGTTGTTTCAATTCACAGACTCGCAAAATGGGGAACCTACCTACGCATATTACAGTTCTAATGGATGGAGGGTTCCTAACTTATCATAGAGGAATTGGATAGCGGTGTCAAGAACAGAGTCCACCTAACAGACTATAAATCGAGCGCTTGATGGGAGGCACCCCATTAAATCTCTCTCTCCCTATTTGTTTAATTCTCCATTACCTATAGTGTATCACGTTCCTCCCTTTTTGTTTAATTCTTACCATTTTAATTAATTAATCATTATTATTATAATTAATTAAATTTTTAATAGCAAGTGTTTGTTAGGAGTAAATAAGGTTTAATAGTTCATTATGATCCTCTGCAGGAATGATCAATTGGGCAGTAGGGTGATAAGTTCAAACATCAGGTCACAACAAGTAGTGGGTCAGGACCAGGTTCAGGACTGCGTAGTTGTGCCCTTGCCTAGGTAAAAACTGGCGCAGCTACGCCACATGACATTTCCAAATTTAACATAGCGCAGCTGCGCCTCCTTCCCAGCCATACATAGCGCAGTTGCACCCGAGCGTGTAGTTAATTTTTTTTTTAAAACTGAAAAAGACGCGGTACATTACACATTCTCATTTCATTCTCCCCTTCGACTTCTCTTATTTTCTCTCTAAAAATTGAACCCTACACAATCCCCCCTGCTACTACTCTTCTACTGAGTTTAATTTAAGTGACTGCAACCATCAAATTCATCTCACCACCACTCTCTCTCTCTCAACCAAACCCTATTTCTTTATTTCCTTAGCCAATACCGAATACTTAACATAGTCAAGGTGTTTGCAGTGGTGCACATAAGTTGTTTGATCAAAGGTCGGAGAGGTTTGTGGGTTTGCATTCGAGAATTCAGCAACAGAAAAGGGCAGAATTGAATTGCTATTGAGTGCACTTTAGTGGATTGATACAGAATGTGATAAAGATATAGGGTTTGGGTTCATTGAAGGGTTCAGGGGCATCCAAGACAAAATTCTCTCATCAGATAGTACCTTCATCAGCATTATGGCACCCAAAAGAATTAGAACTCCATCTCCTTCTTCGAGTAGTGAGCATGAGAGTGAAGGGAATATCAGGGACATACTGGATACTACAAGATTCGTGAATCTCTCTGCTTAGTACTACTAATTGGATGTCTTGCTGGGCAAATCGTTCATACCAGAGAGGGGTTTCAGACCTGGGAGAGAAGATGGAAAATTGAAGGAACAAATTGTGGGTCATGGATGGGGGTCAGTGGTGGCCAAACCGGTGGCTGCCCCGATGTCTATAGTAAGGGAATATTAAACCAATGCTCACGAGACTCAAAATGGCATCTCTTTTATACGAGAAAGGTAGGTGTAGTATACCAAACAAGTAATCAATGACATATTCCATGTGGATACACTGCCATCAAGTGCTGAGAATTGGGCTGAATCACAAAGGTTTGAGACAAACTTGGACAAGTTGGTGAAGAAACTGTGCAAGCCAGACACAGAATGGACAACTAAATTCGGCACTGGCAGAAAGGTGCATTTCCCACAGACTTTGCTTAGCTGATATGCCAAGGCATGGTATAGCTTCATATGTGCGAACATACTCCCAACCAGTCATTATGCTAATGTCGGGACTAACAGAGATACATTGCTATATGGTAATCTGAAGATGAGAGCAATTGATATCGAGCACGTCATAAATCAGTCAATGTTGAGATACATGAGGGGGAGTACTTTAGGGGGCATACCGCATGCTTCTCTTATCACTAGACTGTGCTTGGCTGTGGGGGTTAAGTGGGACACTGAGGCTCTATAGATGCCTATGAGGGATATAGACCACACCACTATTCAGAAGTACACTATTTGGAATGGTGCAGAGTCTTACCCCCGGGGCTTGGGGTTCATTATGCCTGAAGAAGGGTCAGAAAGTGAAGAAGCTGGAGAAGACAATGAAGAAGAAGAGGACACTACTGCCCTTCATTCAGCAAGGACGCCTCCAGGCAGGAAGGACCGTGACATTCGCCACCTCCAGAAAAGGATGGATGCGATGGACATGAATTTCCAAGATTTCACTGCTGAGTTCTCTAGAGTCCTATCAAATGCCTTCAGCCAGCTTGCTGGGAGCACAGATCCAATTTCTGACATATGGGACAACTACTCCTTATCCACCTCCAAACACTCCACCTGAGCAAGAGGAGGATGGTGATGATGAGTATAGCTAGGGGAGTTTTCTTATACCTTTTATCTCCAATGAGGACATTATAGTTTTTAAGTTTGGGAGTATTAGGTTTATTTATTGCATTTTGTATAATTCATGTTGTGTTGCATTTTGCTTTGTTTTAATTAATTGTGTTAGGAATTGTTGCATTCTGTTTTGTTAATTGTGTTAGGAAATGTTGCATTTTGTAATTGCATGAATTTAGTTGTTAATTGATTTGTTATTTAGTTGGCCTATGAAGAAATTAAAACTACTTGATTTTTGAACTGATTTGAGACTTAAGCTTTGTTGATGTTATATCATAATATAAATTTTTATCTGTCTGATACTGATATAACCGGTTAGCACTCTTGAGTGACCATTATGATGCGCTTAGTTTAAATTTTCTTATACTTGTCTTCTACTGGGAATGTTGTGTTTTAATGAAAGAGTGTCAATACTTAATTAGGTAATAGCTAGGACTGTAAAGAACTTAAGTTTGGGGGAATTCAGTAGTATGCATGGCCCTCTAAAAAAAATAAAAGAAATAGAGAAAAATATGAAAAATTACTGTAGCTAGTCTTGTTTCGGGGCCTTTTTTACTTGAGCAAGTACGCTAGAGGGGAATGTCTTTAGACCTAGCACCCTAAGGTCTTTATGGTCTATGAGTTTTTGGTCGAAAGCTCGCTAAGGGATAGCACTGTTAGCCTAATGGAATGAGACATTGCACAGTCATGGTGTGTGTATATATATATATATATATATATATATATATATATATATATATATAAATCAATAAACATCGTGGAGAAGTGCGAAATCGCCCTCGTGAGTAAATAAAGGCATAAATCTCCCTGTTGACTTTTCACTTAAGTAATGCATGGTCTTTGTTAGAACTTGTTTGATTTACTGATTATCTTGAGTTAAAACTGGTTCTTTCCCCCTAAGGAGCATAATATGTGAAAAATTTATTACATAACATGTTTAGTGGTTGTTTCACATTCACACACTATATCAGTGCTGACAGATTTGGATTTGCAGAGTGTTGTGCATTATAATCTTGTCTTGGGTAGCTTTTCGGTTTGATTATCTTGTAGTTTTTCTGATGCATGGTATTTGAATTTCATCTCTGACTAACTATTAGATTCAAGTTCATGATAGTATAGGTTGCATACGTGGTTGTTATTGCATTGCATTTGTGTTTGGTATTGTTTTGGTTGCTTGAGGGCAAGCAACAGTTTAAGTTTGGGGGTATTTGATAAGTGGTTTTATAACCACTTATTTAGATATTAGCTAACTTAATTTGTTGCTTAAACTCATTTTATTGTATAGTTTTTTATGCATTTGTGCCTTATTTTGTTGTTTCATTATTGGGAACTCTCTTGGTGTTATTGGAGCTAAGTTGTGTTCATGGCTATGATGGATTGATGATGGAAAGTAAAATGGAGCTGAACATATTTCTAGATGATGGAATGAAGATATGGAGTGAAGTGCCTTGAGCCTACAAAGCATCAGAAGACTGCAACAACACATGTCAAGGCAAGCTAGTGCACGACGCAACTGCGCCCAGCTTGGCCTATAACACGACGCATCTATGCTAGACATCCTACCCAGATACTACATAGCGTAGTTGCGCCCTCTTCAAAGGCAATGATGGCGCAGCTGGGCCAGTCTTAATTCTGCAGATTACTTTTTAATTGAGCAGTCCAATAGGGTATTGCTTGGATAAAGGGAATACGAACGAGACTCCTATATAATGAGTATTATATTAGTATATAAAGAGATTCTACCCCTTGGGGGTGATCAATTAGCTATTATTACTTTCTTTCTTTAATTTCAATAATAGATTAGAGTAGATTAGCGTAGTTACTTTCTAGATTTGATTAGATCTGAATACTTGAAGCAATTAGAAAGCATTAAAGATTCCATCTTGGAACATGAGAATAGATTTGCACTTCAATTCTCTACTCTTATCCACTCTTTGATTCCTATTTGTAATCTTATGATGTTTATTCAATATGTGGATGCTCTATTTGATTCTACTATGATTTAAACTCTAGTCTAGGATTGCAATGGATTCTATGGATTAGTTTATTTTGATATATTTCATTGTTAGCCTTCTTAATTGTTATGGGATTGTCTATTAAGATTCATGCTTATTTGCTTAGTTGATTGGCCATTAATTACTGTGATAATCCATATGAACTTGAGAAATTAAGTATGGGTTTAGATTTGATCTTATTAGCTTGTGATTGTATGTTCTACATTGAGATGGGATGTATCATTTGTGCTTAGGATAGACGTATACCGAAGCACCACTCGTAGTCAATTGAGAACTTGGGATAAAACCCTAATTATTTATAAATCACATAGACATTAGTGGTTTAGGTAATGTGGATGTTCATGTGTATTCTATCAATTATGGATTATGTATGATATGGGTATGGTTCGAGAGAGGGCTATACTTTACTTTCGTGTTCTCGACTAACAATCTGGTACAATTAATTTGGCTTAGCAGAAAGTGTGTTGATTTAAATAAGTCAATAGATGAAATTGTGATCTTAGTTCTTCATTATCTAGTCTCACTCTAGGAATAGTTAGGTTTATTTAATTTCACAGTTTAAATTTATAAATAGCAAATCAATCGTTTAAATAAGACTAAAATGGTTAAGAGTTAGTGCTTGGTGAACTTTATTAGTTAATTCTCCGTGGAAATGATACTTTACTTACTATTTATTACTTTTTGACCGTGTATACTTGCACGCATATATTGATTGGTAAAATGACCAACAACATCCACTATCAAGAATCCATTTTTGAGATGAAACTCTTGCCTTGAGACATACCTGTTAAGAAAAGATAATTCATCCTTTTGGTACCCACATCCTTTTGGGTCCTTTAATGTTAGTTGCATGTAAATCATCTTTTTAACCCATACCTTTTTAATCATATTTTTCTTAAAATAATTTATGTCCAAGTGACCTTTAATACCAAAATTTCTACACGTTGTAAAAGGAGAGCAATAATTTAATCTGAAACATGATTTTGATTTTAACATTTTCATGTCACCCTTTTTATGCATAGGATTATAACCAATTCCTTGTCTTTCAAAGCTAGGTCTTTGTTTACCCAATATGACATTTAGATTTTCTTCACCTTGAACAAATTTAGCAAGAGATAATTTTAGTGAATCTATTTCTTTTTGAAGTTCATTATTAGTAATGATTTTATCAAGTGATTTATCACAAAATGCATCAATACATACATATCTCATTTTTAGTTCATTTTTCAATTTTTGGACTTCATTATTCAAATAATTTACCTTGCTGAAAAGTATTTTGTTATAATTATCTAGGTAATCAATTTTAGCAATCAAAATCTTTTCTTCTTTACATGTAGATTCTTTTTTAATATCTTTATTTTCATCTATTAAAGAATCAAATTCACTCATTAATGTATTTACTAAGTCTTTCAAATATGCATTCTTTTCATTTAATTTTTCATTTTCTTGTTTCAAAGAATTAAACTCAAAAATAGATACCTCGTTTGATTCACCTTCTATTCCCATGAAGCATACTTGAGCTATTTCATCCTTGGCATCGACCTCAACTTCAGACTCTTCTTCATCACTCCAAGTGACAAGTGCCTTATTTCTTTTATTATCCTTGGAGCCTATCTTTCCTTTGTTCTTTAGTTGAAAATAATCCTTCTTGAAGTGCCCTGGACGTTCCCATTCAAAACATGTCTCCTCGGTTTTCTTTCCTTTTGGCTTTATTTGAGTTGAAGGTGGTTTTCCGTTTATTCTTCCTTTGTAGTAGTCCTTTGAGTCTCCTTGACATCATGTCTATCTCTTCATCCGAATCATCATCCAGCTCTTCTTCATTTCTTGCATTAAGAGCTAAAACTTATCTTTGAGGAGTTTCCACCTCATCATCATATCTCTTTAACTGATGTTCATATTCCTCAAGTTCACCAAAAAGAGTTAGTGTATCCATAGTAAAAATAGTAGAGGAATCTTAAAGAGTAGTAATTTTAGAAGCAAAACTCTTGGGCATTGCCGGAAGTAACTTACGGTTAATCTCACTTTATGGAATGGATTTGTCAAGTAGCTTTAAAGAGTTCAGAAGAACAAGAAACCTTGCTTGAGCCATCTTTCTAGTTTCATCTTTCTCGAGTTTGAACATTTCATAATCATGCATGAGCATGCTAAGTTTGACTTCTCAAACCTTGGATGTTCTTTCATAACTTACCACTAGAGTGTCCCAAATTTCCTTAGCTGTGTTCAACGAGGAAACTTTATTGATCTCGGATTGTATCATGCCGCTGAGTAATGTGTTCATAGCCCTTGAATCATAGGAAACCATGAAAGTCTCAGTTGAGTCCATCTCTAGCAATGTCTTTGGAGTATCGTCATCTTTCCTTGGAATAACTGGTCCATTCTCCACAACCCACCATTCCCAAGGATCTCTTTTAAGGTAGATCCTCATTCGGAATTTCCAAAAGTTGTAGTTTTCTGCTCCATACAGCAAAGGAGGTCTATTGGTTGATTGACCGACCTTCTTGATTGTTGTTCCCGAACTGTGCCATGTCAAAATCTTTCCCTATAAGTAACCTTTAAGACCAAGATAAGTAGAGCCAAGCTCTGATACCAAATAAAATTCAAATAAGGCACACTTAGAGGGGGGGGGGGGGTTTGAATAAGCGTGGAAGCAATCTATGATCAATTTTTAAACTTTAAACAAAACTAGCGAATACATCCTACTATATTGATGAATGCAGCTTGATGAATTAATATGGCCTACCGAATTTGATTGTTTGTTTTTAAGAAAATATCCTGTTGAATTTAACTTATAGAAAATACTTGGTGTTAAAAAATTATCTTAACATAATGAAAATATTCAAATTTTAATTATTAAGATAATTAACTAGCTTTTGCAAGTAATTAAAGAAAATTAAGTAATAAAACCAACACCAAGATTTTTTACGTGGTTCAACTATTACCATCTATAATAATAGCCTAGTTCACGTCCAATACCAACTAGTATTAGAGACTCACTTTTATTTCTTTAAATTGACCCTTGTTATAAAACAGATTATATCTAATTTGAATTACAATAAATCACTTGAGCACACTTGCTCCTTGTGCACCAATGCACCCCTTAAGCACCTATGCTTCCTTGAACCTATTTGTAAACAAACCTAATCCACTTGGATTAAATTTTGTTAGATAACACTTAGTCTAAAAATATAAGATTACAAATATAGAGGTCTAATGATCAAAGCAAATAAGCAATTTAACAATGCAAGGCCCAACTAATGAATGCAATGATCAAATATTAAAAGAAATATCACCAATATGAAGCTCACAAAATTTAGCTGAGAAATGATCTGAATATTAATTGCATAGCAGCTGAGAATTTGCACCAAGAATAATGAAATATATTTTCAAGTATATGAGTGTCAAGATTAATTAAAGTGTTGTTGTATAGCACTGATATCTCAGTTCTCTTTTTATAGCCTTATTATTACCGTTGCATATAAAGATCTGTTGTACAATTATTTACATTGGGATAAATCAAGTAAATCTCCGGATAGCACGAAATAGATATTAGTTAGACTTTTTCAAAAGATAAACTTCCAAAGTGATAAGTCTATGTATATCATACTGTTTTGTATTAAATGTTAGTTCCGTGAATAATGACAACATGCATCTTCCCAGGATAATCATTACTTTTAAGTTCCAAGATAAGTGCTCCTATTAGACTTCTAATAGGATAATCATGACTCAACCGTCACATATATCATACATCTTTTCCAATTAAATATATAAGCATTCTGTAATAAATGGAAAGAAAATAAACATACTAGTTTTAGTGTAAGTCACTTAGAAATTCAAATAACAACAAAGCACATTTTTCAGGATAATTATCTTAGAGTTCCCAAGACATGCACACCAAAATATTTCCTTACTTCCACACGTGTATCATGCATATTAATTCAGAACTCTTTCAAATTCCTTAGTGATAACAACATTATTTTGCTAACCAGCATATTTTGCAAGATATTGAACATATGTATAAAATAAAATGCTTGTCATATTTAATGCACACAAAAATGTCCTAGAGCCTTGAATTGGAAAAATTAAATATTTGCAATGACCTTACATAATTTTCTTAGGACACAAATCTTCAAAGTCTTTCAACAATGATCCTTTCATCAATTTCCTGAAATTTCATATTCAACAAATTAGTATAAAATATCAAGTCATCATCAAAACAATAAGGTTAGAATATCAATGTTCTTACTTATTTCCTGAGTTGACAAGGAACACATATTCCCTTCTTTTCATACTTTATCTTTGGCAACCCATTGACAAGATTCTTTGAGGATAATTTCTTGATTAAATCCATGTGAACATGTCCCATTCTCTTATGCCATAAATTAGCCTCATCTTGTACAGATGCAAGACTTAGTTTTTCATCCTATTTCTCAAAATCAATAGTAAATATATTTCCTTTTCTTTGTGTAACTAGAGTAATATTGTTAGTACCATGAGAAATAGTGCATTTTTCTTTTTCAAAACTAACTTGATGACCATTATCCATCAATTGACTGATACTAATAAGATTAAATTCAAGTCCACTAACAAGATGTACATTATCAATATTAACCTTACCATTTCCTATTTTACCTTTTCCAATTATAAGCAATTATTTATAACTTATTTTAAAATAACTTATAAGTCATTTTAAAAAGAAGCTAGTTTGACCAAATATAATGTCTATTTACGCCCATGTTTTTATTAATGTCCTTGTTAGTAATCTTTATATTTGATTTTAACTTATAAATTATTATGGTAGAACACTTTCATAACTTGTTTTAATTTAATTTATTACTTATAAGTTAAATTGATGTCAAATCTTTTACTTATAGACCCACAACTTAAAATAATTTATAAGTCAATTATATTTTAATTTTAAGTTATTTTAAATTCAGTCGCTGTTGAAGATGCTCTTAGTTCATTTTCATGTATATCTTAGTGCAAATATGATTAATCAAGCAGTTGTTTATTTTTTTTCAAATATTAATTGTGACAACCTGAAAATTCCTAAGATTTTGAATGATTAAATTAAAAGTTGAAGAATAAAACCTAGAGTGAAGATAGAGGAACGATTTAAAATTTTTAAAGAAAAACCTTTGTGGTTTACTATTTGAATAGAATTGAGAAAATAAGTGTTACAAAATTCAAAACCTAGAATGAAATTATATTTGGAAGTATGTTAAGAATAAGGTATTATATTAACTCCAACTTTATGTGAAAGAAATGATGAGAATGATCAAAATTTTGAAAAGAAAGAAATAGATTATGAATGTGGGAAATTTATTAAGGAAATAAATTTCAATAAAGAGATATGATAAGGATAAATGCTTTTTAACTTGTGGGATGTATGTATATGTGATATAATAAATAAATATATAAGTATATATATTTATTTATTAAAGAAAATTAAATACAAAGTTACATAACCTAATTATCAATTAGGTATTGGAATTAGATAACTTAAATAGTTATCTTTATTTAGTGGTCCTAGTATTTAATTTTATACTAGTGACCTAATCTAAGAGATTAAGTGGATCATGTCTCCACCTACTAAATTAATTTGTGTGAATATGAATATTATGTGTTTGTTTTATTTTTTATTATAAACAAATAAAAAAACAAAAGGTAACTTAATTATATATTAGGAATGAAAATTGAATAACTTAAGGGTTATGGTATGGAAGAATAATAGTATTTAAAATATATACTAATTCTAAGAGATTTATTTCATACATCTTAATTAATTAATTTTATAACCTAATTATAACAAGTCTAATTGGGTTAATAAATTAAGTGTATGTAAGTAAAGATTTAAATTATATTTGAGTAAATGAAAACCCTAATTAAATAATTAGGGAATGGTAATATTAAAAGTATAAAAATATGTTATTTTGTTATGGCCCAAAGAAACTAAATTAAAAGCCCAAGTGTTGGCCCAAATAATTAATTAAAAAGCCCAAGTGATGGTCCAAGTATGGAAGGACTTAATGGTCATTTGTTATGTGAAATAAATGTAATTAAACAAAATAATAATGTGGTAAATTAAAGTGACAAGTGGATGTTTATGTGAGAGAATAAGTAGGCCACATGCCTAGTTAATGAGAGGAAGAGGAAATGGCCACAAGGAAACCAAAATATGGGGGAAAGAAAGGCCAAATGGCCGGATGTTTAAGGGATAAATGGAAGGATCATATCATCATTCTTAAGCCACAATTTTGCAAAAGATATCCCACCAAATTAAGCTAGGTGTCCAATTGTTTAAGGGGCCACATTACTTAATTATCTTACACCTATCTAAGTGATGATTATTGAGGGAGAGAAAGGAAGAGAAGTTGGGGGATGTATTATAGATATAGACATTGTATATCTATACATTTTTACTAATAACAAATAAAACATATTTTACTAACTTCTAAAATTCATTTCTCTTTCAGCTCTTAGTTGCTAACATAAGAAACTAGAGAGAGTGAAGAGAGGGACGGTTGAAGGAAGGAATGAAGAAGAGAGAGTTTTTGCAAAGCTACCAAGTTTTATAATCAAGCTAGGAAGAAGAAGAAGGGGAGCCTGAAAATCTAAGGTATAAATACCTTTTGTTATGTATTTTTGATTATTGTAAATCAAAACTTGAATCTGTTAGGAATATACATGAGAATGTTATTCTTATTTATACATGATTTGATTATGATATAAATGAATGAATATGCAAGTATGCTTGAATTAAGGAAAGCTGTCAAGTCCTTTTATAGACAATAGGAATATATGTACAGGGACTTAGAATGAATTGATCAAATAAGTTAGGTTGATCCTAAATAAGTAAAACAGCTTTGTAAAGTCCTTAAAAAGAAATGATGTACAAGGACTATAAATAAAGAAAGATCAAGCTTGTTATGTTGATCTTATAATGTAATAGATAGGCATGTTTGAACGTCAAACACTTCACCAGCATCGTAGTCTGCCAGGAGAGTCAAGGAAAACTCGAGAACTATCAAGGCGGAATCGTAGTCTATAAGATAGTAGATCTCGGTGTTCGTAGTCTGCCATGAAAGACGAGGAAGGATCGTAGTGTGTCGAGAATTACTTTCCCAGAATCGTAGTCTACTAAGGAGGTCATGTTCAGAATCGTAGAGACAGCCTGTTTAAGAGCTGATCTAGCATCTGCTAAAGCTAAGTCAAGAATCGTAGGCCACACTTGAAGTAGTGGAGTTCACTGATCATATCAGAGGCAAAAATCGTAGTCGAGCCAGATAAGATAAGGACAACAAGCATACAAATAGAAATTGTAGTCTATCAAGATCATATCTCAGAGTCGTAGTGTCTGCAGAACCAAAGCTAAATCGTAGTCTGCATAACTAAGGCTTCAACAAAGGTGCTCACAATGCCAAGGCAAAATCGTAGAGTCAACACGATTCTCAATAAATGAGCACTCCCAGAATATCCAAAGTATGAAGCCTCTGGTCTGAGTTTCAATGATACATTCCACCAGAAGGAAACTAGAGAGCACTCAACGAATGACATGCAAGCTAACATCAGATCTAAGCACCAACCAAATCAACATCTAGACTGAGTTGTGAAGCCAATCAAGATGAAGTCTTCCACAAGTCAATCAGAAGAAGACTTTAGTAAAGTGACTGACTAAAGAAAGTCAGCAAGTGCAGTAGCTGTCAAGAGAACAGAAGACAACGATCTTGGGATTAACCAGGATCGTAGTGTTTGCCAAACAAAATAGGAACTGATGCAGTTTACACAGAGATACTAGCCAACTTATGAAGAACAAGGAGAAAGTGATTAAACATGGGTAAAACCATTGATGATAAGTGAATGGGAGATCACAAGGAGAAAGAGAGCTGGGCATGCCACAAATCTGATGTGTCTTGCTATTCAAAAGAAGCCAGGATAAGAAGTCAAGCTATCAGTTCTTGAGATCAGTCGAGGAAAATAGAAGTATAACCATTGCACAAGTGAAGGAAGAGGTTTCCTACATTGAAGATCCTATGAACACTCTTCAGAATCGTAGTGTTGTCTCAACCAGTCAATGAACAACATTCAACAAGACACACTACGATCAGGTGCAAGAACATCTGCATTAGAATCGTAGAGTTCAGTCATCTGAAGATTGAAGCATTGGCAACGGTTTAATTTGAAGATTGATATTCGAATATTGCTAATTGAGAACATCGATACAGAATGAGAATTTCTGATGTTCTGATTGAGAAGTCCGAAAGAAGTAATAAAGGTGGCTACCAGCCTGAAATGGAAAGGTGACATCTCTGAGGTGGTAGGTAAGGTAGCAGACTATTGTGTCTGTAAAGTCATAAAGGAGCTGTCATATCACATCAAGCAGTCTGCACCAAATAACTCGAGATCTGTGAAACAATTCAAATTGCTCACAACGGCTATTTTTCAATGGGAAGATTATGAAGGATTATATATATATATATATATATATATATATATATATATATATATATATATATATATCGCCTAGAGCTTCAAAGATTAGTGTTGAAAAAGTTTAAGAATTATGGAGTTGTTGGAATGCTATATTGTTGACTCTACGAGTTCCACCAGAGCTGAACAGAACAAGTCTCAGTGGTAGTGAGACTACGAAGGTGGAAGTGAAGCAGATTTGAAGAAGAACTTGAATAGACTAAAGCTTCACTCAACAAGGATGAGAATGCCACTGAAGATGGAAGCTAAGCTGAGAGCCGAGACAGCCAATAAGATAGTATTCAAAAAAGTGGCAGAGCACAAAGAAGATCCAGAGAGCCACTCTACGAATCACCATGAACCAAAAGCTGAAACAGAAAAGATGCAGAACCATGTCTGTATACTATTTAAGAAGGGTTCAGGGAATGCTAAGTGCTAGACAAAGTCTACGAAAAGCTCAAAGACTTAGCAAACCTAAATGGTGATGGTGCATAGCTGACATCGGATGAAGATGAGATGAACAGTATAAAGATCAACTGCACCAATGAAGAGGAGGTCCAGACTCTACGCAGAATGAAAAGAGGACCACACCAAGCTACTAAGTATAAAAGATGTTCAAGCTTAAAGACATCTTAGCAGCAAAGCACCAACAATAACTACAACAACAATATGTAGCCAGGGCCTGAGGGGTCCTTGTCTTGAGGGACTAAATGAAGTTCAAAGCCTATTGGGCTTTAAGAGTTCTTAATGAACTGAAGTTCCAAGCCTGCTGGGCTTGAAGAGTTCTTAGTGAATTGAAGTTCCAAGGCTATTGGCCTTGAAGGAATCTTAGTGATTTAGGGTATTGTCCTTCCTTAGTGGAATTCCTGCTTGTTGAAGTAGAAGAATGGATTTGGAGGTTGAGTCTTTGGACCACTTAAAATCCCTTGTATATTTTACATTCAGTCATTTACTTTCTGTCATTTACATTATGTACCTAACTGCTATAAATGCTATGTATGTATTAACTACTTAAAACTAAACTAACTCCACGAACAATTTATGTATGTTTATGAATATATCAATGAAGGGGATCTTTTACTTATTCCACTGTGCTTAAAAAGATTCTTATGTTTGTCATATGCTAATTCATTAGCAATATAAAATAACCAAGAAAAAGTATTTGAAATTGAAAAAGATCTATTCAACCCCCCTTCTAGATCTATTGTGTGCCTACTGGGAACTAACAATTGTTATCAAAGCAGGTTCTCATGCTATATTCAAAAGCTAATCGCTTTGAGTCTGATCCTAGGCACAAACATTGTTCTAAACTTAGTTTAGTAGTAAGTCACTTGTAAATGCAGATGAGCTCACACGTTGGAAATAGTGTGTACGGGTAAATGTGTATATACACCTGAAGTTGCTCAGATTGGTCCATGTTCTTAAATGCCATAGAAAGAAGACCAATCCTTGTCCACAGTCAATCTCGTAGTCTGAAGACTAGAGATGGGAGGTCAAGAGGCATCAACAGAAAAGAGTCAAACATCCACTAGTCTGAAAGATGAAAGGCCATATATGCTAAGAAATACTTATTCAGAGGAGAAAGAAGAATTTCTCAAATATGTATTTGGCTAACTAGCAGCTGGATGTGAACCTTGAGATTCAAGGTTGTCAAAGAACTAGAGATGCCAAGATTTTCCTAGCTTAGATCTTTAAGACTATGACTGATTGATCGAAGGACAACTAGAGCAACAAGCTGTCAAAAATGAATGTAAAAATATGCACATCAATGCCTAACCTCATTATATCAAGATAAATGATTGTCAAGAAATTGACAGTGGAAAGGTACAGTTCCTCATTAAAATAAATATGTATATCATGTTGCATCACCTTATGTACTATAACAATATTCTATCAAGAGACCATACTCTTCCTAAAAAAGGGAAGATAGAAAGTACACTAAGGTTGGAAACTCAACTGCTAACAAACTTTCTCTTCATTCAAGTTTTAGGTTGAAGATAACATCTTGAAAGAAGTCTGAAATAGGTAATAAGCATATCAAGATTTAATTAATCTTAAGTGGAGTAATCCTTGCTGAAGGGTTAGTATGTATGTACAAACCTATGTTCTAGGTTTTTGATAATACATAGAGTATGATCAATTCTACAAGATTATCTTGAAGATTCATAGAAATTGATCATCTCCATTAATTAACCAAATACAAATAAGTGATAGAGTTGATTCTCACTCTGTGAACATTTAAAATCTATGAACATAACCAAGCAAATGATAAAACCATCAAAGAAAAAGAGTGTCTTATTAAAGTGGTTAATTTGACACACACTCATCATCATGCATTTTAAAATGTCATATAGAAATTGGATACATGCATGAATATGATTGTTGATAATCAATGTGATGAAAATTCAAATATATGAGGAATAGGGATTTTAGAAACTAACCTAGCATGACCCATTTAACTATGGGGACGAAAAATAGAAATTTATCTAACCTGTAGGTACTTGGTCTATCTAACCACACTAAGGAATGCTGAAGCAGATGACTTCAGTCAAGAAGATTCAACCAGATAGAGGCTTACGACATTTCAGAAATGTTCTTGACAAAATCATTATTTTTCAATGCATGTTCTTGAAGACTTGCTGAGCTAACATGAATGAAGCTCACCTAGTTGCTGATCTCTATATGGAAGCAGACCATTCATGCTAAGATGAAAAGTGTCTCATATGCTTATTCATGCAAAGCATATCATCTGAGAAGAACCCTAGAGGAAGTTTACATCAAAGGATCATCGAGCATTGATCATGAATAACTCATCATAGAAGCAGAACTCCACGAGTGCAATCTGTCAAAGAGCTTAAGAAAAATCATAGTGTTCTCTATAATCAAGACCGAGTCCATCCTGTGCAAGACAACACACAATGATTATGATAAAGAAGACTACGTTCGTAGTTCTGTCAACAATCGTGGAGTGATCAGTCCTGAAGATATCTATTTCTATGACCCAAGGATGTTTAAATGATAGTGATGATTTCAGTTAGAAGGAGATATGCAAGGCTGCCTTCTAATACATATGAAGAAGAATAACTCATACCTCTCTGAGAAGACAATATCAACTATAGGGGAGCACACCAATGTATATCCTGAGTTGGTAGATGAACTCCCCAATAGAGAGATCAAATACGATATCAGTACTAATCATGTCTAAAGTTCTTCATCTGGTAAGCGCCTCAAGGACAAACCTGACCCTTAGTTCTGTCTAAGAGGTTGTCCCTTCCTAAGCTACCTTAATAACGTAGAAGGAATGATTAGACAGAGCTCATCACAAGAACAAGGACAGACAATGATCACATAATATGATCAGCAATAAACTCAACAATTGTAGAGCAGCCTCGACGATCGTAGTCTTCCCAAAGGAAACACTAGCTCAGGGGGAGCTAAGGGCAGATCAATATTTTCCACACCATTTAAAATCATGGAGCTCGGCAGAACTCGAGCTTCGACCAAATTGTATTCAACTATCCCTCATAAGAACTCTAAAATTAAATACCCATATACTTCCAACTCTCAAAATGGAAGAATGGTGAGTAATCACTGTCATTCAGCTCAGAACTAAGACGTTTGAAAAATCTAAGAAGAAGTTCAAAGATATTCTTGAACTTGTGAAGAATGCTGGATTTTCATAATGTCTTGAGTCAAACACTCGAATATATGTTGACCTGGTTACAAAATTTCACTCCAACGCAACTATAAATTCTGGAACCCTTTCTACCAATGTCAAAGGTCAGATTCTGAAGCTGAAATCTTCTGACATCAATCAATGCTTAGGTTTTCCTGACCTAGGTCTGAAAAGCCTTGATGAGGTCAACACTGAAAAAGCTAAGAAGATTATACAGTACAGAAGAAACCCTATTCTGAAGGACATGAAGAAAAAGGAGTTTCCTAAAGAATTCGAGTTCCTTGCAGAGATAGTGGGAAAATGTATCCTATGAAAGGACATTGCACATTACACTATGAGTGATCAACAACTAAAGATCATGTCTGCAATATTTCTGAAGAAGCGTATCAACTTTGGAGTTATCCTGCTTGACTAAATGTCCAAATGGTTGGATAAGGCAGAGAAGAAAAGGTTAACAAGAAAGCCCCTCACGAAGGTTTTCCATGGAAGGTTCTTGAGTATCATTTTGAAGAAGAATATAAAGAATAAAATTAAGGATGATGAAGGTGAAGTCCTTCATAGCCATAAAGTGATGACTACATAGCTGCTTGAAAATTTGAAGAAGAATCCAATGGAGAACAAAAAGCTTACAATGTATGGCAGCACTAACAAAAGCACTACAAAGAAAAGAAAGGCAAGTGCTATGAAAGATGTGGAGTTGTCATTCACTAAAGATTCAGACATCCCTGAGTCCAAATCTATGAGACCACCGAAGAAGAAAACTAAGGTAATAAAGAAATCCAAACCAATTTCCCAAAGAAGTCTATCTACTAAAGAAGAAAATGTAAAGTTAGAGGATGAGAAGGGAACTGAGAGCTTCAAGGATGAATCCTCAAGGAGCAATTCCACTAATGAAGAAGAACTTAAATCCAAGAAGGAGGAAGTTTAACCTATGAAAGGAATAGCTAAATCTGGTGATGAAGAAGAATATACAAGTCCTATGGCTAACACTCAGAGTAGCCACTCTACTGATGAAGAAAGTTTTAAAGCTGAAACAATTGGATCTCCTGCTGCTAAAGCCCCAACAAGTTCATTTGATGGTTCAAAAGGCATTGATTCTAAAGAAGGATATGCTCCTACTGTTGTTGAACATCAAAGAAGTTCATCTGATGATTTAGAGGCTTCAAATTCTAAAGAAGGAGAAGAGTCTGAAACTCCTAAAACTGAACCCCAAGAAGAAGGAAGAGCAACAGACTGATTTCTCAAATAGTTTCAAAAAGGGGAGAATTGTTTCCAAAGATAATTGTAATCAGTGATGATGATGTTGAATCTAAGGGAGGAGATGCTAAGGGAAAAAGGAAGAAAATATCAGGAAAGGCTAGCTTTAAAAGGCTCAAGACTGCAGAGCTAGAAGAGGCTAATAAGTCTGCAAAGACTAGTCCTGATAAGAAGAATGATGATCAAATAAAAGGACAAACTGATGAGTCTGTTGAAGGAAGTCTACACAGGTCTAACTCCAGTTCAGGACAGAAAGAAGGTGGAAAAGGCTCTAGTTCTACAGAAAAAGAGCCAGAAGATTTTCACATTCCCTACCTTGTTTATCGCAAGAGAAGAATTATAGTGGAAGTTGATGAAGAATCACTAGATGTGCTTCCCGGAAGATGGGTTAATCATGGAGATGAGAGGATAAATGTGGTGATGATGACCTCAGAAAATTTGCTCAATAATTGTAAGGCTATGAAGCTGGACACTTCAACTGTGATATATGAGTAATAAGGTGGTTTTACTCTCATATGCCATGTGTAAAGACATCCCTCACTGAAGACAATAGCTATCTCACATGGGTCTTCTCTCACCTTCCCAACTTAGAGCTAGTGGCACAGAACTTCCCAAGAGTAAAGAAGTTTGCAAATTAGCTCATCAAAGACCAGTCTCACTTCAAGGTCTATCGATATGCTGGTAACCACTACATTCCCTACGATTATTAAGTAGGCTCGGATGGTAGACGAATAATACCCAAGTCTATTATTGTAAAGTCCCCTCACTCTACCAATGAAGATAACCATGTTGTGTTTGAGAAATTCTATGCTAATCCGACAGTGCTGAATGACATTTCTATCAGTGATTGGCACTTAACGATCTATCAAATTCTCACTACATATGAAAAACTGTCCAAGAATGAGAATTGTGTAGTCCAATTTGGTGTTCAGCAGAAGTCTGCTCAACCAAATGACAAAACTCCAAAGGAGCAAGAGTTAATAAAGAACTCTGAAGAATTGATTGAGGATATCTCTCTCATTGGTGCAGAAGTCAAGGACATGTCAATAGGAGAAGATGATGAGATGTCCAAAAGGTTTCAAGACAGACTCTCAGACATATCCCTTAAGCTTCAACTAAGGGATCAATTTTTTCTGAAGACTATGAATGATCATAAGGAAGAAGCTATACGAGCTCAGAAGGCCAATGAATAGCAAATTCTATCTCTCTCTGACAAGATTGACAATCTGAATCACCCTTTTTCCCTACAACTTGAGCTTAGTGTCGACGTCGGGATTTTTATTGTCCCTTTTATATTCTTGTCTTTTTGTGTTCTCATGTTAGGTGAGATTTGTTTGAAAAAACAAGTTATAAAAAGGTCTGACATGTATATGTCGACGATTGGACTGTAAGAGCCGCCAGTTGGTATTTTTAAATGGTTGCACCAACTCAACCGAGAAAAGGTTTGCACATTAACCCAGTGATGTGACACTATTTAATAGGTCTGTGAAACTGAGATTCATTAGGGTCCGGGGGCCTGATTATGCAGAGGGAAGGTGTTAGGCACCCCCCGACATCCGTGTTACCACGGTGACCACCACTTTTCAATTACATTATTATATGAATGTGTATATGTGTGTTAGTCAATGTGTTGTTATTTGGAAGTAGTGCTATGCCTCATTCACACCTATATACAAAGGGTTTGAATTTATGTAAAAATTCAGTTTTAATAAGATATATCAATGATGTTTTGTAAAAAAGGTTTTTCAAACCCTTATGCTCAATAGTAAGTTAGGCCTTTGATACTTCCATTTTATTATATGTTCGGCTTAGTTACTTTTATTTTCGAGATGCGAAACATCTTCGAGAAAATAATACACACAGCAATACTGAACTCCTTGTGGGCATAAGAGACATCTACGAAAATTCGAACACCGTAAATAAGTTACAAGCTGATTATAGCCAAAAATATCCATCACGGGAACCGAATCTAGATTTAGGAGACTGAATCTGTGATCACATAATTCCTAGGCTCACATGATGTGGCAGTTTGTATGAAAGTTGTAAGTAGTTATATATATAAAAGCTGTAAATATATATATATATATATATATATATATATATATATATATATATATATATATATATAGACGATCAACCACCACAAGCGAACTTCATGGGGATTGGAAATGTAAATATATATATATATATATATATATATATATATATATATATATATATATATATACATTCAATCCCCATGAAGTTCGCCATGTGGTATATATATATATATATATATATATATATATATATATATATATATATATATGAAACATGATCAACAACCACGAAGCACCTCCGTGGGATCGAAAAATTATATAAAGCAATAAAGGCGATCAATCGCCACGAAAGTAAACTCGAAGTGGATGAAATATAAATAAAGCGGTAAAAGCGATCAACCACCACGAAGTAAACCCCAAGCGGGACTAAATGTAAATAAAAGCGGTAAAAAGGCCACGAAGTAAACTCCGTGCCTAACAGAAATGTAATATATATATATATATATATATATATATATATATATAGCGATAAATGCACGATATAAAAAATCAAGGCTCATCGAACAAAGTTTGACAATAGTTTATATATAAGTGTATATATATATATAAGCAGTAAATGCTCTGGACGTAAATCTAGGCTCATCGAACAGAGTTCGACAACAATTTATATATAAGTATATATATATAAGTAATAAACGCTCCGGAGGTGAGTCCAGGCTCAATCGATGCATAACTCGATAATGTTAGTCCATATATATATATATATATATAAATACACATATACATACAAAATAAAATAAAAAACCATGGACCGAAGTCCGGGCATACACACGCAACACGATTCTCAACGTGAAGAATGGTGTGTGAAAAATGTGCAGAAAAGGCTTTAAAAGATGTAAGAAGGCTTACAGTGGACTGCCAAAGAAGACTTATATAGCTTAAACGGATGAACACTCGGTTCCCACTGGTAAAAATATAGCCAAATATAAGCTCACAAGTGTTTAAAATAAGAAAGCACTAAATTTATAGTGTGTACAGAGCAAATTGGACAGGGCTTCCTCGCCATTTTTTCTTATAAAATGGACACCCCATACCCTCTATTTATAGAGAGGGGAGCCAAAGGTGCACCTGCGGCTGCCTGGGGTGCCTCAGGCTCTGTGGGTCCCACTGTCTCAAAGTACGTGCATGTATGCAATGTGTTGTCTGCTCGAACTTTCAAAACTTCAATCCGGGCATCCGATTGAGGTGTATAAGACCTTTTTCGAAGTGCCGTTGTCAAGAGATACACAAATGATATGGGATTAGAGGTTGTACAAAGTTAGGAAGATGGGACCATGCCCTTGGTCTTCCAGTCTTTAAATTCTTTCCAGTGTGCTGTCATGTGTAGTAGTCACTCGGGATTTGAGCTATTGGTTCTTGTACGACATTGTTGTATAAAATGTATGTTGAAATGTGTTGAGACGGCGCGCATGTGGGATCAAGGTGGTAAAATGATGATTTTACCCCTCACCGGGGTCATCTCCTGTTTGGAATGATATAGCAGTCGTTACTCAGGGTTAACTCTGAGAATAGGCTGCTGAAAGTGATGAATGTCCTAAGGGTTATCTTTGAGGTATGCCTGACCTCCCGGGGTTATCTCCGGGTTTGGGACTGAGTGCCTCGGGGTTATCTCCAAGGTTGAAGCTGACTGCAAAGGTTGAAATGAGCTTTTTTGAGGTTATCTTCGGAACTACAACCGCTCTCTCGGGGTCATCCCTGAGGTTGATGCTGAAACTCTCGGTGTTGTTTCTAGGAATAGAACTAGCTATCTCGGGGTCATCTCCGAGATGGAACTGCCTTCTCCAGTGTTATTTCCGGAACTGGAACTGTATTCCTCGGGGTTGTCTTCGAGGTTAAAACTGAAACTCCCGGTGTTATTTCCAGAACTGGAGTTGGATATCTTGGGGTCATCTCTAAGATGGACAACTGAGGATTCCGGGGTTGTCTCCGGAATTGAACTGATTAGACTCCCACGGTAATCTCTGGAAGATGATTCTGTCCTCCTGCCAGGTTAGTAACAAAAATGCAAAATTTTGAGTGTCTACAGATGCCCCTCTTTATCATGTTCATTTAATGCAATGGCATGGATAGGATAAAGAATACTAGACACTTGAAATGGGACAAGATAATCATGATGCAATGTACAACAACATAATGTAAATGCATGATTTATGTGGTTTATTGGACCATTTTCCAATGGTATATGATGACTGTTTTCCCTCCCAACTTCCGATGGGGCTGGAGTTATCACTGACAACTCTGATGAACTACTTAGACTTATGATCCAAAGTTCTCAAGAACTTCTAGGATGTTAACGTTGGGGTTATCACCAAAGTCCTTAATCCTTGGTACAAACATTCCACTGATAACGTATCTCTCATATACAAGAGACTCTGTGGGGATGTGTTTTGTCTGATGAAGTTATGTATAACAGATTTCGTCATCGGTCCTCCCTGATGAGGATGATTCTTCCCAGTTTATATTACCAGGTCTTTTCGCTGTTTTGTCAGAGTTACTGCCAACAGTCTGTGTTGTCAGGGTAGCTTGACTCTTGCTGACATATACATCAACGGATGAGATCCCTACTGGGAAAAGTGTCAAGGATGCTTGACCTTCGTTAACATGTACATCAACGAATGAGATCGTCGGATGGTTCTGACGCTTCGTTGGGTTTAACTGACAATGATTGATGATGTCAAGGCTGCTTGACCTTCGTGGACATGTGCATCAATGGATGAAGTTTTTGCTGGAGAAGTGTTTCGGAGTTACGATCCTGAACTGACGACATCGGACCCTTGTGAGGTATTGTCGAGTGTAGTGTGAAACAATTGTGATAATCGGTATACTGAACCCTGTGTTTGGGCGAATACTAATGAGTGATATGTAGACTCGCAACTTGGTCTATGAAAACCAGGATTTCAGGCTCTTTCGCTCAATCACATAGCATTTTTCTTCCTGATTTGACCTTTTCAACTTGTGAGACCTCCTTTGTAACTCAAACTAGACCGAGCCGGAGGGGTGGGTCCCACCCAGGGGAGCTGCAGGTACACCTATGGCCAACTGTGGGTGGCCTTAAGTGGCATGTTGCTTTCATAATTCATTTTTAAGTTGCACCACACAGGAAATCCGAGAGCTCTTCTTCAGATCTATTGAGTTCAGGCGTCTTTCTGCAAATTCTGTCATCGTAGAAGTGTTCTACACTGTCCTGGTAATGTATGCATGTCTTTTTTCCAGTTTTTATCCGTTGGAAAATGAATTATCACATAAAAAGCTTCTAAACACATAGTAGTGAATAAGCATGCTTATATGACTTGATAAAAAATATTCAACATAGTAAATGTTAAATATTTAACCATGCTGAACATAATGATGTGAAAAAATTTGACTTTTAAAACAGTCAAATTGGCACCTTTTTCATGTTATTTCTTATCCTATTTGAGGACAAATGAGTAAAGGTGGTAAAGCAAAGTAATCCTGGTAATTAGTCTACCCTTACGAATTATGTCTTTTGTAGTGTAATGCATATAGGATATTCATGACTGTGGGTAGGTGTGCTACTGAATGGCCACCTAGTCATGCCTATGTGCATGTGGATAGTCCTGTTTATAAAGGAGACTATGGTAAACATTTTCCAAAATGTAAGCACTGGATAGTCATGCATTTTTAACTCTACTGTAGACATATATTAAAATAATGCATGCATGCATGTAGTCATAAAATGCATTGAAAAAAAACTCCAGGTTAGAGTTTACCACACCCTTTTTGAGGTGATTTAGAGACTTGTGTCCAGATATATATGGATCCGAATCAGCGGAGTAGTTCCCACGGGACCACTTCTGGTGTGCGGAGGAGGGCTTCTGATGTGCCTCAACCCCGTTCAGTTAGACAGCCTCGTCATCTGGCGGAGGCGGTGATTCTTCTTGTCCGGGTTAATGTACCGGATGTTGAGGACAAGGAGGATGATGTACCGATTGTGGACCCTGCTCCTGCTGTTCATGTTCCCCGTAGGGATCTTCCAGGCATTCAGGTGACGATCCCAGAGCTTCTGGGTGATTTAAGTCGACACCCCTCAGTTTACTTGCATGCAAACGAGGTACAGGCTGGATTTGATCTTCCCTTTTCCTATTAATGAGGAGCAAAGATTCTGATGTTAATTTGCTTTGTGATGCAGGTTCCCGGCTTTACACAGCCTCGAGGGAACTGGTTCAACATACAATCTCTGTATTAGGCTCTGCATCCAGATTATCGAGAGATTATGCATGGTTGGGGATTTGAGTCGTTATTTTCCATCCTCCCCCGTCGTTGTCCCTGGGGTTACCTCAGGGCATTGTTTGAGAGCTGGTTTCACAAGACTCAGTCTCTCCATTTGTTAAACTGTGAGGTGATGATGACGCCAATGTATTGGCGGTTTATCATAGGTATATATAGAGTTTGGAGGGGCGCCAGTGCCACGTGAGGCGAATATAACCCCGACTGCCGTTAGATCCTTGTTAGGAGTCTCGACAGAGGTGCTCAAGGGCAGGACAGTCCGTAAAGGTCCTTTGAGCGTAGATGCTATGAGTGGGCTGTTGAGTGAGCCCATACCCGATGATGTGAGAGTCAGGGATCGCATTCTTCGGCGATTATTCCTGATGATCATTAGGGGTTTCTTCATAGCGGATAACTCTTCTACGGTATCATTTACTTTGATCAGCGCTACAAGAGATGTAGACCATATTTGAGAGTAAGATTGGGGTTCCTACACCTTTGCCTATTTCCTCAAGGACATGCGCATACGTTCCCATAGCTTGACGGAGGCTTGGTTACCCATTTCTGCTGGTGAGTATTTCTCTTGTGATTTCCCATAGACAGGTTAAGAGTGTTGACTGACAACAGATGTTTGCCATTGTGTTGGCAGTTCTGGGCCTAAAAGAGGCTCTCATGTTTGTGTCCTATGAGTGTGTTAGGTTTGGAGACCTATCCATGAGGACAGCGATGGCATCACTCTATACTGGCAAAAGTTCCTGTAGATGAGGGTTTCAGCCATTGTCGTCTACCATTGGAGTTGTTAACAGCTGATGCTATCACTTGGATTCCCTACTCTAGGGAACATTTGACCATTGTGTTTGAGGATGGGTTCTCGACTGGTGTCGAGTACGTGATATCCAACCGCCGAATTCCTCTCTTTACAGATGGATGATGGGAGCTCTATTTAGGAGAGCGTGCTATTTGGAGCACTATAGGAGAGATTTGTGTGCTGATCTTGCCTCTTGCCAGACGTTATTGGCCTATATCAAAGTCGCTTGTCATTGATATCCCATTGATGGGCGTTGACGGCTTTACACTGTCAGAGGGTCCATATACTCACGAAATGTTTCATCACTGGTGGTCCCCTAGTACCATCGGAGCTAGACCCGCGCCACTCAGTTTATGGGGGATATGGTTCCTAGATTCGTGATGATGATGGATTCGATGGCCTGTATCTGAGATCAGACTTATTTGACATAGATTGACAGTTTGACCCGATAGTTGGACTGGGCACATTTCTTTATCCGGCACTTGGGCAGAGATCCTTCAGAGACAAAAACTTTTTATCCTTCCAGCTCTGGCGCTAGCCCCTCAGATGACCTATATGGATTCACCGCATCTGCAGGACGATTTACAACAAAAAATTTTGATCCCATGTTCAGGAAAACTATGGGGGAAAAAGTTTGATCCTATGTACAGGACAAACTATAGGTTTGAAAAGTCTTATCCCTAGCGGGAGAAAACTACAAATTTGAAAAGTTTTATCCCTGGTGGGATAAAACAGCAGGTGTGAAAGGTTCAATCCCTGATGGGATAGCCTGAAAGGTTTGAAACAAAGTTGAGTGAAAGATCTGATGATCTGAAAACTAGGCTCCTTGTTTGAATAGTGTGTTTATCCTTGATGGGGCAGAAGGGTATGAAAAAACGTTGTATGTAGTAAGGGTTAGAAAACCTGAAGTTACTGGTGATTTGGTTATCCAAAACCAGGATGTTTGCTTGATGGTAACCTCAGATATAATACCGTTTCACGATGTTTAAGTTGAGAACACCTTCTGTCAATACCTCCTTGACATTAAATGGGCCTTCCCAGTTTGGAGCGAATTTTCCCTTAGAATGATCTTGGTTGTCAACTATCTTCTTTAAAACCAAGTCATGTTGTTTAAACTCCCGTAGTCGGACTTTTCTGTTGTAGGATCTGGCGATTCTTTGTTGGTATAACTGACCATGGGAGATAACATCACTTTGCCTTTTGTCTATTAGAGACAATTGATGATACCTGTCTTGTAACCATTGGTCTTTATCCAGCTGAGCGTCTATCAACACTCTGAGGGATTCCATTTCCACCTCTATGGGGAGCTCTGATTATATCCCATAGGTTAATGAGTACGAGGTTGCCCTAGTGGAAGTACGCATTGAAGTTCTGTAGGCTAATAGAGTCAGAGGCAAGAGGTCAGGCCATCCTTTGTGATTGGTGGACATCTTTTGCATGATCTTCTTGATGTTCTTATTAGCCGCTTTAACAGCACCATTCATCTTTGGATGTTAGATGACGGAGTTGGGATGTTTGATGTGGAATTGTCTGCATAATTCCTCCATCATTTTGTTGTTGAGGTTATTAGCATTGTCTGATACAATTACCTCTGTTTGTCCATATCGACAAATGACATTATTTTTGAAGAAACTAATGATGACTTCTTTGGTAACCCTTAGGAAGGAGGATTATTCTACCCACTTAGTGAAGTAGTCTGTAATGCCCCGAAATTCGCTCTATTTTCACACCCGGATTTCGTACGTCATAGTCCCATCTCTTGCCAAACATACATCATTATATAGTTAAATATAACAACATACATTCTTAAATCCCAGGTTCTAATACCTTATAACCTCGTTCATTACAAATCAATTGACATCGACTACTCTTTAAATTCCTTTCGCAATACATCAAAACGTTTTATGATGTCATGATACCGTACTTTTCACAGTACATTGAGGACTTTGTCAGTTTATGACTTTGTCATTACACATCATACCATAGTGGGTTGTTGATTCCAAGATCACATCCAACACTAGGTTCAATTGCATTAATAACTCCATCTTTTTACCATCATTGCATCAAATGCCCTGATGATATAAAATTCATTTTGATATTTTAAATCAATTTCTGTCTAGCCGAAACAATTAGAATATACCAAGAATAGTTCTTTTAAAATCCATTGGTTCCAAAAGTTGAACCAATTCTATCAATTTCAAAATGAGCACACATAAGCACGATTTCAATAAACTTTAAAATTTAGCATAGCTAGATGACTTGGAATATCCTATTTCTCCATCTTCCTTCATTGTCTTACTTGCGACAATACTTAATCTTCTCTAGCACCTTCAATGCTAAGTCTACTGAAAATACTCATTTTCAATCTAAACATTCCTATACCTTAGTATAATCCGTCAACTTACCACACTTTATGTGTTTAGGAACTTTCCACAATCATATGTGTTTAAGAACTTATATTCGCAATATGTAATCTAAGAACAAATCAAGGACTATCCATATACTTAGGGCTCAGAAACATAACATATAACTATGAGTCACAAACTTTTTATAAGTATGAGTTTCAAGAACTCGTAGCTAACTTATAATTCTTTACCTATCAAGTACATACATGAGAAAAGATTCACCTTCTCGCCATATACATATTGATAGCGCGACATATTCCAATGATTATCACTGTAATAAGCTAAGCAGTTGTTACACCAAAGCACAAACCTCTGCCCATAATAAAGGTTCATACAACTCAGCTATCACATGAGCCCTCAATTGAAATCTTACAACTTCTAACTTTTCTCTTTACTTAATACGAATTTTTCTTTAATTTATATGTTATCCTTCATAACGGTAACAACCCGGAGAATTCGGATTGTTCAGAATTTAAGTTTAAAGAATTAGTTATTAATAAAATAATTTTTTATTAATAATATTCTTTGTTATGTGTTTATTAATCGTTCTAGAACCTAGGATGATTATAACCCGGGATGATTCTGGCTACGAGCTAGATTGAACGAGTAAGAATTTTCAAGACGAAAATAAAAATTTTCCGGTAACAACAATATTTCTGGGAAAAAAGCTGAAATAGGCACTATTCACCTGACGAAACCTAAGGGTTTGGGTTTGAATAACCTAAGCCTTTCCGAGAGTTCGGTATGTCAAAATGACATTTCATCGAAAGATTTGACGATAATATATCGTGAAAAGTTAAGTAAGCTGATAAATGTTTTTTCTCAAAAAACGTGCAGAAATCGGATGAAATAAAAACGACGAAAAGTACAGTTATGTACTTTTCACTCGTTTAACTACATTAGGGGAAAACGTGAAGGAAAATGCTTAATGGTGAAAAGTTTTTTTTTCAGTTTTTCGGAGATTCGAAGAATACGTAAAGGTTAATTGTTAAAGGAAAGACGAAATATCCAAAAATATTTGGATTCCAAGAATCACGCTTTTAAACCGCGTTTACCTAAAACCCGAAAGTCGGAACTACTAACTTCTGTGCTAAGTTTCGTGAATAGTAAGGATGTTAACCAAGGAGGTGGTAATAGTAAACTTAAGGGCTAAGTAAAGGATAAGTTATTGAATGAGTAAGTAAACTTAAGGGCTAAGTAAAGGATAAGTTACTTAATGAGTAAGTAAACATAGTGCTTAAGCCATGAATAGTAAAGAGGTTTGGGGGGGTGAAATGACTAAAATACCCCTAGCCTTGGTTTTCTATAAATAGGAAGCTTAAATCATTTGTTTAGGATTTTGAAAATCCTACAACATTTGAGAGAGAGAGATTTCGTGTAACGACCGAGAAATTTGGATCCTTGTAAAATAATTTTATTTAATAAAATAATGAATAAAATAATATTATTTATTATTATTATGTGTTAGTAAGATGAATGTCGTTCTATAACCTAGAAACGCTGTGACGCCCCCAAAATTAGGTATACATCACCCATCTTGGGTCGCCACTTACATGGTACAGAATTTAAATACAACTTATTAACATAAGCATCTTGTACAATCGACATAAATCATAAGTTTAAAATACAAATATCGTCTACTAGATATTATACAAACTCAAACAAAAAGTCCTCATTACAATTATTATCACACTATTTCACGAATAGTGAGGACTACTAATGCTATCTTCGGGACCATCACTCGTTTCCCAGACTAAGTCCCGGCTATATTCTCATTTCACGAAGAGAAACGGTGAAAGAAAGGGTGAGCTCAACTAGCCCGATGAAATATTATGACTAAGATAATGCGAGAATAAATTATCAATAGTCTTCAACAATGTTAAACCGATAAAATACAATAGACAACCGGTTTAATCTGCGGTGAATATCAATCCATTAAAAAGAGTCAAGTAGAAAATAAAATCTACTATCTTTTATGATTTAAAAGGTTTTTCATCAACATTATAGGCGAGACTCGACTTTAATAAATAATCCACATCATCAAATCACCCCCACTTTTCTGACGAGGATATTCTTTAGTATCACGACCACAATTATTCATGCACTACGGGCCAAGAATAGTTGTGTATTCATTAATGGTCATGATCATGCCAACAACTGTCCATCAATGCACTACGGCCACTGAGGATTTTTACCACATCATTTGTAACATTACGGTCATGATTACACCGAATAATCCCTGGTCATAATCATACCAAGTCCATCCATGCTCTACAGGCCACAGATGACTTTAAAAAAATATAAACATGAGGATGATGACAATGATATAAGAATTCAATAAAACAAGTTCAAGAATTATTTTATCCAGGAATTATTAACGTCCAAATTGTCAACATGATACTGCTTTATAGAGTAAAATTCAAGAATGATCAGAAGAATATTTCCATGAAAAGATACTGGATGAAACGCAAATATCAAGGATATTCTACTAATTTCATGGAGTATAGAAGTCAAAGTTTTAACCAACTGGGTATAATAAAGAATGGAATAACAAAAGAAATCACCATGCATGCGGTGCCAGCATGACGAGTTATTCCAATGTAATAATAATAACGGAACGGTCGGTGAAATTCACACAAAGCGGGGATGTTCCAATGAGAATAATAAAGATGGAACCAGGATCCGGTGTAAAATACACGATAGGATATTCCAACGAGAATGATAAAGATTTTAACCGAGTCCTGGTGTAAAACACACGAGCGAGGATGTTCCAATGAATAATAATAAAGATTTTAACGGAACCGGTCGGTGTAAAACACACGAGCAGGATGTTCCAACAGGATAATAATAGAAGAATGTCACCAAGTATAGGGTAAACCACAGCATCAAAGTTTATTCCAATGAATAATAAGCAATGGAATAACATAAGGATTTCACCAAGTATAGGGTATCTGCGTGATATCGAGGTTATGTATAGGGTATGCCACTTTTACAAAGTTATTCAACAGAATAATAGTGAATGGAATAACGAAGTTCTCTTGAAGAAGAAAGAATAACACCCCTTACAGTAAAAAGAACCCAATATAGAAGTAGTGAAGTAGCGAAATACTCTTCTTCTTTCTATAACTTTCTCTCTATAGCTTCTCTCTCTGTAATTTCTCTCTCTAGAGTTTCAATGAATTAAAAGAAAATAATGAAGGAATGAGCTTCTATTTATAGGAAAATGGAATGCATAAGAACTAATCCATGAACGGTCTGATTGATTTACTTTAATCGACGGTCCATATTTAAAAGCAAAATCTTTTAAATAAAATATAATATATTCTATTTATATAAAAACATTTTACTATGCAAACACTATGCAAAACACTATGCAAAACACTATTATGCAACACTATGCATAATAAAATATAATATATTTTATTTATAAAATAACTTTAATAAAGTATTACATTTTATATAAAAAGATGTTTACGTTTTATTACGTTAATAATACTGAATAAAACAAAAAGTCATTATCGCTATAATAATTCATGACAATAATGGAATCAAACTAAGTGACTTCTCACATAAGCATCAATAATCAATACTGGTGTCTACTACGCAACCACATGTATTCTTTATACTTTTACTACCGAGTAGTTCAACAAAGATCAACCAAAAAACTTCCGCCGTTATTTCAATAAAATATTTTGTCGTTTTCTCGATCCGACAATGAATTACATTGTGGGGTCCACCAATGATTGAGCCGTTATACGAATATTCCTGCTAAACCGAATATTCCCAGACCAATCGAATATAATATAACCACTTGCATACTTTTGCAAAATTTATAAATATTACCCACAACTATAACATTATATCAAATTATTCCATAATATTCAAAAATAATATTTATAAAAATTCATCTTTATTTATAAAAGTCGGGTCTTACAACCTCCCTTCTTATGAAATTTAGCCCTCAAAATTAGGGTACGTTACACGGTATGTTGAAGAGGTAAGGATACCTTGATTTCATTTGATTCTAACTCCCAAGTCATTTCCTCAACATCGTGGTTCCTCCACAAAACTTTGACTTGAGGTATAACCTTGGAGCGTAGAATATGTTCCTTCTTATCAAAATTTGAACAGGGAACCTCTTCATACGTCAAATCTTCCGCTATTTCGTCCGGTTCTAACTCAATAATATGGTTCGGGTCTTTCACATATTTACGTAACATGGATATGTGAAAAACGTTATGAACACGAGACATATTTGGCAGTAAAGCGAGTCTATAGGCCACGATTCCTACTCGATCGAGGATTAAAAATGGACCGATGAATCGAGGATTAAGTTTTCCTCTCTTTCCAAATCTTGTAACTCCTTTCCATGGAGCAACTCTTAACAACACATGATCTCCTATATCAAATTCCACATCCTTTCGATGAAGATCAGCATAACTCTTTTTATGTCGATTTTGTGAGGTTTTTATACGTTGTCGGATCGTTTGAATCTTTTCAAGTAGTCATACGTACCAACTCCGGTCCCAACAACGTTGCTTCACCCACCTCATCCCAAAGATATCGGAGAACGACACTTTCTTCCATACAACGCTTGAATGGAGCCATGCCAATACTTGCTTGATAAGCATTGTTGTAGGAAAACTCTACCAATGGTAAGAACTTGTCCCAACTCCTTGAAATCAAGAACACAGAGTCTTAATAGATCTTCAAGAGTTTGAATAGTCCTCTCCATTGTCCGTCCCGTCCGAGGATGATATCTTAGAAGCTAAATCGTAAAATCTGTGCCCATAGCTTTTTGCAAACTAACCCAAAATCGTGAAGTGAATCTTGGGTCTCGATCGAAACTATGGATACTTAGGCATACCATGCGATCTTACAATCTCGTTTATGTACATACTGAGCAAGACGTTCAAGTGTATAAGTTTCTCGTGTCGGTAAGAAATGAGCGGACTTGGTCAATCTATCAACAATGACCCAAATCGCATCAATGCCTTGAGAAACCTTAGGAAGGCCGGTAACAAAATCCATGGTAATGTGCTCCCACTTCCATTCGGAATTTCAAGTGGTTGCAATGAACCTTTTGGTACTTGATGCTCCGCTTTAACTCGTTGACAAGTTAGACACCTTGAGATAAACAACGCTATCTCTCTCTTCATATTGCTCCACCAAAATGTATGGCCGAATATCATGATACATTTTGGTACTCCCAGATGGATTGCAAATGGTGTGTTGTGCGCCTCCATCATGATATTATACTTTAAATCGTGGTCGTTAGGAACACAAAAAGTCCGGAGTTGACTCAAGTATTCCTTCTTCATCGATTCTTGCTTACGGCATAGCACCCTCTTGCACTTTCTTCCTCATACGCATCGACTCCGTGTCAGTAGCTTGGCGACTTTAACTTTATTGATTAAAGTCGGTTCTACTCAGTATATTCGCTATCATCACATGCGTCCTGGAGTCTTTAACTCTATCTCCATCCTTTGCAAGTCACACAAATGGGCCTTTGTGTTGACAATAACGCACTCAGCTTGCATCACGATCTTCTACTCAATGCATCGCCTACCACGTTCGCTTTTCGGGATGGTATTGGATGGTATGATCTTAATCTTTCAACAGTTCAAGCCAACGTCGTTGTCGCATGTTGAGTTCCTTTTGAGTGAAGAAATATTTGAGGCTTTTATGATCCGTAAAGATCTCCACTTTCTCCCCATACAAGTAATGCCTCCAAATTTTAAGTGCAAAAACATAATTTGCTAACTCCGGATCATGAGTAGGATAATTCCTCTCATATTCTTTGAGTTGTCGCGAGGCATAGGCTATAACTTTTCCATGTTGCATAAGAACACATCCCAACCCTTTGCTCGAAGCATCACTTTGTAGATGACAAATCCTCTCAGAGCAGATGGTATTGTCGAGCAGTCTTTGAAATAAGTCTCCTCTTGAGTTCTTGAAAACTCTTCTCACATTCTTAAGCTCCAACCGAACTTTGTATCTTTTTCGAGTCACCGAGTCATGGAGTAGCGATTCGAGAAAATCCTTCCACGAATCTCCGATAATAACCAAATAAACCGAGAAAGCTACGTGCTTGATCATTGATTTAGGTTGTTCCCGACTTTGAATAGCTTCAATCTTTCTTTGGTCAACAGATATTCCATGACTTGATACCACGTGTCCAAGGAATGCTACTTCTTCAAGCCGAACTCGCATTTCTTCAACTTGGCATAAAGCTTATATTCACGAAGCTTTTGGAGTGTCGACCTCAAGTGTTGCTCATGATCTTCACGGCTTTTGGAATAAATAAGGATGTCATCAATAAAGAGCGACCACAAAGTGATCTAAATATTCCTTGAATACTCGGTTCATCATATCCATGAAGGCGGCGGGAGCATTAGTCAATCCAAAGGACATGACTAGGAATTCATAATGCCCGTCTCGAGTTCGAAAGCCGTCTTTGGAATGTCGGTGATTCTAATCTTCAATTGGTGATATCCTAACGAAGATCAATCTTTGAAATGAATTTGGCTCCTTGCAAATTGGTCAAAACAGTCATCAATACGTGGCAATGGATACCTATTTTGATGGTGACATGATTCAACTCCCGATAATCAATACAAAGTCGCATACTCCCATCTTTCTTCTTCACGAATAGAACAGGAGCACCCCAAGGAAGTATCTTACTAGGGCGAATAAAGCCAATATCTAACAATTCCTGCAGTTGGGTCTTTAACTCCTCGAAGTTCAATAGAGCCATTCGATATGGGGCTTTGGAAATAGGTTTTGTACCGTGTTCAAGGTCGATACAAAATTCAATTTCACGCTGCTGGGTAGGCGTGAAGTTCTTCTTGGGGAATCGTCGAAAATTTATTAACAATAGAAATATCGCTCAAAACTGACGTATTTTTGTTTAAATCTGTGACATGAGCTAAGAAAGCTTGACATCCATTTTTTAATAAACGAATAGCTTTATGGCTTGAGATGACCGTGATTAATTTTAATGGTTTGGTCGTTTGAATTCGCATAATAGGTTGATTAGGAATATGAAAACTAACAACCTTACGAAAACAATCAATTTTTGCATGATAAGTAGTTAACCAATCAATCCCTAGAATCACGTCAAATGCAAGTATTTTTAATGAAATAAGATCGACAGGTAATGTGAGGGTACCGATTTGAACCAAACAAGACTTATAAACAGTGGATGTAATGAAGGTTTCTCCCAACGGAGTTTCCACAGATAAGTCAAAGTCTAATTTCCCCGGAGTCAAATTTAATCGATGGCGCAAGTAGGAGAAATAAAAGAATGGGTAGAACCCAGTATCAAATAAAGTGTAGACTTCATTAGAGTTTATGATAAGCTTACCCGTGATGACCTCATTCGGGTTCCTTGCTCTCTGGGAGGTCACAACAAACGCCTCCTCAGACTACCGATTTTGACTTTTACTCGGGCGACCTTTGGTGCCTCTATCCTAGTTGAATTTGTCTTGATGGCAACGACAAAATCGAGCTAAGTGACCTTCTCTTCCACAATTATAACATGTTTTGGATGGCATGGCACGCTTCGGATGATGTGTCCCTCTTCTCGCATTTGAAGCATATGATAGGTGGTCTTTCTCCTTCCTTAACAACGGGTCTTTGGTCTTGACGTCTTTCCATCATTGTTGAATCTCCGCTTTCTTGAAATGTCCATTCTTATTGTTTTGTACCTGATTACCACCAAGTGGTTACCATATCGCCTATTGATTCCCTCCACGCTTGTTGTCACCGCTTCGATGACTACTCTCATTTGATATTATAACTTTGCCTTTGCTCTCTTTTAGTTGCGTTGACTCATTATCGCGCCCACTAATCGAGCCCTATTTACAACATCTCGAATACAAACACGGTTTATGAGAAATAAGATGTTGGCGTATCTCCGACTTCAAACCTCTTAAAAACATTCGCGCCATTCTCTTCTTATTATCCACCAAGTGGGGGACGCAAACCGTGATAACTCATAAATTTTGCCTCGTGTTGCGACACGGTCACGGCCATATTGTTTTGTTCCAACTTGATAAACTCTACCTCCTTCATGTGGCGAATACTTTCGGAAAGTATTTGTCGTTGAATGACTCTGGAACTTCTCCCAAGATATCTTGATGCAAAGAAGTTGAGTCGTTTACTGATTCCCACCAAGAATCCTCTCCGCGCAACATAAAGGCGGCAAGGGAACCTTTTGCTCCTCGGAGCATCCCAAGACATCAAATATCTTGTAATCTGCTTTATCCATGCTTCCGCCAAGTGGTTTTGGCTCTCCCTTAAACTCCGGTGGTCCCAGCTCCTTGAATTGTTTAGCGGTGACCGCCTAGAGTTTTCCGTGTTTCCACCTACGTTTTGGGCAGAGTCGCTCTACTTTCACGTTGTTGCATAAATTGCATAAAGCCTCTGAACATTTGATCATTCATCATTTGGTCGGTGTTGTTGTTTGCATGAGGATTGTCTCCTTCTTCGATGCACATTATCCCGATTATTGATATGTGGTGAATCAACGATCGCTTTATGCTCCATTGCTATTCTCAACATTCTCGGATGTCATTTTCAGATCTCGCCACAAAACAAAAGATTAATTGACATGTAACAATTATCTTTATATTCGACCAAACCAATAAAATAGCACATAAACTTAGGTAGGTCATACTAGCGAAGGTATTCCCCCGTCTCTCCCTCCTAGTACTTTTCTCACATCTTAGCCAGGATCATATCCCTTAGCTTTGATACCAAATCGTGACGCCCCCAAAATTAGGTATACATCACCCATCTTGGGTCGCCACTTACATGGTACGTAATTTAAATACAACTTATTAACATAACATCTTGTGTACAATCGACATAAATCGTGAGTTTAAATACAAATATAAATCTACTAGATATTATACAAACTCAAACAAAAAGTCCTCATTACAATTATTATCACACTATTTCACGTAATAGTGAGGACTACTAATGCTATCTTGGGACCATCACTCGTTTCCCCAGGCTCGTCCCACTATATTCTCATTTCACGAAGAGAACAAAGTGAAAGAAAGGGTGAGCTCAACTAGCCCAAAGAAGAAATATTATGACTAAGATAATGCGAATAAATTATCAATAATCTTCAACAATGTTAAACCGATAAAATACAATGACAACCGGTTTAACTGCAGTGAATATGCAATCCATTAAAAGAGTCAAGTAGAAAATAAAATCTACTATCTTTTATGATTTAAAAGGTTTTCATCAACTTTATATAATGAGACTCGACTTTAATAAATAATCCACATCATCGAATCACCCTTGCACTACTGGCCAAGGATATTCTTTAGTATCACGACCACAATTATTCCCGCACTACTACGGGCAAGAATAGTTGTGTATTCATTAATGGTCATGATCATGCCAACAACTCGTCCATCAATGCACTATGGCCACCGAGGATTTTTACCACATCATTTGTAACATTACGGTCATGATTACAATCGAATAATCCTCAGTCATAATCATACCAAGTCCATCCATGCTCTACAGTGCCACGAGATGACTTTAAAAAAATATAAACATGAGGATGATGACAATGATATAAGAATTCAATAAAACAAGTTCAAGAATTATTCTATCCGTGAATTATTAACGTCCAAATTGTCAACATGATCTTGCTTTGTAGAGTAAAATTCAAGAATGATCGTAAGAATATTTCCATGAAAAGATCTTTGGATGAAACGCAAATATCAAGGATATTCTACTAATTTCATGGAGTATAGAAGTCAAAGTTTTAACCAACTGGGTATAATAAAGAATGGAATAACAAAAGAAATCACCATGCATGCGGTGCTTGGCATAGATAGGTTATTCAATGTAATAATAATAACGGAACCGGTCGGTGAAATTCACATCGACGGGATGTTCCAATGAATAATAAAGATGGAACCGGATCCGGTGTAAAACACATGATAGGATATTCCAGCGAGAATGATAAAGAAGGCGGAACCAGTCCCAAATAAAACACATACGCATGTGATGTTCCAACAGGATAATAGAAGAATGTCACCAAGTATAGGGTAAACTGTATATCGGGTTATTCCAATGTAATAATAAGCAATGGAATAACATAAGGATTTCACCAAGTATAGGGTATGCGGCGTGTCTGGGTTATGTATAGGGTATGCCACTTTTACAAAGTTATTCAACAAGAATAATAGTGAATGGAATAACGAAGTTCTCTTCAAGAAGAAAGAATAACACCCACTTACCGTAAAAGAACCTGAATATAGAAGTAGTGAAGTAGCGAATACTCTTCTTCTTTCTATAACTTTCTCTCTATAGCTTCTCTATAATTTCTCTCTCTAGAGTTTCAATGAATTAAATAAGAAAATAATGAAGGAATAAGCTTCTATTTATAGGAAAATGGAATGCATAGTAACTAATCCATGAACGGTCCGTTGATTTACTTTAATCGACGGTCCATATTTAAAACAAAATCTTTTAAATAAAATATAATATATTCTATTTATATAAAACATTTTACTATGCAAACACTATGCAAAACACTATGCAAAAACACACTATGCAACACTATGCATAATAAAATATAATATATTTTATTTATAAAATAACTTTAATAAAGTATTACATTTTATATAAAAAGATGTTTCATTTTATTACGTTAATAATACTGAATAAAACAAAAAGTCATTATTGCTATAATAATTCATGACAATAATGGAAACAAACCGAGTGACTTCTCACATAAGCATCAATAATCAATACCGCAAGTGCTACTACTTATGCAACCACATGTATTCTTGTACTTTTACTACCGAAAGTAGTTCAACAATGTCAATCAGTAAAACTTCCGTAGTTATTTCAATAAAATATTTTTGTCGTTTTCTCAATCCGACAATAATTACATTTGCTAGGGTCCACCAATGATTGAGTAGTTATCTACGAATATTCCCTGCTAAACCGAATATTCCCCGACCAATCGAATATAATATAACCACTTGCATACTTTGCAAAATTTATAAATATTACCCACAACTATAACATTATATCAAATTATTCCATAATATTCAAAAATAATATTTATAAAAAATTCATCTTTATTTATAAAAGCTGGGGTCTTACAAACGCCGTAACGTCGTAGTATTTTAACTATGTGAAGGAATTAAAGTATTTAAATTTCCAAGACAGAAATAAAAGTTTTCTGAGAAATTTTCCGAAAAACATTATTCATAGATTTCCGCTCAGGAATTATTTTTGAACTTCTGAGAAATACGTAACGTTATAATATCGAGGTGAGATGGATTATGTAATAATAATCTAAGTATGAAAAACGTAATATTTTGCATGCGGACTTAAATTAAGAACGTTTAGGATTAAAGATAAAATGAATGGAATGGTGGATCTTGTATGAAGTGTAAGTCCAATATGCATTAAGGGAAAAGCCCAAGATGTATTAATGATTAAGCTAAGTGTTGGTTTATATGAAGCCCAAATTGATTAATGCAAGCCCAAAGATAAGTTAAGTAATTTAATACCTAAGCCTAATTAATGATTCATTGGGTAAAGCATGATCCATGGAGCAATCCATGTTGATATAGGTTAAACTTGGTGACCAAGTACTTTATGTGATGGCCAAACAATGGATATGTTTTGTGATGTCCAAGTAATTAGTGTGGCTAGCAAGTATACTTAGTTGATAAGTAAGTGAATAGTAAGGAGATGACTTAAGGAGGTGGATGTTCTAATGTCCATAATGCCCTAACCTTACATGGTCTATAAATAGCAAGCTCACAATTCATTTGTTGGTTGTTAGTTTTCATCCAGCATTAAACAACTTATTGGTTAGAGAGAATAAGCACTTTTAATTCAAAACTTCCATTGTTAGATTTTCCAAGAAGAAGAAAGCTAGTCATCAAAGGTAAATGATCTTATGATCTTATATCTTCCATCTCTATCATTGTAGGTGATAAGAGAAGTGTAGTCTAATAAGCATGTATGATAAAAAAAATATAAGAATTGAATAATTAATGAACTTAAGCCAATTAAGTCATGAATAAGTAAGATAAACCTAAATAAGTTATGAACTTATGATAAATATATATGGATTTGTCATATATTTATCATATGAAGTTAGTATGTTTGATAAGATATGAGAATGTTGTTTAAAGGACTTAAATCAATAATAAGTCATAAGGAATGAAATCTAATAAGTTATAAATTGATAAGTCATAAACTTATGGAGAATAAGCCATAACCTAACTTGAAATAAATTGATGTAATATGTAGTTTGGAATATTCATAAGATGGATAAAATGTATTTAGAACGATGATCAAATTGTTAGTAATGAAGTTTTACCGGAATTCCCACGATTGGACGATAATCGTCGAATTCGTGAAATTCTCGGAATGGAAGTCAAATTTTGTGTTTGAACTCGGAAATGTTGTTTTTCAATGGAGACAAGTCATAATTGGCACTATAGAGTTGCGGACTCAAAAATGACCAGATTTTGACTTAGAATGAAGAAACGAGTGTTAAATGTTCACGGACGTTTATTATTTTTGTTAAAAATGAACCAATAGGTGAATTTTGAGTAAACGAAGTCAAGTAGATAAAATTCTTGCACGAACACGTAGAGTATGTAATTTGTGAACCGTAGGCTCTTGAACGAGCCTATTCGGACTTATAACGAAGAAGTTGCGAGCTCGAAAATCTCACAAAGTTGAAAATCTGTCAAATTTTTTTGAGGCACAGAGTTTGCGCCGCAACATGACTCAAGGCTTAGAGGCCTGCGCCACAGCGCGAGGCCGAGGCATCACACACTGCTAATTGGCACCACAGTGCGACCATAACAAAGAGGACTCACGCCACAGTGCCGAGTCCGGGTCTTAGCTTCTGCAGTTTTGCGCCGAAGCGCCAGCCTTTGGGTTTGTATAGAGATGAATGATTATGTAGATAAAAGGAAAGGCAATGAAGTAATACAAACTTAATAAAGAATAATGAAACATTATTAAGACATTTTTGAACCTTAAGTATGATCAATTAAGGTTAAAGTGAGTCAATTGTATGTGAATGTAAGAACGACATAACAAAAAGCCAGAACCAGTAATAACAAATCTAAGTCATGTTTAGATTGAGAGGAAGGGTAAGATTCATTAGGAAATTTATGCTCATTCATAACCTAGTGTGTATGCTATGTTATCATCTACTGTAGAGACTTAAAGACTTAAACGAGAACGTGTTATAACTGTAGCAGACGTTGAAGGCAAGTATTCTAACCCTCATTTCACTTCAATCTGGACAAGCTTTGTAATTCATGTATTCTCACACATGAAGTATTGTATGATGAAGTCAAAGCCAACTCTTTCGGCTAGACTTATATTATGTTTCTATCAAAGCATGGTCAATGTTTAACGAGTTATATTGGTGTGGTTTTCAAATGAAGACTGAGTATGCTAAAAATGTTTTATCGTCAAACGACAGGCACGTGAGGTTGCCACAACTTAAATGTACATACGTTTAATGAATGTAGTGTTGATCAACATAGAGTACTATAGGCTGATCACCTAGACATGCTCGTAAGAAATGTCAGACTTACGGACTTAGTGTCGGGATGTCCTTTTCAAAGAACTTATGAAATGCTCAAGGTCTTGGACCGGAATTGATGTTTTACCGACTATTGTTGTTGTAAAATGTTTTGAATGAAAAGAAGTGCTATTTTGAATTATCAATAGTACTTCATAACTATTGTTCAGTTATTGAAGATATATGATTCCTATATTTCAAGTATGTTGTTTATTAGAATTTTTGTACTTGCTGAGCTAGTCATGCTCACTCTTGCTTGAACCATATGAACACAACTAAGATCGAACGGACTGAAGGCTCCGGCAAGGATAAGGGCAAGGCGAAGATGAACCCATAGAATACTTATGTAATAGTATAGGGTGAATGATTATAATATATTTGATATTATGACAAGAACAAATGTAATGGTTATAAAGAACCTGGGGAATGTTAATATTATTTTGAATATATAGAAGATATACTCATTCTATTGAGGCTTTTCAATTGAATGTATGCGTGAATGGTAGTACCGTGTAGCACCATCTATCGGGTTGGAAGATACTCGAATTTGGGGGTGTCACATTTCAGATGGGAGAAAGAAGAGGAAAAGGAAGAGGAAAAGTTTGCCCAAGTGCACGCTTTGTCTAACGGAGGACGATTAAAGAAGAGAGGTAATCCAAAAACCTAGCTTCTAATAAATTTTCTTTTAGTTTTATATGTTTAAAACATAACTTAATGAGAATAAGAAGTAGATGATTTTAGGGATGATTTCATATGGTTGAAATCATGAGAAAGAAAGAAAATAAGAATTTGAAGTTTAGTAAATAAATTTCTTAAGGAAGTGTAAGATTCGTAATGAATTAGAACAATCCGAGTGGATTACATGAATGAGAAGGTGAAATAACTAAGGAATGGTGTTCTATAACATCAAATTCTAGGAAAAAGTGAAAACGTAATCCAAAATATCGATTAAAAATGTAGAACGAACGAAGAACACGAAGAACACGCGACGAACACAAAGAAAGTTGTTGATGGACAAATTTAAAACCATCGTAGTATAAATGTTGTTGATGGACAAGTTTAAAACCATTGCGTATAAGTTAGTTGCTTATTGCTTGGTTAGGAATGATAGAAATATTCATGAAGAATGGATTAAAACTGAGCTATAACGAAGTTATGGCAAAAATTTTGTAAAAGATGAACGACAATCAGGAAGTTAGTAAATGAACCCAAATATGTAGTGTTTCATAAGAAAGTAAGAGAACATAGAAAATGTGAGTCATGGACTCAAGAATGAACGAGTTTTGAGTTCGGATAACCGAATTACGGATGAGCGAACAAAGAGCGTTAAAAACGTAAAATAAACAAAGGGTGAAGATTAAGCCAATTGAATGACACGTTAATGGATTCAGAATGAAGTTCTATCCGAGGGGTATTGAAGTACGTAAGATAAGGAAGAGAATGGATTTGGAACGACCTCTTTCCGAGTTATAATGAATATGTTATGAAAGCAGGAAATAAGCATCTCAAATTGAATTTAACACTTAGAGAAATTTTCTAGGGTTAGGGCTTGGTGCCGCGGCGCCAGCCATGCCTTGTAAGGTGGCGCTGCAGCGCTAAACCAAGAAGCTGAGTACTACAAACTCACGCCACGACATGAGAGATAAAGAAGAGAGTGGCGCCGTAGCACCAGTGTAGGGAAAAAGCCAGAGAAGAGCTTTTAACTTCTCAACTCTTAAGGGAAACGTAAGGAAAGATAAAGAACATAATGTTCAACTAATGTAACTCTTAATCAAGTGTTTTAAACCTTTAATGAAGGTTGAACAAAAAGATTAAATGAGAGTAAAAGATAAAGAATGTAAAGGCAGGTTACGGAACCGATATTCGGGGACCGTAGTCACGATAAGCGAATGTGAGGGATTGCAATGATGGTGATTCCTTAAACGTTGATTGAAGAGGGTAATGAATAACATTTTGATATTATGTTGTGGTAATGAGAGATAAATGTAAAGCATACAGATGCTATGAACGCAATGTAGTTCCGATGAACGATTGGTCTTAACATACAACGATCGGTATGGCTTCGACATTAAGGAAGAATAATGAACATGGGGTTCATGGGATGGATAACGATTGAAAGTTATTAAAACCTTGAGTAAAGGTTGAATGAGAGATTAAGAGAAGAGCAATGTGAACGTTGAAAACGTAAACGATCATCGTGAATCGTATTTGCGTCGAACGAACATTCTAAGTATACCCTAGTTGTATGACATAAACTTTTACGAAGGTAGTAAGTAAGATAGGAATTATCGAGAAAGTCGTAACGAATGGTAATAAGAGTATTGAAAGCCGAATGTGAATCTGATAAGAACGAATCCTGAGGTATGGTATTTAGTTGCCAGAAAGCCATAAGGAATGAGAAATTGACTTAGCGAATATTATAGTTTAATAGTTCAGATTAGTTAAGAGAAGTTAGGTTATGGTATGATCGTAACCTTTGATGGTTGACATATGGGAGCTGGGCTAAACAATTCCTTCAGAGAGCGAAGGTATATACAAAACTGGCAACCGATCTAACTCATTGTGATGACAGTGTAGATGAGACGGGAACTTGTTTATTGGTTGTTTATGGGAAATCACTTAGAGTACCATATGGATTACTAGCAGAGAAGTGATGTGTGCTGAGTCCGAGAGAAGTTATAAGAAGAAGATAAGAATGTAAAATATCAAAGATGATGAACGTATAAGTAAGACATCATTGTATGTCATGAAGTTGTAGAACGATAATGAAAGTTGTCGCATAAACTTGGGTTGCAAGAACGCGAACCCTAAGAAGTAAAGTTAAGTAAACCGATGCATGAGTCAAATATATATGATTAATTGGTGTATGTGTTTTCTTATGTGTTATAGGGATTGGAATGAGCAGTTCAGCGTAAGCTATAGCTGTGTGTAAGGTAAGTTTCCTAACTTCATTCATATTTTAAGTGAATGCTAGTTTCTAAAACTTCTCAGATGTTGAACTTGAGAAGTTTTGTCTATATGCGAATGTGTGATATTTGTACAAGGTGGTAGAACGTATGAGGCCTTGTGCCACAATGTGAACACTTCGGTGTTTCTATGAGATGAATTATTATATTATTTAACTATTTAATAAGAAAATGCTCTGTCTATACATGATTCATTATTATTAAGTCTGTGCTAATGATTCTAGCCAAACAGAATGTGTATGAAAAAGGTAGAAGAATGAAAGTATTTTAAAATAAAAGCGAATATTATTTTAAAATAATAGGAATCGAGATTATTCTTATTATTCAAGATGCTCCATAACCTTTGTTCGGTTATCGAAGTTCTAAAGGAATGTTTAAACTCTTGAAGTTGTTTGTTCAACTACTATTACCTGCTGAGCAATTGAATGCTCATACTTGCTTTAAACGAAAAACATTTTCAGCGAACGATGTTAGAAGAACTTAAGGATCCCATAAAGATCAAGCTGACTGGTATCCCGATGCAGTGTCATTCAGTATGTGAATGAGCGTGAAGATTAAGCGAAGACATATAATATAAAATAAGTTAAATGAACTTTAGATTAGTTTAATGAATTGTTATGTATCCTTAGTGGCGGATGAAAGTCACTCGTGTAAGATGTAAAGAATAATGTAATTATCATTATTTATAATGAAAGGAATTATAAGGTTTTAGAACCTGGGAATTTAGAATGCATGTTGTTATATTTCAGTATATAATGATGTATGTTTGGATGAATGATGTATTCTTGACGTACGGAATCCGGGTGTGAAGATAGACTAGATTTCGGGGCGTTACAAGTTGGTATCAAAGCTGACAGGTTATAAATATTAGGTATAAGTACCTAAGACTATAATCGTAGAGAGAAGGATAGGAAGATCACCACGTGATCATAGTAAATCGTAGTAACAGATGAGCTGTTAAACGATGAATGATTTATAGCTAATGTTATGAATGAATGGTTTTACGAAGTAGTAAGGGAAGAAAAACTCAGATTGAGTTATGAAGGATAGCATATGAATTAAAGAAAATTCGTATTAAGTAAAGAGAAATTTAGAAGTTGTAAAATTTTAATTGAGTACTCATGTGATAGCTGAGTTGTATGAACCTTTGTTATGGGCAGAGGTTTATGCTTGGGGTAACAACTGTTTAGCTTATTATAGTGATAATCATTGGAATTGGTCGTACTGTCAAGATGTATATGATAAGAAGGTGAATCTTTTCTCATTTATATACTTGATAGGTAGAGAACGATAAGGTAGGTGCGAGTTCTTGAAACTCGTACTTATGGTACATTCATGACTCATAATGATATGGTAGGTTTTTGAACTTCTCAGCGAATGGACGCTTATGGTCTGACTGGATAGTTCTTAAACTCATACTATTATGGCAAGTTCCTGAACTCATAATATGTGGTATGTTGATGGATTGTACTAAGGTATATGGATGTTTATACTGAAAGCATGTAATTTCAGTAGAATTAGCCTTGAAGGTGCTAGAGAAGATTAAGTATTGTCGCAATTAAGACAATGAAGGAAGATTGAGAATAGGATATTCCAAGTCATCTAGCTATGCTAGATTTAAAAATTTATCTAAATCGTGCTTATGTGTGCGTTTGAAAAAGGAAATAATTGGTTCAACTTTTGGAACTACCAATGGATTTTAAAAGAACTATCCTTGGTATGTCTATGCTAATTACTTCGGCTAGACAAAAATTGATTTGAAATATCAAAATGAATTTTATATCATCCGTGCATTCGATGCAAGGATGGTAAAAGGATGGAGTTATTAATGCAATTGAACCTAGTGTTGGATGTTATCGTAGGATCAACAACCCGCTATGGCATGATGTATAATGACAAAATCACATACTGACGAAGTCCTCAATGTACTGTGAAAAGTACGGTATCATGACGTCATAAAATGTTTTGATGTATTGAAAAAGAATTTAAAGAAGTAGTCGATGTCAATTAAGTTGACTAGACGAATGTTTCAAGTTGATATCCAATTTATTGATATGGTCTAAGCTACTTGATTTGGCTAAGACAAATAGTATGTCATGTTTAAAAGAAAATCAAGCTTTCTTTGAAGAAGTTGTGCCAATCCAACTTGTTTTGGTGCGGAGTCTAATGATTAAGTCTGAGATGAACACACCCCAAAATGGGGTTATACAATGGATTGATCGCGTACGTATGAAAGAGGTAGTTTACTTTCTTGGTGATTATAAACTGACCGAGGAAGAAAGGTTACAGCATTATGCTATTAAACCTAGTAAGATTTCATGGTCAATTTGACCCCTGAGCATAAGTATGAAATGTTTTAAAGGAATTCTTATATTCCTCGTTGTTCATTCTACTTCATAATTCTTGATAAGTTATGAAGGTGAGAGAATGTCTGAAAAGAAGAAATTCTTTGAAGAGGAGTTGAGAAGAAGGGTAAGGTAAAAATCTATGTAGGAGGAGTGAATGTGAGGACCTGGAAATGGGTGTGGTTTGAAGAAATTCCAAAGACGGAATTTTTATAAGGGGGGAAGTGTAACAACCCGGAGAATCCGGTTGTTCAGAATTTATGTTTAAAGAATTAGTTATTAATAAAATAAATTTTTACTAATAATATTCTACTATATTTTTATTAATCGTTCTAGAACCTAGGATGATTATAACCTAGGAGGATTCTGGCTACGAGCTAGATTGAACGAGTAAGAATTTTCAAGATGAAAATAAAATTTCCCGGGAATAAAAATATTTCTAGGGAAAAAGACGAAATAGGCACTATTCACCTGATGAAACCTAAGGGTTAGGGTTTGAATAACCTAAGCCTTTTCGAGAGTTCGGTATGTCGAAATGACATTCCGTCGAAAGATTTGACGATAATATATCGTGAAAAGTTAAGTAAGCCGATAAAAGTTTTTCTCAAAAAATGTGCAGAAATTGGACGAAATAAAAATGACAAAAAGTATATTTATGTACTTTTCACCAGTTTAACTATGTTGGGGGAAAATGTGAAGGAAAACGCTTAATGGTGAAAAGTGTTTTTCAGTTTTTCGGAGATTCGAAGAATACGTAAAGGTTAATCAGTAAAGGAAAGACGAAATATCCAAAAATATTTGGATTCCGAGAATCATAATTTTTAAAACTGTCGGACGATACCCGAAAGACGGAACCACGGAACTTACAGGCTAAGTTTCGTGAATAGTAAGGAGGTTAATCAAGGAGGTGGTAATAGTAAACTTAAGGGCTAAGTAAACTTAAGGGCTAAGTAAATGATAAGTTACTTAATGAGTAAGTAAACTTAAGGGCTAAGTAAAGGATAAGTTACTTAATGAGTAAGTAAACTTAGTGCTTAAGCCATGAATAGTAAGGAGGTTTGGGGATGAAATGACTAAAATACCCCTAGCCTTGGTTTTCTATAAATGGGAAGCTTAAATCATTTGTTTAGGATTTTGAAAATCCTACAATATTTAAGAGAGAGAAAGAGATTTCGGATGGGAGAAAGAAGAGGAAAAGGAAGAGGAAAAGCTTGCCCAAGTGCACGCTTTGTCCAATGGAGGAAGATTAAAGAAGAGATGTAATCCGAAAACCTAGATTCTAATAAATTTTCTTTAAGTTTTATATGTTTACAACATAACTTAATGAGAATAAGAAGTAGATGATGTTAGGGATGATTTCATATGGTTGAAATCATGAGAAATAAAGAAAATAAGAATTTGAAATTTAGTAAATAAATTTCTTAAGGAAGTGTAAGATTCGTAATGAATTAGAACGATCCGAGTGGATTATGTGAGACCCCAAATATTATGAATAAAGATTTAAATTTCTCGAAATATTTTTTTAATATTATGGAATGAATTTGATATAATGTTATAGTTGTGGGTAATATTTATGAATTTTGAAAAGTATGCAAGTTGTTGTATAATATTCGATTGGTCGGGGAATATTCTTTTTGTCGGGGAATATCCGTACGACGGTACAATCATTGGTGGACCCCACAACAGAATTATTGTCGAATTGAGAAAACGACAAAAATATTTTTATGAAAATAATGGCGGAAGTTTTACCGTTAAAACTATTGAACAACTCAGTAGTAAAAGTACATTAATATGCGTGGTTGCATAGTAGCATGCGATATTGATTATTAATGCTTACGTGAGAAGTCACTCAGTTTTGTTCAATTATTGCTACATAGTATCTCACATTATTTGATTCAATTATTGTCAATATTTTATATATTATTAAATCAATAATTGAGATAACAAAGTTATTAATATTATTGTTTGCAATATTAACGATGTCTAGAAGTTCTTCCAAGGAGAGGTTTGGTCACCTAATTGCGCGCCAATAGGGAGAAATCCTTATTGGAAAGCCACCTCTTTCTTGGGAATGACCTGGTCGATTAATATTGTGAATTATAATAAAGATGATAAGTTTTGTTTTATTATTATTATTATAAATGTAATAAAACAGAATACTTTTATAAAGTTATTCCTTTTATTAGATTATAAATAGAATAAATTATATTTTATTTAAAAATATTTTGTTTTATTAGAATATTTTATTAATATTGCATAGTAAATCAATATGGACCGTCCATTTAAAAGTAAATCAATCTGGACCGTTCATGAATTAGTTACTATTCAGTCCATTCTCCTATAAATAGATGTTCATTCTTTCATTATTTCTTAAGAATTCACTGAAACTCTAGAGAGAGAAACTATAGAGAGAAAGAAGGAAAGTATTCTGCTACTTCACTACTCCTATATCAAGTTTCTTCTAAGGTAAGGGATATTATTTGTTGTACTCGTAAGGTGTATTATTTCTTTCGTCTTCATGAAGAGAACTTCTGTTATTCCATTCTTTATTATTACATTGGAATAACTCGTATCTGTGCCGACAACCCTATACTTGGTGAAATTCTTCTGTTATTCAATTCTTTATTATTATGTTGGAATAACTTTGTCATGCCAAGTCTTTTGCATTAATGGTGAAATTCTTCTACTATTCCATTCTTTATCATTCATTAGAACATCATATACGTAGCTTACGCATGACCGGTTCCATTATTTATCATTCTCGTTTGGAACATCCTGCGGTATGCTTTACTCATGACTGGTTCCATTATTTATTATTCTATTGGAATATCACATGCATGCGTTTACATGCGGCGACTGGTTCCATTATTTATTATTCTGTTGGAACATCTTATCGGTGCGGATTACGCATGACCTGGTTCTATTCTTTATTATTCTATTGGGAATAACCTGTCTGTGCGATTTATCGCATGCATGGTGAATTCTTCTGTTATTCCATTCTTTATTATTCTGTTGGAATAACCTGTCTATGTGGATTACCACATGCATGGTGAATGATCCTTTGTATTCATATGAATAGTATTTTCATTCAAAAGGGGTTTCTGCCAGGGGCAGTTTCAGAATTTTTCTGACCCTCAAAAATTTTGGAATAATTTGAAATGATAATTTGATGAGTTTTCTAGATTGTGTCCAAAAATGGCGATTTTTGGATGTATAGAATAAGAGTTATGGATTTTATGGGAAAATACTATTTTAAAAGTAAACCCTTACAACTCTTTGTGGTTATCTCAAAAATTAATGAAATTTTTATTGGGAGTACATGTATATAACAGGAGTATACCCTGTAAATTTCAGAATTTTTGGACAAAAGTATAATTTATGATAAATGTCTAAATTTTCGACAGTTTTGGCCATATGAAAAATAGTAAATAAATTTTAAAACTTCCGAGAAGAATATATGTTCAATATGGGACTATATTCTGCTAAATCCCATAAAAAAAAATCTTTTTGGGACTGATTTGGTATTTTTCATGAAAATAAACTAGTTATGAGTAAATGAATTAAATATGTTATGTGAAGTAACAAAATTGGAAAATAGAATTTTATGGTTTATGAGTCCTATATAGGGTATATGCAGATTTTTGATGAGGGATTTGATCATTGGAGATGAAATCTTATGAGTATGACATTTTTGAATGATTAAATGCATTATTTGGTAAAGTGTAAACAATTAAAATAAATTGTTTTTAAGTTTAAGAAGTGATTAAAATATTATTATAATATTAATAATATTAGATTATGAGTTTATTAAGTATTGATAATATTTGGATAAATTTAAAGTCTTTAATATTTATCCTTGTTTTCGTTTGATTAATGCTTATATCATTGTCTTCTTCCTCATGCTTATATTGTGATGAAAGTCATCTTTGGCATACGTGCATAGATGGACTTGGTGCGATTATGACCAGGGATCATTCGGTATAATCATGACCTGTAATGTTATAAATGATGTGGTAAAAGTCCTCAGTGGCCTGTAGTGCATTGATGGACAAATTTTTGGTATGATTATGACCAAGGATTATTCGGTATAGTCATGACCATTGATGATTTAATGAATATCCTTGGCCCGTAGTGCGGGGATAATTCGATGATGTGGTTTATTTATTAAGCTGAGTCTCAGCGATAAAAATTGATGAAAACATTATAAATCATAGAAGATAGTAGATATCATGCTCTACTTGACTCTTCTAATGGATTGCTTATTCCGCTGCAGTTAAACTTGTTGTCTATTGTATTTTATCAGTTTAACATTGTTGAAGGCTAATGATAATTTATTCTGCATTATCTTAGTCATAATATTTCTTACTGGGCTAGTTGAGCTCACCCTTTTGCTTTCATTGTTCTCTTCAGGAAATGAGAACGTAGCCGGGATTAGTTGGGGAACGGAGTGATGGTCCGAGATGGTATATTAGTAGTCCTCACTATTCTATAAAATAGTGTGACAATAAATGTAATGAGGACTCTATTTGAGAGTGGATATTGTCTAGAAGGCAATATTCCTGTTTAAACTCTCAGCTATGTTTTGTCGTATATTACACGACGTTTGTATAATTAAGTTTGTATATATATTCTGTACCATATATTTGGCGACTCAGAATAGGTGATGTATACCTATTTTGGGGGCGTCACAGTTGGTATCAAAGCTTAGGGATATGATCCCTGGCTGAGATGTGAGATAAGAACTAGGAGCGTAGAGATGGGGAATTCTTTCGCTAGTATGACCTACCTAAGTTTATTTGGTATTTAATTGGTCGGTCAGAGTATAGGGATAATATTTGATACGTTAATTAACCCTTGTTTTGTGACAGTGTTTGAAAATGGCATCTGAAAATGTTGAGATCAACAATGAAGCACATGAGACCGTTGAGTCACCAACGATCAATACCCAGGATAATGTGCAACAGGAAGACAATAATACTCAGGTAAATAACAACACCAATCAAATGATGAACGATGGGATGTTTAGAGGCTTTATGCAATTCATGCAACATCAGGCAAGAGCGGCTACTGTCCAAAATGCAGGTGGAAACACTGGCAACTCTCGGACGGTCATCGCTAAGCAGTTCAAGGAGCTGGGACCACCGGAGTTTTTTAGAGAGCCAAAACCACTTAAGGCGGAGATGTGGATAAAGTAGATTTGCAAGATATTTGATGTCTTAGGATTCTCCGAGGAGCAAAAGGTTCCCTTTTCCACCTTTATGTTGCAAGCAGAGGCAGATTACTAGTGGGAATCTGTAAAGCGTACTCAACCTGCCGCATTGAAGATGACTAGGGAGAAGTTCCAAGAATTATTCAACGACAAGTACTTTCCCGAAAGTATTCGTCACTTGAAAGAGGTAGAGTTCATTAAGCTGGAGCAAAATAATATGACCGTGTCGCAGTACGAAGCCATGTTTGCCGAGTTGTCCCGATTTGTGTCTCATTTGGTTGATAAAGAGGAGAGAATGACGCGAATGTTTCTAAGAGGTTTGAAACCCGAGATACATCAATATCTTATCTCTCATAAACTGTGTTTGTATTCAGATGTTGTTAATAGGGCTCAGTTATTGGAGGGCGATAATAAGTTAACCCAACCAAAAGAGAGCAGTCGGTAAAATGATTATACCAGTGATAACAGTCATCGAAGCGGTGACAACAAGCGTGGAGGCAATCAACATGCCAGAAATGGTAACCACTTCGGTGGTAATCATGGCCAAAACAATAAGAATGGACATTTCAAGAAGAGGAGATTCAACAATGATGGAAAGACGTCAGCATCAGCACCCGTTGTTAAGGAAGGAGAACGACCACCTATGATATGCTTCAGATGCGGAGGGGAGTGACATATCAGACCAAGCTGTCCACAGCCTTCCAAGGTATGTTTTAGTTGTGGAAAAGACGGTCACATAGCTCGATTTTGTCTTGTAGCGAAATCAAGTCCAGCTGGGACGGTGGCACCAAAGGCGGATACGGACAAAACAAAGTCGGTGGTTTCAGGGAGAGCGTTTTTCGCGACTTCTCAAAAAGCGAGTAACCCAAACAAAGTTAGCATGGGTTAGTTAATTATAAATTTATATGAAGTCTATACCTTATTAGATACTGGTTCTACCCATTCTTTTATCTCTCTTGCTAGCGCTCAGCGTTTAAATTAGACTCCGGATAAATTAGACTTTGACTTATTGGTTGATACTTCGTTAAGAGAAACCTTCGTTACCTCCACTGTTTATAAATCTTATTGATTCAAATCGACACTTTCACGTTACCTGTCGATCTTATCTCTTTGAAAATACTTGCCTTTGATGTGATTTTAGGAATCGATTGGTTAACTACTCATCATGCTTTTCGTAAGGTTGTTAGCTTTCATATTTCTAACCAACCTGTTATGCGAATTCAAGCAACCAAACCACTAAAGTCAATCATTGTTATATCAAGCCATAAGTAAAGGGCCCCGAACCTTTCGTTGTTGACTTTCTTGTGTGGAATGCACCGAAGACAAACTTTCTGTAGGCGACGTCGTGAATGACGATGGAAAGTTGATATATATTAATGTGACGTACTATCCAAGTCTTGGATGAGGGTCACAGTTTTTAAATGATATTTCTATCGTTAATAAATTTCCTGACGTATTCTTGAAGGCTTCTTAGCCTACCCCTAGAGCGTGAAATCGAATTTTGTATTGACCCCAGTACAAAACCCATTTCTAAAATCCTCAAGTATTTCTTCACCCAAAACGAACGTATAATGCGCCAAAGACGTTAGCTCAAGCTATTGAAGATTACGATCGTACCATTCAATATCACCGTGGAAGAGCGAACGTGGTAGCTGACGCGTTGAGTAGAAGATCGTATGCGTTTATGAGTGCGATGTTGTTAACACAAAAACCCATTTCGTATAGCTTACAAATGACGAAGATAGAGTTAAAGACTCTAGAGACCCACGTGAAGATAACGAATATACGATTAGAATCGACTTTAATCGATAAAGTTAAAGCCGCTCAAGCTACACACCCGAAGATGATGAATGTGAAGAAGAAGGTTCAAGAGGGCGTTATTCTAGAAGCAGAATTGACGAAGAGAGGAAATCTCAACCCTCAATTTTATTAGCCCATTTGAAATCCTCGATCGAGTAGGAACTGTGGCTTATAGACTCATTTTACCGCCAAGTATGTTGCGTGTTCATAACATTTTTAACGTATCGATGTTATGTAAATATGTGAACGACCCGAACCACATTATTAATTTAGAACCAGACGAGATAGCGGATAATTTAACGTATGAGGAAATACGTGGATAAGAAGGATCGTATTCAACACTCAAAGGTTATACCTCAAGAGTTAGAATCTGAAATGAAGTCAAGGTATCCTCATCTCTTCGGCATACCAGGTACGTACGTAAATTTCGAGGGCAAAATTTCATAAGGAGGGGAGATTGTGAGACCCCAAATTTTATGAATAAAGATTTAAATTTCTCAAAATATTTTTTTAATATTATGGAATGAATTTGATATAATGTTATAGTTGTGAGTAATATTTATAAATTTTGAAAAGTATGCAAGTTGTTGTATAATATTCGATTGGTCGGGGAATATTCTTTTTGTCGAGGAATATCCGTACGATGGTACAATCATTGGTGGACCCCACAACGGAATTATTGTCGGATTGAGAAAACGATAAAATATTTTTATGAAAATAACGGCAGAAGTTTTACCGTTAAAACTATTGAACTACTCGGTAGTAAAAGTACAATAATATGCGTGGTTGCATAGTAGCACACAGTATTGATTATTGATGCTTAAGTGAGAAGTTACTCAGTTTTGTTCAATTATTGCTACAGTAATTGCTGCATAGTATCTCACGTTATTTGATTCAATTATTGTCAATATTTTATATATTATTAAATCAATAATTGAGATAACAAAGTTATTAATAGTATTATTTGCAATATTAATGATGTTTAGAAGTTCTGCCAAGAAGAGGTTTGGTCACCTAATTGCACGCCAATGGGGAGAAATCCTTATTGGAAAGCCCCCTCTTTCCTGGGAACGACCTGATCGATTAATATTGTGAATTATAATAAAGGTGATAAGTTTTATTTTATTATTATTATAAATATAATAAAATAGAAAACTTTTTGTATAAAACAGAATACTTTTATAAAGTTATTCGTTTTATTAGATTATAAATAGAATATATTATATTTTATTTAAAAGATTTTGTTTTATTAGAATATTTTATTAATCTTTTGATAGAAAATCAATATGGATCGTCCGCTTAAAAGTAAATCAATCTGGACCGTTCATGAATTTGTTACTATTCACTCCATTCTCCTATAAATAGAAGCTCATTCCTTCATTATTTCTTACGAATTTACTGAAACTCTAGAGAGAGAAACTATAGAGAGAAAGAAGGAAAGTATTCTGCTACTTCACTTCTCCTATATCCAATTTCTTCTAAGGTAAGGGATATTATTTGTTGTACTCGTAAGGGGTATTATTTCTTTCATCTTCATGAAGAGAACTTCTGTTATTCCATTCTTTATTATTCTGTTGGAATAACCAGTATACGCGGACTACCCTATACTTGGTGAAATTCTTTTGTTTTTCCATTTTTTATTATTATGTTTGAATAACCTTTCTATGCGAAGTACTGCATTCATGGTGAAATTCTTCAATTATTCCATTCTTTATCATTCTGTTGGAACATCATGTCTGTGCTTTACGCATGACCTGGTTCCATTATTTATCATTCTGTTGGAACCTCCTGTTTGTGTTTTACGCATGACCTGGTTCTATTATTTATTATTTTGTTGAAATATCCTGTCTGTTCGTTTATGCATGACCTGATTCCATTATTTATTATTCTGTTGGAACATCCTCGCTTGGGTCTGCATTACGCGTGACTGGTTCCATTCTTTATTATTACATTGGGAATAACTTTCTGCATGTGTTCTATCGCATGCATGGTAAATTCTTCTGTTATTCCATTCTTTATTATTCTGTTGGAATAACCTATCTATGTGGATTACCACATGCATGGTGAATGATCCTTTGTATTCATATGAATAGTATTTTCATTCAAAAGGGGATTCTGCCCGGGGTAATTTCGTAATTTTTCTGACCCTCAAAAATTCTGTAAAAATTTGAAATGATAATTTGATGAGTTTTCTAGATTGTGTCCAAAAATGCCAATTTTTTGATGTATAGATTAAGAGTTGTGGATTTTATGGAAAAATACTATTTTAAAAGTAAACCCTTATAACTCTTTGTGGTTAACTCCAAAATTAGTGAAATTTTTAGAGTACATGTATATAACAGGAGTATACCCTGTAAATTTCAGAATTTTTGGACAAAAGTACAATTTATGATAAATGTCTAAATATTCAAAAGTTTTGGCCATATGAAAAATAGTAAATAAATTTTAAAAATTCCGAGAAAAATATATGTTCAATATGGGACTATATCCTGCTAAATCCCAGAAAAAGAAATATTTTTGGGACTGATTTGGTATTTTTCATGAAAATAAACTAGTTATGAGTAAATGAATTAAATATGTTATGTGAAGTAACAAAATTGGAAAATAGGATTTTATGGCTTAGGAGTTCTATATAGGGTATATGCAGATTTTTGATGAGGGATTTGATCATTGATGATGAAATCTTATGAGTATGACATTTTTGAATGATTAAATGCATTATTTGGTAAAGTGTAAACAATTGAAATAAATTGTTTATAAGTTTAAGAAGTGATTAAAATATTGTTATAATATTAATAATATTAGATTATGAGTTTATTAAGTAATTGATAATATTTGGATAAATTTAAAGTCTTTAATATTTATCCTTATTTTCGTTTGATTAATGCTTATATCATTGTCATCATCCTCATGCTTATATTGTGATGAAAGTCATCTTTGGCTTACGTGCATAGATGTACTTGGTATGATTATGACCAGGGATCATTCGGTATAATCATGACCTGTAATGTTATAAATGATGTGGTAAAAGTCCTCAGTGGCCTGTAGTGCATTGATGGACAAATTTTTGGTATGATTATGACTAGGGATTATTCGGTATAGTCATGACCATTGATGATTTAATGAATATCCTTGGCCCATAGTGCAGGGATGATTCGATGATGTGGTTTATTTATAAATCTGAGTCTCAGCGATAAAAAATGATGAAAACATTTTAAATCATAGAAGATAGTAGATATCATGCTCTACTTGACTCTTCTAATGGATTACTTATTCCGCTGCAGTTAAACTTGTTGTCTATTGTATTTTATCAGTTTAACATTGTTGAAGACTAATGATAATTTATTCTGCATTATCTTAGTCATAATATTTCTTACTGGGCTAGTTGAGCTCACCCTTTTGCTTTCATTGTTCTCTTCAAGAAATGAGAACGTAGCCGGGATTAGTTGGGGAACGGAGTGATGGTCCGAGATGGTATATTAGTAGTCCTCACTATTCTATAAAATAGTGTGACAATAAATGTAATGAGGACTCTATTTGAGAGTGGATATTGTCTAGAAGGCAATATTCCTGTTTAAACTCTCAGCTATGTTTTGTCGTATATTACACGACGTTTGTATAATTAAGTTTGTATTTATATTATGTACCATGTATATGGCGACTCAGAATAGGTGATGTATATCTATTTTAGGGGCGTCACAGATTATATGAATGAGTAGGTGAAATAAGTGAGGAATGGTGTTCTATAACATCAAATTCTAAGAAAAAGTGAAATCGTAATCCAAAATTTAGATTAAAAATGAAGAACGAACGAAGAACACGCGACGAACACGAAGAACGTTGTTGATGGACAAATTTAAAACCATCGTAGTATAAATGTTATTGATGGACAAGTTTAAAACAATCGTATATAAGTTAGTTGCTTATTTCTTGGTTAGGAACAATAGAAACGTTCATGAAGAACGAATTAAAACTGAGCTATAACGAAGTTATGGCAACAATTTTGTAAAAGACGAACGAGAATTAGAAAGTTAGTAAATGAAGCCAAATATTTAGGGTTTCATAAGAAATTAAGAGAACATAGAAAACGTGAGTCATGGACTCAAGAACGAACGAGTTCTAAGTTCGGATGGCCGAATTACGGATGAGCGAACAAAGAGCGTTAAAAATGTAAACCGAACGAAGGGTGAAGATTAAGCCAATTGAATGGCACGTTAATAGATTCAGAATGAAGTTCTGTCCAAGGGTTATTGAAGGACGTAAGATAAGGAAGAGAATGGCTTTGGAACGACCTCGTTCCGAGTTATAACGAATAAGTTATGAAAGCGGGAAGTAAGCATCTCAAATTGGATTTAACACTTAGAGAAATTTTCTAGGGTTAGGGTTTGGTCTTTGCATCACCACCATGTACCATGTAAGGTGGCGTGTTTGTGGCGCCTGAACTGTGAAGTCTGGTCTCTTCTACGCAAACTCACGCCGCGATGCGAGAGATAAAGAAGAGAGTGGCGCCAATGGCCAAAAGATAGGAAAAAAAGCCAGAGAAGAGCTTTTAACTGCTCAACTCTTACGGGAAACGTAAAGAAAGATAAAGAACATAATGTTCAGCTAATGTAACTCTTAATCAAGTGTTTTAAACCTTTAATGAAGGTTGAACGAAAAGATTAAATGAAAGTAAAAGATAAAGAATGTAAACGCGGGTTACGGAACCGATATCTGGGGACCGTAGTCGCGATAAGCGAACGTGAGGGATTGCTATGACGGTGATTCCTTAGACGTTGATTGACGAGGGTAATGAATAATATTTTGATATTATGTTGTGGTAATGAGAGATAAATATAAAGTGTATAGACGCTGTGAAAGCAACGCAGTTGCGATGAACAATCGGTCTTAGAATACAACGATCGGTATGGCTTCGACATTAAGGAAGAATAATGAACATGGGGTTCATGGGATGGATAACGATTGAAAGTTATTAAAACCTTGAGTAAAGGTTGAATGAGAGATTAAGAGAAGAGCAACGTGAACGTTGAATACGTAAATGATCATCGTGAATCGTATTTGCGTCGAACGAACGTTCTAAGTATACCCTGGTTGTATTACATAAACGTTTATGAAGGTAGTAAGTAAGATAAGAATTATCGAGAAAGCTGTAACGAATGGTAATAAGAGTATTGAAAGCCAAATGTGAATCGGATAAGAACGAATCCTGAGGTATGGTATTTAGTTGCCAAAAAGCCATAAGGAATGAGAAATTGACTTAGCGAATATTATAGTTTAATAGTTCAGATTAGTTAAGAGAAGTTAGGTTGTGGTATGATCGTAACCTTTGATGGTTGACATATGGGAGCTGGGCTAAACAATTCCTTCAGAGAGCGAAGGTATATACAAAACTGGCAACCGATCTAACTCATTGTGATGGCAGTGTAGACGAGACGGGAACTTGTTTATTGGTTTTTTATGGGAAATCACTCAGAGTACCATATGGATTACTAGCAGAGAAGCGATGTGTTCTGAGTCCAAGAGAATTTATAAGAAGAAGATAAGAATGTAAAACATCAAAGATGATGAACGTATAAGTAAGACATCTCTGTATGTCATGAAGTCGTAGAACGGTAATGAAAGTGGTCGCATAAACTTAGGTTGCAAGAACACGAACCCTAAGAAGTAAAGTTAAGTAAATCGATGCATGAGTCAAATATACATGATTAATTGGTGTATGTGTTTCTTTATGTGTGATAGGGATTGGAATGAGCAGTTCAGCGTAAGTTGTAGCTGTGCGCAAGGCAAGTTTCCTAACTTTATTCATATTTTAAGTGAATACTAGTTTCTAAAACTTCTCAGATGTTGAACTTGAGAAGTTTTGTTTATGTGAGAATGTGTGATATTTGTACAAGGTAGTAGAACTTATGAGGCCTTGTGCCATAATGTGAACACTTCGATGTTTCTATGAGATGAACTATTTTTGTGATTTAACTGTTCAATAAGAGAATGCTCTGTCTATACTTGATTCGTTATTGTTAAGTCTGTGAAAGAATGTGTATGAAAAAGGTAGAAGAATGAAAGTATTTTAAAATAAAAGCGAATATTGTTTTAAAATGATTGGAATCGATATTATTCCTATTATTCAAGATGCTTCATAACCTTTGTTTGGTTATCGAAATTCTAAAGGATTGTTTAAACTCTTGAAGTTGTTTATTCAACTGCTATGACATGCTGAGCAATTGAATGCTCACGCTTGCTTTAAATGAAAAATATTTTTAGCGAACGATGTTAAAAGAACTTAAGGATCCCGTAAAGATCAAGCTGACTAGTATCCAGATGCAGTGCCATTCAGTATGTGAATGAGCGTGAAGATCAAGCGAAGACTTGTAATATAAAATAAGTTAAATGAACTTTAGATTAGTTTAATGAACTTTTATGTATCCTTAGTGGCAGATAAAAGTCACTCGTGTAAGATGTAAAGAATAATGTAATTATCATTATTTATAATGAAAGGAATTATAAGGTTTTAGAACCTGGGAATTTAGAATGTATGTTGTTATATTTTAATATATAATGATGTATGTTTTGATGAATGATGTACTCGTGACGTACGGAATCTAGGTGTGAAGATAGACCGGATTTCGGGGCATTACAATAACTCAATCTGAGTTCTTCTTCCTATACTAATTCATAATATCATTCATTTATAGCATTAGCTATATATCATTCATCATTTTATAGATCATCTGTTATTACGATTCACTATGATCACGTGGTGATCTTCTTCCTTAATTGTTTAACTCAACGATCTTCTTATCCTTCTCTCTACGATTATAGTCTTAGGTACTCATACCTAAGGTTTATAACCTATCAGCTCTGATACCACTCTGTAACGCCCCAAAATTTGGTCTATTTTCACATCCAGATTGTGAGACCCCGAATTTTATGAAATGAAAGTATTCAATTTTCTTATAATTATTATTTTATTTAGTAAATGGTTAAATTGATAAAAGGTTAAAGTTAAGGGTGAAATTTGAATTTTTTTCAAAGTAAGCAAGCTGTCACAACATAATCGGTAGTAAAAGTACAGTAATTCATGTGGTTGTATAGTAGCACACGGTATTGATTATTAATGCTTACGTAAGAAGTCACTCATTTATACTCAATTATTGCTACAGTAATTGCTGCATCATATCTCTCATATTATTGATTCAATTATTGTCACAGTATCATCTGTATAATATTTTATATTATTAAATCAATAATTGAGATGACAAAGTTATTCATATTATTATTTGCAATATTGACAATGTCTAGAATTTCTATCAATGAGAGGTTAGATAATCTATTTGCGCGCTAATAGAGAGAAATCCTTATCAAAAAGCCCCCTCTTTCCTGGGAACGACCTGGTTGTTAAATATTGTGAGTTATAATATTAATGATGAATAAGTTCATGTTGATTAAAGATGAGATTGATAGTTCCATTGTGTGGGAATTATTAGTGTTAATGGAAATCGACATTTATTTCGATAATAATTGATGTTTGGAGGTTATATTGACCAATCGGGTAATTAACCAGATAAATGAGCAATTAATTGATATTAATTCACATGCTTATAACTATTTATTCACATGTGTGTACTATTGATTCACATGATTTACTATTAGGGGAGTTGGTGCAAGATTGATAATACTTGCATGACTAAATTAAAAATAGAGGTATAGATGAAGGTAATATACTATAATTAATTTTTTTCACATGTTTAGAACTATTGAGTCACATGATTTACTATTGATTCACATGATTTACTATTAGGGGAGGTGGTGCAAGTTTGATAATACTTGCAGGACTAAATTAAAAATGAAAAAAAAGAGGAAGGTATTATACTGTAATATTTTGAGCCCCAAAATGTGCAATTATTGAAACTATATTTTCCTATAAATAGAAGTTCATTCTTCCTTCATTTCTCACCAATTCACTAATCTCATAAGAGCAATTATAGAGATAGAAGCTATAGAGAGAAAGAAGAAGAGTAGTCTGTTACTTCACTATTCCAGTATTCAATCTTCTTCTGAGGTAAGGGGTATTATTTATTTCATATTCAGAAGAGATATTATTTTTTGTATTCGTATGAATATTATTATCGTTCAATATTCATTATATTCGTTTAATATTGGTAAGGAATATTATTTCCGTTCAATATTCGTAAGGAATATTATTTTCGTTCAACCATTATAAGTAAGGGGTTTCTGCCAGGGGCAGTTTTGTAATTTTTCCGACCCTCAAAAATTTTGGAAAAATTTGAAATGATAATTTGATGAGTTTTCTAGATTGTGTCCAAAAATAGCAATTTTTGGATGTATAGATTAGGAGTTATGAATTTTATGGGAAAAAAACTATTTTTAAAGTAAACCCTTATAACTTCTTGTGGTTAACTCCAAAATTGGTAAAATTTTTATTGGGAGTACATCTATATAACATCAGTATACCCTGTAAATTTCAGAATTTTTGGACAAAAGTACAGTTTTTTATAAATGTCTAAATATTCGGCAGTTTTAGCTATACGAAAAATAGTAAATGAATTTTTAAAATTCTGAGAAAAATATATGTTCAATATGGGACTATATTATGCTAAATCCCAGAAAAGAAAATTTGTTTGTATTGATTTGGTATTTTTCATGAAAATGGACTAGTTATGAGTAAATGAATTAAATATGTTATGTAAAGTAAGAAAATTAGAAAATAGGATTTTATGGCTTGAGAATCCTATATAAGGTATATGTAGATTTTTGATGAGAGTTTTGATTATTGGTGATGAAATCTTATGAGTTTGTCATTTTAGAATGATTAAATGCATTAATTAGTAAAGTGTAAACAATTAAAATAAATTGTTTATAAGTTTAAGTAATGATTAAAATATTGTTGTAATATTAATAATATTAGATTATGAGATTATTAAGTGATTTATAACATTTGGATTAAGGTGTTATAAAAATTTATAGGGATTTTATTGTGACCTTTTATCTTTTTGTGTTGGAATTACTATTCACGTATACGACACTATTCACGTATACGACACTATTCATGTATATGGCACTATTTGCGTATATGACATTATTTATGTATACGGTACTATGTACAAATACAGAGTGCTATTCATGAGTTACTATTCATGAGTTACTATTCACGAGTTACTATTCATGAGTTATTATTCATGAGTTACTATTCATGAGTTACTATTCACGGGGTACTATTTACCCAAAAAATATATTTCTTTTCTGTCCAAATTAATTTTGGTACATGAATATTATTCTTGAATTTTACTGCACAAAGTAGTATCATGTTGACAATTTGGATATTTTTAAACTCTGGATAAATTTAAAGTCTTTAATATTTATCATTGATTTCGTTTGATTAATGCCTATATAATTGTCATCATCCTCATGCTTATATTGTGATGAAAGTCATCTGTGGCTTACGTGCATATATGAACTGTTGATTATTGGTTTTTACAGTTGTATATTTTTTGGCTTACGTGCAAAGATGGACTGTTGATTATTGGTTTTATAGTTGTATATCTTTAGCTTACGTGTAAAGATGGACAGGTGTATGACATGATCATAACCACTGGTGATAATAACGAATATCCTTGGCCTGTAGTGCATGGATAATTTGATGATGTGATTGGCGGTGATCATGACCATTAGTTAACAAATGAATGTCTTTTTCGTAGTAGTGCAATCGACAGATAATTGATTGGTATGATCATGACCATTGGTTTTATAATTGAATATCTTTGGCCCGTAGTGCAAAGATAGACAACTGATTGGTATGATCATTGTTATTACATTTGAATATCTTTAGCCTTTGGGGTAAGGATATTGAGTAAACATTCTATTAAGCCTTTGTGGCAAGGAGAAACTATTGAGTTATATGATTATAAATATGAATTGTGGATTTAACTATAATCTTTGGTGGTTTAGGTGAAGATAGGTGATGATAGTTCTTTTTGTCTTGGGTATAACAAAGAACTATTGTTGAGTATTACAGGAATGAAATATTAACGATGGACTTTTAATCTAGAAGAGATAGTAGACATTATGTTCTACTTGACTCTTCTAATGGATTGCTTATTCCGCTGCAGTTGTTGATCTAAAACTTGTTGTCTATTATATTCCATCAGTTGTTATACTGTTGAAGGCTAAGGATAATTTATTCTGCATTATCTTAGTCATAATAATTCTTACTGGGCTAGTTGATCTCACCCTTTTCTTTCAATGTTCTCTTCAGGAAATGAGAATATAGTTGGGACTGGTCGGGGAATGGATTGACGGTCCGAGATGGTGGCTATAGTAGTCCTCACTATTTTTATAAAATAGTGTGATTATAATTGTAATGAGGACTCCATTGACTGTGGATATTGTCTAGAAGGAAATATTCGTGTTTAAACTCTCAGCTATGTTTTGTCATATTTTGCACGATAATTGTATAATTAAGTTTGTAGTTGAGTTATGTACCATGTATCTGGTGACTCAAGATGGGTGATGTATACCTATTTTGGGGGCGTCACACAGATTCCGTACATCACGGTCCCATCTCTTGCCAAACATATATCATTATATAGTTAAATATAACAACATACATTCTCAAATCCCAAGTTCTAATACCTTATAACCTTGTTCATTAAAAATAATGATAATTACATTAATCTTTATCTCTTACAAGAGTGACTTTCATCCGCCACCAAGGATACATAATCGTTCATTAAACTATTCTATAGTTTAATTATATTATTCTACATTTCAAGTCTTGGCTTGATCTTCAGGCACATTCATACACTAAATAGCACTTCTTCTGGATACCGGTCAGCTTGATCTTCACGGGATCCTTATGTTCTTTCTAACATCGTTCGCTGAAAATGTTGTTATTTAAAGCAAGTGTGAGCATTCAATTGCTCAGCAAATCATAGCAATTGAACAAACAACTTCAAGAATTTAAACATTCTTTTAAGACTTCAATAACCGAACAAAGGTTATGAAGCAGCTTGAATAATAAGAATAATCTCGATTCCTATCATTTTAAAACATTATTCACATTTACTTTTAAATACTTTCATTCTTCTACCTTTTTCATACACATTTTGTCTGGCTAGAATCAATAACAAAAACTTAACAATAACGGTTCATGTATAAACAGAACATTCTCTTATTGAACAGTTCAATCACATAACAGTTCATCTCATAGAAACACCCGAGTGTTCAAATTTTGGAACAAGGCCTAATACGTTCTACCACCTTGTACAACTATTTCACATTCGCACATAGACAGAACTTCTCAAGTTCAACATCTGAGAAGTTTAAGAAACTAGCATTCATTTAAAATATGAATGAAGTTAGGAAACTTTCCTTACGCACAGCTACAGCTTACGTTGAACTGCTCATTCCAATTCCTATAAAATACATAAGGAAATAACATATACACCAATTAGTCATATACTTAACTTACGCATTAGTTTAAGTATAACTTTACTTCTTAGTGTTCGTGTTCTTACAAATTAAATTTACGCGATTAACTTTCTTTACTGGTTTATGGCTTCATGACATACGGAGATGTCTTACTTTTACATTCATCATCTTTGATGATTTGCATTCTTATCTTCTTCTTATAACTTCTCTAGAACTCAGCACACATCGCGTCTCTACTAGTAGTCCATATGGTACTCTGAGTGGTTTCCAAAAAACATCTAACAAACAAGTTCTCGTCTCATCTACACTTCCATCACAGTAAGTTAGATCGGTTGCCAGTTTTGTATATACCTTCACTCTCTGAAGGAATTATTTAGCCCAGCTCCCATATGTCAACCATCAAAGGTTACGATTGTACTACAACCTAAACTTATCTTAACTTATTTGAACCATTAAACTATAATGTTCGTTAAGTAAATTTCTTCTTCCTTATGGCTTTCTGGCAAATAAATGCAATACCTCAGGATTCATTCCTTATCGTCTAAGTCATACAGTCTTTTGTATACTCAGAACGATCATTCAAATTATTCTTTAACTCGGCTTCTTTGCGTTAAACGTACTTATCTTTAATTCAGTTCTTCACCGTCCACAGGTATAATCATTGGTCTTCATTACCCTATGATCAAACCATGCATGGGGTTTAGGTTATGCCCATTTAACATTCGCGTGCACTCAACCTTCACGTTGGTTAAAGTGTTTAACAATTACATTTCATTCTAACATTCTCCATCCGACTTACATTCGGCTTTCATTAATCTTGATACCGTTCATTACGACTTTCTTGATAGTTCATATCTTACTTTATACTTTCGTTATCCATTACATGAACCCCACGTTCATTACTTATTCTTAATGTCGAAGCCATACCATTCATTGTATGCTAAGACCAATCTTTCATCGCAACTGCATTGCATTCACAGCGTCTATACGCTTTATGAATATCTCTCATTACTAAAACATAACATCGAAATGTTATTTGTTACCCTCGTCAATCAACGCCTAAGGAATCACCATTATAGCAATCCCTCACATTCATTTTATCGCGACTACGGTCCCCAAATATCGTTTACATAATCTACCACTTAAATTCTCTGTATTTTAATCTCGTTAAACCTTCATTTGAGGTTTGAATCACTTATTTAAGTGTTATATTAGTTAAACATTATGTTCTTTATCTTCACTTATGTTTCCCCCAAGAGTTGAGCAGTTAAAAGCTCTTTTCTGGGCCTTGCCCTGCACCGGGGTTGTGGCACCGGTCTCCTTCCTTTTCCTCACACTACAATGCCACTCTCGGTGAGCTAGCTCCTCCAGGTCAAGGGTTTGCGATCTTTCTTTCTCCCAAGGCATGGTACGGTCTTCTTGGCGCCAAGCCTAAAGCATAGAAAAATTTTCGAAGTGTTGAATCCAGTTTGAGACGCTTACTTCCCGATCTCACAACTTATTCGTTATAACTCAGAACGAGGTTGTTTCAAATCCATTCTCTTCCATATCTTACGTACTTCAGTTCCCCTCGGACAGAACTTCATTCTGAATTCGTTAATATGCCATTCGATTGGATTAATCTTCATTATTCGTTTGTTTTACGTAATAACGTACTTCGTTCATCCGTAATTCGGTTATCCAAACTTAGAACTCGTTTGTTCTTGAGTCCACGACTCACATTTTCTACCTTACATTCTTATAAAACCCTACACGTTTAGGTTCATTTACACACTTTCTAATTCTCGTTCATCTTTTATGAAATTTTTGCCATAAGTTTGTTATAGCTAATTTTAATCCATTCTTCATGAACGTTTCTATTGTTCCTAACCAAGTAATAAGTAACTAACTTATACGCGATGGCTTTAAACTTGTCTATCAACAACAAATTATACTATGATGGTTTTAATTTGTCCATCAATAATGTTCTTCGTGTTCTTCGCGTTCTTCGTTTGTTTTTCATTTTTAATCGATATTTTGATTAGGATTTCATGTTTTCTTGGAATTCGGTGTTATAAAATACCATTCCTTATTAATTTCACCGAATCGTTCATATGATTCATTCAGATCGCTCAAATTAATTATGAAACTTAAACTTCCTTAAGAAATTTATAAACTAAACTTCTAATTCTTATTCCTTCATTTTCTCATGATTTCAACCATATGAAAATCATTCTTAACATCCTTTACTCTTATTCTCATTAAGCTATGTTTTTAACATATAAAACATAAAGAAAATATCAATTTAAAAGTTAGGTTTTAATACCTTTCTTCTTTATTCTTCTTCCTCTAGACAAAGCTAGCGATTTGCTAGCTTTTCTATTTCACGATCACCTTTGATCCGAGCATCCATGCTCTTTCACTTCCTTCTTTTTCTTCTCCAAGCTCTCAAGCTCTCTCTCTCTCTTTCAAAGTGTTGGTTAATTTTGAAAAAAAATCAACTAACACTTTCCTTATATAGATTTTCAAAGCTAGGGGCAAAATAGTCATTTCACCCCTAGAGTTACTATTCCTACCTCCTTACTAACCTCTTTACTATTCACGAAGCTTCCCTTAGAAGTTTCGTGCTTTCGTCTTGCGGAATTCGTCCGACAGTTCGAAAACTACGATTCTAGGAATCCAAATATTTTTGGATATTTCATCTTTCCATTATCGATTAACTTTTACGTATTCTTCGGAACTCCGAAAAATTGAAAAACACTTTTTGATGTTAACCGTTTGCGTTCACGTTCTCCCCTAACGTAGTTAAACGAATGAAAAGTACATAATAGTACTTTTCATCATTTTTATTTCGTCCAATTTCTGCACGTTTTTTGAGAAAACCTTTTATCGTCTTACTTAACTTTTCATGATATATTATCATCAAATCTTTTGACGGAATGTCATTTCAACATACCGAACTCTCAAAAAGATTTAAGTTATTCAAACCCTAACCCTTAAGGTTTCGTCAGGTGAATAGTGCCTTTTTCGTCTATTTCCCCAGAAATATTTTGTTCTCAGAAAATTTTATTTTCATCTTGAAAATTCTTGCTCGTTCAGTCTAGCTCGTAGCCAGAATCCTCCCGTATTATAATCATCCTAGGTTCTAGAATGATTAATAAACACATAGCATGGAATATTATTAATAAAAATTCATTTTATTAATAACTAATTCTTTAAATCTTAAATTCTAGACAATCTGATTTTTTGGTTTGTCACATTCTTCCTCCCTTATAACAATCCCGTCCTCAGAATTTCTTAAAACCATACCCATACTCGGGTCATCACATTCACCCCTTCTTCACAGAATTTTGTCCTCAAAATTTTAACCTACTCTTCTTCTCAACTTCTCTTCAAAGAAGTTCTTATCTTTCAAACATTTCTTCACCTTCATAACGTATCAAGAATTATGAAGTAGAATGAACAACGAGGAATATAAAAATTCCTTTAAAACATTTCATACTTATGCTGAGGGGTCAAATTGACCATGAACTCTTACTATGTTTAACAGCATGACGCTGTAACACCTCTTTTACGACCAGTTTACAATCACCTAGAAGGTAAACTACCTCTTTCATACGTAGGCGATCAACCCATTGTATAACCCTATTTCAGGGTATGTTCACCTCAGACTGAATCATTAGATTCCGCACCAAAGCAATTTGGTTTAGCACAACTTCTCAAAGAAAGCTCGATTTTCTTTTAAACATGACATACCATTTGTCTTAGCCAAATCAAGTAGCTTAGACCATACCAATAAATTGTATATCAACTTGAAACATTTGTCTAGTCAAATCAATTGACATCGACTACTCTTTAAATTCCTTTCGCAATATATCAAAACGTTTTATGACGTCATGATACCGTACTTTTCACAGTACGTTGAGGACTTCGTCAGTTTATGAATTTGTCATTATACATCATACCATAGTGGGTTGTTGATCCTAAGATCACATCCAACACTAGGTTCAATTGCATTAATAACTCCATCTTTTTACCATCCTTGCATCAAATGCCCTAACACTAGTACAAAATAGTAAATAGACAACACTTAAACAACAACATTTTTATAAAAAATGTTGTGGTATTTTTTTCACAACATTTTTTAACAAAACGTTATAGATACATATGAAAAAATGTTATCTATTTATAAGGGCAATTTTTGGTTTTAAATAGATAACGTTTTTAAAAAAAAACATTGTCTATATCAAATACACGGAGCTTAAAATAAATTATGCAAAACTGAAAACACGGAGCTTAAAACATTTCCTATATTTTAATTTCATTCCCTCCTTACTTTTCCCCTAATTTTCCCCCGATCTGATATTCCATTCCTCTCATTTTCCATGCAAAATCTTTTACATCTCCACCTATATAAGACCCCAACTTATTATAAATAAAATTGAATTTTTCCTCTATTCATTATTCTAAATTAATAAGGTGTTAATTGGATATAATGCTTTGGTTATGGGTGAAATGTACAAATTTTGCAAAATAAGCAAGTGGTTATAAAATATTCATTTCTATCGGGGAATATTCGTTTGGTCGTGGAATATTCTTTTTGTTGCGGAATATTCGTACGACGGCGCAGCCATTTGTGGGCCCCATAACGAAAAACGGTTTGATAAAGGAAAATGACAAAGTATGAGTTTTTATAAATAAACGACGTAGTTGTTACCGTTAACACTGTTGGAATACCTGGTGGTTAAAATACTGATGTCTGGCGTGGTTGCCAAGAAGACACAAGTATTACTGCGATATTGTTGAATTATTGAATCTTACGTAAGAAGACACTACTCAATAATTGTTCCAGTATTTACTGTTCAATATTTTATTTTATTGATTTAATAATTGTTGTGTTGATATTTTATATTATTGTTGTTTTAATAATTGTCATCGCACAATATTTCCCATTATCGGATCAATAATTCATATTATTTGAATAATATTATTAGATAGCATTAACGGCAATGTCTAGAAAGTTCTCATCAAGGAGGTTTGGTCACCTAATTGCGCGTCAGTAAGGAGAAATCCTTATTGGAAAGCCCCCTCTTTCCTGGGAACGGCCTGGTTGTCATAATTGTGATTCTATAATATTATTTGTGAATAATTAATTATTGATTTATATGATAAGGAAATATTTATTTGATGTGGATAAAAATGATGGATTTATTTATGTGGTTATAAATGAAGGAATTAATGTTGAGGTGTTTTATCAGTATTTTATCGGAATGGAGGTATTAAAAATCATCCGTTTGTGGATTTTGGATATTTTCTGTTTGGAATTTGGAAAAACACAAAGCTACAAAGTTGTAGAGAATTCAATTTCGTGTGTAATGGACATAAAATTCGTATTTTTCTGATAAACGAGCTATTTTCTATGAATTACTGAAGTTTTGGAAAGTAAAATAATTTTTATTAAATTATGGGTGGGACCCACTTGTGGTTGGTGTTGAATACATGTGGGCCGCTGAAATTTTTAGAAATGAAGGGTTGAAGTTTGTCAAAGAAGCATGCGTAGGAAAAATGAGATTATATTATATTTTATTAATTTAGTCTCCTTTGGCGTTCTAGCATTTTCCTATAAATAGACGCTTAGGTTAGAATTGAAAATCACACCAGAAACAAGTTTTCTTTCTCTCTAGATTATCGAGCGTATTTTTGTGAGTACTTTAATACTTTGAGAGTTCTTTGTTGGTACAAGTTTCCTTCGAATTTCTATCCGATATTCCGATCAGAAGTACCGTTATTTTGAGGTAAGGGGTGTTATTTTCTTCTTAAATGATATTATTTTCTTCAATATCATTATACTGAAATATTGGTTTGAACTTTTTAATCAAATTTAGAACTTTTTGTGTCGGGGTTACTATTCACATATACGGCACTATTCACGTATACGACACTATTCACAAATACAGCACTATTCACCGAAAAATGAAAATTTTCTTTTTTATCCAAGATGTCTATTATGGTTACTATCTTTGATTGTATCCATGTTTTCATCTTTAATTTTGAATTCTGCTTCAAAATTAGTTATTATGGAGTTTTATTGATCTTGGATAAACTGTAATACGAATCCCTAATATTTATCCTTCTGTCTCACTGGATTCGTTTTCTTTAAAATATTTTTCATCATCCTCAGTCCTAAATGATGATATTATCGAATATCTTTGGCCCAGAGTGCAAAGATGAATGATTAATCGATGAATATCTTTGGCCGTAGTGCAAAGATGAGCAGTGTTGAGATGAACATGACCAATTGGTGATACAAATGAATATCTTTGACCTGTAGTGCAAAGATGAATATTTGATTAAAGATGTATATTGATTGTTGTTACAGGGATAAAATATTGATGATGGACTTTTAAATCTTAGAAGATAGTAGAACTCATTCTTTACTTAACTCTTCTAATGGATTGTTGTTTCCGCTGCATTTGTTGATCTAAAACTTGTTGTCTATTATATTTTATCAGATTTTTCCCTATTGAGGACTAATGAAAATTTGTTGTATATTATATTAGTCATAATATTCTTTACTAGGCTAGTTGAGCTAACCCTTTTCCTTTTTGTTCCATTTTTCTTCTCAGGAGGTGAGAACATAGCAGGATCTAGTCGGGGTATGGAGTGATGGTTCTAGAAAGATGTTTTAGCAGTCCTCACCATTTCTATAAAATAGTGTATGAATAAATATAAGGAGGACTCATTTGAGTGTGGATATTGTCTAGAAGACAATATTTGTATTTAAACTCACAGTATGTGTTGTCGTATTTTGCACGACAATTGTATTATTGAAGTTTTAGTTTGCTTTCTGTACCATGTATTTGGCGACTCAGAATGGTTGTTGTATACCTATTTTGGGGGCGTCACAGTTGGTATCAAAGCTTAGGGATATGGTCTCTGGCATAGATCGGGGAATAGAACTAGGAGGGGAGAGATGAGTAAATCCTTCGCTAGTGTGTCCTATCTAATCTTATTTGTTGGTCGGTCATAATATAGGGATATTATGAGATATGTTAATTTTTTTAATTAACCCTTGTTTTATGGCAATATTTAAGAATGGTTGCTGAGAACGTTAACAATGGAGTGTATGAGACTGTGGAACAACCTTTAGTCACAAACCAGGAGAACGTGCAACAGGAAGACAATATTCCTCATGTAAACAACACTACCGAGCAAAGGATGAATGATGGAATGTTTAGGAGCTTTTTACAGTTCATGAAAAATCAGACGAGGGAGACTCGTGTACAAAATACGGGTGGAAATGATGGCAATGCACGGTCTGTCACAGCCAAGCAGTTCAAGGAGTTGGGACCACCAGATTTTTGGGGAAAGCACGATCCGATTAAGGCGAACATGGGTCAAGCAAATTACCAAGATATTTGATGTCTTGGGATGTACAGAAGAACAGAAGGTTCCATTCGCCCCCTTTATGTTCCGTTGTGAGGCGATTCTTGGTGGAAATCAAGTGAAGCGCACTGACCACCGCACTTTTCAACATGTCTTGGGAAAGATTTCAGAAACTATTCAATGACAAGTACTTTCCTAAAAGTATTCGTCATCTGGAGGAGGTAGAGTTTATTAGACTGGAATAGAACAACATGATTTGTCTCAAAGACGAGGCGTAAGTTCATGGAGTTATCGAGTTTACACCTCATTTGGTAGAAAATAAGGAATGTATGACGCGAATGTTTCTGAGAGGTCTAAAATCCTAGATTCGTCAATACCTTATCTCTCATAAATTTTCTCTGTATTCAGATGTTGTCAATAGGGCTCAATTATTAGAGCGAGATAATGAGTATACTCAACCGAGGGACCACAACCAGGGTCATACCGGTGACAACAGTCATCAGAGCGATGATAACCAGCGAGGAGGGAAAAATACGGACAAAGGCGGTAACCACTCGGGTGGTAATCGTGGCCATGATAATAGGAGAGGTGAGTCAAGTGGAAATTTTAGAAAGAGGAGATTCAACAATGATGGGAAAACATCAGCCGTAGCACCAGCACCAACAAGAAATTCTAGTGGAGGAGAACGACCGCCAGTTAGATGTTACAAATGCGAGAAAGAGGGACATATTAGCCCAAACTGGCCACAACAATCCAAGGTATGTTATAACTATGGAAAGGAGGGCCATATATCTCGGGATTGTTCTGTAGCAAAACCAAGTTCAACAGGGATGGTGACTCCAAGGGCTGTCCCGGATAAGTCGAAATTAGCGGTTCCTAGAAGAGTGTTTGTTGTGACTGGCCAAAATGAAAGAAACCCGAACGACGTGATCACGGGTAAGCTAATCTTGAATTCTTGCGAAGTTTATACCTTACTAGATACCGGTTCTACCCATTCTTTTATCTCTCCTGCTTGTGCTCAACGTTTAAACTTGATTCCGAAGAAATTAGACTTTAACTTATCTGTTGAAACTCCGTTGGGTGAAGCCTTCGTTACATCTATAGTTTATAAATCTTGCTTGATCCAAGTTGGCACTATCACATTACCTGTTGATCTTATCTCTTTAAAGATACTTGCTTTTGATGTAATTTTAGGAATTGATTATTTTCATGCCAAAATTGATTATTTTCATAAGGTTGTTAGTTTTCATATTCCTAACCAACCTGTTATGCAAATTCAAGCAACTAAACCACTAAAATCAGTCACTGTCATATCAAGCCACAAAGCTATTCATTTATTAAAAATGGATGTCTAGCTTTCTTAGCCCATGTTATTGATTTGAACAGAGACAAGTCAGATTTTGATAATATTTCTGTTGTTAGAGAATTTCCTGATGTATTTCCTGAAGAACTTCCCGTCTACCCCCAAAACGTGATGTTGAATTCTTTATTGACCTTGAACCGGGTACAAAACCCTTTTCTAAAACCCCATATCGAATGGCTCCTATTGAATTTCAGGAGTTAAAAGTCCAACTATAGGAGTTATTAGACATCGATTTCATTCGTCCTAGTACATCTCCTTGAGGTGCTCCTGTTTTATTCATAAAGAAAAAGACGGGAGTATGTGACTTTGTATTGACTACCGAGAATTAAACCATGTCACCTTCAAGAATAGGTATTCGTTACCTTGCATTGATGACCTATTTGACCAGTTGCAAGGAGCACAATTCTTTTCAAAGATCTATCTTCGTTCTGGATATCATCAGCTGAAGATTTAAACTGAGGATATTCGAAAGACTGCCTTCAAAACTCGGTACGGGCATTATGAATTCTTAGTCATGTCTTTTGGATTGACTAATTCTCCTGCTTCTTTCATGGATATGATGAACCGTGTATTCAAGGAATATTTGGATCAGTTCGTTGTTGTCTTTATTGATGACATCCTCATCTATTCCAAAAGTCGTGAAGATCATGACCACCATTTGAAGCTAATACTTTAAAGGCTTCGTGAAAACAAGCTATATGCCAAGCTGAAAAAATGCGAGTTCTAGCTTGAGGAAGTAGTATTCCTTAGGCACGTGGTGTCAAAACATGGAGTATCTGTTGACCCGGCGAAGATTGAAGCAATACAAAGTTGGGAGCAACCGAAGTCCGTGACCGAAGTGCGTAGCTTTCTGGGCTTAGCTGGTTATTATCGGAGATTTGTGGAAGGATTTTCTCGAATCGCTACTCCGTTAACTCAGTTGACTCGGAAGGATACAAAATTTGTATGGAGCGAGGAATGCGAGAAGAGTTTCCAAGTGCTCAAGAGGAGACACATTTTGGCACCTGTTCTGGCAATACGATTTGGTTCGGATGGATTTTTTATCTACAGTGATGCTTCAGGCAAAGGGTTAGGATGTGTTCTCATGCAACATGGGAAAGTCATAGCCTATGCCTCGCGACAACTCAAAGAATATGAGAGGAATTATCCTACTCATGATCTGGAGTTGGCAGCAGTCGTTTTCGCGTTGAAGATATGGAGACACTACTTGTATGGGGAGAAAGTGGAGATTTATACGGACCATAAAAGCCTCAAATATTTCTTCACCCAAAAAGAACTCAACATGCGGCAACGACGTTGGCTTGAGCTGTTGAAAGATTACGATCACACTATTCAATATCATCCTAGAAAAGCAAACGTAGTAGCTGACGCATTGAGTAGAAGATCATATGCGAGTACGAGTGCGATATTGTCAATACAAAGGCCCATTTTGTATGACTTGCAAAGGATGGAGGTAGAATTAAAGACTCCAGGGACCCACGTGATGATGGCGAATATACGAGTAGAACCGACTTTAATCGATAAAGTTAAAGTTGCTCAAGCTACGGACCTGGGGCTAATGCGTATGAAGAAGAAAGTGCAAGAAGGAGCTATTCCAGAAGCAAGAATCAATAAAGAAGGAATATTTCGAGTTAACTCTAGACTTTGCATTCCTACCGATTCTGACTTGAAGCATAGAATCATGATGGAGGCATACACCACCCCGTTTGCAATCCATCCTGGGAGTACCAAAATGTATCATGATATTCGACATACATTTTGGTGGAACAATATAAAGAGAGAGATCGTGAAGTTTATCTCGAGGTGTTTAACCTGTCAATGTGTAAAGGCGGAGCATCAAGTGCCAAAGGGTCCATTGCAACCACTTGAGATTCCGAAATGGAAGTGGGAACACATTACCATGGATTTCGTTACAGGTCTTCCCAAAGTTTCTCAAGGCATAGATGCGATTTGGGTTATTGTTGAATGATTAACCAAGTATGCTCATTTCTTGCCGATACGTGAGACTTATTCCCTTGAACGCCTTGCTGGTATGTACATGAATGAGATTGTGAGATTGCATGGCATGCCAGTATCCATAGTTTCGAATCGTGACCCAAGATTCACTTCAAGATTTTGGGTTAGCTTGCAGAAAGCTATGGGCACGGATTTACAATTCAGTTCAGCATACCATCCTCAAACGGACGGGCAATCGGAAAGGACTATTCAAACCCTTGAAGATCTATTAAGACTTTGTGTCCTAGATTACAAAGGAAGTTGGGATAAGTACTTGTCACTACTAGAAAATTAGCCTATAGCGACGGTCGCTATAGGCCAAAAGACCGTCGCTAAAAGTTTTAGCGACGTGTCACGATCGTCACTATAGAACCGTCGGTAAAGCCTATAGCGACGGTCTTTTTGGCCTATATAGCGACGATCACCCAATCCTAGCTATAGGTCATGTCAAAATCGAGTATTTTCTCTTTACCAACTGGTCATTTGAAGTTATCGCTACGCTCACGACCACCGTCATTTATAGCCCTATGTTTTATAGAATATTATAGCTACTACATGGATGATCGTAATCGCTATAACCTTTATATATTTAAAAAAATTAATTAATAATGCACATTTATTCAACAAAAACAAATACAATATAAAATAAAATATACAAAATATTATATACATCATTTAAAATCATTCACATTACAACATTACAATATAAGAAGAGATATTTTACAACATTATAATCATTCACAACATTACAACATTACAATTGGTCTGGGTTATGTAGGTGTAGATTTCACAGCGTGTCTTGCTGAAGGTGTTGCACTCTCAGAGCTACCTAGCAAATCACAAATGCAACTACCAAAAGAATAACAGCTCAACCTCCCATCCCAACATGATCCAAGACCAAGTGCGGTGAGGCAGCGAGAACCACACGCAGCCCAAGAGAAAAATCAAGACAAGTCCACAAAGAAAGAAGAGAACACAACAAAGGTCAGCTGCGAATAATACCGTTAAGGTCCACATTAGCGATAAAAGCAACTCATGAGAACCAAACAAGCAAAGATAAACACAGCAGACGAAGAAACAAATTCCTCCCACGCAAAGACATAACCCTACCAAATCACCAACAACAACAACACATAGTAGCGACCAAAGAAACAACACACATCCATACACAACAACAAGGTATCATCATCATCACATATCCACACATAGCAAGAAAGAAGGACACACAAGAAGCAAATAGCTAGCACGGTCGTGAGACAATTAGCGACATTGCACACAATAATAGCTCAAACAACCCATCCCCAAAGACAACAAGACATGACACATAGCAAGACATCCGGCCCAAAGATAGACAAAGAAGACAATATATAACATCATCCAGTTAAAAACCCAACTACATATGAAACCCAAAATAAATAGCGATCAACCAATCAGAAGCATCCCAAAGAAGCAAACCCAGTAACCCGAAAAAGAATATATAGACTATATGAGCCAAGCGATGAAACACCGCCCAAAGAACACGACACTCAGACACAGACACACATTCCAAAGACAACACAAAGCTACAAATAGACAACAGCTAGCCCAAACCAACATCTGCAAACCCACAGCAGTAGGAAGCACCACACGCAGCGCTACTTTCATGTATAGTAGCCATCCACCTGGATAAAAGGGATACTTCTTTTGTGACCTGAAATAGTAGAGCAGACGTTTACATAAGATGACAAACTTAATAGACATACTAAAATAAATCAGCTCAAGTCAAATGTAGTGAATAGCTTCATTAATTAATTACTGATATCCATATATCAAACAAGCAAGAGCAATACCACTATTTCCTTTAATGAAAGAAAAATGCGTTCAAGTGAAAAGTCTAATTGGTGAACTTTTGCCTCCACAACCTGCATGTAAAAGATATTATCAAGAACTGGATTAAATTTATTTAAATAATAAATATAATAATCATTCCGATCATTTGTCTATAGGACATATCTGTATTCTATATATATATATACACATTATTTCATAAATAACTCGCATGCTCTTCATAGCTCCACTTTGGATATCCACAAAATATTATTCATGAGAAGAGGAGGGTGCAGCCAACATATCACTTGCATTTACTTATAAAAATATATATATTTTTAATTTTCCATTACACAATAATAATTTTGTAGAAAAAGTTGCCTAATTGACATTTTGTAGAAAAACATAACCTTACAAATAATTATAATTTCAGAATGTCTTCAATTTACAAATAATTATAATTTCTCCCGGGAGATATATGAAGTACTCCAGATTACCTCGTAACGCAGAACGAGTACCAATTTTAATCTTGATGCCATCAGTTGCTTGCAATATGCCATCAGTTGCTTGCAATAATTTTAAGTCTTGAAAATTGCTTAAACCAGAAAACCTATAGGCTAAAACTCAAATGCAATCAAAGAAACCAAGGCAATTGGAAAAATCAAAATGCTTACAATTAAGAAATGTTTCAGCTTCAACAACTTTTTTACAATCAGAAAACAATTTGAAAGCATCAAATAACAAAGATGGGTGCATCAAAAGAAAGCATCTTCTAGTGAAGTTAAAGCATTTTGCACACTGCCTTAACCTCTATTTCTTAACCTCATATTTCAGCTTCGACTCGTTATGCTCAGGAGCTTCAACAAAGCCATAAAGTCTCTTGCTGCCTCAAACTTGAACCATTATTATTATGCTATATTTGATATAGCGGAATATATCGCATAAAAAGCAAAGGGCACATATAAAAAACAAAGAAGATTTAACAATATTTTGAAAATATCAAACCCAAATTATAAATAAAGTGGAAGAATCAACGACACAAAATTTTCTTTAAAATTCAAAGATCTAAAAATTAATGTCAATCTATTATACCCAAAATTAATTTTCTTCCCAATTAGATATTATACCTTCAATTTCATTAAAACCCAACAATTTCAACTCAATAACTTAAAATGGAAAACATTCAATCGATCCCGCCTACATAAAAAACTCAGAAAATCCAAAATCAATAAAAAAAATCATCAGAGCTTGAAGAAAAATCGAACCTTCATCACAAACAACACATAATCAACAGAGAGTACCCCCAAATGATAGAGAATTCAAGTTTACCCCATGAAAAATACCATCAACACTTCCACTATATATCTATCAATCAACACAAATAAAAAGCCCTATATAATAAACCCCCAAAAGTTCATGAAACCCAGAACACAGTCAAAAATTATTCACAATTTTGTTGAACAACTCACTTCCCTCGCTAATTCATTTCGCTTCTCGATCTCTATCGCCATCTTTCTGTTTGTGCTTTGATTGGAGGAACCTTCGATTGAGAGAAGCCTTTGGTTCGATTGACCTTCGATTGAGAGTGGCCGTACTTAGGGTGTGATTCTTATTTAAGAAGATTTAGGTTTTGGCAATTTAGAGTAGCTGATGAGAGAGATTAGAGGATTTAGGTTTTGAGATGGGGAGTCAGAGGATTGAGCTAGAACACGATACAGAACTGAAATGAATTGGGGTGGGGGGAATGGGAGGGTTTTGTGCAACCATCTCACGACCCTCGCTAAAAAGGCCCAAAAAATGCTCTATATCGACGGCCAGAATATGACCCTCAGAATAGGCTCTCTATTGAGACATATACCAGCGGTTGGTCCGTGACCGTAGCTATAGAAGCCTATTGCTACGGTTCCGTGCCGACCGTCGCTAAAGCTCGTCGTAATAGGTCGAATTTCTAGTAGTGGTGAAGCAACTTTGTTGGGACCGAAATTGGTACGCATGACTACAGAAAAACTCCAAATGATTCGACAACGTATTCAAACCTCACAGGATCAACAAAAGAGTTATGTTGATCTTCATCGAAAGAACGTGGAATTTAATATTTGGGATCATGTATTGTTATGTGTTGCTCCATGGAAGGGAGTTACAAGATTTGGAAAGAGAGGAAAGCTCAATCCAAGATTTGTTGGTCCATTTGAGATTCTTGATCGAATAGGAAACGTGGCCTATAGACTCACATTACCTCCAAACATGTCTCGTGTTCATAATGTTTTTCACATATCTATGCTTCGTAAATATGCGAAAGACCCGAACCACATTACTGAGTTAGAACCAGACGAGATAGTCGAAGATTTAACATATGAGAAGGTACCTATTAAGATCTTGGATAGGAAAGAGCATGTCCTACGCACCAAGGTTATACCACAAGTTAAGGTTTTGTGGAGGAACCATGCTATTGAAGAAATGACATGGGAGTTGGAATCGAAAATAAAAGCGAGGTACCCTCACCTATTCGAAACATCAAGTACGTACGTTAATTTCGAGGACGAAATTTTATAAGGAGTGGAGGTTGTAAGACCCCAACTTATTATAAATTAAATTGAATTTTTCCTCTATTCATTATTCTAAATTAATAAGGTATTAATTGGATATAATGCTTTGGTTATGGGTGAAATGTGCAAATTTTGCAAAATAAGCAAGTGGTTATAAAATATTCATTTCTATCGGGGAATATTCGTTTGGTCGTGGAATATTCTTTTTATCGGGGAATATTCGTACGACGGCGCAGCCATTTGTGGGCCCTATAACGAAAAACGGTTTGATGAAGGAAAACGACAAAGTATGAGTTTTTATAAATAAACGACGTAGTTGTTACCGTTAACAATGTTGGAATACCTGGTGGTTAAAATACACTAATACGCGTGGTTGCACAGTAGCACACAGTATTGCACAGTATTGTTGAATTATTGATTCTTATGTAAGAAGGCACTACTCAATAATTGTTCCAAAGATTTATCGCTCAATATTTTATTTTATTGATTCAATAATTGTCATTGATATTTTATATTATTGTTGTTTCAATAATTGTCACTGCACAGTATTTCCCATTATCAGATCAATAATTCATATTATTTAAATAATATTATTAGATAGCATTATTGGTAATGTCTAGAAAGTTCTGTCAAGGAGAGGTTTGGTCACCTAATTACGCTACCAAGAAGGAGAAATCCTTATTGAAAGCCCCTCTTCCCTGGGAACTACCGTCATTCATAATTGTGATTCTATAATATTATTTGTGAATAATTAATTATTGATTTATATGATAAAGAAATATTTATTTGATGTGGATATAAATGATGGATTTATTTATGTGGTTATAAATGAAGGAATTAATGCTGAGGTGTTTTATCAGTATTTTGTCGGAATTGAGGTATTAAAAATCATCCGTTTATGGATTTCGGATATTTTCTGTTTGGAATTTGGAAAAACTCAAAGCTACAAAGTACTAGAGAATTCGATTTCGTGTGTAATGGACATAAAATTCATATTTTTCTGATAAACGGGCTATTTTCTATGAATTGTTGAAGTTTTGGAAAATAAAATGATATTTATTAAATTATAGGTGGGACCCACTTGTGGTTGGTGTTGAATACATGTGGGCTGCTGAAATTTTCAGAAATGAGGGGCTGAAGTTTGTCAAAGAAGCATGCGTAGGAAAAATGATATTATATTATATTTTATTAATTTAATCTCCTTTGGCGTTCTAGCATTTTCCTATAAATAGATTCTTAGGTTAGAATTGAAAATCACACCAGAAATAAGTTTTCTTTCTCTCTAGATTATCGAGCGTATTTTTGTGAGTATTTTGATACTTTGAGAGTTGCTGTTCGGTATAAGTTTCCTTCGATTTTCTATCCGATATTCCGATCAGAAGTACCGTTATTTTGAGGTAAGGGGTGTTATTTTCTTCTTAAATGATATTATTTTCTTCAATATCATTATGCCGAAATATTGGTTTAAACTTTTTAATCAAATTTAGAACTTTTTGTGTCGGGGTTACTATTCACATATACGACACTATTCACGAATACGGCACTATTCACCGAAAAATGAAAATTTTCCTTTTTATCCAAGATGTCTATTATGGTTACTATCTTTGATTGTATCCATGTTTTGATCTTTAATTTTGAATTCTGCTTCAAAATTAGTTATTATGGAGTATTATTGATCTTGGATAAACTGTAATACGAATCCCTAATATTTGTCCTTCCGCCTCACCGGATTCGCTTTCTTTAAAATATTTTTCATCATCCTCACCCTAAATGATGATATTATCAATATCTTTGGCCCGTAGTGCAAATATGAATGATTAATCGATAAATATCTTTGGCCCAGAGTAAAAGATGAACAGTGTTGAGATGAACATGACCAACTAGTGATATAAATGAATATCTTTGGCCAGTAAAAGCAAGATGAATATTTGATTAAAGATGTATATTGATTGTTGTTACAGGGATAAAATATTGATGATGGAATTTTAAATCTTAGAAGATAGTAGAACTCATTCTCTACTTGACTCTTCTAATGGATTGTTGTTTCCGCTGCATTTGTTGATCTAAAACTTGTTGTCTATTATATTTTATCAGATTCATCCCTGTTGAGGACTAATGATAATTTGTTGTATATTATCTTAGTCATAATATTCTTTACTGGGCTAGTTGAGCTCACCCTTTTCCTTTTTGTTCTATTTTTCTTCTCAGGAGGTGAGATCATAGCAGGATCTAGTCGGGGTATGGAGTGATGATTCTAGAAAGATGTTCTAGCAGTCCTCACTATTTCTGTAAAATAGAGTATGAATAAATGTAATGAGGACTCATTTGAGTGTGGATATTGTCTAGAAGACAATATTTGCATTTAAACTCACAGTATGTGTTGTCTTATTTTGCACGACAACTGTATTATTGAAGTTGTAGTTTGCTTTCTGTACCATGTATTTGGCGACTCAAAATGGGTGTTGTATACCTATTTTGGGGACGTCACAGTTGGTATCAAATCTTAGGGATATGGTCTCTGGCGGAGATCGGGGAATAGAACTAAGAGGGGAGAGATGATTAAATCCTTCGCTATTGTGTCCTATCTAAGCTTATTTGTTGGTCGGTCATAATATAGGGATACTATGTGATATGTTAATTTGTTTAATTAACCCTTGTTTTATCGAAGTATTTAAGAATGGCTGCTAAGAACGTTAACAATGGAGTGTATGAGACTGTGGAACAACCTTTAGTCACAAACCAGGAGAACGTGCAACAGGAAGACAATATTCCTCATGTAAACAACACTACCGAGCAAAGGATGAATGATGGAATGTTTAGGAGCTTTTTACGCTTCATGAAAAATCGATTTAGGAGACTCGTGTACAAAATACGGTGGAAATGATGGCAATGCGATTCTCATCACAAACCCAAGCGCTTCAAGGAGTTGGGACCACCAGATTTTTGGGGAAAGCACGATCCGATTAAGGCGAACATGGGTCAAGCAAATTACCAAGATATTTGTTGTCTTGGGATGTACAGAAGAACATAAGGTTCCATTCGCCACCTTTATGTTCCGTTATGAGGCAGATTACTGGTGGGAATCCGTGAAGCGTGCCCAGCCAGCCGCACTCAACATGTCTTGGGAAAGATTTCAGAAACTATTCAATGACAAGTACTTTCCTAAAAGTATTCGTCATATGAAGGAGGTAGAGTTTATTAGACTGGAATAGAACAACATGACGGTGTCTCAAAGACGAGGCGAAGTTCATGAGTTATCCAGTTTCAGACCTCATTTGTTAGAAAATGAGGAACGTATGACGCGGATGTTTCTGAGAGGTCTAAAACCCGAGATTCGTCAATACCTTATCTCTCATAAATTTTCTCTGTATTCAGATGTTGTCAACAAGGCTCAATTATTAGAGCGAGATAATGAGTATACTCAACCGAGGGACCATAACCAGGGTCATATCGGTGATAGCAGTCATCAGAGCGATGATATCCAACGAAGAGGGAAAAATACGGACAAAGGTGGTAACCACTCGGGTGGTAATCATGGCCATGATAATAGGAGAGGTGAGTCAAGTGGAAATTTTAGAAAGAGGAGATTCAACAATGACGGGAAGACATCAGCAGCAGCACCAGCACCAACAACAAATTCTAGAAGAGGTGAACGACCGCCAGTTATATGTTACAAATGCGGGAAAGAAGGACATATTAGCCCAAACTGCCCACAACAATCCAAGGTATGTTATAACTGTGGAAAGGAGGGCCATATAGCTCAGGATTATTTTGTAGCAAAACCAAGTTCAGCAGGGATGGTGACTCCAAGGGCTGTCCCGGATAAGTCAAAATCAGATGTTCTTGGAAGAGTGTTTGTTGTGACTGGCCAAAACGCGAGAAACCCGAACAAGGTGATCACGGGTAAGCTAATCTTGAATTCTTCTGAAGTTTATACCATACTAGATATCGGTTCTACCCATTATTTTATCTCTCCTGCTTGTGCTCAACGTTTAAACTTGACTCCGGAGAAATTAGACTTTAACTTATCTGTTAAAACTCCATTGGGTGAAACCTTCGTTACATCTACAGTTTATAAATCTTGTTTGATCCAAGTTGGCACTATCACATTACCTGTTGATCTTATCTCTTTAAAGATACTTGCTTTTGATGTGATTTTAGGAATTGATTGTTTAACCACTCATAATGCCAAAATTGATTATTTTCGTAAGGTTGTTAGTTTTCATATTCCTAACCAACTTGTTATGCGAATTCAAGCAACTAAACCACTAAAATCAGTCACTGTCATATCAAGCCACAAAGCTATTCCTTTATTGAAAACGGATGTCATGCTTTCTTAGCCGATGTTATGGATTTGAACAGAGACAAGTCAGATTTGGATAATATTTTTGTTGTTAGAGAATTTCCTGATGTATTTCCTGAAGAACTTCCCGGTCTACCCCCATACTGTGATGTTAAATTCTTTATTGACATTGAACCGGGTACAAAACCCATTTCTAAAACCCCATATCGAATGTCTCCTATTGAACTTCAGGAGTTAAAAGTCCAACTACAGGAGTTATTAGACATCGATTTCATTCGTCCTAGTACATCTCCTTGGGGTGCTCCTGTTTTATTCGTAAAGAAGAAAGACGGGAGTATGCGACTTTGTATTGACTATCGAGAATTAAACCATGTCACAATCAAGAATAGGTATCTGTTACCTCGCATTGATGACCTATTTGACCAGTTGCAAGGAGCACAATTCTTTTCAAAGATCGATCTTTGTTCTGGATATCATCAGCTGAAGATTTAAACTGAGGATATTCCAAAGACTGGCTTCAGAACTCGGTACGGGCATTATGAATTCTTAGTCATGTCTTTTGGATTGACTAATGCTCCTGCTGCTTTCATGGATATGATGAACCGTGCATTCAAGGAATATTTAGATCAGTTTGTTGTTGTCTTTATTGATGACATCATCATCTATTCCAAAAGCCGTGAAGATCATGAGCACCATTTGAAGCTAATACTTGAAAGGCTTCATGAAAACAAGCTATATGCCAAGCTAAAGAAATGCGAGTTTCGGCTTGAGGAAGTACCATTCCTTGGGCACGTGGTGTCAAAACATGGAGTATCTGTTGACCCGGCGAAGATTGAAGCAATACAAAGATGGGAGAAACCGAAGTCAGTGACCGAAGTGCGTAGCTTTCTGAGCTTAGCTGGTTATTATCGGAGATTCATGGAAAGATTTTCTTGAATCGCTACTCCGTTAACTCAGTTGACTCAGAAGGATACAAAATTTGTATGGAGCGAGGAATGTGAGAAGAGTTTCCAAGAGCTCAAGGGGAGACTCATTTCGGCATCTGTTCTGGCAATACGATCTGGTTCGGATGGATTTGTTAACTACAGTGATGCTTTAGGCAAAGGGTTAGGATGTGTTCTCATGCAACATGGGAAAGTCATAGCCTATGCCTCACGACAACTCAAAGAATATGTGAGGAATTATCCTACTCATGATATGGAGTTAGCAGCAGTCGTTTTCGCGTTGAAGATATGGAGACACTACTGTATGGGGAAAAAGTGAAGATTTATACGGACCATAAAAGCCTCAAATATTTCTTCACCCAAAAAGAACTCAACATGCGGCAATGACGATGGCTTGAGCTGTTGAAAGATTACGATCACACTATTCAATATCATCCTGGAAAAGTAAACGTAGTAGCTGACGCATTGAGTAGAAGATCATATGCGAGTACGAGTGTGATATTGTCAACGCAAAGGCCCATTTTGTATGACTTGCAAAGGATAGAGGTAGAATCAAAGACTCTAGGGACCCACGTGATGATGGCGAATATACGAGTAGAACCGAATTTAATCGATAAAGTTAAAGTTGCTCAAGCTACGGACCTGGGGCTGATGCGTATTAAGAAGAAAGTGCATGAAGGAGCTATTCCAAAAGAAAGAATCGATGAAGAAGGAATACTTCGAGTCAACTCTAGACTTTGCGTTCCTACCGATTCTAACTTGAAGCATAGAATCATGATGGAGGCACACAACACCTCGTTTATAATCCATCCTGGGAGTACCAAACTGTATCATGATATTCGACATACATTTTGCTGGAATAATATGAAGAGTGAGATCGCGGAGTTTATCTCGAGGTGTTTAACCTATCAACGTGTAAAGGCAGAGCATCAAGTGCCAAAGGGTCCATTGCAACCACTTGAGATTCTGGAATGGAAGTGGGAACACATTACCATGGATTTTGTTACAGGTTTTCCCAAAGTTTCTCAAGGCATAGATGCGATTTAGGTCATTTTTGATAGATTAACCAAGTCTGCTCATTTCTTGCCGATATATGAGACTTATTCCCTTGAACGTCTTGCTCTTATGTACGTTAATGAGATTGTGAGATTGCATGGCATGCCAGTATCCATAGTTTCGGATCGTGACCCATGATTCACTTCAAAATTTTGGGTTAGCTTGCAGAAAGCTATGGGCACGGATTCACGATTTAGTTCATTATACCATCCTCAAACGGACGGGCAATCGGAAAGGACTATTCAAACCCTTGAAGATCTATTAAGACTCTGTGTCCTAGATTTCAAAGGAAGTTGGGATAAGTACTTGCCACTGGTGGAATTCTCCTACAACAACAATTAACAAGAAAGTATAGGCATGGCTCCATTTGAGGCGGTGTATGGACGAAAGTGTCGTTCTCCAGTATGCTGGGACGAGGTGGGTGAAGCAACTTTGTTGGGACTGAAATTGGTACGCATGACTACAGAAAAAAAATCCAAATGATTCGACAACGTATTCAAACCTAACAGGATCGACAAAAGAGTTATGCTGATCTTCATCGAAATGACGTAGAATTTAATATTGGGGATCATGTATTGTTACGTGTTGCTCCATGGAAGGGAGTTACAATATTTGGAAAGAGAGGAAAGCTCAATCAAAGATTTGTTGGTCCATTTGAGATTCTTGACCAAATAGGAAATGTGGCCTATAGGCTCGCATTACCTCCAAACATGTCTCGTGTTCATAATATTTTTCACATATCTATGCTTCGTAAATATGTGAAAGACCCAAACCACATTATTGAGTTAGAACTAGACGAGATAGCCGAAGATTTAACGTACGAGGAGGTACCTATTATGATCTTAGATAGGAAAGAGCATGTCTTATGCACCATGGTTATACCACAAGTTAAGGTTTTGTGGAGGAACCATGCTATTGAAGAAATGACCTGGGAGTTGGAATCGAAAATAAAAGCGAGGTACCCTCACCTGTTCGAAACACCAGGTACGTATGTCAATTTTGAGGACGAAATTTTATAAGGAGGGGAGGTTGTAAGACCCCAACTTATTATAAATAAAATTGAATTTTTCCTCTATTCATTATTATAAATTAATAAGGTTTTAATTGGATATAATGCTTTGGTTATGGGTGAAATGTGCAAATTTTACAAAATAAGCAAGTGGTTATAAAATATTTATTTCTGTCGGGGAATATTCGTTTGGTCGTGGAATATTCTTTTTGTCGGGGAATATTCGTACGACGGCACAGCCATTTGTGGGCCCCATAACGGAAAACGGTTTGATGAAGGAAAATGACAAAGTATGAGTTTTCATAAATAAACGACGTAGTTATTACAATTAATACTGTTGGAATACCTGGTGGTTAAAATACAGTAATACACGTGGTTGCCACAAGAAGACACTTTGCAGATTGCATAAGATTGTTGAATTATTGATTCTTACGTAAGAAGGCACTACTCAATAATTGTTCCAGTATTAAATGTTCAATATTTTATTTTATTGATTCAATAATTACTGCGTTGATATTTTATATTATTGTTGTTTCAATAATTGTCATCGCATAAAGATTTCCCATTATCGATCAATAATTCATATTATTTGAATAATATTATTAGATAGCATTATTGGCAATGTCTAGAAAGTTCTGTCAAGGAGAGGTTTGGTCACCTAATTGCGCGCCAGTAAGGAGAAATCCTTATTGGAAAGCCCCCTCTTTCCTGGGAACGGCCTGGTTGTCATAATTGTGATTCTATAATATTATTTGTGAATAATTAATTATTGATTTATATGATAAGGAAATATTTATTTGATGTGGATAAAAATGATGGATTTATTTATGTGGTTATAAATGAAGGAATTAATGTTGAGGTGTTTTATCAGTATTTTATCGGAATGGAGGTATTAAAAATCATCCGTTTGTGGATTTTGGATATTTTCTGTTTGGAATTTGGAAAAACACAAAGCTACAAAGTTGTAGAGAATTCAATTTCGTGTGTAATGGACATAAAATTCGTATTTTTTTGATAAACTGGCTATTTTCTATGTATTGCTGAAGTTTCAGAAAATAAAATATTTTTTATTAAATTATAGGTGGGACCCACTTGTGGTTGGTGTTGAATACATGTGGGCTGCTGAAATTTTTAGAAATGAGGGGCTGAAGTTTGTCAAAGAAGCATGCGTAGGAAAAATGAGATTATATTATATTTTATTAATTTAATCTCCTTTGGCGTTCTAGGATTTTCCTATAAATACACGCTTAGGTTAGAATTGAAAATCACACCAGAAACAAGTTTTCTTTCTCTCTAGATTATCGAGCATATTTTTGTAAGTATTTTGATACTTTGAGAGTTGATGTTCGGTACAAGTTTCCTTCGGCTTTCTATCCGATATTTCGATCAGAAGTACCATTATTTTGAGGTAAGGGATGTTATTTTCTTCTGAAATGATATTATTTTCTTCAATATCATTATGCCGAAATATTAGTTTGAACTTTTTGTGTTGGGGTTACTATTCACGTATACGGCACTATTCACGAATACGGCACTATTCACCAAAAAATGAAAATTTTCCTTTTTGTCCAAGATGTCTATTATGGTTATTATCTTTGATTGTATCCATGTTTTGATCTTTAATTTTGAATTCTGCTTCAAAATTGGTTATTATAGAGTATTATTGATCTTGGATAAACTGTAATACGAATCCCTAATATTTGTCCTTCCGTCTCACCGGATTCGCTTTTAAAATGTTTTTCATCATCCTCACCCTAAATGATGATATTATCGAATATCTTTGGCCCAGTAGTGCAAAGATGAATGATTAATCGATGAATATCTTTGGCCCGTAGAGTGCAAAGATGAACAGTGTTAGATGAACACTGACCAACCGGTGATATAAATGAATATCTTTGGCTCAGAGTGCAAAGATGAATATTTGATTAAAGATGTATATTGATTGTTGTTACAGGGATAAAATATTGATGATGGACTTTTAAATCTTAGAAGATAGTAGAACTCATTCTCTACTTGACTCTTCTAATGGATTGCTGTTTCTACTGCATTTCTTGATCTAAAACTTGTTGTCTATTATATTTTATCAGATTCATCCCTGTTGAGGACTAATGATAATTTGTTGTATATTATATTAGTCATAATATTCTTTACTGGGCTAGCTGAGTTCACCCTTTTCCTTTTTGTTCCATTTTTCTTCTCAGGAGGTGAGATCATAGCAGGATCTAGTCGGGGTATGGGGTGATGATTCTAGAAAGATGTTCTAGCAGTCCTCACTATTTCTGTAAAATAGTGTATGAATAAATGTAATGAGGACTCATTTGAGTGTGGATATTGTCTAGAAGACAATATTTGCATTTAAACTCATAGTATGTGTTGTCGTATTTTGCACGACAACTGTATTATTGAAGTTGTAGTTTGCTTTCTGTACCATGTATTTGGCAACTCAAAATGGGTGTTGTATACCAATTTTTGGGGCGTCACAACATAAATCATCTCCTTGTTTTAAATCTTTCGATTCTCCACCGACCGACTGTCACAAAATTCGTTCAGAAATAATTTTGTTGCAGAGGTTTGAAGTGGAAGGTGGAGAGGAGAGAGCTCCAGTTCTCAAACCCTAGCCTTATTCTACTTCTACGTGGCGTGCGAACTAGATTTTTGGACATCCAATTGTTTGGACTCCGCTCCGATGGACCTCAGATGCTCTCAAGGCAGTTCGGTGCATTCGGTCGGAGGAGGAGATACCGTTGTAGCCCCTATACTTACTGGTAATATATCATGGAATCTTTTGCCCAGCGGCTTCGATTCCCCCAGCGATAACTTAAGGTTCTCAATTACCGAAAATCTAGGTTCCATTCTTGCACGTGATGATCTGGTGACACTATGCAAAAATAACATCAATTTATTAGATAGGGTTTCAAATTTGTGGAAGAGGATTGGCTAGAATATGCTGGACAAATCTAACTTAGTTTCAAAAGTTGCCTTTGAGTCTATTGGGAGATTGTTTCAAGAATTTGAGTCCAAGAGAATGAGCCGATTAGTGGGAGATAAGCTTGTAGATAGTGAGAATTTTGTTGCCATTCGATCAAATTGGGTGTCTAGGATGGTGGATTTCGTTTGGAGAAAGAGAAATGCTTTAATGGTAAGGTCATTAATTCTTCCAAAGGAGAATTTTAGGGCTACAAAGTGTATCCATCCATCGGTTTATCAAAGGTGAAGTCGATAGCTTCGTGTTTATGAGAAGTCATCCGAAGCTTTATAAGTCTTCAAAACTGTAACTAGTGCAAATAATCCTTCGTAATCTAGTAATACTGAGAGGTTTTAGGAGTATCGGATGTGGTTATGCATTTGGCACCATTTTGACCTCTTCATTGAATCCTGCATTGATTTTTGAGGTGGGGCTTAACATGTTGTACTGGTGATGTACCCGTAGGGAAGCCCGAGTGGGCTTCTGCATCTATTATTGCTATTCTGACACTATGGGATAGGAAATAATTTTTGTCTGCCAGAGAGAGCATTGTCAGGGCTGTGGTTACTAATCTACATCTCCTTGATCTTAGTATATAGGTTTGTGTATCTACATCCTGCTTAATATCATTATTTTGTTTAAGACAATAAGATATGCTGTGACGCCCCCAAAATAGGTATACATCACCCATCTTGAGTCGCCAAATATATGGTACAAAATACAAATAAAAAACTTAATTATACAACTGTCGTGTAAAATACGACAAAACATATGTTGTGAGTTTAATACAAATATTGTCATCTAGACAATATCCACACTCAATGGAGTCCTCATTACATTTATTATCACACTATTTTATAGAATAGTGAGGACTACTAAAGTCATTTATCCTGGACCATCACTCCGTTCCCCGACTAGTCCCGGCTACGTTCTCATTTCCTGAAGAGAACAGTGAAAGAAAGGGTGAGCTCAACTAGCCCAGTAAGAAATATTATGACTAAGATAATACAAAATAAATTATCATTAGTCTTCAACAATGTTAAACTGATAAAATACGATAGACATCAAGTTTAACTGCAGCGGAATAAGCAATCCATTATAAGAGTCAAGTAGAGCATGATATCTACTAACTTCTATGATTTAAAATGTTTTCATTAATTTTTATCGATGAGACTCAACTTAATAAATAAACCACATTATCGAATCATCCCTGCACTACGGCCCAAGGATATTCATTAAATCATCAATGGTCATGACTATACCGAATAATCCCTGGTCATAATCATACCAAAAACTATCCATCAATGCACTACAGGCCACTGAGGATTTTTACCACATCATTCGTCACATTACGGTTCTGATTACACCGAATAATCCCTGGTCAAAATCACACCAAGTCCATCTATGCACGTAAGCCAAACATGACTTTCATCACAATATAAACATGAGAATGATGACAATGATATAAGCATTAATCAAACGAAAATAAGGATAAATATTAAAGACTTTAAATTTATCCAAATATTATCAATCACTTAATAAACTCATAATCTAATATTATTAATATCATAACAATATTTTAATCACTTCTTAAACTTATAAACAATTTATTTCAATTGTTTACACTTTACCAAATAATGCATTTAATCATTCAAAAAAGTCATACTCATAAGATTTCATCACCAATGATCAAATCCCTTATCAAAAATCTGCATATACCCTATATAGGATTCCCAAGTCGTAAAATCCTATTTTCCAATTTTGTTACTTCACATAACATATTTAACTCATTTACTCATAACTAGATTATTTTCATGAAAAATACCAAATCAGTCCCAAAAATATTTCTTTTCTGGAATTTAGCAGAATATAGTCCCATATCGAACATATATTTTTCTCGGAATTTTTAAAATTCATTTATTATTTTTCCAAAATCAATTTCTAATTAATTCCTTAAGAAATTAGCTACCTCAAGTTTAAGTCCAGAAATTCCCAAATCTTGGCAGGATCTTACACATGTTAACATGAGCTTCTAGTTTAAATTTCATGATCATCAGAGTTATAGAACTCCGGTTATATCATTTTTCGTCGGAAAAACCTAAATATTGAAATAGTCATAACTTGTTCATTTTAAGTCGGAATGAGCTCATTTTTGACAGGAGGTACTTTATACCATATATTTCCATGTCCCAAAAGGCCGAAATTTTTCTCACAAATTAAGTGGTCGAAATAGCCCTTTTAAATTTCTGGGCAGTAACTTTTTGATACTTTGTCGTTTTTGACTCTTTTGCTAAAATCAGTCCACACGAAAATCTACAACACCTTTTCCAGTGATTCCACTTGGATAAGTTAGAAAACTCATAGATCTAACTCTTGAACTTGACCACACTCAAAAATACAAAATATAATAGGAGATATGGTCAATTAAATTTCATGTTCCATTTTCACCAAAATTTAATTTTTCAACCCTTTGTGATTTCTAAGAAACTTTCATGTTTTCACATAATAACCAACATAACTCATTATAACACTTACTAATACTACATATACCCATTATTTTCATCAGTCCAATGCTTTTATTATGACTTTCATCATAATCCACGTAAACAGATCATTTCCACAATTTAATAAGGAATGAATACAAAGGATCATTCACCATGCATGTGGTAATCCACATAGACATGTTATTCCAACAAAATAATAAAGAATGAAATAACAGAAGAATTCTCCATGCATGCGATAGACCGCACAGACAGGTTATTCTCAACAGAATAATAAATAATAGAACCAGGTCATGCGTAAACGCACAAACAAGATATTCTGACAGAATAATAAAGAATGAACTATTCACGCGTAATAATAAATTCCAATGGAAATAAAGAATGGAACTGTGTCATGCAAACGCATGCATGTGATATTCCGGCGAATAATAAAGAATGGAATAATAGAAGAATTTCACCATGTATGTGGTACTTTGCATATACAAAGTTATTTCAACATAATAATAAAGAATGGATTAATGTAAGAATTTCACCACGTATGCGGATTTAGCATATCTGAGTTATTCCAACATAATAATAAGGAATGGAATAACGTAAGAATTTCACCATGTATGCGGTGATTGGATATACAAAGTTATTCCAATGAGAATAATAAGGGATGGAATAACAATAGCTCTCTTCATGAATACGAAAGAAATAATACCCCTTACCTTAGAAAGAAACTGGATACTGGAGTATAGTGAGGTAGCAAACTTCTCTTCTTCTTTCTCTATAATAATTGCTCTATAGCTTTAGTGAATTGGTGAGAAATGAAGGAAGAATGAGCTTCTATTTAAAGAAAAATATAGTTTCAATAATTACACGTTTTGGGGCTCAAAAAATTACAGTACAATACCTCCAATTTTTCTTTCATTTTTAATTTAGGCCTTCAAGTATTATCAAACTTGCACCACCTCCCCTAATAGTAAATAATGTGAATCAATAGTTCAATCATTTTAATCAATAGTTATAATCATGTGAAAATACGAATTACGGTATAGTACCTCCATTTTTAACTTAGTCATGCAAGTATTATCAATCTTGCACCAACTCCCCTAATAGTATAAGAATGTGATTCAATAGTACACACATGTGAACAAATAGTTATATAAGCATGTGAATTAGTAGCAATTAATTTCTCATTTATCCGATAAATTCCCCGATTTATCAATATAACCCCCAGACATCAATTATCATCAGAATAGATGTCGATTTCCACTAACACGAATAATCCTAACACAATGGAACTATCAAATTCATCTTTAATCAATACGAACTTATTCATCATTAATATTATAACTCACAATATTTAACAACCAGATCGTTCCCAGGAAAGAGGGGGCTTTCCGATAAGGATTTCTCCTTATCATGGCGCAATTGATTAGATGACCAAACCTCTCCTCGATGTAACTTCTGACATTGTAAATATTGCAATTTAATAATATGAATAACTTTGTCGTCTCAATTATTGATTTAATAATATATCATATTATGCAGATGATACTGTGACAATAATTGAATCAATAATATGAGAGATATGATGCAGCAATTACTATGGCAATAATTGAGTATAACTGAGTGACTTCTCACGTAAGCATCAATAACAAATACCATGTGCTACTATACAACTACGCGTATTAATGTACTTTTACTATCGAGTAGTTCAACAGTTTTAACGGTAACACTTTCGCCGTTATTTTTATAAAAAGATAATTTTGTCGTTTTCTTACTACGACAATACTTCCATCAGGGGTCCACTTAAATTGATTGTGTCGTCGCATTTAATATTCCCTGTTAAAATGAATATTCCCCGACCAATCGAATATTATATAACCACTTGCTTACTTTGCAAATTTATAAATATTACCCACAACTATAACATTATATCAAATCCACACCATAATATTTAAAAAAACATTTCGAGAAATTTAAATCTTTATTCATAAAATTTGGGGTCTCACATATGCTATTTATGTATATGAAGTTTCACTCCTATATAGGTGTAACTTACTTCTTTCCCCCTGCATTTCATTGACTGAAAGTCATAATTTGTTCCACAAATTAGATTCAGTGTTTGTGTTCTACTTAAACTGCAGTTTGAACATGATTCTAACTTCTAAGCTAGTATGCTAGATTTTACCTAGCAATCTATGCCCATCCAATTATGTCTGATGTGTTTCCTTGCTCGTTTGAAGTTATGTTTCTTTCCTTGTATCTTCGTCTCTTCTATCCTTTCAAATTTCACGTTTGACATATTTGCAATTTTATCATTGCACTGCAACCGTATTTGTAATCATGGTGTTCATTGATTTGATGATCGTTAGCTTTTCATTTGGGGTTGGAATGCACAACATTGTTTCTTCTTACTTGTTTTCCTTTCCTTTGGATTGTTAGTTGCATTTTTGAACTGTAATCGCTTAGCCATAAACCTCAAATTTTTAGTGATGTCATAGACTTTGTTTTCCAGATTGTTCCAACTTCCAACCTTAAGATTGTTTTCTCCTTATTGCTTGTGAAATGATTTTTGTATATACATTTACTTTCAGTTCCAGCTTGTGCTTAGGACCTTCTTGCATATCCTCTTCCCACTAATGAGAAAAAAAGGAGGGAAGAAGAAAAGAAAATGTGGTGGAATATTAGGCAAAAGATTTGGAGTTGCTTACGATTGCTATATGTGCATTGAGCCTTCAGTTATTGCTGGATTAAGAAAAGAGCATGAGTTTTAGGTTATGTGTTCAATATTTCTTGGTCGCATGGTTGTGCAGCAATATGTGCAATGACAGTTAGATCCAAGCTAATTTGATGTAATAAATATGTTTCTCATACTTTCATGCTTATAATAATGGTAATGTGTTTGTGGTAATCATAAATACATACCGATACTACACAATTTACTTTTGCGCGGTTTCTTTGTTCAAAAGGTTGCTTTTCATGGTGAGAAATTTGAGGGTCGAATCAGATCAATGCATGCTTTAGCATGCATATGTAGGACTACTCTTTGTGTTGATCATTTTGCAAAGGAAAGTGTTCAAGAGGACAAAACCCTCTTCGAGAAATGAGATATTGCTTCACTTTTTGAAGATATGAGGATAAAAGATGATCTCAACACTGTATCAAGTAAAAGTTTATTTAGAGAAGAATTAGTTGCCACATTGGTGGAAAGCTGTTTTCAGTTGTCATTGCCATTTCCTGAACAAAAGAGTTCTGGGATGGAGAGCCGAGTAATTGGAGCATTGGCCTATGGAACTGGCTTTGGTGCATTAAATTGGACAGAGCAGACTTTGTTAGGTTTGTAATATTCATAACGCAATCAAATTGCATAAAAAGTGCGGAAGCGTGTAAAAATCAGAGTTTAAAAATTTACAAACCATAAACCCGGATCATCCTTTATGCATAATTATTAATTAAACGAAAAAGATAACGAATGAGAATCATACCCTTGAAGATCGAGCTTCCTCAGGTACAAGTTCACCTCCAATCCTTTTCGCGTTCAACTTGAATCCACCGGTTTGGTTCCTTCCTTTGATCAACGTTAGCCACCCATGTGTTTTTGGCCTCTGAGGTGATCCACCAAGGAAGAATAAAATTCAAGAAGATGGGTGTTATGGCTAACCCTAGTTTTCTATCTCTATAGAAAAGGCATACTCCCAACAACTTGGAATTATTACGTGCTTTGTTAAAGTCAACAACCCATAAACACCCATAATAAGACTCTCTTATTTATAGATGTGGGCAACCCATCTTAACAATTAAGGAATTGGTTTTATTTAATTAATTAAATTCTTTTAATTAATTAAGCTCCCTAATCTTATTAGGGATAATTAATTAAACTCTTTTAATTAATTTAACCTCCTAATCTTATTAGGAATAAATGAGAGTACTTATATTAAATTAATTCCTAAACCCTTTTAGAAATTAAAATAATAATAATTGTAATAATATTAATAAGACTCATCTTATTAATTTATATTTAATATTTCTAAAATATTAAATAATAAATATTAAGCTATTTAATTTATTCTATCACCATAGATTAAATTAAATATACTTAACATATTATTACGATTATGCCATTAACTTCTTAAATAATTATTCTTCCTTTTATGGTGTGACCCTTTAGGTTCTCCATATTAAACCTACAGTGAATAAATCAATTAGAACAATTCTAATCTTATTTAAATAAATAAATTAAATAATTAATTTATTTAAATAATATTTATTCTACAATAGGATAAGCCTCCCTAGCGATCAACGACTTTCCGTATAATATAGATTTCAACATTAATCATTAAAGAACCTTTGAGTAAATAGTTACTTGCATAATTCAATCCTTCCACCATACAATGTCCCAATTAAATATAAGACATGGAATTACTCACAAGTCTTATTTTATTTAATTATATGTATTTCGACTCTTAAATGCACAACTCCAAATAATGCAAATTAGAAACTCCTTTCTAATTTCATTCTCGCCTTAACCAATGACTCACTGGGTTGTCATTTATCGAATCATATAGGACATTTCTTCTTTTATTAGAAGTGGTAGATTCTTTATCGATCATACATTATCTCCATGTACAACTTATTATACCCAAGCATACCCTTTGATATACCCTAAGGGTCTTAAGGAATAAGTCAAAGTATAACTTATCATACACAAGATACTATGATGATCTCAAGTCCAAGGATTACTTGTACTACTATCACTACAGAATTCCTATCGACAGCAAATAAAACTCCATTAGGTATTCCTTAGCGAGCCACGCTCAAAGAAACTTATTCTCTAATAAGCACCTACATACTTGCTTTAGTGTCTCCACACAAATGATCATGAGATCAATCATCCTCATCCAATGAAAAGCAACGATGTACCAATCTATCCTGGATTCACTAATCCCCAATTTAGTAATCCAATGATTGGGAACTATTTTAGTTTTAAGCTTTCTAAGAATTTAGATCTCATTAGAATGATCATCATCATTATTCTAAAAGCATTGCTTAAAACTATGGGTTTATCACATATTATAAAACAACATCATGTAGATAATTAAAAGCCTTTAATAAATTAATACTTTTTATTAATAAATGAATAAGATTGTTTACAAAGTATATGCTTTATCATCAAACATGATTGGCTTGTATGCATACTACTTTCAATCTCCCACTTGCACTAAAGCCAATCGTCATGGTATCTTATACTCTTCTTCTCTAAGTGACGATTATCCTGCTGTTGGATAAGCTTTAGTTAATGGATATGTAATGTTGTTCTTGAGAGTCCACTATCTCTATAGTGATTTCTCATCTTTCAATGATTCTAATAATCAAATGAAAGTGCCACAACACATGTTTAGATCCAAGATGAGACTTAGGAACTATTTCTAGTTCTATAATGAACTTTTAATCCAAACAATCAACTTGTAGCTTCATTTATAGCTATTTACTTTGTCTTTATCAATAAACCAAAGAACTCTTTCTTTGTTTGGAACCTTTCCAATTCATCGCACCAATCGCTCAAGGTAACCCTTTACCTTAAAGTGGATTTTTCTCATCGTCTTGGTCTCATTCTCTCAAAAATTTGAGTCTCATTAAGCCCTCTAGTTTTAATTTAGACCCACCATGAATATGATCACATCTTTAGTGCTCTGCTAAGAACTTTAAGATGTTTTCACCGACTCATAGTGAACTTCTCCGCAATATGACCGATCAACATCGTGTCTCGTACATTTCATTGCATACATAATTGTCACTCATGCAATCTCTCTTCATTGAGTCTATGGGGACTATTAAGAGAGATACACTCCATAGCTCATCAACATGAGACATCTCTTGAGTTTGCCATGCTAAACGACTTTAGAATCAAATGAATATACGCTCGGGTTAAGTCGAGCATTCTCTTAAATCTATCTATATAGATTTATATCCCCAACTAAGATACTCTTCCAAATCATTCATGGAGGAATGTTTAGACAACTTTATCATTACCGATTGTAGCATTGGTATGTAATTCCTCATCCGTAGTATATCAACATATAATACTAGAAATTTCACGACGCCCCATCGACCCTTTTGTACACACTAGAGAAGTCTTACCTCATCGTATGTAATCGATCAACATCTTCTATGATGTGTACCTCATCATCATCATCCATGATGAATCCATACCTCCTAGGTATCTTTGGTACTATTCCGTTTGCGATTCTATTGTGTGGTACAATAGGTCTATCTACTGTGTTCCTCTTATTCGACTTATAGTGTTTTGTGATTCTTGAACTCTTCAAGATCTATTATTCTCCCACTAGCCCCTTCAATGATAAACACCTTTATCTTAGAAGGCGCGTGTGTTTCGTAACAAACACCTTTTGCTAAGTAGAATTATAGAACATATACCCTAAACTTACTTTAGGATGTCCCACAAATCGACACTTGTCAAATCTTGTCCCAAACTTATCCTTTGAAACCTTTTCACATAAGTTGGACAACCCCTTATCTTAACATACTTAAGATTAGGAATCCTCCCCGTCCATAACTTTTATAGAGTCTTGGGGCGGATTTAGAGATTACCTTTTTCCGTAGATAGCGTACCATTTCTAGGACATTATCCCGTGTATGATACCGAATGTCAAGAAAATCATTATGGACCGCACTATGTCCAACAAGGTACGATTTTTCATTCGTATACATCAATCAATTATCACAGATCGTGATGTGTCCATTATGAGAAAACCATTTGAGATGATCTAGAAACTTATTGCACAAGTATTTTTTCCTTGATCTAATCAAAGAATCTTAATACTTTGCCAATTTGTTTCACTTCAATTCTTTGAACCTTTCATATAATTCATACTTGTATTTCAACAAATACATACATTCAACTCTTTGAATGATCATCTCCTTTTCTTATACTAATTTGTTCAATATGTAAAATTATTTTCATGTAAGTCAAGTATACAAAATTTATTAAGTAATATTCCATTTCTATACAAAACATTATCATTATAAATAGAACAACAATTGTTCTTAATTATAATACCAAAAATTTTATTGTCCAACAATAAAATGGAAATAATGTTTCTAACAAGAATTGGAATACAATAACAACTTATCGACTTAATAGATTTGCCTTCGAAGCATTGCTAAACTATAAGTTTCTATGGCTAATATGGCAACCTTTGCTACATTTCCGCATATATAGGTTTACTTATATTTGTTTAGCTTTCTACTTCGCTTTGGTCCCTTCATAAATCTATATTTATGATAACCAAAGCTCGGTATCCAATACCCAAGTAGAACCTCGACTTAAAGAAAAATTTATTTTAAATCATGAACAAATTTGTATTTGTAACCAAACTTCACTAAGCTTCTTTGGTTAGCCTCTCGCAAGATGCTTCTCGCAGCTTTCTTTCCAAAGGTCCAGTGCTTATTGCAAAGGAAGCAAACTCCTTTGCTATCCATATCGCTTTTGTTCTTGTTATCCTTTATTTTGCCTTTCTATTTACCTTCTTTGAATCTTTCTTCTTTTGGAAGATCCTTTGGCCCCTACCAAGAAGAGACTTGGTCTTTCTTGGTTGGAAAGTGACTCTCATCATTTTTCAATATGTTAAGCAAATCAAATGTCGATATATCTAGCTTGTTCATATGAAAAATTCACAACAATTGTGAAAAGGAGTCCGGGAGTGAGTGGAAGATCAAATCTTGGCTCAACTCTCCATCCATGACAAAACCAATTGTCCTAATTGATCAATCAAATTGATTATGTTAAGAACTTTTTATCTCATCAGTAGTGCCATTGGCCATTCTAGATCGGAAGAGCTCCTTAGATATCCGATATCTATCACCCTACTTTCCTCACCATCAACTACTTAATGTGCGGAATATAGTAGGAGCATCCATAGTTTCATGTCGACACCAAGCTCAAGCTCGTTACTCATGGATGCGAGCATGATGCATCGAGCCAATCATGCATCATCTTGCCACTTTCTAAAAGTAGCAATGTCTTCCTCGTGAGGCATTGTTCGCAATCATTCTTGCAGGATAGGCGATTATGACATAAGATAGCTTTTCACCATGAGAACTATTCTCAAATTCCTTAACCAATCCGCTTAATTCGATCCCGATTAATTTAGCATCTAATATGCTTCGCAAAGATAGTAATTTTAGACATTGTAAAATTTCAGAATGAATTTGTAATTAACAACATTTTAACATACATTCTTTTATTAATTACCAAAATAATTTAGGTCTTGTTTTAAATTGGTATCTCCCACTATTTTCTTCAAACTATATTACCCTCACTTATATAGTTCGCAAAAATCTAATTAAAGATTTGCTAGTGAGAATAAGGATCCCATTTCAAATGTATATAGCCTTGTGGTGACACAACAAACTATATATAAATAAATAGGTAGACAACTTTTGTCAATTACATCAACTATGCAACTCCTTGATTTTGCCTCTTAGATTATTTTGATCAAGTGGTGGCACATCCCAATCAAAATTATCCAAGTTAAGTCCGACCTAGCACTCTATATATTCAAAAAGAAAAATATCATCCTTGTGGTGACACAACAAAACAATATTGTTCAATTTTCTTTATAAGCATCAAATGTGATAAATTAACATCTTAAATACTTAATACTTGCCTTGTGGTGACACAACAAACTCATATTAAATATTTAATACTCTATTAATTTTATCATGCTAGAAGGCTGACGCTCGATATTCCAAATATCTTTGAACGCTTAGGACTTAATATAAAAATTGAGGGGATTGTTATTAATTTGTCTCATCTTGTTTAAGCGGCATTTACATATATATATAAAATACGCGTCATATTAATTAATATGCGAAGCATGTTTGCATAATATATAATATATATATAGTATAAGCATGCACATATAGAATACTATATTCTACCCTTGATTGATTATGGACTTTATTCTAGTTTGGTTCACTAGAGCCACCAAGTGAACCAAAAGGTCAAACCTAGGGGTGCAAGAATTAATATTTAAATATAACTATTACATTTAAACCCGCTCCATTACAAAACTGGTCTTCAAGCGCCTTGCTCCTTGATCTCCAATTTTTAAAATTAATTCTAACTATTCCTATTACAAAACTATTTAAAATAAATAGAAACCTTGATCGTGAAATCGAGGGAAGTACATAGAGGAGTTAGAATTTACATTAAGAAAAAATTAGAGAAGACGAGGTACGCAGTAACCCCATTTAATAAAACCCATACATTCATGCATCCAACTAAAATAAAATCCAATCGCATCGTCAATAGTCCATAATCAATCCCATTTATTATCATACACACATCACCATACGCATCAATAAATAACATTCATCTCATGAATAATAAACATTTAATATATATATTGATATCATTTAATGGGCAAATTTAGTTAGTATAAAATCTAATTTTGAATCAAAATAAACTCTTTTATTTTAATCCAAATTTAAATCAAAATAAAACTATTTTATTTTAATTTATTCAATTTTGAATAAAATAAACTATTTTATTTTAATCAAAATTTTAATCAAAATAAACTCTTTTATTTTAATTAATTATGGAATCCAATTCCATATATATAAAAAATCTTTAATTAAAATAAACTCTTTTATTTTAATTAATTATGAATCCAATTCCATGTTAAAAAAATCTTTAATTAAAATAAACTCTTTTATTTTAATTAATTATGGAATCCAATTCCATGTAAAAAAAAATCTTTTATTAAAGGAAACACGGATATTATTCTTTCCTATTCACAAATAAACTCCTTTATTTTGAATAATATGAAATTTTATTTCTTATTTAAATAAACTCTTTATTTAAGGAAATATGGATTCTCTTTTCCTATTCACAAATAAACTCTTTTATTTTGAATAATATGAAATCTATTTCATATCTAAATAAACTCCTTTATTTAAGGAAAGATGGATTTACTTACCTATTCACAAATAAACTCCTTTATTTTAGTAAAATAAAATCCAATTTCAACTCCAATTAGTTATCATGGAATCCAATTCCAACTCTAATTAGTTAATGAAATTCTAATTTTAAAATTAAAATAAACCTTTTTATTTTAATATAAAATAAACTTTTATTTTAATATTAAAATAAAATTTTTATTTTAATAATAAAATTATTAAGAATATTATATATATAATAATAATATAACAAAATCTATATATTATATATATATATATATATAATAAAACCGTTAATAATCATATATATATATATATATAATATTACATGTGTGGCTTTTTCTTTAAACCCAAAAAAAAAGCAGTAATAATGCAGTTCTTCGATATCATTGAATGAGAGAAACAAAAAATAGTTTAACAATAATATTATATATAACATATATACTGCTCCTTGCTTTTTTTAAAAAACTAACGTACATATATACTTGAAAATTTTGATTTCGTGTAGCACTTTGCAACTTTATGTGCCACGAAACCTTTTTTTTTTTTTCGGTTATTTATTTTATTTTATTTTTTTTTGATTTCTTTATTAAATTTTATACAATAAAAAATATGCCCAATTAAATTGTTCTAAACACATATCAATATACATATCAAATTAAAATAATTAATAATTCGCATAAAAGTTTGGCTCTGATACCACTGTTAGGTTTGTAATATTCATAACGCAATCAAATTGCACAAAAAGTGCGGAAGCGTGTAAAAATCAGAGTTTAAAAATTTACAAACCATAAACCCGGATCATCCTTTATGCATAATTATTAATTAAACGAAAAAGATAACGAATGAGAATCATACCCATGAAGATCGAGCTTCCTCAGGTACAAGTTCACCTCCAATCCTTTTCGCGTTCAACTTGAATCCACCGGGTTTGGTTCCTTCCTTTGATCAACGTTAGCCACCCATGTGTTTGGCCTCTAGAGGTGATCCACCAAGGAAGAATAAAATTCAAGAAGATGGGTGTTATGGCTAACCCTAGTTTTCTATCTCTATAGAAAAGGCATACTCCCAACAACTTGGAATTATTACGTACTTTGTTAAAGTCAACAACCCATAAACACCCATAATAAGACTCCTCTTATTTATAGATGTGGGCAACCCATCTTAACAATTAAGGAATTGGGTTTTATTTAATTAATTAAATTCTTTTAATTAATTAAGCTCCCTAATCTTATTAGGGATAATTAATTAAACTCTTTTAATTAATTTAACCTCCTAATCTTATTAGGAATAAATGAGAGTACTTATATTAAATTAATTCCTAAACCCTTTTAGAAATTAAAATAATAATAATTGTAATAATATTAATAAGACTCCTCTTATTAATTTATATTTAATATTTCTAAAATATTAAATAATAAATATTAAGCTATTTAATTTATTCTATCACCATAGATTAAATTAAATATACTTAACATATTATTACGATTATGCCATTAACTTCTTAAATAATTATTCTTCCTTTTATGGTGTGACCCTTTAGGTTCTCCATATTAAACCTATTGTGAATAAATCAATTAGAACAATTCTAATCTTATTTAAATAAATAAATTAAATAATTAATTTATTTAAATAATATTTATTCTACAATAGGGATAAGCCTCCCTAAATGATCAACGACTTTCCGTATAATATAGATTTCAACATTAATCATTAAAGAACCTTTGAGTAAATAGTTACCGTGACAATTCAATCCTTCCACCATACAATGTCCCAATTAAATATAAGACATGGAATTACTTTCAAGTCTTATTTTATTTAATTATATGTATTTCGACTCTTAAATGCACAACTCAAATAATGCAAATTAGAAACTCCTTTCTAATTTCATTCGCCTTAACCAAGGACTACTTTGGGTTGTCATTTATCGAATCACATAGACATTTCTTTTTTATTAGAAGTGGTAGATTCTTTATCGATCATACATTATCTCCATGTATAACTTATTATACCCAAGCATACCTTTTGATATACCCTAAGGGTCTTAAGGAATAAGTCAAAGTATAACTTATCATACACAAGATACTATGATGATCTCAAGTCCAAGGATTACTTGTACTACTATCACTACAGAATTTTCTATCGACAGCAAATAAAACTCCATTAGGTATTCCTTAGCGAGCCAACGCTCAAAGGAACTTATTCTCTAATAAGCACCTACATACTTGCTTTAGTGTTCCACACAAATGATCATGAGATCAATCATCCTCATCCAATGAGCAAGCAACGTATGTACCAATCTATCCTGATTCACTAATCCCCAATTTAGTAATCCAATGATTGGGAACTATTTTAGTTTTAAGCTTTCTAAGAATTTAGATCTCATTAGAATGATCATCATCATTATTCTAAAAGCATTGCTTAAAACTATGGGTTTATCACATATTATAAAACAAAGATCATGTAGATAATTAAAAGCCTTTAATAAATTAATACTTTTTATTAATAAATGAATAAGATTGTTTACAAAGTATATGCTTTATCATCAAACATGATTGGCTTGTATGCATTCTACTTTCAGACTTTAGAAGTGGTTGAAGTGTGTAGACCCTGCGTGAAATAGGATTGTGAGGGTCAAACATATACAGTTGATTGCTACTTGAAGTTACTAGTTAGGATGTGCCATATATATGATACCAGGGGAGGTGTCAAAAGAGTTAAAGATGGGGCATCTCAAGATCAGATTCTAAATGAAACACGCCTGTAGAACTTGTGATAACCCGAGATTTTGAATAATCCAAATTTTATGAATAAATTTTTTTTATTTAATATTGATTGTTAATATTGTATTGTGTATCTGTGATATGAGTCTCGAGAATTAGTCAATTTATGTATTGACTGAGAAATTAAAGTAGAGTTGTGCTTAACGACTTTAGAAACCCTAACCCTAATTTCTGGATAGGGAGTCGATAGAAAATATAATTAAAATAATTGTATCAATGAATATGTGTTTGTACTGTATAGAGATTTTGATCAATGATTAATCGGATAAGGTTTGAAATTAATAAATCCTAATAAGGGATTAAAAACCCTAATCACAAGATTAGAAACCCTAACGCACAATTAAAAACCCTAATTATATGACGGGAAACCCTAATTCTAAATCTGGGATTCCTAAACCCTAATTAGGAAACCCTAATCCTAATTGGTAAGCTTAATGTGTTTATTAAACTTAAATATGATTAGAAAACCCTAATTATATTTTAGTTATTTTTAATTTCTATTTTATAAATACTAATTTTAATTTAGAAATTTTATTTTTCTAATTAAAACCCTAATTGGAAATTTTAGAAACTAATGTTTTAAAACCTAAGGGTTAGGAACTTAGGGTTAAACCCTAAGAATTTGTACAAATGTCAATAATACCATTAAAACTATTTTGCAAATGATAAAAATGCCCTTTTCACTTTCTTTAATTGGTAACTTGTAAAATGGCCAATACCTTTAGTAGTTCACCAACTATATTGACTTTGGGACATAAAAATCTCAGTAAATCAGCCAGCAACATCATATCTAAGTTATTATATCATCCTATATATAATTTAGAGAGAGAAAGTGCATGTATTTGGCTTATTTTGTATCTAAGCTCTCACCAACTCATTTTCTCTCAAAACCTCTGAATCGTACAAGTTCCTCTGTCACTTCAACATCCCCTTGGTCAACCAAGATCAGTTAGGAAGATCAAGATCAAGAATTTAAAGCTAGAAGGTATAAACCTAATTCGATTTTTGATCCTAATTGTTAAGAATTTTTGTGTGTTTATGTGTTTAGAATCTTGCTAATGGATGTTTTATGAAGATCTATGATGATCTATCATGGATCCATAGCATCAAAGACCTTAAAAGTTGAAGTTTTTCAAAACTGCCCAAGAACTAAAATGTTGTCTGACAACCATATGTCAGTGGTTGTAGATCGTTGTATGTTAATATTTTGTGTTGTTTTAAGCATTGGCTTTGTAGTATGACATGAGTACTTTAATCTGGAATAGGAATCATAGCTATTGGATGCCTAGATTTCATTTTATTCTCGGTCAAAACCCGTTGACCGGGCATGACTGGTCAAAATCTGGGCAACCCAGAAAGTATGAAACCATGTCTGACATGAGTTGTGAAGGTCCAGATCTGTCAGATATTATATTTTTTTGATGATGTGTTGTATTCAACTTGTAGCCTGTTATATGTTCTTTGATTCCATGGCTTTAGATCGTGTAAATAAGCAACAGGTCGATCGTAGCAGGTGGTCAAAGTAGACCACTCACACTGTTTTTACGTTTCTAGAAAAACCCAGAAACAGTTTAAGCATTTTTTCTGACCAGGTTTGACCGTGTTATAACCTGTGGATCTATTGTTGTTGGACTGAGATCTTGTGATGTAGTTATTCCTTGTCATGTATACTATATGTATGAACCATAAAACCACCAAAAAAATGATCAGAACCTAGATTAATTTGGGCTGGAAAGTACCAAGTCGAACTGCCTAGGTTTCTAGAAAACCTAGGTAACGCCTGACAGTGACTTTGCATGGCCGGATCTTCATGATTTGATGTAGTATGACCACAATAAGAATTGTAACTTGTAGAGTTACATAAACACTACAAGTTGGATGTTCAAGCTAGCCAGAAACAATTTTGAACCGAGAATTAAAGCTGGTCAAAGTTGACCCCTTGATACAGCCTGATGTCAGTGTTCTTGAGGCCAAGAACACCTAAGGCGACAAAAAGCGTGGCTATAGGCTATAGCGACGGTTTAATTAGTTTTTATTTTCTGATTTTCTAAATATTATTTAAAAATAGAAATAAATTATAAAAATTACCAAAAATTGTTTTAAAAATTATTTTAAATTATGAAAAATAATTTTTGACTATTTGAGGTATTTTTCATTAATATTTATAATTATTTAAATATTAATGATATTTAATTTATTTAATTAGTGTATTAAATAAATTAGAGAAAATGATTTATTATTATGAAAATCATTTTAAATAAGAATAATGCATTTAAAAATATTTCGAGTTATAAAATATAACTTTTAATATTTTTAGAGAATTTTCATTAATAATTTAATATTAATGATATTAGATTTATTTAATTATTAAATTAAATAAATAAGTTAAAAGCCCATTTTATTGATTTAAAAATCATTTTAAATGAGAATAAAGTGTTGGAAAATATTTTGAATTATAAATATAATTTTCAATATTTTGGAGAATTCTCATTAATAAACTAATATTAATGATATTAGATTTATTTAATTATTATATTAAATAAATTATAGGAAAATGATTTTTTAATTTAAAAATCATTTAAAAATGAAAAAATGATTTAAAAATATTTTCAAGTTATATTTAATGACTTTTAATATTTGGATGATAATTTCATTAATATTTAAATATTAATGGTGATGATTTAAAAATGATTTTAATTATTTTTAAAATCATTTAAGTAGAATAATGATGATTTAAAAATATTTTAAGTTATTGATAATAACTTTAATATTTTGATAAGTATGTCATTAATATTTTAGTATTATTAAATATTAATGATGATAAGATTATTAGATAATTAAATCATTTTTAAAATGATTTCTATTATTTGAAAATTTATTATAAAATATAATAATTATTTGATAAATTATTAAAAGCTTCTGAAAAATATTATAAATGATATATGACTTATCTAATGTAATATTAAAGCTTTGAAAATGAATTTAATTGACAATAACTATGTTAATTATCAGATAGGATAACTAGAACACCGAGAATGAACCGAAGTCCGACCAGACCGAAATAGTTAGACTTATTAAGTGTTTCTATAGGTTATAAACACTGATGTGACTATGTGGTAATGTGTCTAAGAGAAGATTGACTGTGAATTATAGTGTTATATGTTATAAATTATTGTGCTAATTGTGAGACCGATATTATTGGTTATAGGTCTTACGAACGCAGATAAGTTTATTGTGTAGCTGTAATTAGCGGAGAAGAAAAGTTTCCTAACTCAACCTTGAGTTAATATTATTTAAATATTATAGTGATTAATTATTGTTAATTATACCACGTCCAAGAATTTATTGTTGATTATTCGCAGTTAGTGCATGTGTAATAATTCAAATTGAATTACTGATTCAGAAAATATACATTCGTAGAATAACTGCTGTTGGATATTCATATCTGTGACACCCCCAAATTTAGGTTACCTAACCCCCGAGTTTGGTGTTCACGATCCACAATCTAATAAGCATCTAACTACCCATTCACTGATGAATAGAATATTACACCACATTAACTTATAAAGTTAATACATTAGTCCCAGATTATCTAACCTTAACATTACAAACATACCCTTTTGATATACAAAAAGGGTTTACAAACATAACATAGTAATAATGTTTATATTAACCACGTTATCACAATGCCTTTGCCTTTGTCCTTCACAGCACCTCCTGCCACCTCGTTCCTAGCTGAAAAGTTTTATTTAGCAAGGGTAAATAACAAATTTGCTCCGCAAGTTAAGACATACAATGAATGTATAAGAATCAAGAATAACAAACTTTCGATTTTGATAGAATGACTCCAAAGTTTGGGGACTTTGAAATAGCTAAAAAATTCGTTAATCAATAACAAGACTTCTCGCCTTCTATGCAACACAATAATTTGATAATGAAAGAGTACAACGCTTTCAAAGTTTCTATGATATTCTAATGAAAAATCAATAATCAATTCTACGCAATAACAAAGTGGAATGTTTTCCAGATTTATGTTGAGTGATCACAAAGGATCTAGAACTTCTCTTCTCGGGTATCTATCAAAGATTTACTTTGATATCTACTCAGGTGTATCAAATAACCATAAAGATTAAATCATACACCTCTGCAAGTATAACAAGTGATTAGCTTTATTATACCCTATATTATGCATAATACTTAAAACGCGCGCAAAGGTCGAATTTACGACCAATAAAATGTTCCCTTTATATAAAAGGTTGTTTTTCTCAGTCTCAGAATCAAGATTTGATTTAACAATGAAATACAATTATTTCAATATCTAATCACTTCTCTTCTCTTCTCTTCTCAAACCTATCAAGTTTTCTTTTTCGATTTAGCCGAAACAACTGACATTGATCTATCAATAATAATTAAATTTTCTTCTCTTCTCTTCTCAAACCTATCAAGTTTTCTTTTTCGATCTAGCCGAAACAACTGGCATTGATCTATCAATAATAATTAAATTCTCTTTTCTTCTCTTCTCGAACCTATCAAGTTTTAACAAATGTTCGTCTAGCCAAAATAATTAGCTAAGACATTTCTCAACACGATTCGACAATAAACGGGAATTATCTGTACTGTCAATATTAGCTTCTACAGAAATGAATATCCAACAACAGTAATTCTACGAATATATATTTTTCAAATCAGTAATTCAATTTGAATTATTAAACATGCACTAACTGCGAATAATCAACAATAAATTCTTGGACGTGGTCTAATTAACAATAATTAACCACAATAATAATTGAACAATATTAACTCAAGGTTGAGTTAAGGAAACTTGTCTTCCGCGTTGATTACTGTTACATAATATATTTATCTGCGTTTAAAAAACCTATAATCACAATATCGGTCTTACAATTAGAACAATAATTCACAACACACAACAATGTAATTTACAGTCAATACTCCTACTAGACACATTACCACATAGCCACATCAGTGTTTATAACCTATATAAACACTTAACAAGTCTAACTAGTTCGTTCTGGTTGCACTTCGGTCCATTCTCGGTGTTCTGGTTACCCTATCCGACAATTAACAGAATTATTGTCAATTAAACTTGGTCTCTAAGCTTCAATATTATATTAGATAAGTTAATTATCCTTTATAATATTTTTCAGAAGCTTTTAATAATTTATAAACAATTATTATAATTTATAATTATTTTTCAAACACTAAAAATATTTTTAAATAATTTAATTATCAAATAATTTTATCATCATTAATATTTAATAATAATAAATTATTAATGATGCAGACTTGTCAAAATATTAAAGTTATTATCAATAACCTAAAATATTTTTAAATAATCAACATTCTACTTAAATGATTTTTTAAAGTAATTAAAATCATTTTAAATTATCACCATTAATATTTAAATATTAATGAAATTATCATCCAAATATTAAAAGTCATTAATTATAACTTAACTATTTTTAAATCATTTTCTCATTTTTAAATCAATAAAATCATTTTCAATTCATTTATTTACTATGATAATTAAATAAATCTAATATCATGAATATTAATTTATTAATGAGAATTCTCCAAAAGTATAGAAAATTATATTTTATAATTCCAAATATTCTCTAACACTTTATTCTCATTTAAAATGATTTTTAAAATATTAAAATTATTTTTAACTCATTTATTTAATATAATAAGTAAATAAATCTAATATCATTAATATTAATTTATTAATGAAAATTGTCCAAAAATATTAAAAGTTACATTTTATAACTCAAAATTTTTTTAAACACTTTATTCTTATTTAAAATGATTTTTCATAATATTAAATCATTTTTCCTAATTTATTTAATATACTAATTAAATAAATTAAATATTATTAATATTCAAATAATTATAAATATTAATGAAAAATATTCCAATTAATCAAATTTTTTTTTCATAATTTCAAATAATTTTTAAAATAATTTTTGGTAATTTTTATAATTTATTCCTATTTTTAAATAATTTTTGAAAAATTAGAAATTAAAAAATAAATAAACTGTCGTTATAGCCCTTTAGCGACACTTTTTGTTGTCTTAGGTGTTTTTGAGCTCAAGAACACTGTTAGACCCAAGTTCAAGGGTCATGGTTTGACCAGCTATAAATCACAATCTGATCATGATCTGGGCTATTTCAAGCATTGATATTGTAGTCAGTATGTAGTACTACAACTATCAACAACTGTTTAGGTCATACATCAATACAACAAAAAGATCTGGACTAGCAAACCTACTATCAGAGCATTCCTAGGTTTTTCCAGAAACCCAGGTAGTCGACCAGTCACTTTCATGCTCGATTTTACATAAGTTCTGGTCATGTTTCTTGTGATCTAATTATTCTAAGTTATAGTCCTTATGTCAAGGAACATTTATAAAATAACATTTCAGTTAAATAACAACAGAATCACAATTTATGGGACGGTCAAAGGCTGTCAGAGAGCTTGATCATACAGTTTCTGGGTTTTCTAGAAACTGCAGTCATGATCAAATGGCCACGTTTGACTATCCACTATATCTCACATGTTTGTTACTTAAGCGATCTAAAGGTATAGATTTTAAGTCCATATATCATACTACACACTAGTTATAATAACATCAACATACCACGTAAAACCTAACAGATCAAAGCCTCCCAAAACATTGTCATACACTGTTTTCAAATTTCTGGGTTGCCCAGATTTAAACTCGGTCATGGTCGGTCAACCGACTTTGACCGATTATAACTTGAAATCTAGACATTAAAAGACTATGATTTCACTTCCAGACCAAAGACAACATGACAGAGTATATGTAAGACCCCAGCTTTTATAAATAAAGATGAATTTTTTTTTATTTGAATATTATGGAATAAATTTGATATAATGTTATAGTTGTGGGTAATATTTATAAATTTTGCAAAGTAAGCAAGTTGTTATAAAATATTAGTTTGGTGGGGAATATTCTTTTTGTCGGGGAATATTAAATACGACGGCTCAATCAAGGTGGACCCCATGGCGGAAGTATTGTCGTAGTTAAAAACGACAAAATTATCTTTCTATAAAAATAACTAGCAGAGGTGTTACCGTTAAAAGCTGTTGAACTACCCTAGAGTAAAAGTACGATGTCGCTTGGTTGCATAGTAGCACACGGTATTGATTATTGATGCTTACGTGAGAAGTCACTTAGCTATACTCAATTATTACTCTCGTAATTCTTTGCATCATATCTCTTATATTATTGATTCAATTATTGTCACATTATCATCGTATAATATGTTATATTATTAATTGAGACGACAAGTTATAAATGATTAATAATTGTTGAAAGATTAAATATGTGTTGATTAAAAATAAAATGATTTGTGGTAATAGTTATTCAATCCTTGATGTATATAAAGAGTCTCATTATATGAGCGTTTGTGGTAAGTTTGATTATTTTATGGGGGCCCATATGTCATCATCTAAGAGTCTCTTCGTCGATAGTATTTACCTTTGTGAATAGTAATTACCTTTGTGAATAGTAATTACCTTCGTCGATATAGTATTTACCTTCGTGAATAGTAATTACCTTTGTGAATAGTAATTACCTTCGTCGATAGTAATTACCTTCGTCGATAGTATTTACCTTCGTCGATAGTAATTACCTTCTTCGAGTAGTAATTACCTTCGTCAATAGTAATTACCTTCGTTAATAGTAATTACCCCTTCGCGAAATAGTAGTTGTCCCTTCAATATTACCAAGAGTTAAGCGCCTCTTGATTGTTCCAGGGTTAATTACCCCTTCATGAAATAGTAGTTGTCTCTTCAATATTACCAAGAGTCATTTTGACCCTTCGTTAAGACCAAGAGCCACCCTCAGTTTTTTTATAAATAGAAAGCTCATTCCTTCATTATTTCTTACGAATTCATTGAAACTCTAGAAAGAGAAACTATAGAGAGAAAAAAAAAATATTCTGCTACTTCACTTTTCCAATATTCAGTTCTTCTAAGGTAAGGGATATTATTTGTTGTACCCATAAGGGGTGTTATTCTTTCTTATTCATGAAGAGAACTTCATTATTCCATTCTTTATTATTACATTGGAATAACTTTTGTAAAAAGTGGCATACCCTATACATGACCAGATATGCTGAATACCCTATACTTGGTGAAATCCTTATATTATTCCTTTATTATTTATTACATTGGAATAACTTTTGTATCTGCTGAAATCCCCTATACTTGGTGACATTCTTCTATTATTACATTGGAACATCCATGCATGCATGTGTTTTACACCTTGACTGGTTCCGCCTTTATTATTATTACATTTGGAACATCCATGCATGTGTTTTACACCGACTGGTTCCGCTCTTTTTATTATTATTACATTGGAACATCCACATGCATGCGTTTCTGTGGGACTGGTTCCGCTTTTATTATTATTCTCAGTATTTATTATTACATTGGAATATCCTCGTGCGTGTGTTTTACACCGACTGGTTCCATTGTTTATTATTCAAAGATTTATTATTCATTGGATCATCCTGTGCGATTGTGAATTTCACGACTTTGGTTCCGTTATTATTATTTTGTTGGAGTAACTTTTCATACATCTGTACCGCATGCATGGTGATTTCTTTTGTTATTCCATTCTTTATTATATCCAGTTGGTTAAAACTTTGACTTCTATACTCCATGAAATTAGTAGAATATCCTTGATAATTGCGTTTCATCCAGTATCTTTTCATGGAAATATTCTTCTGATCATTCTTGAATTTTACTCTACAAAACAGTATCTTGTTGACAATTTGGACGTTAATAATTCTTAGATAAATTAATTCTTGAACTTGTTTTATTGAATTCTTATATCATTGTCATCATCCTCATGTTTATATTATGTTGAAAGTTATATTTGGCTTACGTGCATAGATGAACTTAGTATGATTATGACCAGGGTTCATTCGGTATAATCATGGCTTGATATAAATGATGTGACAAAAGTCCTCAGTGGCCTGTAATGCAGTGATGGATAGTTTTTGGTATGATTATGACCAGGGGTGATTCGGTATAGTCATGACCATTGATAATTTGATGAAAATCCTTGGCCGTGTATACTACGGGATGATTAGATATTGTGGTTTATTCATTAAACCGAGTCTTAGTGATAAAAATTGATGAAAACCTTTTAAAACCTAAAAGATAGTAGACTTTATTTTCTACTTGACTCTTTAAATGGATTGCATATTCCGCTTCAGTTAAACTGGTTGTCTATTGTATTTTATCAGTTTAACATTGTTGAAGACTATTGATAATTTATTCTGCATTATCTTAGTTATAATATTTCTTACTGGGCTAGTTGAGCTCACCCTTTCTTTCACTGTTTTCTTCAGAAAATGAGAATATAGCTGGGACGAGTCGGGGAAAAGAGTGATGGTCCCGAAGATACCATTAGTAGTCCTCACTATTCTGTTAAATAGTGTGAAAATAAATGTAATGAGGACTCTTTGAGTATGGATATTGTCTAAATGACAATATTCCTATTAGAACTCTCAGTTTATGTAATGTCGTATGTTACACGACAGATGTATAATTAAGTTTGTATTTGAATTTATGTACCATGTAAGTGGCGACCCAAGATGGGTGACGTATACCTAATTTTGGGGGCGTCACAGTTGGTATCAGAGCTTAGGGATATGATCCCTGGCTAAGATGTGAGACTAGAACTAGGAGGGGAGAGATAGGGAATTCCTTCGCTAGTATGACCTACCTAAATTTATTTGGTATTTAATTGGTCGGTCAGAGTATAGGGATAATATGTGATATGTTAATTAACCCTTGTTTTGTGACAGTGTTTGAGAATGACATCTGAAAATGCTGAGATAAGCAATGAAGCACATGAGAGTGTTGATTCAACTCAAACAAAAGGTAACGACCAACAATACGATAATAATCATCTTTGGTGGCAACGGCCATCGAACAATGATAACCATCGGGGAAATTATCATGCTAAGAATGGTAACTACTTGGTGGTAATCATGGCAAAGATAATTGAAGTGGAAATTGCAAGAAGAGAAGGTCATTTAGCTCAATTTTGTTTGTGCACCAAAGTCAAGTCTAGTTGGGACGGTGGCACCAAAGGTGGATATGGACAAAACAAAGTCGTTGGTTTTAGGAAGTGCATTTTCATGACTTCTCAAAAGCGAGTAAAACCGAACGAAGTTAGCACGGGTTAGTTAATTATAAATTGAAAGTCTATACCTTATAAGATACTGGGTTCTACCCATTATTTTATCTCTCTTGCTTGCGTTCAACGTTTAAATTTGACTCAGGAAAAGTTAGACTTTGACTTATTAGTTGAAACTTCGTTAGTAGGAGCCTTCGTTACCGCTACTATTTTTAAATCTTGTTTGATTCAAATAAACACTTTCACGTTACCTGTCGATCTTATCTCTTTAAAAATATTTGTCTTTGATGTGACTTTAGAAATCGATTGGTTAAATACTCATCATGATTTTTGTAAGGTTGTTAGTTTTCATACTCTTAACCAACTTTGTTATGCGAATTCAAAGTAACCAAACCACTAAAGTCGATCATTGTCATATCAAGCCATAAGTAAAAAGCCCGATCATTTCGTTGTTGACTTCCTTGTGTGGGAATGCACCAAGCCGGACTTTCTACAGAGGCGACGTCGTGGATCAAGATGGCAAGTTGATAGGTATCATTGTGAGGTGCTATCTAGGTTAAGGGATAGAAGTCACAGTTGGTATTAATGTGACGTACTATCCAAGTCTTGGACGAGAGTAGCAGTTTTGAATGATATTTCTATCATTAATAAATTTCTTGACGTATTCTTGAAGATTTCCTAGCCTACCTTAGAGCGTGAAATCGAATTTTGTATTGACCCCAGTACAAAATCCATTTCTTAAACCCTCAAATATTTCTTCAACTAAAATGAACAATTTATGTGGTTTATGATGAAAGTCATAATAAAAGCATTGGACTAATGAAAATCATGGGTATACGTGGTATTAGTAAGTGTTATGATGAGTTATGTTGGTTAGTATGTGAAAACATGAAAGTTTCTTAAAATCACAAGGAGTTAAAACCCGATTTTGGTGAAAAACGTAACATGAAATTCAATTGACCAAATCTCTTATTATATTTTGAATTTTTGAGTGTGGTTAAGTCCTAGAGTTAGATCTATGAGTTACCCAACTAATCCAAGTGGAATCACTGAAAAAGGTGTTGTAGATTTTCGTGTGGACTGATTTTAGCAAAGGAGTCAAAACTTCAAAATGTCCAAAAAGCTACTGCCACGTTTTTGTAAGGGCTGTTTTGGCCACTAAATTAGTGAGAAAAATTCAGGCCTTTTGGGACATAAAAGTATATGGTATAAAGAACATCGTGTCCAAAAATGAGCTCATTCCAACTTAAAATGAGCAAGTTATGACCATTTTAATATTTAGGTTTTTTTGACGAAAAATGCTATAACTGGAGTTCTATAACTCCGATGACCATGAAATTTAAACTAGAGGCTCACATTAACATGTGTAAGGTCCTGCCAAGATTTGGGAATTTTTGGAGTTAAACTTGAGGTAGCTAATTTCTTAAGGAATTAATTAGAAATTGATTTTTGAAAAATAGTAAATGAATTTTAAAAATTCCGAGAAAAATATATTTTCATTATGGGACTATATTATGCTAAATCCCAGAAAAGAAATATTTTTTGGGACTGAGTTGGTATTTTTCATGAAAATAGTTTAATTACTGAACATATGAGTTAAATATGTTATGTGAAGTAACAAAGTTGAAAATAGGATTTTATGGCTAGAGAATCCTATATAGAGTATATGCATATTTTTTTGAGGAATTTGATAATCGGTGATGATATCTTATGAGTATGGCATTTTGAATGATTAAATGCATTATATGGTAAAGCGTAAACAATTGAGATAAATTGTTTATAAATTTAAGAAGTGATTAAAATATTGTTATAATATTAATGATATTAGATTATGAGATTATTAAGTGATTGATAACATGGGGATATTCTTGAATCCTGGATAAATTATATTATAAATGTTTAATATTTATCCTTTATCTCATTTGATTGATTCTTTATATCATTATCCTCATGCTTATATTATGTTGAAAGTCATCTGTGGCTTGTAGTGCATAGATGGACTTGGTATGATTATGACCAGGGATTGTTCGGTATAATCATAACCGTAATTGAAAACACGATTATCTTTGGCCGTAGTGCATGGATAATTTGTGGTCGTGATACTAATGAATACACGATTATCTTTGGCCGTAGTGCATGGATAATTTGTGGTCGTGATACTAATGAATACACGATTATCTTTGGCCGTAGTGCATGGATAATTCGTGGTCGTGATACTAATGAATATCCTTGGCCTGTAGTGCAGGGATGATTCGATGATATGGATTAATTATTGAGTTGAGTCTCAGCAATGAAATATTAATTCATGGATGTGGTAAAAGTCATCTTTGGCCGTAGTGCATTGATAGACTTGGTATGATTATGACCACGGATTATTCGGTATAATCATGACCGTAATTGAAAACAAGAATAATCCTTGGCCAGTAGTGCATGGATAATTACGTGGTTGTGATACTATTAAAGCGTGTCTCAAAGATTATTAGTTTTGAGCTTATGTATCTTTAGCTTTGTAGTGCAAAGATGAATTGTTAATGAATATCTTTGGTAGGATTAGAAGATGAATTTAATATTTTTAACGATAAAGGTATTCAAGGTATCCTCACCTCTTTATCATATCAGTGCGTACCACTTAATTTTGAGGCGAAATTTCATAAGAAGGGAGGTTGTAAGACCCCAAATTTTTATAAATAAAGATGAATTTTTTTTATTTGAATATTATGGAATAAATTTGATATAATGTTATAGTTGTGGGTAATATTTATAAATTTTGCAAAAGTAAGCAAGTTGTTATAAAATATTCGTTTGGTGGGAAATATTCTTTTTGTCGGGAATATTAAATACGACAAATTTCAATCGATGGTGGACCCCTTAACGGAAGTATTATAAATAGTTAAAAACGACAAAATTATCTTTCTATAAAAATAACGGCAGAGGTGTTACTGATTTAAAACCGTTGAACTACCCAAAGAGTAAAAAATACGATGTCTGGCGTGGTTGCGTAGTAGCACACGGTATTGATTATTGATGCTTACGTGAGAAGTCACTTAGCTATACTCAATTATTACTACAAAGAATAATTCTTTGCATCATATCTCTTATATTATTGATTCAATTATTGTCACAATATCATCAGTATAATATGTTATATTATTAATTGAGACGACAAGTTATAAATGATTAATAATTGTTGAAAGATTAAATATGTGTTGATTAAAAATAAAATGATTTGTGGTAATATTTATTCAATCATTAATGTATATAAAGAGTCCATATTATGAGACGTTTGTGGTAAGTTTGATTATTTTATGGGGGCCCATATGTCATCATCTAAGAGTCTCTTCGTCGATAGTATTTATCTTTGTGAATAGTAATTACCTTTGTGAATAGTAATTACCTTCAATCGATAGTATTTACCTTCGTGAATAGTAATTACCTTTGTGAATAGTAATTACCTTCGTCGATAGTAATTACCTTCGTCAATAGTATTTACCTTCAAATCGATAGTAATTACCTTCTTGATGTAGTAATTACCTTCGTCGATAAGTAATTATCCCTTCGCAAATAGTAGTTGTCCCTTGATATTACCAAGAGTTAAGCGCCTCTTGATTGTTCCAAGGGTTAATTACCCCTTCATGAAATAGTAGTTGTCTCTTCATATTACCAAGAGTCATTTTGACCCTTCGTTAAGACCAAGAGCCACCCTCGGTTTTCTTTAAATAGAAAGCTCATTCCTTCATTATTTCTTACAAATTCATTGAAACTCTAGAGAGAGAAACTATAGAGAGAAAGAAGAAAAGTATTCGCTACTTCACTTTTTCAATATTCAATTCTTCTAAGGTAAGGGATATTATTTGTTGTACCCGTAAGAGGTGTTATTCTTTCTTATTAATGAAGAGAACTTACATTATTCCATTCTTTATTATTCATTTGGAATAACTTTTGTAAAAGTGGCATACCCTATATACATGACCAGATATATGCGAATACCCTATACTTGGTGAAATCCTTATATTATTCCATTCTTATTTATTACTGTTGGAATAACTTTTGATCACGCCATGATCCCCTATACTTGGTGACATTCTTCTATTATTCTCATTGGAACATCACATGCATGTGTTTTACAGGACTGGTTCCGCCTTTTATTATTATTCATTTGGAACATCACATGCATGCGTTTCTGCCGGGACTGGTTCTGCTTTTATTATTCATGTATTTATTATTACATTGGAATATCCTATACATGTGTTTTACACCGGACACAGTTCCATTGTTTATTATTCAAAGATTTATTATTTTGTTGGATCATCCTGTCGATTGTGAATTTCACACGACTTCGGTTCCGATTATTATTATTTTGTTGGAGTAACTTTTATCTGTCACGAAATACCGCATGCATGGTGATTTCTTTTGTTATTCCATTCTTTATTATATCCGGTTGGTTAAAACTTTGACTTCTATACTCCATGAAATTAGTAGAATATCCTTGATAATTGCGTTTCATCCAAATATCTTTTCATGGAAATATTCTTACGATCATTCTTGAATTTTACTCTACAAAAAGCGATTATCTTGTTGACAATTTGGGCGTTAATAATTCCTAGATAAATTAATTCTTGAACTTGTTTTATTGAATTCTTATATCATTGTCATCATCCTCATGTTTATATTATGTTGAAAGTTATCTTTGGCTTATGTGCATAGATGAACTTAGTATGATTATGACCGAGGTTCATTCGGTATAATCATGACTTGATATAAATGATGTGACAAAAGTCCTCGATGTGGCTTTAATGCACGATGATTGATAGTTTTTGGTATGATTATGACCGAGTGTGATTCGGTATAGTCATGACCATTGATAATTTGATGAAAATCCTTGACCGTAGGTACGAGGGATGATTAGATATTGTGGTTTATTCATTAAACCGAGTCTTAGTGATAAAATTGATGAAAACCTTTTAAAACCTAAAAGATAGTAGACTTTATTTTCTACTTGACTCTTTTAATCGATTGCATATTCATTGCAGATTAAACTGGTTGTCTATTGTATTTTATCGGTTTAACATTGTTGAAGACTATTGATAATTTATTCGCATTATCTTAGTTATAATATTTCTTCTTTGGGCTAGTTGAGCTCACCCTTTCTTTCACCGTTTTCTCTTGAAATGAGAATATAAATTGGAGGCGAGTCGGGGAAAAGAGTGATGGTCCCGAAGATAGCATTAGTAGTCCTAACTATTCTGTTAAATAGTGTGAAAATAAATGTAATGAGGACTCTTTGAGTATGGATATTGTCTAAATGACAATATTCCTATTAGAACTCTCAGTTTATGTATTGTCGTATGTTACACGACAGATGTATAATTAAGTTTGTATTTGAATTTATGTACCATGTAAGTGGCGACCCAAGATGGGTGACGTATACCTAATTTTGGGGGCGTCACACTATAGATTATAAATTTAAAACAACAAGAATCATAAACAAGCCACTACACCAAAAATAGCCTCTAGCGAAGGAAATTTTTAGAAGGAATTTATTCCTTCACATGAAGAGTTGTTTAGCGAAGGAATAGTGAAGGAAAAAAATATAGTGACAATATAGTTATTAGCAAAAGAAAAATCCTTCGCAATTTCTATTTTTTTCCTCGTAAAATTGAGGTGAAAGAAGGTTTTTTGGCGCCAATTTATGATGAAATTTTGCGAGGAGAAAATCTATTAGTGAAGGAATTATTACTCACTATATATTATTGTTCAGAGTTTTTTGCGAGAGATAAAATCGGTCGTTGTTTTATTCTAAATAATTTTTTTAGAATTAATTACGGTGAATATAAATTATAATATAAATACATTATATTTTTTATAGTATTAAATTTATTTATAATAATTGTAACTGACAATATTACTTATAAAAGAGTTGTTTTTTAAGAATAAATGTTATCTAAGATTTTTTTGTTATTAATTAATTTATGACATCTTAAGATTTAAATTTAAATCTACTTAAAATTTTCAAATAATAATTTTATTTACAATATTGTTTTTTAAAGAATTTATAATATTAGTTGTTTTTATAAGTTAAAATCAAACTCTTTTTGAAACAAAGTCCCTAATTTAATTAAAAGCTATGTACTTGCTCTGTGCAGTCTGCCATAACCCAAAGTCAAAACCCAAATCACGTCTCACTCACCTGTACTAACCCAAAACCCCAAATTGCGTCTCCGTCTCCGGCCTCTCTGCGTCTCCCTTCCTTTCGATGTCCTCCCTATTCTAACCTAATTTCTATTTCTTATGAATTTCCCAATCCGATAAGATTTTCAAAAGATGTGACAATAGTGATGAGGAGGAGATTCGAGTTTAGGGAAGCAATTCCTTGCTACTGATTACAATTGTTTCATTTTCACTTTGAATAAAGCGGTAGATTTGGCTCGAATTAAAGCCGAACGGAGAGCTAAAGAAGCTATTCTGGCGAGGGAGAGAGCTAAGGACGCGTTGGAGCTATTTTTTTCTCTGACCTCCAAGAATGATGAATTTATTGACACATCCAAAATTGAACGTTTGGCAGAAAAATTAACTCAAACTTTCCAAATTAGGGATGCAGAAGGAGAGAAGGATGGTGATGATCTACTGCATAATGGTCTACACTCTTTGTGAGTTAATATACCCTTTATTTTTTTATGCTATGTGGAATGGCTTGGAATTTAAGAATTTATGCAGATTATATGGTCAGAATTTTCAGTTCTAGTATTGGCCAATTAATTTTTATTTGTGTTGTGAGTAAAGTTGAAAGAGCTGATGGTGAGAGAGGGGATATGTTAAACTAACTTTTGAGATGTACTGTGTGGTTATAACTTGATGTTTTTGTTGCAAGTCAAAGAAAATATTTAATTATATAGGTTGGATTGAATACTTGAATCTATACCCAGAGTTGAATAATGTTTGTGATTAATCCCAGCAAAAATGGCTACAGCAGTAGGGCTATGCTGAATAGTAGAACATGGTAGTTTTTGTCAGTATGTTTATATATTGCATTTCAATAAAGATCTAATTTGAAGTTTTTTCCAAGTAAAGCCATGCTAGCAGTGGACAAGTTGAGTCTAAATGAAATCGTCAGGTGTTTCTTGTTGCTTATTTATCGGACAGAATGGCATTGTAAAACAATCGGATAATAATCATAGAAAGCTTTTCTTTTTGTTAGTTGAGTGGATTTATGTAGTTTTCTCAATACAAAGAAATGAGAAGCACTAGGTTATATGAGAGCATCCTATTTTACCGTAAATTCCCCTGGTTAAAATTTTGTGAACTTTGTTCTGTATTTCTGGCAGCAACTTGTGCTATGTGGATAGATGGCCAATTGTCTATGTATACATTAACAGCAACTGTGACTTTGAATGGAATTGTTAATCACAGTTATGACGAGTGAAGGAATGTGAGTCCCGCATGCTATGGCAGAAGAAATGATCCTTCTTGGAAGCCATCTTATAACCCTCAAAATGAGTAAACACGCTGCATCCAAAATTAAAGTCGCATACTTCAGCATAGACAATGGTAGGGTCTTTTATTTTCACTACATGATCATTTTGGTTTCAAGTGTATCCTTTTCATCAATACATGTGTTAATGAGGCCTAAAACTACGAAAATCATAAACCTTATACTACTGCACTCACTCTTCTTCGGGATCAGTCTCTATTTATTTTAAGATTCTAAGAGTGTATTATGTTCTTTTCTTTTCCTCGTGGACTTCATCAAAGTATGTTGTGATATTTTTTTGGAAAAGGTACACATGACTTTCTTATAATAAATTGTTTTTGTAGTGTATATGGATAGTTCAACAGAGGACAAATTTGTAACCATTGAAAGTTTGGTCGAAGAGGAATCAGGTTCACATGAAGTGGATACAAATCAAGAGCTATTTGAGGGAATGTGTTTTGAATCAGATGGAGCTGCCAAAGAATTTGATGATGACTATGCCAGACGACTAGGATTTATGACACGAATGGTATCATCCCGCAAGTCGGAGCGCCATGGATCAATTATTTCCCGTCGGGTTGCAAATACCTGCACATTTTAAATGGGCAGTGTGTTCTTGTGAAATATATTTATCAATTTTGTGATAACCACTGAAATCGTTTTGGGCTATGTCTTCAGGATTGGGATCCCATACTTTCATTCCTCGAAAAGGCAATAACAAACTTTTGGAATAAAAATGTATCTTATGGTAACAACAGAACTTATGAAAATGATATATCTGAATAAACCTTGATTTGACAGTTTATTATTGAATTTACGGTTATTGATTATGTTTCTCCAGGAAATTGCCTCGATCATAGATGGCGATATGTTAGTAAATGATAATATACGGAAGGAAGATAGTAATATTTTTAGAGCGAAGAAGGTAATATTCCCTTTCTTTTAGCGCTAAACATAAATTGAGCATCCAAGTTAAGTTCTTTAGAGCGCTTACTACGATTCAACAAGTTATTTTATATTTGTAAAGTATGTACTATCACCGTGGATGAATATAAGCTTTTGTTGTATGGCTCATGCTTGTTGACTATGTAAAAGGACGAGATATTTGGTTTCTTCTTTATGTGGTTATAACTTTTGTTTTTGAAATTTTGTGAATAGATGTGGCGTGTGCAGACTGTGGAATGAAAAGAAAGAGGTGTAGAACCCAATTTCATCAGGTTTCTCTTGACCTTCTCTCCCCCCAAACAAAGATGCTGATAAAAGAGTTCAAGCATCTATCACCTTGTAGAAGCAACAGAGTTTCTTGTCTGATGTCAAGCAGAAAAACGCTGGTATTTGATGAGCACCAAGTGGAGACAGGGTTTGCTTGTGAATCCAACTATTCATTTCAGTTGCATGATAGAGTACTTTCCCCTTTCAGATAAATAGTTCACCAAGAGAATGGTCCACTGTTCATGACACATGAATGTTTTAGGTAGTACGCATGGTTGTTAGCACATACCAGGCGGCTAGTGGTGTTGCTGCAATGGAGGAGCTTGAGTAGCAGACTAGTGAGGTTTCCTCCTACTTTCTTTACCTTATAGTTTTGTTTCCAATTGGCTTGTTGTACCCATCTAATATTAAATAATTTGGTCTGTTATTCTTCTAAATTGATTTTTTTTTCCTCATTTCTTTGTGGCTAGGTCCTCGAAGGAAGACAACCAACTATAAAATCTTCAAGCGGCAGGTTTGTCTCTTTATTATTCATGTTCCTTAAATTTAAAGGTGAATTAATTAGGTAATGATGTGGATATATTTAATTGCTTAATTTGTTATACTTTCTATATGTAGTATGCCTTTAATCTTTTCTCACACAATGCACCTGTTCTTTCGAATTGGTACAATGAGGAGGAAATGAAATTAGTAAAAGAGACCAGGAAAATCTGGGTAAGCGTCACTATCCAATCTTTTGCTTATCATTTGTCATATTTAAGACAGTTGATAGTATCTATAGAAGGATAATTGGCATGTAGACTCTGTATAACATGCCTCTCTTTTTGTGCTACCGAATGACACTAGTGTCAAAGTGACAGCCACTTGTATACGTGTTCTTGTGATGCATGCATATGCTGAGAGTGTGAACCTTCAATTTGAGAAGCCCCTTGATAAGGTAATGTTTTAGTGACCTGAACCATGCTATTTTTTTCAAACATAAACTTTTGCGCATAACTATTATAAATTTTTGTTGGGTGACTAAACTTTGTTTTAGAAATGGAGTTCCAATTATATTCACACGTGGTCAGTTTTTTTTTAAAACTTATGGGATTCTGTGCTCAGAAGATTGAAAGCTAGATTTTTGATGGTTTTGACTTTTTATCATTCACCCCTTTGCATACATGGGGCTCCTTGCTTGTTAGTTTTGGCTTTTTTGTGAATATACAGTAGAATCTGATTACCAAGGCTCAATTAGAGCATTAGCTACCATTTAGTGACCTTACATGCCCATTTGACACAATTCTATTCTCAGCAAAACCATCATCGAATGCCAATCAGTCCCACTTTTACTTTCCATTTCTCAATGTTGATAATCTATTTCCTCGTTAAGCATGCATTTTATAGCTACTATTGTATATGTTTTTATTTGGGAACACTGCATTTAGTGGAGCTGCAGCGTATATTATGTCTTTCTCAACTGGGGGAAAGGGGACATTTTTACTGGCTTATGCTTTGTGTCAAATTGGTTCTAAATAATTTGGCACAACAGTGCAACTTGCAACAGTTTTAGTAAGAACTGTTATAAATAGGCCTTGATGGATGGTTCAACTCAGAACCACTTTCATTTGGACTCTCATAAAGCAAATTAACACAAGAAATCACATTAAAACATGTATCTTTTAAATGTTTGACACCAAATCCTTTCATGATGACCATATTAATGGAAGCTGAGCATTTTATTGATGAAGATCAGCTTGAAAAGAACTTTAAAATTGCTAGTTACGACTACTCTACAGATAGAAAAGATAAAGACTGCATTTCTGGTTATGGTAGTATGCGAAATAACTTTGGCTGGGGGAACTGCTCTAGTTCAAGTTGCATGGAGTCTGGTCTTAAAGATTATGGTTAGTTCTCAAGGATACATCTGTAATTTTTAAGTAGATAATCTAGACTATGATTTGTTCCCAAAATTCCTTAATGAACATTCTGATGAAATAAAGTGGTATCTAGATAAATGACCTCATTTACCTATTCCTTTTTGTTTTTATCCCCTTAAATTTTACTACTAGATGATTAACTATCTTCCTATTTTTTTTCATATTTAACATTTTTCACTTTATGTAACTGCTGCTAGAGAAAGTAGTTATGAAGCCAACTCCAGTTTTATGGTGAGTTCTATGTACTAGTTTAGGATCATTGTCTGTTGCCAAAAGAGGTTTTTATTTTATTTTCTATTTTTAATTTAAGTTCACTAGTTTCATCTTTTCTTATTCCTTGTCTTATTGAAATTGAATTTTGGTGTTTCTATTGCAGCATGAAGTTTACATGCCCAACCTTGATTTTCTTGAAGAAAATGATGATGAAATGGATCTAACATGTCACACTGTATTCCTTCTAGTTCATTGTTATTCTTTCGGTTTTCTTATGTTAGTTAATAAATTTTGTAGGTACTATGGTCCTTGTGAGACCAAGATACAATAACAAATTTTGTAGTTATTGTGACTCGAGTATTATGATCTATTTATATGAGAAGTTTTGATTTTATTAGCTTATCAATTAGTTTGAAAAAAGTATGGCAATATTTATATTTACTTGAAAAATAAATTTCATATTTCTTATAGAGATTAATAATAATAATAATAATAAATATGAAATCAATTATTTTAAAATCAATTATAATTTTCAATGAATTTTGATTATTTAGCTATTAATTTTTATTTACAAATTTATAATTTGTGAAGGAATTTTCTCTCACTAATTTGAAGAAAGATTCTCAATTTATAATTAGTCAAGGAAAATATTCTCTTGTTAAATAAATTTGTTCCTCATAATATATTATTTCTGAGGGAATCAAGTTATTCACTAATTTCAAATAGTCCTTCTTAAAATATTATTTGTGAAGGAAACCAATCTTTCACTAAATAACAATATTCCATTACCAAATACAATTTGTGAATAAAAAAGTTGTTCACAATATATCCTTCACAAAAAACATTTAGTTACTACTTAGTGAAGGATACCCAATTGCGAGGAGGTCTAATGCAAGCACTTGTGTGAAGGAAATATTTTTTCGCAATAAATCACTTGTGAGTGATATAGTATGTCTTGTGAAGGATTTGTCCTTCACTAGATGCCATTTTTGGTATAGTGAGCAACGATCTGTGGCCACTGACATTTGGTTGTCATACCACTTTTCAAGCTCAAGAACAGTTTTTAAAAACTCAATTTTAAAACACTTAGATGCTATGGATCTATGGTATTTCACCATAGATCATCATAAAACATCCTTTAATAAAATTCTAAACACATAAACACGAATTCTTACAAAGCATACAAGATCAAATGGTGAGTTTAGAGTTATACCTCCTCTTGAAAATGATTTGATCTAGGCTCTACTACACTGATTTGGATGTGCTAGAAAGATATCTAGGGACTGAAACACTAATGAAGTTCGAAGGTTAAGAGAGAGAGAGAGAGAGTTGGTTAGAGCTTGGGAGAAAAATGACCAAGTTTAGTGAACTTTCTCTCTCTATTTCTCTTATATATGATGATATAAAGCTAATGGCTGATACATTGAATGGTTTGCTAGATGTTTTTATGTCACCAAGTCAAAATAAGTTGGTCACCAACTCCTCATTTGGTAAGATTTACATGTTACCTTAAAAAATTCAAAAAGGGCATTTTTATCATTTGCATTCTAAATTTAATGGCATGATGGTCAATTATCCAAACCCTTAGGGCTTAACCCTTAGGGTTTAACCCTTAGGTCCTAACCCTTAGGTTTTAAAACTTTAGCTTCTAAGATTTTTCAATTAGGGTTTTAATTAGAAAAAAATAAAATTTCTAAATTATAATTAGAGTTTCCTAATTAAATTAGGCTTTCCTAATCACATTAACGTTTAATAAACACAGTAGGCTTGCCAATTAGGATTAGGGTTTCCTAATTAGGGTTTAGGAATCCCAGATATGAAATTAGAGTTTTTAACTGTGCGTTAGGCTTTCTAATCCTGAGATTAGGGTTTCTAATATCTTATTAGGGTTTATTAATTTTAAACCTTATCCGATCAATCATTGATCAATATTTCTATACAGTACAAACACAAACTTATGAATATAATTATTTTAATTATATTTTCTATCAAATCCCTATCTAGATATTAGGGTTAGGGTTTTTAAAGTTGTTAAGCACAACTCTACTCTATTTTCTCAATCAATACACAAATTGACCAATTCTCGAGACTCGTATCACAGATATACAGTACAATATTAAAAGTCGATGTTAATATTAAATAAAAAAAATTATTCGTAAAAATTTGGATTATTTGAAATTCCAGGTTATCACAATATCCGTAGAAGCTATTATTGACAGTACATATAATTTCTGCTTATTGTCAAATTATGATGAGAAATGTCTTAGCTAATTATTCTGGCTAGACGAACATTTGTTAGAACTTGATAAATTCGAGAAGAGAATTCAATTGTTATTGAAAGATCGATGCCAATTATTTCGGCTAGATCGAGAAGTAAATAGAAATTGAAATCATAGTATTTCATTGTTAAATCAAATCTTGATTTTGAGACTGAGAAGAACAAACTTTTATATAAAGGGAACATTTTATTGGTCGTATATTCGACATTTGTGCGTGATTAAGTATTATGCATAATATAGGGTATAATAAAGCTGATCACTTTATATACTTGCAGAGGGGTATGATTTAATCTTTATAGTTATTTGATACACCTGGGTATATCAAAGTCAAATCTTTGATAGTTACTCGAGAAGAAAAGTTCAAGATCCAATGGATCGCTCAGCATAAATCTGGAAAACATTCCACTTTGTTATTTCGTAGAATTAATTCTTGATTATTCATTTGAATATCGTAGAAAACCTTGAAAGGGTTGTACTCTTTCATTATCATATTATTGTTGCATAGGATGCAAGAAGACTTGTTATTTATTCCTATACAATTGTTGTATGTCTTAACTTGTGGGGCAAACTTGTTGCTCACCCTTGCTAAATAAAACTTTTCAGCTAAGGACGAAGTTGCAGAAGGTGCTGTAAAGAAGAACAAAGGAAAAGGCATAGTGATAAATTAGTATAATGAACATCATTATTGTGTTATATTGTAAACCCTTTTTGTATATCTAAAGGGTATGTTTGTAATGTTAAGGTTAGCGAACCTGAAACTTATGTATTAACAATATATGTTAATGTGATAATTATCACTATTTCTATATAAATGGATAGTTAGATGTTATTATATTGTGGATCGTGAACACCAAACTCGGGAGTCAGGTAATCCGAATTTGGGAGCGTCACAGAACTTGCAACGTGAACTTGTACAATCTTTGCGTGAGGTTTGTGGGTCTTCAAAAGTTAAATGATACATGTCTGCCACTCAGGGAAATAATTATTTGTTGATAGAAGCTAATAAGCTTCCAATATGCACTAGAGCTACCATAGTTTTCTTAATTTTACAATATCAAGAATAAATATTAGTTCTAAGGATCATCAGTCATATAGCTCTGGTCCATATTAGTTCTTTACGTGGGAATTAATAACCCATTTTACGTTCTCTATCTCTCTCTCATATTTATAATTAGAACTTGTAGGTATAGCCACTTTGAAATCCTTATAAATTGTCCACATGTATTTTTTTATGTCCAAAAAAGTCCATTTTTTCCCAAAAGGATCGTAATGAGTTAATGTTTTTAAAGAATAATTTGACCAATTTTTGTACAACAATTCAGAAAATATTTAAAGCTATGCTTCATATGTGCCCATTGTTACTGCCCAGTTTAATGCTGCCTTCTCTAATACCATCGACAACAAGAGTAAATGAATGTCAAGGAACATGCTTATGTGAATCTACTCAATTAATTGTCCTAAAACTGTGTGCAAAGTCAAAGAGGTCAAATTATAAGGGACATGAGTTAGTTTCTCTAGTTTAAGGTGATTCCCACCGTCTTATTTAATTAATTTTTCTTAGAATGATGTTATGCTTCTTGGTATTTTGTTTTGGTTTAAGGTTTGGCCAATTTATATATGTATATTAGAACAGTTAGTTTTGTTCAACCTCGACTCATCTGCAACTACAACAAATAGGCTTCAAGATGTTCAGGCAGTTCTTTTATGTGCTCAGCAGCTGGGATCACGTAATGCTAGGGCTGGGCAATTGCTGATTAAAGAGCTAGAAGAGTTCAGGAATGATGGCTTGGCTGATTCTGTGAACAAACATCAGTCTCGTTTGATATTACAACGTATCAAATATGTTTTAAATCATCCAGAAAGCAAGTGAGTAATTAATTAACCAGACTAATCTAAAGTATTGAACCTTTCTCTTTTGGAGTCAGGCATCTGCACCATTTTTATCTATTACTTCAGTTGTTTAGTGCTTAATCAGTAATTGGTTTACTTTCAGAAGCTCTCTATTTGTGTACGTTGAGGAAATGTTGGGCTAGAAATTAAACTAATTCTTATTGTTTATTGTAATAGCTAAACTCCTGGTTATGTAGTTAAACGTTAACCGTCTATTTTAGTTACTTCTTTTAATATATTTTTACAATTAGTCATGTCATGTTTTCTTTGTCCAGGTGGGCTGGGGTTAGTGAAGCCAGAGGAGATTACCCATTTAGCCACCACAAACTAACTATTCAGTTTTATGAAGCATGTGTAACTCAGGATCGAAAATTGGAAGGATTGGTCCACAAGGCTATTTTAGAACTATGGAGGCCTGATCCTAGTGAATTAACTCTTTTGTTGACAAAAGGAATTGATTATACTCTACTCAAGGTTCTTCCTAGTGCATTTACTTTGACTGGTAGCAATGACCTTTGCTATGTTGAAGCATATACTTTGACAGATGCAAATGATGGAAGGATCACTTTACACAATAATCTGGATTACATATTTTCATTTTGAAGTTTTACTTATCCAACTGATACAAATTTGACTGTTAGGGAACTATTTCTTTAGTTACAGGTATGTGGTCTATTAGCGACTTAGTAATGCCATATTCTGTTCATGGCCTTAATCAGCAGATGCCTTTGCTTCATGGTGTGGCGGATGGTTTTGCTTCACATCTGCAACGATGCCAACTTTATGCAACTCCAATATCTAGACTGAGATTACTTATGATCTGTCGCATGGCTAAGCCAAAGGAGGTTCTAATTGTTGAAGATGAAAATGGGAATATTGTCCGTGAAACTATGAAGGAAAATGATGTCCTCGTGCAGTATAAGGTGTTCATTCTTACTTGTCTGAAAAAATGAAAGGAAAATAGGTGTTCTATCTGTATATGTCAGGTTGGTGATTTAATCCATTCTTTTAGCTTAGACAAACTAAATGACACTTTGACATCTACTTGATACTACTTGATATATGTTCCAAAGGAAATAATTCAACTGCATTTTGGTTGCTCTTACTCCGATTTGCAGGTTGCAGGTATCAAAGTCCATAAAGAAGAAGGAATAAAGGTCAACCATTTTATGGTAAATTCTGGCAACTTCTTAATCCATTTGTGTTTTTTTAGTATGTTGCATTAGCTTGTAAAGTTTTATGATACAATGTTGTAGTTCTTAGAATGTTGATGTATTTTGTTGAAGGAGAAATCACCTAAATTGGAGAGTTCTGATCGTCTATTCATATTTAAGTGTCAGGTTAATAAATTTCTGCTACGAATGGATCAAGTAGCTCAACATCAGCTACTTATGGTAGTGAAATTTTGGCTGATGATGAGCTCGACATGGATGAATTGAATGTGATGGAAGCAAGCCTGTCAATAATATAGTTTGGTATATATTTTGTGGATGTAGTAATTTAAAAATGTAAACGAATGGTATTATTGGGATGTATTTTGAATGGTTGATACATTTTGGCTTAAATTTAAATGAGAATTTAGACCTTTTTTAGCTATATATCATGGCATTAGCAGATTGCAGGTGCACTGGTAATATAGGTGAACCACACTTTTATTTTCCTTTTTTTTCAAGTCAATCTACCACATTTTATAAACGTTGTCTATTGTTGTTTTCTATGGTCGATATTTAAAAACAAATGTTATATGCATGTATTACAACATTTTTAAGTAACACTACAACGTTTTAAAAACGTTATATAAATATGTCTAAATAGATGACACATTATAAACGTTGTGTAAATGTGCCTAAACGTTGTCTGATATATTAAACTACAACATTTTTTGCCAGAAAACGTTGTGGAATCATACCTTCTACAATGTTTTCAAACATCTACTAATTTATGGAAAACAAATCTACAACATTTTTTTCTTAAAAAACGTTGTATAATGTGTCTAACTACAACGTTTTAAAAACGTTGTGTAAGGGTGTCAAATAGATAACACCCTTAGCCACGACGTTTTTCTGATTGAAACCACAACGTTTTTTTCGCGTTATCTATTTACTGTTTTGTAGTAGTGTGATAATATAAAATTCATTTTGATATTTCAAATCAATTTTTGTCTATCCAAAATAATTAGCATAGACATGCCAAGAATAGTTCTTTTAAAATCCATTGGTTCCAAAAGTTGAACCAATTCTTTAATTTTTAAAACGCGCACACATAAGCATAATTTCAATAAACTTTAAAATCTAGCATAGCTAGATGACTTGGAATATCCTATTTCTCCATTTCCTTCATTGTCTTACTTGCGACAATACCTAATTTTCTCTAGCACCTTCAATGCTAAGTCTACCGAAAATACTCATTTTCAGTCTAAACATTCCTATACCTCAGTATAGTCCGTCAACTTACCACACTTTATGTGTTTAGGAACTTTACACAACCATACGTGTTTAAGAACTTATCTTTGCAATATGTAATCCAAGAACAAATCAAGGACTATCCATATGCTTAGGGCTCAGAAACATAACATATAACTATGAGTCACAAACTTTTCATAAGTATTAGTTTCAAGAACTCGTACCTAACTTATCATTATCTACCTATCAAGTATATACATATTGATAGCGCGACATATTCTAATGATTATCACTGTAATAAGCTAAGCAGTTGTTACACCAAAGCACAAACCTCTGCCCATAACAAAGGTTCATACAACTCAGCTATCACATGTGCCCTCAATTGAAATCTTACAACTTCTAACTTTTCTCTTTACTTAATACGAAGTTTTCTTTAATTCGTATGATATCCTTCACAACTTAATCTGAGTTCTTCTTCCCGTACTAAGTCATAGTACCATTCATTTATAGCATTAGCTATATTTCATTCATCGTTTAACAGATCATCTGTTATTACGATTCACTATAATCACGTGGTGATCTTCTTCCTTAATCGTTTAACTCAACGATCTTCTTATCCTTCTCTCTACGATTATAGTCCTAGGTACTCATACCTAAGGTTTATAACCTATCAGCTCTGATACCACTCTATAATGCCCCAAAATCCGTTCTATTTTCACACCGGATTCTGTACGTCACGATCCCATCTCTTGCCAAACATACATCATTATATAGTTAAATATAACAACATACATTCTCAAATCCCAAGTTCTAATAACTTATAACCTCGTTTATTACAAATAATGATAATTATATTATTCTTTATCTCTTATAAGAGTGACTTTCATCCGCAACCAAGGATACATAACCATTCATTAAACTATTCTATAGTTTAATTACATTATTCTACATTACAAGTCTTGGCTTGATCTTCTGGCATATTCATACACTGAATGGCACTTCTTCAGGATACTGGTCAACTTGATCTTTACGGGAACCTTAAGTTCTTTCTAACATCGTTCGCTGAAAATGTTTTTATTTAAAGCAAGTGTGAGCATTCAATTTCTCTGCAAGTCATAGCAGTTGAAAAAATTACTTCAAGAATTTAAACATTCTTTTAAGACTTCAATAACCGAACAAAGGTTATGAAGCAGTTTGAATAATAGGAATATTCTCGATTCCTATCATTTTAAAACATTATTCACATTTACTTTGAAATACTTTCATTCTTCTACCTTTTTCATACACATTCTATCTAGTTAGAATCAATAACACAAACTTAACAATAACGGTTCATGTATAAAAAGAACATTCTCTTATTGAACAGTTCAATCACAGAACAGTTCATCTCATAGAAACACCGAAGTGTTCAAATTATGGCACAAGGCCTCATACGTTCTACTACCTTGTAAAAATATCGCACATTCACACATAGATAGAACTTCTCAAGTTCAACATCTGAGAAGTTTAAGAAACTAACATTCATTTAAAATATAAATGAAGTTAGGAAACTTGCCTTACGCACAGCTATCGCTTACGCTGAACTGCTCATTCTAATTCCTATAAAACACATAAGGAAATAACACATATACCAATTAGTCATATACTTGACTTACGCAATGGTTTAAGCTTAAATTTACTTCTTAGGATTCACATTCTTACAAATTAAATTTACGCGATTAACTTTCTTTACCGGTTTACGGCTTCATGACATACGGAGATGTCTTACTTATACATTCATCATATTTGATGATTTTCATTCTTATCTTCTTCTTATAACTTCTCTTGGACTCAGCACACATCGTCTCTCTACTAGTAGTCCATATGGTACTCTAAGTGGTTATCCGGAAATAACCAACAAACAAGTTCCCGTCTTATCTACAATGTCATCACAGTGATTTAGATCGGTTTCCTGTTTCGTATATACCTTCGCTCTCGGAAGGAATTGTTTAGCCCAGCTCCTATATGTCAACTATCAAAGGTTACGATTGTACTACTACAGAAACTTATCTTAACTTATCTGAACCATTAAACTATAATGTTCGTTAAGTCAATTTCTTATTCTTATTGCTTTTTGGCAAATAAATGCCATACCTCAAGATTCATTCCTTATCTTCTAAGTCATACAGTCTTTTGTATACTCAGAACAATCATTCAAGTTAATCATTAACTCAGCTTCTTTGCGTTAAACATACTTATATTTAATTCAGTTCTTCACCATTCACAGGTTTAATCATTTGTCTTCATTACCCTATGGTCAAACAATACACGAGGTGTAGGTTCTGCCCGTTTAATATTCGCGTACACTTAACCTTCACGTTGGTTAAAGTGTTTAACGATTACATTTCATTCTAACATTCTCCATCTGACTCATATTCAGCTTTCATTAATCTTGATACCGTTCATTATGGCTTTCTTGATAGTTCATATCTTACTTTATACTTTCGTTATCCGTTACATGAACCACACGTTCATTACTCATTCTTAATGTCGAAGCCATACTGTTCGTTGTATGCTAAGATCGATCGTTCATCGCAACTGTGTTGCGTTCACAGCGTCTATACATTTTACGCATATCTCTCATTACTGCAACATAACATCGAAACGTTATTCGTTACCCTCGTCAATCAACGTATAAGGAATCACCATCATAGCAATCCCTCACGTTCGTTTTATCATGACAACGGTCCCCGAATATCGGTTACGTAATCTACCGCTTAAATTCTCTGTCTTTTAATCCTGTTCAATCTTTCCATTCAACCTTCATTTAAGGTTTAAATAAATTGTTTAAGTGTTACATTAGTTAACATTATGTTCTTTATCTTCCCTTACGTTTCCCCCAAGAGTTGAAAGCGGCTTAAAAGCTCTTCTCAGACCTTCGCACCTGCAAGGCTTACTGCCACGGCCCCTTCCTTTTCCTTGTGCGGTAGCGCCACTCTACAGTAGCCAACTGCCCAAGCTGGCACTGTGGTGCCGCCTCCCATGCCATGGTTGGCGCTGCGACGCCAAGCCTAAAACATAAAAAAAAAATCTAAGTGTTTAATCCAGTTTGAGACGCTTACTTCTCGATCTCACAACTTATTCATTATAACTAGGAATGAGGTCGTTCCAAAGCCATTCTCTTCCTTATCTTTCGTACTTCAATTCCCTTCAGACAGAACTTCATTCTAAATCTTTTAACATGCCATTCAATTGGCTTAATCTTCATCATTCATTCATTTTACGTTATTAACGTTCTTCGTTCGTTCGTCTGTAATTCGGTCATCCGAACTCGAAACTCATTCGTTCTTGAGTCCACAACTCACGTTTTCTATGTTCTCTTACATTCTTATGAAACCCTACATGTTCGGGTTAATTTACACACTTTCTAGTTCTCGTTCGTCTTTTACAAAATTTTCACCATAACTTCGTTTTAGCTAATTTTAATCTATTCTTCATGAACGTTTTTATTGTTCCTAACCAATCAATAAGCAACTAACTTATACGTGATGGTTTTAAACTTGTCTATCAACAACAAATTATACTACGATGGTTTTAAATGTGTCCATCAACAACGTTCTTCGTGTGTTCTTCGCGTTCTTCGTTTGTTCTTCATTTTTAATCGATATTTTGATTACGATTTCATGTTTTCTTGGAATTTGGTGTTATAAAACACCATTCCTTATTAATTTCACTGAATCATTCATATGATTCATTCAGATCGCTCAAATTAATTACGAAACTTAAACTTCTTTAATAAATTTATAAATTAAACTTCTAATTCTTATTTCTTCATTTTCTCATGATTTCAACCATATAAAAATCATTCTTAACATCATTTACTCTTTATTAATCTATGTTTTTAACATATAAAACTAAAAGAAAATATCAATTTAGAAGTTAGGTTTTAATACCTTTCCTCTTTATTCTTCTTCCTCTAGACAAAGCCGATGATTTGATAGCTTTTCTATTTCAGGATCACCTTCGATCGGAGCATTCATGCTCTTTCTCTTCCTTCTTCTTCTTCTTCTCCAAGCTCTCAAGCTCTCTCTCTCTTTCAAAGTGTTGGTTGATTTTGAAAAAAAATTCAATTAACACTTTCCTTATTTAGATTTTCAAAGCTAGGGGAAAAATAGTCATTTCGCCCCTAGAGTTACTATTCCCACCTCCTTACTATTCATGAAGCTTCCCTTGGAATTCGTCCTATAGTTCGACAACTGCGATTCTCAAAATCCAAATATTTTTGGATATTTCGTCTTTCCTTTATCGATTAACGTTTACGTATTCTTCGAAACTCCAAAAAATTGAAAAATACTTTTTGACGTTAAGTGTTTTCCTTCACATTTTTCCCTAACGTAGTTAAACGAATGAAAAGTACATAAGAGTACTTTTTGTCATTTTTATTTCGTCTGATTTCTGCACGTTTTTCGGGAAAAACTTTTATCGGCTTACTTAACTTTTCATGATATATTATCGTCAAATATTTTGACAAAATGTAATTTCGACATACTGAACTCTCGGAAAGACTTAGGTTATTCAAACCCTAACCCTTAGGCTTTCGTTAGGTGAATAGTGCTTATTTCGTCTTTTTCCCCAGAAATATTTTGTTCCCGGAAAATTTTATTTTCGTCTTGAAAATTCTTACTCATTCAGTCTAGCTCGTAGCTAGAATCCTCTCGTATGATAATCATCCTAGGTTTTAGAACGATTAATAAACACATAACACATAATATTATTAATAAAAATTCATTTTATGAATAACTAATTCTTTAAATCTTAAATTCTGGATAATCCGATTTTTTGGGTTGTCACATAGTCGATCATTGTGAAGATAAATCGATGCCCATTACTATCTTTGGGCTCGATGGGTCCGATTACATCCATTCCCCACATTGAGAAGGGCCAAGGTGAACTCATATTATAGAGCTCTCTTGGAAGGACGTGGATAGCATTCCCATGAATTTGGCATTGATAGCACCTCTTGACGTGATCATCATAGTCAGCCTTGAGGGAGAGCTAGTAGTGCCGTATTCTATGGATCTTTTTGACAAATAGAGGGCCGCTTATGTGTGGGCCACATACTACACCATGTATTTCATCCATGAGCCTCTGAGCTTGGTCTTTGTCCAGACATCCGAGGAGACTTAATTCTGCATCTCTTTTGTAGATTGCATCTCCGCTTAGGTAAAATTTCATAGCTAGTCAATGAATCCGCCTTCTTTCAGTCTGGATCGCCTCAGTGGGTGTAGATTCATCTCGCAAATACTCCTTGATATGTTGATACCTGGGGTGTTGGACGGGAGGTAGCTCATACGAAACTTCTCCAATGTAATTCCCATAGGCTGGAGCCTTTTGCAAGGAAAATGTGATGCTTGGCATGTTTTCCTTGTCAGGTATGTTGATCAAGGAGGCCAAAGTTTCTAGCGCTTCTGCAAAGTCATTCCTATTTCGAGGAATGTGGAGGAAGTTTATCTCTTAGAACTCCGAAGCCATCTGGATAACTTGCCAATGGTAAGGAAACAAATGTAGTTCTTTGGTGTGATAGATTCCCATGGGTTGTCTGATCACCAATTTAGAATCCCCAAAGACAGTTAACCGCCTGATGCCAAGTTTTAGCCCCATGATACATCCTTCATACTCAACTGTGTTATTGGTGCTGACAAACTGCAATTTGACGGCGACGGGATACTGCTTTTGTGATGACCCGAGAATTTAGAAAATTATTTAAATCTTAAATGATGAATTAGAGATCAAATAATAGGCCTAGACAGAAAATATGTGCATGGATTTGACATTTTTGGGAAGGAATTTTGACGATTTCAAAATTTTGTGAAGAATCTTGATGAATTATTCAGGATTAAGTGTATGTGTATATGTACTGTGAATATGGTATTATATGTGTACAAAATGTGGTTAAGGGTCAAGGGTTGACCAGATAAACTATATATGTGACAAACCCTAAGTATATATTCAGAACGCCAATGTTCAGTTAGAAAAATTATTACGATTTATATGAAACCCTAGAAACCGGTTCTGGAAACCCTAATTTTAGTTTCTGGAATTTAAAACCCTAATTGGTAATTAGGTAATTTTAATTTTAATTAGGAATCGTTAATCTTAATTAGCAAGCTTGAAAATGATTAGTAAACTTTAATATAATTAGAAAATATTAATTATAAATTTGAAAGCTTAATTTTCCATTTTTAATATCTTAATTTGGAAATGCTAAATTTAATTTTTGAAACCTTAGGGTTAAACCCTAAGGGTTGTAGCAAATGTCTAAAGTGCCATTAAAATTAAATGCCAAATGACCAAAATACCCTTTTCTTAAAATTTTAAGCAAAAGATAGGGCAAATCTTGGTGACTCATCTTTTTGGATATCAACATGTGCCTTAAATCTTTCCATATCTGATCTATGTGCCACCTAGCAACATTGGATGCAATGAATCAAAATTTTAAAACTTAAAACTTAAGTAAAGTAACTTACTTTATTTATCATTTTTCTCCAAGACTTTCTCTCTCTAAAATTTGAAAATGTAGAGTGAGAGTTTGTAAAGAGTTAAGCTAAAATCTTGTTTTAGAATACCAAGATCAGATCACAAGGATCAGATTCAAGATCAAGAATTAGAAAGGTATAAAAACCCTAAACTTTCTAGATCTTCAAGATTTTTGTTAATGTTGTTGTTTGTTGGTTAGATATGTGTTAGATGGTGTTACTTAGTGATCTAGGTTGTTAGATCAAGGATCTATAACATCTAGATGCACGATTTTGAAGTTTTTAGAAATCTGGGAAAAAGTTGGAAAAGTGGCCTAACAGTCATATGTCAGTGCCTTTAGATTCTTCTGTGTTAATGATTTGTGGTGTCTGAAGTTTTATATGTGTAGTATGCCATGAAGGCTTTAATCTGGAACTAGAATAAAGGTCATATCATATCTAGATTTCATGTTAGAAGCAGTCAAACCTCATTGACCGAAAATGATTTCTATTTCTGGGCAGCCCAAATTTTGCTACTGTTTATGGCTTAGTCCGTGTTAGTGCTTTAATCTTGTAGCCGGACATGAGGACTACTCATCCATGCTTTCTGTGATGCCCCCAAATTCGGTTATCTTCCAACCCGACATATGGTGCTGCACGGTACTCTTAACTATACAATCATTCCATTGAAAACACAACATAATGAATGTAATTACTATCTTCTTATTTCAATCAAAGTGAAATCCTTTCCCAGGTTCATAAACTGATTACATCATTCGTTGTTCGTAAGTATAATACATACAATCATACTAATCTATTACAAGATGGTTAACTATCCATCTTAGCCTTGCCTTTATTTCTCTTAGAATTCTTAGTATGCTCGGCTTTAACTGCAATCATATAATTTACGCAAGAAGTAAGCATAACAAGCTCAGCAAGTCTAACAAAAAATAATATCAATACCACATTCATGAATTATATGAAAATCTTCCATAACTGAACAAATAGTCATGAAGTATTACGAAACATTAGTACTTAACAATTCATAACATCAATTCCCAAAGTATATAATAGTTTAGGAATTACGAACCTACCGAAAGACCATGAACAATATCTTTCTGCTTTTCATACTTGAAAAGGATATCACAACACTAAGGTCAGACATCCGACATTTCTTACGAGCACTTCTAGGTGATCACTATAGTACTTTGCGTTGATCAACATTCATATGTTAAACGCATTTACGCTTAAGTTTTGGCAAACTCGCGTGCCCATCGAATAATCGATGAAAAATACTTTTGTTTGTTCATAAACAAACTTACCTTTGAATCCGTACCAAATACTTGGCATAGGATAACGTTATCATTTCTATATAGAAAGATATGTATACAAATCAATCTATCTCTTACGAATAGTCTAGCCGAGTTAAAACTGGCATCGACCCTTTCCTTAAAATCATTCATGCAACTCATTACAATGACTCACAGAAAACTCGACTAACACAAAGGTTAGACAAGCATTTAAGAAAACTTGCCTTCAAGCGTCTTCAAATAATTTATTCGACTATTCTCAGCCTTTACAGAATCTACATGATATATTCACATAGCACACTGTAATTAGCTACCAAACAATCAATCACATTGTTTCTACCAACTTCATTCTCTTCTATGTCTTAGTTGACTTTATTTCATTAATATGGTCAATTCATCTTACTACCCTTCATCACGGCTTGATAACGATCTTACGTTATTAACCGGACTCGATCATCATTGGTGAAGTACCAATGTCGATTACCGTTCATGGTTTATTTATTAACACTTCTTGTTCTTCGTTACCATACTAACAACTGGCTTCAATTCCTAAGTTCATCACCATATACACTAGTATATGTAACAAGAATAGTTTTAGTATGTTCATTAAGTATTTAAACTTCTCTTATATTGGTCTTGAAACAATTGAATTCAAAACCTAACTTCTCTAACAACTCCCCGCCTTTTCAATGCCACATGGCATCTATAACTAACATTAATAGCGTCATACTTTCAGGTTCTGATACCTAAGCCCCAGTCTCAGTGATATGGCGCGAAACCTATACCTATAAATGGCGCTGCAGCACCACTCTTCAGTAGGTCATTACACTATGCACGGAGCTGGGCGCGGCGGCAAACCTCAGCACCAGAAAATTTTTATAGATAAAAATTTTAGTGAATTTCTCGGCTTCATAACTTCGTCGTTATAAGTCTGATTTGGTCTGTTCAAAATCCTACAACTCATAAATTATATACTCTACGTGTTCTTATAAGAATTTTACAATTTCGAATCCGTTAACTCAAAATTCACTTCTAAGTTCATTATCGAGCGTTCGTTAAATGCTTTCGAGCATTCAATACTCGTTTTCTTCGTTCTAAGTCAGAATCCGACGATTCTTGAGTCCACGACTCTTAAATACCCTATCCCATGTGTTGACATTGAAAACTAACGTTTTCAAGTCTCACGACAACTTTCGACTATTAATCCGGAATTTCTACGTTTTCGACGTTTAACGTCTAATTCCATAAAATTCGCCATAACTTCGTTACTAGTTTTCTATATGCCAAATCAAATGGAACACTCCATTGATTTCATATCTACATCCTACCCAAGCAAGATGCACATATTCTAATAGTGATGGTGTCCAATTTGTCCATCAACAACCATGTTCATAAATTAATATTTCCTACGATTTAAACTTACGTAAACCCTTACGATTTTCATTTACACATGACTTATAAAGGTTTTACATATTACAAGCCATCCTTATTCCTCCATAAGAGACATGCTCCACCAATCTTTGATTCTTCATAACAAAAAAATCAAATGGGATGGAAAATTATTATTAATGGAATATTACCTTCCCGATCTTTATGTTCTTGCTAAAATCTCTAATGAAAAGCTTCAAAGTGAGATGATTGCTTATGTCTAGCTCTTTCTCTCTCTCAATATAAGTTGGATGATCTCTTGGAAACCACCAAATGACCACATATGCCTTCTATTTATAGGAAACTCAAATGGAGGGATTTTTGATCAATTCTCCCCACCTCCTTACAATTCACTACTTCATCACCAAGTAAAATAATTGGTGATCAAGTAGTTCACTTTACTTGGCCACCAAGTGGCTGGCCCACATGCCCATGGGTCATCCCCGTGGGTTGACCCATGGGTTTTACCCATTCGGTGACCCGTCGGTTCGATCCACGGTTCGGTTTCTTGGATCGGGCTTAATTAAACATAACGTTGGGCCTTGATTACTCAATTACTTGGGCTTGGTATAATCCAAATCCAGTTAGATCATATTAAGTCCTTAAACTCTATGTCCATAACATCAATCGTATTCTACACGTATCATTCATGTATTCACTTCGTATAATACTAATACAATATTCATATTATATGCCATATTAAATTCTCATACTCTACTCGTATACTAATTAGTATCACACTTGTATAACGTACACATAATAATAATAATTCATTATACGTCTCTCATTTCCTTCACGGAAATCATTCTTCTCAACCCTTAGGTTTTAAGTCCGTAGGCAAAAACTTCGTTTGCCATAAATGAAATATTATTAAATATTCCATCTCGTCTTCATATTCTATCATTACGCGTTTCTCGGAATTTCAACCTTAATCCTCGAGCACAAACGGATGAATAGTGTTTTTACAGAAATTTCTCAGAAAACTTTTATTTTTGTCTTGGAAATTCAACACAATTAATTCTAGCACAAAGCCAGAATACTAACCACATCCGCACATTCTAGGTCATAGAACGATCTTCACATAGCTTACTCACCTAAATAATCAATTAAATTCTTTTAATTCACATAATCAAATAAAAATTTAATTCTCATATAAATTCGATTTTCTCGGGCGTTACATTCTCCTCCTTATAAGGATTCTGTCCCTAGAATCTCGCCTATAATTACATAAACAAATGAGGAAAATTTTCCTTCATTTTACTTTCGAGTTCCCACGTTGCTTCTTCAGCATTGTTGTTTCTCCATATTACTTTCACCGATGGTATTATCTTATTTCTCCAAATTTGTTCCTTCTTATCAACAATTTGAACTGGAAGTTCTTCATACGATAAATCTTTCTCTATCTTAATAGATTCATACTCTATTACGTGTTTATAGTCCGGCTTATAGGGACGCAACACAGACATGTGAAACACATTGTGTACACATTCTATTTCTGGAGGTAAGGCTACTTCATAAGCTACCTCTCATACCCTTCTTAAAATCTCAAAAGGTCCTATAAACCTTGGACTTAACTTTCCTTTCTTTCCAAAACGTATCATCCCTTTCCAAGGCGATACTCTCAGAAAGATATAAGACCCTACATCAAATTCTCTTTTTTCACTGTGAGGATCGACATACTTCTTTTGCCTATCTTGAGCCGCTACCAACTGATTACGTATTAGCTTTACCATGTTCGTCGTCTGTTTTACCAATTTAGGTCCCAACATCCGATGTTCACACACTTCATCCCAACACAGTGGAGTCCTACACTTCCTTCCATACAATGCTTCGTAAGGCGGCATGCCTATACTAGCGTGAAAGCTATTATTGTACGCAAATTCCACCAACGGTAGATGGTCGTCCCAACTCCCTTTGAAATCCATAACGCAAGATCTTAATATATCTTCAAGCGTTTGAATTGTCCATTCACTTTGTCCATCCATCTGAGGATGATATGCCGTACTCAATCTCAACTACGTTCCCATTTGCTCTTGCAAACTTCTCCAAAAGTTCGATGTGAATCGTGGATCACGATCTGACACAATCAAAACAGGTACTCCATGTCTCGAAATAATTTCCTTGACATAAAGCTTAGCTAATTGGTCCAGGTTATACCTAACTCTTATTGGTAGAAAATGAGCCAATTTCGTCAATCGATCCACTATCACCCAAATAGCATCATATCCTTTACTTGTTGTTGGAAGTCCCACCACAAAGTCCATTGTTATGTGCTCCCATTTCCACTCCGAAATTTCTAATGATTGCAACAACCCACTAGGTCATTGGTGTTCAGCCTTAACCCTTTGACAAGTTAAGCACCTACTAACATATTCTGCTATCTCCCTTTTCATATTCTACTAAAAAGTTACGATGAAGGTCTTAATACATCTTCAGATTATCGGATATATCGAGTACCTCGAACTATGGGCCTCACTCATTATCTTCTCCTTCAATTCAGAATTATTTGGAACCCAAATTCTTCCTTCAAAACGAAGTAATCCCTCCTTATCAAGGTTATACTTAGTCTTTTCTCCATCTTCTATCCTCTTCTTCATATGCTCGCATTCCTCGTTGCTCAATTGCACTTCCTTAACACGTTCCACTATGGTCGATTTATTCTCCATGGAAAATAACATTTCCCCTGCTTCATTTGGTAATTTAACCTCTAACTCCATTTTTGCCATCGTTGTTACTAACTCATTCTAAGTTGTTAACATTGACAGTTTCTCTCTACCCTTCCTACTTAGCGCATTGGCAACTACGTTTGATTTCCCTGGATGATATAAGATATCGCAGTCATAATCTTTTATTGGTTCCAACCACCTTCTCTGCCTCATATTCAACTCCTTCTGTGTGAAGATATATTTCAAACTTTTATGGTCCGTGTATATCTCACACTTCTCACCGTATAGATAATGCCTCCATATCTTTAAGGTAAAAACTACAGCTGCCAATTCTAGATCATGAGTAGGATATGCCTTCTCATAATCCTTTAATTGACGTGACGCATACGCAATGACCTTGCCATGCTGCATGAGCACGCAACCCAGTCCTCTATGTAAAGCATCGCTATACACTACAAAATTCCCTGTATCATCAGGCAAAGACAATATAGGTGCCTCACTTAACCTCTTCTTTAGTTCCTGAAAACTGTTCTCACATTTTTCAGGCCACATATACTTCACCGACTTCCTCGTCAAATTCATCAGCGTAGTAGCTATTTTAGAAAAGTCCTGAATGAACCTTCTATAGTATCCCGCTAACCCCAGAAAACTGAGAACCTCAGTTGGCGTTTTTGGTTGCTCCCACTCATTTACTGCTTCTACTTTTGCTGGATCCACGGAAATGCCATCTTTATCAATAACATGTCCTAGAAACTACACACGTTCCAGCCAAAATTCACACTTTGTGAATTTCACATATAACTTTTCCTTCCGTAGTGTCTTCAATACTATCCTTAAATGTTCAGCATGATCTTCTAACGTCTTAGAATAGACTAGAATATCATCAATGAACACTACGACAAACTTGTCCAAATACTATTTGAACACTTTGTTCACCATGTCCATAAATGCGGCTGGTGCATTAGTCAACCCAAACGACATCACCAGAAACTCATAATGACCATAACGAGTTCTGAGTGTCGTCTTAGGTACATCCTTCTTCCTCACTTTTAACTGATGATACCCCATACACAATTCTATTTTAGAAAAATACTTTGCCCCTTTCAACTGATCAAATAGATCATCGATCCTAGGCAGCGGGTATTTATTCTTAATTGTTTACTTGTTCAACTCTCGATAGTCGATACAAAGTCGTAACGACCCATCCTTTTTCTTTACAAACAAAATCGGTGCTCCCTAAGGAGACACACTCGATTGAATGTACTTCATGTCTAATAGTTCTTATAATTGAACAATTAACTCCTTCATCTCAACTGGCGCCATCCGATATGGTGCCCTTGAAACTGGTGCCGTACCCGGTAACAGATTAATCACAAATTCGACTTCCCTATCCGGTGGAATACCTGGTAACTCCTCCAGAAATACATCCACGAACTCTTGAACTATAGGTATCTGGTCCAAGGATGTTCCCACTCTTTGGGTATCCACAACATGGCACAGATAACCTATACACCCCTTTCTTAACATTTTTCTAGCTTGTGTCATCTAAAGACAACAAGAGTGTCTCGGTGATTTACTACCGAAGAACACTTCCTTGGTTTTCTTTGAAAGCTGAAGGTTCACACTTTTCCTATGGCAATCTATTATAGCCTTATGATTAATCAACCAATCCATGCCAAGAATTACATCGAATTCTTTTAACCTTATCGGTACCAAATCTACCGATAATTTATTACCTCAAATATCTTACGCAACAATCCTTATGAATATGTTCAATGGGGATTATCTATTCGTTTGCTACCTTAACGTCTAAAGGTATTACTAACTTTTTAGGGATTAAACCTTGCCTCGCGCCGAGGCGCCAGACCTCAGCACCAGAAAATTTTTACAGATAAAAATTTTAGTGAATTTCTCGGCTTCATAACTTCTTCGTTATAAGTCTAATTTGGTTTGTTCAAAAGCCTACAACTCATAAATTACATACTCTACGCATTCATATAAGAATTTTACAATTCCAAATCCGTTAAGTCAAAATTAACTTCTAAGTTCAGTATCGAGCATTCGTTAAACGCTTTCGAGCGTTCAATACTCGTTTTCTTCGTTCTAAGTTGGAATCCGACGATTCTTGAGTCCACGACTCTTAAATACCATATCTCATGTGTTGAAATTGAAAACCAATGTTTTCAAGTCTCACGGCAACTTTCGACTACTAATCCGGAATTTCTACGTTTTCGACGTTTAACGTCTAATTCCGTAAAATTCGCCATAACTTCGTTACTAGTGTTCTATATACCAAATCAAATGGAACACTTCATTAATTTCATATCTACATCCTAACCAAGCAAGATACACATATTCTAATAATGATGGTGTTCAATTTGTCCATCAACAACCATGTTCATAAATCAATATTTCCTACGGTTTAAACTTACGTAAACCCTTACGATTTTCATTTACACATGACTTATAAAGGTTTTACATATTACAAGCCATCCTTATTCCTCCATAAGAGGCATGCTCCACCAATCTATGATTTTTCATAACAAAGAAATCAAAAGGGATGGAAAACTATTATTAATGGAATATTACCTTCCCGATCTTTGTGTTCTTGCTAAAATCTCTAATGAAAAGCTTCAATGTGAGATGATTATTGCTTATGTCTAGCTCTTTCTCTCTCTTAATATAAGTTGGATGATCTCTTGGAAACCACCAAATGACCACATATGCCTTCTATTTATAAGAAACTCAAATGGAGGGTTTTTTGGTCAATTCTCCCCACCTCCTTACTATTCACTACTTCATCACCAAGTAAAATACTTGGTGATCAAGTAGTTCACTTTACTTGGCCTCCAAGTGGCCGGCCCACATGCCCATTGGTCATCCCAATGGGTTGCCCCATGGGTTTTACCCATTCGGTGACCCATCGGTTCGATCCACGGTTCGGTTTCTTGGATCGGGCTTAATTAAACATAACGTTGGGCCTTGATTACTCAATTACTTGGGCTTGGTATAATCCAAATCAAATTAGATCATATTAAGTCCTTAAACTCTAAGTCTATAACACCAATCGTATTCTACACGTATCATTCACATATTCTCTTCGTATAATACTCGTACAATATTCGTATTATACGCCGTATTAAATTCTCATACTCTACTCGTATACTAATTAGTATCACACTCGTTTAACGTACGCATAATAATCATAATTCATTATACGTCTATCATTTCCTTCACGGAAATCATTCTTCTCAACCCTTAAGTTTTAAGTCCGCAAGCAAAAACTTCGTTTACTATAAATGAAATATTATTAAATATTCAATCTCGTCTTCATATTCTATCATTACGCGTTTCTCGGAATTTTAAACTTAATCCCCGAGCAGAAATGGATGAATAGTATTTTTACGGAAATTTCTCGGAAAACTTTTATTTTTGTCTTGGAAATTCAACACAATTAATTCTAGCACAAAGCCAGAATACTAACCATATCCGCACATTCTAGGTCATAGAACGACCTTCACATAGCTTACTCACATAAATAATAAATTAAATTCATTTAATTCACATAATAAAATAAAATTTTAATTCTCATATAAATCCGATTTTCTCGGGCGTTACACTTTCATATTACTCAGATCAGGACCCAAATGAAAATTTATCATGGTCAAACTAAGTTGACCGATCTACCGACATGAAGATTCTGGAAAACTAAGAATCTTCAAGAACTGTTTCCTGACCGGCCTAAATCTTCCTTTGATGTTGTTGGTAGACTGATCTGATGATATAGAGTTGTTCACTGACATCTCTACTACATATGTGAACCTTCATATCACACGAAGCAGATTTGGAGTCCAAGTTATAAGGATCGAAAGTAGGACCCTATAACTTTTCTTCATTTCTAGAAAACCCAAAAATGACGAATAGTCTCTGACAACATGTTTGATACCTTATATCTTCTTGGTATGATGCATTCTAGCCATGAAACATGTTTGGGGCTATAGTGTTACATAAATACTATAACGTGAATTTCATTTCAAACCCAGAAACGTATGGATCAAAGAGTTAAAACCGGTCAAACATACCCACTTGCTAACTGACTATGAGTTTCTGAGCATGTGCTCAAGAACACCTATATGACGATTTAAATAGCTATAGAATACTTTAGCGACATTTTACTTAGAAAATTAATTATTTTATTTAATAATTAGAGAAATTTAGTTTTAAATTATTAAAATACATAATAAATTACTAAAAATTATTTTAAAGCCTAAAAATGGGTTTTTAATTATTTTGAATATATTTCATAAATATTTAATATTTTTGAAATATTAAGAGTAATTAATTTATTTAATTATAATATTAAATAAATTACTTAAAAATAATTTTAATACTTGAAAAAAATCATGAAAATTATATTATGGTATAAGCAAATATTTTAAGTTATTTTCAATAACTTTTAATATTTTGTGATAAATTTCATTAATTAATTAATATTAATGGTAATTAATTTATTTAATAAATATATTAAATAAATTATGGAAAAATAGAATTAATGATTTAAAAATCATATAAAATGATTTAAGTGTTATAAAAATATTTGAAGTTATAAAATATAACTTTTGATATTTTGTCATGAAAAATATTAATATTTGAATATTAATAGCTATTATTGGATAATGAATTTAAAGGTTTAAAAATCATACAAATGTGATTTTATAGTATTAAAATACTTTGAGATATTATAAATATATTATAATATTATCACATGTATTTCATTAATATTTAATATTAAATAAATATTAATGATAATGGAATATTAATGGTATTTAAATTAGATAAATATGATATTAATGATAGAAAAATCATGAGAAATGATAATAATTATGTAAAAATTGTTATGAGACTTGGAAAATTATTTTGATTGATAATATAATTATCTAAGGTAATGTTGAAGTGTTTAGACAGAGTTTAATTGAACTTAAACTCGATAATTATCTGACTAGAGCGTCGTAGTAGTTTATGGGCTGATAGGGTTATGTGTTTAGGTTGTTCTATATATATATATAATAGTATTATATTATGATGATATTATTCTAATTTGTATATCGATATTATTTATATAGTAGGTCTTCAGACAAAGCTTAATAAATTGCATAACAGTAATCGATAGTACAGGCAAGTTCCTAACCTTGAACTTTTAATTATTGTGCTAGTTTTCTCTAAACTCGACCTCGAGTTGTTCATTCAATTATGCTTATGGCTAATCATTGCTGATTACCATGTCTACGATTTGTTGAATAGCTTTCTGTGCAAATAATGCATGTGTTCATCAGGTATGAGAGGCTGATCACATTCATTACCATCTAGCACTACAAAAAAATGGGCCTTTAGTAATGATTTTTCGGGCAACGACTTTATAAGTCGTTGCTAAAAGTATATGTTTAGCAATGAAATTTGTCCTTCGTTGCAGATTGTGTCAGGCTTTCACTTTTTGCAATGAAATTCATAAGTCGTTGCAAAAATTCGTTGCTAATTCATTGGCGGGAAAAAATTTCGTTAGAAATTTGTTGCAAAATCGGCCACTTGATTTTCCGTCATCGCGGGCAAAAAAGTTTTTTTGTTGCTAAAAATGGGGCTTTAGCAACGATTTTTCAGGCAACGAATTTATAAGTCGTTGCTAAAAGCATATTTTATACTGCTTTTTGCAAAAAAATTTATTTTCGTTGCATATTTATACAGCTTTTTGCAACGACTTTTAAAATGTTGCCTTAAACTAAGATAATCTCAATAAGTATATTTTTGTAACACTAATATTTAAACCACCTAACATCGTTTCTATGTATGTGAAGATGAGATAATACACTTTTTGGTCACTGTACTAGGAATTGTAATAATAATAATAATTGTAATAGTTATTATTGTAATAATAATAATAAATTTTAAATAATTAAAATAATAATAATAATTAAAATTTTAAATAATAATAAAATAATTATAATTATAATTATAATTATTATTATTATTATGGTACTAATCCTGCAAAGCCCATCAGTATTAAGACTGGAACAAATTACAAAAGATGATATATTTAGATATAAATTTCAACATAGATTTCTCAGCCATGAAATAAGTCATGCTGCTGCATGTCTGCATTTACCAATGTTAGAAACTAAAAAGTGTTCATAAGAAAATCTATGTTATTATTATTATTCAATTATTATTATTATTATTATTATTATTATTATTATTATTATTATTATTATTATTATTATTATTATTATAATAATAATAATAATAATTAAATAATTAAAATAATAATAATTATTATTAAAATAATAATAATAATTAAAATAATAATTAAAATTAAAATAAGAGTGATCCGACAAATTATATGTATTAAATGTCAATGTATATGAATATATGAATTGAAAAAATTAAAAGGACTCACACATCATTATGCTATCTTATTCATTAGAGTTTAGTTGTAATATGACTTTATTATGAAATTTAACGATAAATATATTGTTTTTCAAAAAAAACTAATTATAATTGTAGTGACTATTTTTAATCATTGAACTCTGGCAAATCTTTCTATTATAAATATTTGTTATTCGCTAATGTACTCATCTTTTTAATTTATTAGATTGATTCTTATACTTACGCATGGGTTTTTTTTGAATTTAAATTTAATTTGATCGAGTCCTATAACAATAAAAATAAAAATTTGTCAAAATATTAAATTTTATGAGAAAAACATTGATACCCACGTGACTAGTACAAAAAAAAAACAAAATAAATTTTGATTCAATGGTTAAAAAACTTTGAATGTAATTTTATATTTAGGGTATTTAATTTGTAAATCGCTTTATATTGTTTTAGGTATTTTAATTATTATTGTTATTATTGTTATTTTAAGTATTTAAAATTTATTATTATTAATAAAATAATAATTATTACAATTATTATTATTATTACAATTCCTAGTACAGTGGCCAAAAAGTGTATTATCTCATCTTCACATGCATAGAAACGATGCTAGGTGGTTTAAATATTAGTGTTATATAAATTTTAGCATGATAGGTAGTTGGTCTAATGGCTTTTGTTGGAATATAAGGTTTCTAGTGTGGAGATGTCTAGAGTTCAACACTCATGAGCAACATTTTCTTTAAATAATTTTTAAGCATGGCCAGCCCAGCTCCACGTTAGCAAAAATATGCACATTTAGCATTTCGTCCGTTTTTTCGGACGAAAATTAAAAATAATGACCATTTTGTAACATAAAAAAAGTTTCGGTAACCACAATGAAAACAGATGAATATTTTTAGTACTATTATTATAATAATAGTAATACTAATAATAAAAATAATACTAATTTGACAACAGCTGAATATTTTTAGTATTATTATTATAATAATAATAATTATAATAATACTAATAATTATAATAATAATAATAGTAATAATAATAGTAATTATAATAATAATAATAATACTAATTATAAAAATAATTATAATAATACTTATTATTATAATAGTAATAATAATTATTATTATAATAGTAATAATAATTATTATAATTATAATATTATTATAAATATAATAGTAATATTAATAAAATAATAATAATAATAATAATAATTATTATTATTATATTAATAATTATGATAATAGTAATAATTTATTTAGTTTAATGTGGAGATTTAAGATGGGAATATATATATATATATATATATATATATATATATATATATATATATATATACACTGTATTTATTATTTAGTAGGCTATGACGACGGGTTTTTTGGGCTATCGCGATTGTTCACCTATCGCTATAGCCTAAAAAATTGTCGCCATAGTCTACTATGTAATACACAACTGTGTACATACATTTATTTCATATATATATATATATATATATATATATATATATATCGAGCATTCTTTAATAATAAATATCAACCATCATTTCAGCTTATAACCAAACTCACGAAAATACCTTGTTTTAGTTATCCCAACAAGTAATGGCGAATTTTGTACTAAAGAATAACCTAATAGGTTATTAGGTTATTCTACATTAATCAATTAAAAGATTTAGCGAAGAACAAAGTTCTAAATCTAAAATAATATGTCTAGGTGTTGTTCAAAAATGTTGAAAGAAGTATACTTTCGCACACCACTTTACCTTCAAATGCATACATACCTATTAAATGGTACTTGAACATAAAAATCGAAAACTAAGCATGAAAATAACATATAAACCTCTCCTTCATCAAAATTGGGAACTAATGACAACAAAACAAATAATGGTAAGGAAAAAACAGAAATTACTTTGGAAGTGAGCCACAACTCGTCATTAAATTCCCCTGGGTTAGTTCCACAAGGAACAATTGCAGCAACTTTAGAAGTCAACTAATTAAATGTGTGCGATTGGGTGCCTTGATCAAAAACATTCATGTTGAGATCTTGAGGAGTTATAGCCCTAATTCCACATTCCCCTTCTACTAATCGCTTCCATGTTGTCTCCACGCCACAACCAAGTGGCGTAACCATTCCTAGACCTACAATTCATATATACATGTGTGTTGTATAACAATTCATCTATACATATATATATATATATATAGAGATATATATAGAAAATAAATAAATAAATAAGAAGAATTACCAGTGACGACAACACTTCGATGAGGGAGAACGGGAGGGGGTTTAAAGGATTCTGAAGATGACAAAAAATGATGAAGTTGAAGACAATAAGGGATGACTCTCCACAAATCGAGTAAGAACTTACTTTCAAATCGTTAAGGGAGGCGATGTCGTCGGTCGAAGAGCTATCGATGTGTTTGACGGATGAGTGATGACCGATGAAGAGCCACCGAAGGCGATGAGGGTCGAAGGAGGTGATGTCGTTGGCCGAAGGGAGATTGAGACTTGAGAGTTCGAGATCTAGGTTTGGGATGAGAGATTGAGACTTGAGGGTTTGAGATCTGGCCTCTGGGTAGACTGGGTTTGGGAATTTGAGAGAATGAGAATGAGTTACGACTTCACTACTTCAAACTCAGAGACAGACTCGGAGTGGGCTTACTTACTGGGCTGGCTGGCTAGATTCATATTATTAAGGATTTGTTCGGTGTTCGGTTACACCGAATAGCTTAAAAATAAAACCCGTATAAACTAACCGAAACCCGTAATATAATTCAGATATAACCGAATTGTTACAAATAATTGAATTATCAAAAAATTTCGGTAAAATTATTTCGGTTCGGTTCGGTAATTCGGTTATACCCATTTTTTGCTCAATCCTATATATATAGATGGTAATAGAATTTATCTAATACACAAAAATATCACAGCTAGGTTTCGAACCTAAGACCTATGGATTATTGGGCCATTAAGCTACCACTGAGCCATTCTAATTTATTAGTTAACTAAACTACCGCCGTAACTTGTAGCGGTAGACAATGTAGCACATGAGCAAATGAGGGGCAAATGAGTAATTTTTTATGTCGCTACAGCCTGTAGGAGTAGGAGGCAATCCATTTCAATCCGTGCCATCCAATTTTGATATAGATTATAGTTTTTGAAATAGTACCCGTGACAACCGATTGCCAAGAATGGGGGCCCATATATATAGTCGTGTATATTCTATTTGTGTGCAGTCTATCAAAACTGGGTCGTTTTGGCATATTTGTTTTTGATTTCTGATTTGGGAGACTAAAGTAATCTAATCTACTAAAGTGTAATTACTAAAGTAAGTGTAATTATTGTCGCTACAACTTGTAGCGGTAAGACTTTTATTTTTAAAATCTCAACCATTAATTATATTGATCAATGATGGAAGACGATGGAGATGATGGTTGTTAGAATAGTACTCCTAACAACCGGTTTCCATGAATTGGAACCCATATATATATATATATTAATAACTTATATTCAATAATTAATTAATAAGTCACATATATAAATTAATTATATATATATAGGTATTAGCTTGTTACAAATTTTGTACTTTCAAAATTTACTTGCGATAACATGAAAGCAATAACAATGGATAATATAATTTTATTATTAAAATGTGTTAGGTTCAATTAATTTAGAATTAATGAACTATACTTTAAAATTTATTATTTTTTCTTATTCTATTTATAATTGTAATTAGAACATTCATTTTAAAATTAAAATTTAGAATTTCAAAAATGATGAAAAGTTATTTCAATTGTAATTTAGATTATTGATTATTGTATTTATTAAAATAAATAAATTAACATTCATTCATTAATACTATAGTTTAAAACTCATTATTCTTTTTTATTTTAGCTACAGTTGTAATTAAAGTATTCATTTTAAAATTTAATATTTCAAAAATAATAAAAACTACTCAAATTATAATTTAAAACATTAATCATTATATTTATTAAAAATAATAAAATTAACATTCATTTATTAATAAATTTTACTTTAAAATTCATTATTTTTTATTCTGGTTATAGACTCATAGTTATAATAATATAACTTTTATCTTTTGTATCTAGATTTATAGATCTTCTTCTTCTAGGGCTGGATGGATATACTCCCAAAGTTTTGATGTGAAACCTCTCCTCCATCATTTCTGTGTCCATCTGTTTTCAAAATCCCGCCCCGGTCCACCAGCGGCGGCTACAAGTGCGGTGAATGGCTCTAGTCAAATAAGATATGGCTGGGTCGTCTCCGGGTCGTGTCGTGTAAAGATTGATGCGAGGTCCGACTGGAGGATCCCAACTCTGTTGACCTGTTCGCCGCTTCCTTTGTCAATCTCGGGCAGAGAGAGAATGTGGTCGAGTCTGTTCTCGATTCGTCGTGGTACTTCATGTTGAAGATCAAAGATGGGCAGGAAGCACACATTTGTGGGTTTAGGGTTTACGGAGCGAAATAAAGCGTTCGATTTCCACATAACATTGTCTTAGTGAGTGAAAAACCTCAATTGCACCTTATAATGGCGGTCTTTCTCTCTCCTCTACAGCTTCTACCTTCCTCTTCTAACCCCTTCACAACATTTCACCCCTTCCGATGTATTGCTTTAACACCCATCTTATTCAATTCTACCCATAATCGAAATATCATTAGAAGGAGCATAAGAATTTCTACTTCCTCCATTGTTGCGGCCAAAGCTACATCCACCTCTCCTTCCTTCATTTCTTCTAGAAAGGTAAAGCTTGAAACTGTCAACATTGCTGAAGACGTTACATAGGTTCTATTTTTACTTTCCATACTAGTAAAATTTAATCTTGTTTATTGTATAGCTAGTGCAGTTTCAATCTTATTTTAGAGGACTTTTTTCTTTCAATTTTGAAATGGGTTAGGGAAATTTATCTGGTTCAACTCTACTAATAGGAAGATGCAATTGTTTTAGACCTGAATTTGACATTCTATATTCTTTTGTTGAATTGGGAATTAGCTGTTTTACCCAGACTAACTGCCTGCTAGTTTATTGTTCCTATTATTTTTTTTGGTTTATGTTTGAAAGCTTGAACTAATTTGAGCATTTGTTACAAATTGATGTAGTTGATTGGGTGAACACCGATGATATATTTGAACAAAGTAACAAAAGGCTATGTGGCAAATGTGGCCCTCTGCCAGTAACAAATAGGAAGAATTGGACTTAGAATGGGACTGTAGTGAGTATTTCTTTGACTGAATGTGGCTAATTGAGGGAAGTTGGGTTGATATAGAAGAGGAATAGACGTGTATGGGGAGTTAGGGTTAGTGGGATGAAGTCCAGGAGTTATAGTCCAGGTTTTATGAATGGAATGCAGGTATGGTGCAATTTTAGCAGTACACAGTCTATGTTGTAAGCTTTTGTCAATTGCATGGAGCTCAATAAGTTCTAGTCTATTAACTTTTGTTCCTAATAATATGATTCGATTTGTCTTATGTTTGTAGATACCTGTTCGAACTAGCTCAGCACCTCCAAATTTGGATGAGCAGAAACGTGAGCAGGTTTATACATACTTTTCCTTTGTGGATGTTGATTGGATGGTAATGTTACCCAGTTTTAAAAATCATAAAAAAATAAATACATCAATTTGATTTGGCTCTATATGTGTGTGTCCCATCACTTATAGTTCATGTTGTGAACATTTTAAAGAATGTTGCACAACTGCCAGCCTGCTACAATTATGTTGGACCTAATGCTGTGTAATGGGGGGTTCAGCTACATGTAGGTGACAACTTTGGCTGCAGTGCCACATTGATTTAGCTGCTGATTTATTGTCTTATGTTAGTTACCTATATTAGTTTAAAATTATCCAAAAATATTTGTTGGTACTTAATTTCTTTTTCTATTTTTGTACAAGTTTTAGTGGCTAATTCATTTATCAATATTTTCATTGAGGAAATTGAACTTTTTTCTGGTGCCTCGTGTAGCTTGAGAAAATTGTAAGGCTCTTGTTGGAGCTGGAACCTGAGATGGATGATATATGGCATTATCTAAATATACAGGTGAGCAAATTTATAAATGCACTATGCTATTATCTTATTTTCTGGACAGTTTAGCATCTTTGTTAGTTTTTGAAGGTTCCAAGTTTGTTCACCTCTCTTGGAGGTCATCTCCTTCAATATTTACAAATTCAGTGCAAAACAAAAAAAATATACAAGATTTACTATTCCGAGGTAGACTGAAATTTTTAGGTGTTTTCTTTTGACACACTTCTACACCCTGTAGTGAGTTTACTATGCATTACCCTTGTGACATTCCTCTTAAGGGTGGCAACTTTATATATGCAAGGGGGTTTTCTATTCATCATGTGTTCAGACACATCACGGTAATAGCTTTTGCAACCTTAACTACCTTGGACAGCTGGACTTAATAAAGAAGTACCAAATAAGAAGAAATTTTAATTAGACTAATTGCTAGAGTTTTTTGCATGCTTAGATGAATCTCAAAAGGGAAAACACAATTACGATGTAACATCATGAATCTATATGACATTTTTGTTGTCTATATACCTTTTATTCACTTTATTAAAAATTTTATTGCAGGGGATCTTGGTCAGAGTTATGATTCGAATCAGACACTTAACAATTATGAACTAAATCCAATGAAAAGAAAAGATGTGTTATTTGTCAGGGATCTTTAATATGTTGATAACTACCCTAATCATGACAATACAAGGTAACTTTATTTATTTATAATAGTTTTTAATTTCTTGCAGTCTACAATAAATTTTTAGAAGTTTGTTTGTTTCTTAGCATAAATTCATCTTTGTTTAATCTACTACATATGGTAGAGTAAGTCAGTACTTGATATGTGTGCTTGTGCTACATCTATATATTACCTTAAATAAAATTACTAAAAAAGTTCCCAAACTTTATTTGAAAAGTATAATTTGTAACTGTTATAGTGTGGCAAAGATTCCGATGTGGAGTCTGAGGTTAAGCTGGTTTGTCTTCACTAAAGCTGTATATAAATAAAATTATCAACCAAAAATTGATTGCTTCTTGATATATATTAGGGCATTTTTTGTAAACTCATACACAATTGTCTAGCTTGTTATGTTGCAAAAGTATATGTATATGTCAACATTTATAGTCACACTGAAGGTTCATGAAATGGCCGATTAAGATTCCAATTTTTTCTTGTAACAGAGCAATCATATAGTCGCACTGAAGGTTCTTTTTCTATTTGAATTTGTAGCAAATGATATTGTGATTGCCTATTTGTCTTTTCTACTTATGAGCAATACGGTGTATATTAGTACCACATAACAACTCTATTATCTTTGTGTATTGATTTTGGCACTAAGTGCATCTGGTAACCTATTTGCTTCATTTTCCTGACTTGCTATTATTTTTAAATATGTGCAGGAAGACTGCTTCTACGACCTGCCTTACAATACTGGGTATCAAATTTACGTGCTACGTTTATGGAAGACAAGGGACAAAATTATAAAGTGTACTCTCTCTATATATGTAGATATATACTTTGATTGAAGAACTGTGGTAGCTTTAGATGGTTAATTGTAAAGATAATGAATGATTATGTAGTGGATGATTTTATTAAGATAATAATATTTTAGTTTTTATATTTTTGCCATTATTTCCTATGGGGACATTGAGCCACCCAGTACACACAAAAAGAATGTCAAAATTTGATTTAAGCAACAATATAATTCGCTACCAAAAAGCATTGAACAAGTTTTAATATAAAGAAACAATTTTTCATACATTTAGCAACAATTTTTTGTTGCTAATGGCATTAAAAATATAATATTTGCAAACTAAAAATTAACCTAATAACAACGGAGAGGATATTGTTGCTAATACTAACCTAAAAGGCAACATTTTTACTGTTGCAAATCATATCAACTTTCGTTGACATATAAAGAAACTACAACATATAATGTCGTTGCTAATCGATGACTTTCGTTGCTATTGAAAAATAACCAAAGAATAAACATTTTAGTTCTTAGATTCAAAGATAATGTCGTTGCCAAATAATATAATCAGCAACGAAAATCGTTGCCAAAAAGTTTACATTCCGCAACGAAAGCAAGCTTAGGCAACAATTTTCATAATTTACTGCAACGAAAAATGTCCTTGTAAAATTGTGTCAATTGCAACGAAAATGCATGGCCGTTGCAAAAAAAAAAGAGTTCATTTCGTTGCCAATTAGTAGGCTTTTGCAACGAAATGGGGTTTTTAGCAATGAAATTTTAATTATTTTGCAACAATACATTTTATTGCTAAAGGATCGATGTCTCTGTACGAAAGCCAAATTTCTTTGCAAAGTGTATTATTTTTGGCAAAGAAAAAAATACGTTCGTTGCGGAACAATTAGCAACGCTCATTGCGCAATGAAAGACACAACGACAGTAAAGTCATTGCCAAAAACCTTTAGCAACGAAATTTTACACCTTTAGCAATGAAACTCAGTTGTTGCTGAAGCCCCATTTTTTGTAGTTATAAATTGTTCATGTTCTTTCTTGACCATTCAATTCCTATTGACTTGGTCGTTCAGTTATAAAAGTTTGTTCATGCTAGTTCACAACTATATTGGTGAATGTTAGTCAGCTATTATTCAAATTCTTTCAATCATGATATATTCTCAAATAAATTTATACTTGTTGGGCAACCTTTTTGCTCACTCTTGCTATATCATGATAAACATTGCAGATTAAGACGAATACGTCGAATAAAAGGAAAAGATAAAGTCAAGTCCAACTTTGGATTATATGTAAAGATAAAGTTTTAAATAGTATTGTATATTAATGTTATTGAAAGCCAAATAAGTTATGAATTGTGTTTTAAGTGAAGGTTCTCGACCTTGGGGATTATGTGTAAGTTTATTGTATAAACAATTTATGTTTATATCTTCCGCAATTAGTTATAGAAATAGTATACCATATCTGTGGTGATTAGGACCCGAATTTGGGGCTTTTACAGCTTCCTCATACCGGATACTAGAACTGCTCCAGCCCCAGAACCTTCCATGTTTACAGCTCCATCAAAATACATTTTCCATGATTAGTGTGTATCATACTGACGGTGTTGCTACACTGTCATTACCCCTTCATCGAGGAAGTATGTTTCCAAGGGTTTTAAATCCCCTGAAGGTGCGGCGACCAGTTGATCCACAATTCCTTGACCTTTGATACACTTTTGCGTCACGTAGACGATGTCGAATTGTTGTAGGATCAACTTCCATCTGGACAGCCGACAATTCAACATGGATTTATTGAACACGTACTTGAGAGGATCCATGCGGGATATGAGATGAGTTGTGTGACCATGGAGGTAGTGTTGTAACCTCATGGAAGCCCATGCTAAAGCACAACAAGTCTTCTCAATCAAAGTGTACTTGTGTTCACTGCTGCTGAATCTTTTGTTGAGGTAGTAGATAGCTCACTCTTGGCCTCTATCATCTTTCTGTCCCAGCATGTAGCCCATGGCATTGTCATTAATAGACAGGTACATGAACAGGGGAACACCATCCCTGGGTGGTACCAAAACAGGAGCTTTAACCAGCTGTTCTTTGATTGTAAGGAAGGCTTTCTGACACTCATCATTCCATTTCATGGAGGAGTTCTTCCTTATCAACTTGAAGATAGGCTCACAGGTTACTATGAGATGGGAAATGAACCAGCTAATGAAGTTGATTCTTCCAAAAAATCCCCGTATTTCCTTCTATCTGAGGAATGGGCATTTCTGTAATGGCCAGGATTTTGGTGGGATCTAGCTCGATCCCATTGTGGATGACTAGGAATCCTAGTAACTTGTCTGATTTTACGCCAAAGGCGCACTTGGCTGGATTCAACTTCAAGTTGTTGTGACGCCCCAAAAATAGGTATACATCACCCATCTTGGGTCGCCAAATACATGGTACTAAATACAAATACAAACTTAATTATACAACATGAGCTGAGAGGTTTTACACGAATGTTGTCTTCTAGACAATATCCAAACTCAAATGGAGTCCTCATTACATTTATTGTCATGAATAGTACTTTGTGTATAGTACCGTATAAATGAATAGTACACATGGACAATAGTCTGACATGAAAAGCTTAAAATTTAACAAGAATGTGCAGAAAATATCCCTCTGAAACGATACTAGATGAAGCGCAAATTTCAAGGATATTCTACTAATTTCACGGAGTATAGAAGCAATACTTTAACAAAATGAAGGTATAATTAGGAATATGAGATGAAATAATATTACTCATATACTACAGAGTATGGAAGAAAATATTATTCCTTATGAATACTGAACAAAAATAATATCCCTTACCTCAGAAGAAGACTGGATACTAGAATAGTGAGGTACCAAACTTCTCTTCTTCTTTCTCTCTATAGCTTCTCTCTCTATAATTGCTCTTGTGAGTCTTAGTGAATTGGTGAGAATGAAAGAAGAATGAGTTTCTATTTATAGGAAAATATAGTTTCAATAATTGCACGTTTTGGGGCTCAAAATAATACAGTATAATACCTTCATCTTTTCCTTCATTTTTAATTTAGTCATGCAAGTATTATCAAACTTGCACCACCTCCCCTAATAGTACATCATGTGAATCAATAGTACATTCATGTGAATCAATAGTTATAAGCATGTGAATTAATAGCAATTAATTGCTCATTTATCCGATTAATTACCCGATTGGTCAATATATCCTCCAGACATCAATTATTATCGAAATAGATGTCGATTTCCACTAACACTAATAATCCCAACACAATGGAACTATCAATTTCATCTTTAATCAACACGAACTTATTCATCAATAATATTATAACTCACAATATTTAACAACCAGATCATTTCCAGGAAAGAGGGGGCTTTCTGATAAGGATATATCCCTATTGGCGCGCAATTAGGTGACCAAACCTCTCCTCGACAGAACTTTCTAGACATCGTCAATATTGCAAATAATAATATGAATAACTTTGTCGTCTCAATTATTGATTTAATAATATAAAATATTAATAATCTGACAATAATTGAATTAATATTATGAGTATAACTGAGTGACTTCTCACGTAAACATCAATAATCAATACCGTGTGCTACAATGCAACCACGTGTATTACTGTACTTTTACCATCGGGTAGTTCAATAGTTTAACGTTAAAACTTTCGCCGTTATTTTTATAAAAAGATAATTCTATCGTTTTCTAACTACGACAATACTTCCGTTGTGGGGTCCACCAATGATTGTGTCGTCGTACGAATATTCCCTGTTAAAACGAATATTCCCCGACCAATCGAATATTTTATAACAACTTGCTTACTCTGCAAAATTTGTAAATATTACCCACAACTATAACTTTATATCATATCCACACCATAATATTCAAAAATGTATTTCGAGAAAAATTATTCTTTATTCATAAAAGTTGGGGTCTTACAACCTCCCTTTCTTATGAAATTTTGCTCTCAAAATTGGGGTATGTACCTAGTATGTCGAAGAGGTGAGGATAGCTTGACTTCATTTCAGATTCTAACTCCCAGGTCATTTCCTCCACATCATGGTTTTTCCACAGAACTTTGACTTAAGGTATAACCTTGGAGCATTGAATATGATCTTTCATATCCAAGATTTTAACAGGTACCTCTTCATATGTTAAATCTTCCGCTATCTCTTCCGGTTCTAATTCAATAATGTGGTTCGGCTCTTTCACATATTTACGTAACATAGATATATGAAAAACGTTATGAACACAAGACATACTTGGCGGTAAGGCGAGTCTATAGGCCAAAGTTCCTACTCGATCGAGGATTACAAATGGGTAAATGAATCGAGGATTGAGCTTTCCTCTCTTTCCAAATCTCGTAACTCCTTTCCATGGAGCAACACGTAACAACACATGATCTCCAATATTGAATTCCACGTCCTTTCGTTGAAGATCAACATAACTCTTTTGTCGATCTTATGAGGTTTTTATATGTTGTCGGATCGTTTGAATCTTTTCCTTAGTCATATGTACCAACTCCGGTCCCAACAGCGTTGCTTCATCCACCTCATCCTAGCATACTGGAGAACGACACTTTCTTCCATACAATGCCTCAAATGGAGCTATGCCAATACTTGCTTAATAACTGTTGTTGTAGAAAAAATCCACCAATGGTAAGAACTTGTCCTAATTTCCTTTGAAGTCAAGGACACAGAGTCTTAATAAATCTTCAAGAGTTTGAATAGTCCTCTTCAATTACCCGTCCGTTTGAGGATGATATTCCGAACTAAATCGTAAATCCGTGCCCATAGCTTTTTGCAAACTAACCCAAAATCTTGAAGTGAATCTTGGGTCTCGATCATAAACTATGGATACTAGCATATCAAGCAATCTTACAATCTCATTTATGTACATAAGAGCAAGAGGTTCAAGTGTATAAGTTTCTCGTATCGGTAAGAAATGAGCAGACTTGGTCAATCTATCAACAATGACCCAAATCGCATTTATGCCTTGAGAAACCTTTGGAAGACCAGTAACGAAATCAATAGTAATGTGCTCCCACTTCTATTCTATAATTTCAAGTGGTTGCAATGGACCTTTTGACACTTGATGCTCCACATTGACTAGTTGACAAGTTAGACACCTTGAGATAAACCCCACTATCTCTCTCTTCATATTGCTCCACCAAAATGTATGTCGAAGATCACGATACATTTTGGTACTCCCAGGATGGATTGCAAACGGTGTGTTGTATGCCTCCATCATGATTTTATACTTCAAGTCAGAATCGTTAGGAACACAAAGTCTGGAGTTGACTCAAAGTATTCCTTCTTCATCGATTCTTGCTTTCAGAATAGCACCTTCTTGCACTTTCTTCCTCATACGCATCAACTCCAGGTCTGTAGCTTGAACAACGTTAACTTTATCGATAATGTTAGGTTTTCGTGAAAATCAAAGTAGCAATCAAATTGCAAAAGCGTAGCGGGCGAGATAAAATCGATTTTAAAATTTTTCACAAACCAATTACGGATCATCCTTTATGCATATTATTAATTAAGCGAAGAATAAGAAATTATGAAATCATACCCTTGTAGAAGCGAGCTTCCTCGTGCAGAGTTCACCTCCTACTTCTCATGATCTCCTTGAATCTCCGGGTAGATTCCTTCCTTTGATCAATGTAAGCCACCCAAGTGTGTGGCCTCTATAGGTGATCCACCAAGGAAGAGGAATTTTTCAAGAAGATGGGATGTTGGCTCAAACCCTAGTTTTTCTTATCTGAATAAGAAAAGGGGGTGTACTCTCCAACTCTTGGAATTACGTATATCTCATATCTAATATAAGACTCCTCTTATAAAGATATTATATAACCTATTTTAATTAAAATAAGGTATTATTTATTTAATTAAACTCTTTTAATTAAATGGGCTCCCCCAATCTATTAGGGATAATTAGTTAAACTCCTTTAACTAATTTTCTTTCTAATCCAATTAGGAATAAATGAGAGTACTAATATTAAATTAATTCCTAAACCTTTTAGAAATTAAAATAATAATAATTATAATAATATTAATAAGACTCCTCTTATTAATTTATATTTAATATTTCTAAAATATTAAATAATAAATATTAAGCTATTTAATTTATTCTATCACCATAGATTAAATTAAATATACTTAACATATTATTACAATTATGCCATTAACTTCTTAAATAATTATTCTTCCTTTTATGGTGTGACCCTTTAGGTTCTCCATATTAAACCCAGGTTGTGAATAAATCAATTAGAACAATTCTAATCTCATTTAAATAAATAAATTAAACAAATAATTTATTTAAATAAATAATATTTATTCTACAATAGGGATAAGCCTCCCTAGCGATCAACGACTTTCCGGATAATATAGATTTCAACATTAATCATAAAAGAACCTTTGAGTTAATAGTTCTGCAATACAATTCAATCCTTCCACCATACTATGTCCCAATTAAATATAAGACATGGAATTCTTGTCAAGTCTTATTTTATTTAATTATATGTATTTGATTCCTAAATGAACAACTCCTAATGAATGAAAATTAGAAACTACTTTCTAATTTCATTCCACCTTGGCCAAGGATTCCTGGGTTGTCATTTATCGAATCACATAGGACATCTCTCCTTTTTACTAGAAGTGGTAGATTCTTTATTGATCATTCATTATCTTCATATATAACTTATTACACCCAAGCATACCCTTTGATATACTCTAAGAGTCTTAAGGAATAAGTCAAAGTGTAATTCATTATTTATAAGATACTATGATGATCTCAAGTCTGAGATCATTTGTACTACTATCACTACGAGAATTCCTATTGACGGTAAGTAAAACTCCATTAGGAATTCCTTAGCGAGTCACGTTCGATGAACTTATTCTCTAATAAGCACCTACACACTTGCTTTAGTGTCTCCACACAAATGATCATGAGACCAATCATCCTCATCCAATGAAGCAGCAAAACAACGTATGTACCAATCTATCCGGATTCACTAATCCCCTATTTAGTAATCCAATGATTGGGAACTATTTTAGTTTTAAGCTTTCTAAGAATTTAGATCTCATTAGAATGATCATCATCATTATTCTAAAAGCGTTGCTTAAAACTATGGGTTTATCACATATTATTAAAAACGACACCATGTAGATAATAAATGCCTTTAATAAATAATTCTTTTATTAATAAATAAATAAGATTGATTACACGATATATATGCTTTATCATCATCATGATTGATTGGCTTGTATGCATAATACTTTCAATCTCCCACTTGCACTAAAAGCCAATCGTAGTGGTGGTATCTCATACCCATCTTCTCTAAGTGACGATCAAACTAACATTGTTGTTAGCGCTTTAGTAAATGGATCTGCAATATTGTCTTGAGAGTCCACACGCTCCGGGTGGCGTCTCCTCTTTCAATGATCTCTCGATCAAATGAAATCATGCCATGACGTGTTTGGATTTACGATGAGACACAGGGTTCCTTAACTTGCATGACTCTCGGTGTTGTCACGAAATAAAACCCTTTGGTCCTTTAATGCTAGGAACCACACCAAGTTCGGTAATGAACTTCTTCATCCAAACGACTTCTTTTGCGACTTCACTTGCGACTATGTACTCTGCCTCATCCTTTGAATCGACAAGCTGTTTGCTTTGCTTGGAACTTTTCAACTCAACTGCGCCTCGTTTAAGGTAAACACATACCGAAAGCAGTTCTTGTCATCTTGGTGCGTTTGAAAACTTGAGTCTGTGAAGCCCTCTGGTTTTAATTCGGACCCACCGTAAAAGAAATACATCCTTAGTTCTTCTTAAGTACTTTAGGATATTTTCACTTTGCCTTCGGTGTTCTTCTCTGGATTCGATGATATCTGCTTGTTACACTAAGTGCATGGCGACATCTGGTCTAGTACATATCATCTGGTATATGATAGATCCTATTCTTTGAAGCATAAGGAATCTTACTCATACGGTTTCTCTCTCGGTGTCTTTGGGGCTTGTTTCTTGGAGAGATGTATTCCATGGCTCATCGGCATGAGACCTCTTTTGGAATCTTCCATGCTAAACCTTTTTTGCATCATGTCGATGTCGTTCCTTGGGATAAGCCAAGCATCCTATTAGATCTATCTCTATAGATCTTTATCCCCAAAATATAGGATGCTTCTCCCAAGTCCTTCATGGAGAAGTGTTTAGATAACCAAATTTTAATTGTTTGCAGCATAGGAATATCATTCCCTATCAGTAATATATCATCAACATATAATACAAGGAATGAAATAGCGCTCCCACTAACCTTCTTGTACACACATGGTTCATCCTCATTTTTGATAAAATCAAACTTTTTGATTGTCTCATCAAAGCGGATGTTCCACCTACGAGAAGCTTGCTTTAATCCATAAATGGATCGTTGTAGCTTCTGAGACTTGATTTGTTCCAACCTTTGAAACAAATCCCTCTGGTTGTATGTCATATACACATCCTCCTCAAGTTTCCCATTGAGGAAGGCCGTTTTCACGTCCATCTGCGATTTACGTAGTCATGGTAAGGCTGCGATACATAAAGCAAAATCCGAATGGACTTGAGCATTACTCTTTTGGTGAGAAGGTTTAAATCATAGTCAACTCCTTGTCTTTGTTTGAAACCTTTTGCTACCCGATCGGACCTTATAGGTCTCTACCTTGCTTGTCTGCTCCAGGTCTTTCTTTTAAAGACCCATTTACACCCAATAGGCTTAATGCCTTGGTGGTGAGACCAAAGTCCATACTTGGTTCTCATACATGGAGTCCATCTCGGTTTCATGGCTTCTTGCCATTTCTCTGAGTCTTTACTACTCATAGCTTTTGTTAAGTAATTCAATGGATCATCATCATCTATGATCGTACCTCATTATCATCTTCTATGACAAGTCCATACCTGTCTGGTATCTTTGGTACTCTTCGATTCTGAATAGGGTGTGATGCGGAAGGAATCTCTACTTGATTAGGTACCTCACTTTGATCTGTAGTATTTTGTGGTTCTTGAACTTCTTCAAGATATATCTTACTCCATGACCCTTCAAGGATAAACTCCTTTTCCAAGAAGCGCGACATGTTTATAACAAACACCTTTTGATCGGTTGGATGATAGAAATAATATCCCGATGTTTCTTTAGGATATCCCACAAATCTACATTTATCGGATCTAGTCTGCGACTTATCGTTTTCAAACTTTTTGACATAAAATTTGGACAACCCCAAGTCTTAACATGCTTAAGATTTGGTTTCCTCCTATCCATAACTTTCATATGGGGTCTTGGGGGACGGATTTTGTAGGTACCTTGTTAAGTAGGTATCACGGTAGATTCTAGGCCATATCCCCGAAAGAAGCTGGAAGGTCGGTAAAAGCTCATCATAGATCGAACCATGTCCAACAATGTTCGATTTCTCCTTTCGAGATACACCATTCATTTGTGGCGTCCACGGTGGAGTCCATTGTGAGATTATACCATTTTCTTTGAGACAATTGAGAAACTCACCACTTAAGTATTCTCCTCCTCGATCGGATCGAAGAATCTTAATACTCTTACCGGTTTGCTTCTCAACTTCACTTCGAACTCTTTGAACTTTTCAAATGATTGATTTGTATTTCATTAAATACACATATCCAAATCTTGAGTGGTCGTCGGTGAATGTAATAAAATAAGAATACCCTCCTCGTGCGATTAGTTGTCATGGGTCCACATACATACATGTGTACCAACGCTAACAACTCTGTAACTCTTTCTCCTTTTCCACTAAAGGAGATTTAGTCATTACCCATGAGACAAGATTCACAAGTTGGATATGATTCATAATCGAGATAGCTCTAGGAGCCCATCTTTATCAACTTGGATAATCTTGTTTCATTAATATGACCAAGTCTACGATTGCCACATGAAGGTATAATTAACATCATCTCTTTTCCTTTTATTAGTTTGTTCGATTTGAAATATATTTTCATGCAAGTCAGTATATAAAAAGTCCATTTACTTAAATTACCACACCATATAAAACATTATCATTATAAATAGAACAAGCTGTTGTTCTTTATTATAATATTAAAACCATCCATATCCAATACGAGAGATAGAAATAATGTTTCTAATGATATTTGGAACAAAATAACAATTATTTAAATTAATGAACTTGCCGTAAGCGGTCTTTAAACAATAAGTCCCTACAACTAATGCGTGACCTTTGCTCCATTTCCCACTCGTGGGGCGACCTCATCCTTGTTCGACTTTTCTACTTGACCCGGTCCACGCATATTATTACATATGTGAGAACCACATCCGGTATCCAATACCCAGTAGAAGATTGACTTTCGGAAAAATTAATTTCAATCATAAACAAACCTTGATTAGGATTGAAGCTTCTCGAAGCTTCTTACGCTTTTGTTACGCAAGATAATCCTTGCGGTTCCTCTTCGATGACGACTTATTGCAATGGAAGCAAATTCCTTTGCTAAATTGGATCGAGTTTCTTTTGATCCTTCACTTTACGCCTTTCCCTTAGCCTTCTTGGATTTCTTCCTTTGGAAGATACCTTGGCCTCTTCCTTTTCTTGGAAGAATCATCCACCAAGTAAACATGGTTCTTCTTGGATGGGAAGTGACCTTGACGATTTTCAACATGTTAAGTAATTCGACAGGTGACATCCAACTTATTCATGTGAAAATTCACAACAAATTGTGAGAAGGTGTGCGGGAGTGACTGCAAGACTAAATCTTGACTCAACTCCCCATCCATGGCGAACCCAAAGTTGTCCAGATGTTCAATCAGATTGATCATCTTTAGGACATGAGTCTCAGCAGTAGTGCCCTCGGTCATCCGAGATCGGAAGAGCTCCTTAGATATTTCATATCTAGCGGTCCTACTTTGCTCACCATACAACTCTCCAAGGTGTAGTAGCATAGTAGGAGCATCCATGTTTTCATCTTGTGGCTTGAAGCTCGTTACTCGTGGATGCGAGCATGATGCGTTGAGCCACGAGATGCATCATCTTGCCCTTTGTTTAAAAGTAGCAATCTCTTCCTCGGAGGTGTCTCTGCGCAACTTTTTTGCGAATGCTGGTAATTTAGGACATAAGAAATCTTTTCGGCGATGAGAACAATTCTCGATTCCTTAACCATCCAGTGTAGTTCGGTCCGGTTAGGTTTGTTAGCATCAAGTATGTATGTGATGAAATTAGTGAATGTGACATTTTCAAAATTACGCATGTAAAAAGACAATATTTTAGCAAACATTCATTTATTAATTACCAAAATAAATTAGGTCTTATTTTATATTGGTATCTCCCACTATTTTTTCAAACTATATTACCCTCATATATATAGTTCGGCAAAAATCTAATTAAAGTTTTTGCTAGTGAGAATAAGGATCCCATTTCAAATATATATAGCCTTGTGGTGACCACAACAAACTATATATAAATAAATAGGTAGACAACTCCTTGTCAATTACATCAACATGTAACTCCTTATGTTTTGCCTCTTGGATTATTTTGATCAAGTGGTGACACATCCAGAATCAAAATTATCTAAGTTAAGTCCAACTTAGCACTTCCATATATTCAAAAAAGAAAAATATAAGCCCTTGTGGTGACACAACAAAACAATATTGTTCAATTTTCTTTATAAGCATCAAATGTGATAAATTAACATCTTAAATACTTAATACTTGCCTTGTGGTGACACAACAAACTCATATTAAATATTTAATACTCTATTAATTTTATCATGCTAGAAAGGCGACGTTCGATATTCTAAATATCTTTGAGCGCTTAAGACTTAATAAATAAAAACTTTGAGGGATTTGTTATTATTTGTCTCATCTTGTTTAAGCGTAGCATGCAAATATATATATAAAATACGCGTCGTATTATTAAACATCACGAAGCATGTTTGCATAATATATAATATATATATACTAGCATGCACATATAGAATACTATATTCTACGGATTGATTATGGACTTTTATTCTAGTTTGGTTCACTAGAGCCACCAAGTGAACCAAAAGGTCAAACCCTAGGGTGCGAGAATAAACATTTAAATATACACTATTACATTTAAACCCGGGCTCCATTACAAAGCGGGTCTTCAAGCGCTCCTTGATCTTGGTCTTGATTCTTCTAAAAATTCTAACTAATCCTATTACATTAAACTATTTAATTTAAATAGAAACCTTGATCGTGATCGAGGGAAATACATAGGAGAGAGATAGAATTTACATCGAAGAAAAAAACCGAAAAAAGGCGAGTCACGCAGACCCCATTTAATAAAACCCATTCATTCAAACATCCAACTAAAATAAATCCAATCATATTGGTCAATTGTCCATAATCAATCCCATTTATTATCATACATATCATCATATGTATCAATAAATTAAATCATTCCATATATATATGAGTATCATTTAATGGGCAATTTTATGTTGCATGAAATCCAATTTCAAGATTAAAATAAACTCTTTTATTTTAATTATAAAATTATTAAGATTAATATATATATATAACAATTATATATATATAATAATAATAAAAGTCCTACTTTTTTAAACAAGTTGGCCGGACCTGTTTTTTTTTTTTTTTTTTTTACAGCCACGGGCCCACATCAAAACCGGACTCAACAATGGAAATCCTGGACAATTAAGTATTTTATGTTTTAGACAAAACATATATTTACAATACTGCCACACGGATTCAACTTTTGACAAAAAAATCCATGTTCGGTCCAGTCAAAGAAAAATCTAGGAACATTCATGAAAGAAATTTTGCAGAACATTCATGTTCGGTCAATTTTCCATGTTCGGTCCAGTCAATATGGTTATATATATATATATAACAGCACCGGTCAATTAAAAAAAAATAATGATCTCTCAAGGTTGCTTCGGTCAACGTGTTGCTTCAGTCAACGTGTTCTTTTTTTTTTAATAACAGGAGACATGATTGCCGAAATTTACAAGGACATCCGTTTGCTGTTATTATATATATTTTCATTTTTTTAATAATAATTTTATACAACAAATTATGCCCAATAAATTATTCTAAATACATACCCATACATATATAGAATCAAAATAATTAATAATTCGCATAAAGTTTGGCTCATGATACCACTGTTAGGTTTTCGTGAAAATCAGAGTAGCAATCAAATTGCAAAAGCGTGGCGAGGCGAGATAAAATCAGATTTTAAAATTTTCACAAACCAATTACGGGATCATCTTTATACATATTATTAATTAAGCGAAGAATAAGAAATTATGAAATCATACCCTTGTAGAAACGAGCTTCCTCAGTGCGAGTTCACCCTCTTTCTCGCGATCTCCTTGAATCTCGGGTAGATTCCTTCCTTTGATCAATGTAAGCCACCCAAGTGTGTGGCCTCTATAGGTGATCCACCAAGGAAGAGAAATTTTTCAAGAAGAAGGGATTTGGCTCAAACCCTAGTTTTTCCTATCTGAATAAGAAAAGGGGTGTACTCTCCAACTCTTGGAATTACGTATATCTCATATCTAATATAAGACTCCTCTTATAAAGATATTATGTAACCCTATTTTAATTAAAATAAGGTATTATTTATTTAATTAAACTCTTTTAATTAAATGGGCTCCCTAATCTATTAGGGATAATTAGTTAAACTCCTTTAACTAATTTTTCTTTCTAATCCAATTAGGAATAAATGAGAGTACTAATATTAAATTAATTCCTAAACCTTTTAGAAATTAAAATAATAATAATTATAATAATATTAATAAGACTCCTCTTATTAATTTATATTTAATATTTCTAAAATATTAAATAATAAATATTAAGCTATTTAATTTATTCTATCACCATAGATTAAATTAAATATACTTAACATATTATTACAATTATGCCATTAACTTCTTAAATAATTATTCTTCCTTTTATGGTGTGACCCTTTAGGTTCTCCATATTAAACCCGGTTGTGAATAAATCAATTAGAACAATTCTAATCTCATTTAAATAAATAAATTAAACAAATAATTTATTTAAATAAATAATATTTATTCTACAATAGGGATAAGCCTCCTAGCGATCAACGACTTTCCGGATAATATAGATTTCAACATTAATCATAAAAGAACCTTTGAGTTAATAGTTCTGAAATGTGATTCAATCCTTCCACCATACTATGTCCCAATTAAATATAAGACATGGAATTCTTGTCAAGTCTTATTTTATTTAATTATATGTATTTCGATTCCTAAATGAACAACTCCTAATGAATGAAAATTAGAAACTACTTTCTAATTTCATTCCACCTTAACCAAGTTCACAGGTTGTCATTTATCGAATCACATAGGACATCTCTCCTTTTTTACTAGAAGTGGTAGATTCTTTATTGATCATTCATTATCTTCATACATAACTTATTACACCCAAGCATACCCTTTGATATACTCTAAGAGTCTTAAGGAATAAGTCAAAGTGTAATTCATTATTTATAAGATACTATGATGATCTCAAGTCTGAGATCATTTGTCTTACTATCACTACAGAATTCCTATTGACGAATAAAGTAAAACTCCATTAGGAATTCCTTAGCGAGTCACGTTCGATGAACTTATTCTCTAATAAGCACCTACATACTTGCTTTAGTGTCTCCACACAAATGATCATGAGACCAATCATCCTCATCGATGAAGCAAACAACGTATGTACCCAATCTATCCGGATTCACTAATCCCCTATTTAGTAATCCAATGATTGGGAACTATTTTAGTTTTAAGCTTTCTAAGAATTTAGATCTCATTAGAATGATCATCATCATTATTCTAAAAGCGTTGCTTAAAACTATGGGTTTATCACATATTATTAAAAAAAGACACCATGTAGATAATAAATGCCTTTAATAAATAATTCTTTTATTAATAAATAAATAAGATTGATTACACAATATATGCTTTATCATCATACATGATTGGCTTGTATGCATAATACTTTTTAAGTTATCGTGAGGCATAGGTTATGACTTTCCCATGTTGCATAAGAACACATCCTAAACTTTTGCCTGAAGCATCGCTGTATATGACAAATCCCTCCGAACCAGATGGTATTGTCAGAACAGGTGCTGAAATGAGTCTCATCTTGAGTTCTTGAAAACTCTTCTCACATTCCTCGCTCCAACCGAATTTTATATCTTTACGAGTTAGCTGAGTTAATGGAGTAGCGATTCGAGAAAAGCCTTCCACGAATCTCCGATAATAACTAGCTAAGCCCAGAAAGCTACGTATTTCGGTCACTGACTTAGGTTGCTCCCAACTTTGAATTGCTTCAATCTTTGTCGGGTCAACAGATATTCCATGATTTGATATCACGTCCCCAAGGAATGCTACTTCATCAAGCCAAAACTCGCATTTCTTCAACTTGGCATATAGCTTGTTTTCACGAAGCTTTTGGAGTATCAGCCTCAAGTGTTGCTCATGATCTTCACGGCTTTTGGAGAAAATGAGGATGTCATCAATAAAGACAACCACAAAGTGATCCAAATATTCCTTGAATAATCGGTTCATCATATCCATGAAGGCAGCAGAAGCATTAGTCAATCTAAAAGACATGACTAGGAATTCATAATGCCCGTACCTTGTTCTGAAAGAAGTCTTTGAAATGTCATCAACTTTAATCTTTAATTGATGATATCCAAAACGAAGATCGATCTTTGAAAAGAATTTGGCGCCTTGCAAATGGTCAAACAGATCATCAATATGAGGTAACGGGTGCCTATTTTTGATGGTGACATGATTCAACTCCCGATAATCAATACAAAGTCACATACTTCCATCTTTCTTCTTCACGAATAGAAAAGGAGCACCTCAAGGAGACATACTAGGAGGAATGAAACTAATGTCTAATAATTCCTGTAGTTGGGTTTTTAACTCCTGAAGTTCAATAGGAGCAAGTCAATATGGGGCTTTGGAAATGGGTTTTGTACCGGGTTCAAAGTCGATACAAAATTTAATTTCACGCTCTGGGGGTAGGCCAGGAAGTTCTTCAGGGAATACGTCAGGAAATTTATTAACAATAGAAATATCATTCAAATCTGACGTATTTTTATTTAAATCCATGACATGGACTAAGAAAGCTTGACATCCGTTTTTCAATAAATGAATAGCTTTATGGCTTGATATGACAGTGATTGACTTTAGTGGGTTGGTTGCTTGAATTCACATAATAGGTTGGTTAGGAATATGAAAGCTAATAACCTTACGAAAATAATTGATTTTAGTTTGCTGAGTAGTTAACCAATCAATCCCTAAAATCACATCAAATGCAAGTATTTTCAAAGAGATAAGATCGACAGGTAACATGCGGTTAATGTAAGACCCCGAATTTTATGAAATAAAAGTATTCAATTTTTCTTATAATTATTATTCAGTAGATGGTTAAATTGATAAGAAGTAAAGTTAAGGGTGATATATGAAATTTTTTCAAAATAACCAAGTGGCTATAAAATACTTATTTTTGTCGGGGAATATTCATTTGGCCGTGGAATATTCTTGTTGTCGGGGAGTATTTGTACGAAGGCGCAACCATTTGTGGACCCCATAACAGAATAACTGTCGGATGAAGAAAACGACAAGTTTTAGTTTTTATAAATAACGGCGTAATCGTTCACTGCTAACACTTGTTGGAATACACAGGGTTAAAATACAAGATGTCTGGCGTTGTTGCCTAAGACATGACACTTCATTATTGCAGATTTTTGAATTATTGATCCTTACGTAAGAAGGCACTACTCAATAATTGTTACTGTAATTACTGTTCAATATTTTATTTTATTGGTTCAATAATTCTGCATTGATATTTTATATTATTGTTGTTTCAATAATTTTCAACGCACAAAGATTTTCCCATTATCGATCAATAATTCATATTATTTGAATAATATTATTAGATAACATTATTGGCAATGTCTAGAAATTTCTGTCAAGGAGAGGGTTGGTCACCTAATTGCGCGTCAGTAAGGAGAAATCCTTATCGAAAAACCCTCTCTTTCTTGGGAACGGCCTGGTTGTAATAATTGTGATTCTGTAATATTATTTGTGAATAATTAATTAATGATTTATATTATAAGGAAATATTTATTTGATGCAGATATAAATGATGGATTTATTTAAGTGGTTATAAATGAAGGAATTAATGTTGAGGTGTTTTATCAGTATTTTTGTCGGAAAGGAGGTATTAAAAATCAAACAAGTGTTCTTGTGATATATTGCGTAAGTTATAATTTTTAATCCGACCGTTGGATCGTTGTGATTTTTGGATATGTTATACATATATAAGTTGAGTATATGTCCACAAATTTTGAACCGTTAAAAATGAATGTATGATTTGTTATAAATTTTAAGAGGTGACTGGTTCAGAAATTGTTGAAGTTTCAGAATTTATCATTTTGGTGAAAAATTATAGAATGCGTGGGCCCCACCCATGGTTGGTGAAGAAATGTGCTGAAATTCTAATTCAAATGTGGTGGGTGGCAATAGTAGCAGGTAAAGCCATCGTGTAGCAGCCAAGTCCGCTTTGCGTCTAACATTTTCTTTCCTATAAATAGAAATTTAAGTTAGAATTGAAAATCACACCAGAAACATAAGCTTTCTCTCTTTCTCTCTCTATATTATCAAGCGTATTTTATGAGTATTTAGATACTTTGAGAGTTTCTATTCAGTGAAAGGTTCCCTCGGCTTTACATTCCGGTCAGAAATACTGCTCTTTCGAGGTAAGGGATTGTAAGGGATTTTAAGGGTTATTATGTTTTTTAGTTTCGTAATTTTTTCGACCTTCAAAAATTCTGGAAAAATTTGAAATGATAATTTGATGAGTTTTCTTGATTGTGTCAAAAAATGGCAATTTTTGGATGTATAGATTAAGAGTTATGAATTTTATGGGAAAAAACTATTTTAAAAGTAAACCCTTATAACTCCTTGTGGTTAACTCCAAAATTGGTGAAATTATTATTTTGAGTACATGTATATAATAGCAGTATACTCTGTAAATTTCGGAATTTTTGGACAAAATTACAATTTATGATAAATGTCTACATATTCGGCAGTTTTGGCCATGTGAAAAATAGTAAATGAAATTTAAAAATTCTGAGAAAAATATATGTTCAATATGGGACTATATTCTGCTAAATCCGAGAAAAGAAAATTTGTTTGAACTGATTTGGTATTTTTCATGAGTTATGAGTAAATAAATTAAATATGTTATGTGAAGTAAGAAAATTGGAAAATATGATTTTATGGCTTGAGAATCATATATGAGGTATATGCAGATTTTTGATGAGGGTTTTGTTTATTGGTAATGAAATCTTATGAGTTTGGCATTTTAGGATGATTAAATGCATTAATTAATAAAGTGTAAATAATTAAAATAAATTGTTTATAAGTTTAAGAAATGATTAAAATATTATTGTAATATTAATAATATTAGATTATGAGATTATTAAGTGATTTATAACATTTGGATTAAGGTGTTGTAAATATTGATATGGATAGTATTGTGAAACTTTATCTTTTAGTGTCGGGGTTACTATTCACGAGTTACTATTCATGAGTTACTATTCACGAGTTACTATTCACGAGTTACTATTCACGACAAAATTGGTTTCTTTTTTTGACCAAATTATCGTTGATTTATGAATCCTACTCTTGAGATTTAAATCTATATGTTGATTATATTGTTTTTATTATCATATATAACATTTTTATAATCCTGGTGAAGAAATTTCTCTTTGACTTGAGTGTAAAGATGGGTAGATTATTGGTATGATCGTGACTATGGGTTTTCTTTGGCCAGTAGTGCAAAGATGAATTGTTGACTGGTATGATCATGACCATTGAATTTATAATTGAATATTTTTAGCTTAAGTGCAAAGGTGAATTGATCAACATAATTATAGTTATGATTTATATAAATTCTGAAATGATTGTATGTTTCTTTGATATATGAATATCTTTGGCCTGTAATGCAAAGATCAAATATTGATGAATATCTTTGGCCCGTAGTGTAAAGATACCCTGTTGTTGATTATCTTTGGCCTGTAGTGCAAAGATGAACTGTTGATGAATATCTTTGGCCCGTAGTGCAAAGATAACCTGTTGTTGAATATCTTTGGCATGTAGTGCAAAAATGAACTGTTGATGAATATCTTTGGCCCGTGGTGCAAAGATGAATTTAATAGTATGATTATGAACAAGAACTGTGATTTGGTATAACCATGATCTTTGATGTTTCAGGTAAAGACATGTGATGAAAATTATCTTCGTCCTGGATGAGAAGAGGAATTTAGAATTACAAACATGATTATGAGATATTCACATGATTGTGGACAGAAATTACTGACTGATGTTATAGGGTTAAAACATCGTTGGTGGACTTTTAACATGGAGGAGATAATAGACTTTATGGTCTATTTGACTCTTCTAATGGATTGCTCATTCCGCTGCAACTATGGTTGAAAAGTTTTATCATCTACCATATGTTCAAATCTCGATTTATTCTTGATGAAGGCTATTGATAATTTAATTATCTTTAGTCATGATATTCTTTACTGAGCTAGTTGTGCTCACCCTTTTGCTTCACAATTCCTTTCAGGTAATAAGAGTGTAGCTGGGTCGAGTGGGGATAATAAGGAAATAGGGTGATGCTCCGAGACTGTCGAAGTTTCTTAATACATTATAAAACGACATGACATACAATATATAATTGTATTGAGGACCTAAGATGTGTGTGTCGTATTTTATACGTCACTTAATAATTGATTTTGGTGAACAACAATAGGGTGATGAGAACCCGACCTTGAAAGCGTCAAAAGTGCACCGCGTTATGATGAAGAGAACAGAAATCTTCTCGTGTTACTTTGGAGACTTGAAATATTTACTGCTGTACTTTATATGGCATGTAATAATTTGAGTATGAATATTTTCGAATTATATATGTTACAATATTTGTATTGAAACTCATAGTATATATGGCGTTGTATTTTGCACGACAGTTGTAGTAATAAAGTTGTAGTTGTTTTCTGTACCATGTATTTGGCGACTCAGAATAGGTTGGATGGATTGGACCAATTTTGGGGGCGTTACATTTGGTAGCAGAGCTTAGGGATATGGTCTCTAGCGGAGATCTGGGATTAGAACTAGGAAGGGAGAGACGAGTAATATCCTTCGCTAGTGTGTGTCCTACCTAAGCTAAATTTTCTTACTTAAGTTGACAAATTGTGATATGTCAATTAACCTTTGTTTTGAAGCTGTATTCTAGAATGATATCTGAAATACAAGATATGAGCAATGGAGAAATCATGATGACAGGAAAGATGGAATCTGAAATGAAAGCAAGGTATTCTCAACTCTTTGAAATACCAGGTATATAAATTTCGGGGACGAAATTTCATAAGGAGAGGAGATTGTAAGACCCCGAATTTTATGAAATAAAAGTATTCAATTTTTCTTATAATTATTATTTAGTAGATGGTTAAATTGATAAGAAGTAAAGTTAAGGGTGATATATGAAATATTTTCAAAATAACCAAATGGCTATAAAATACCTGTTGTTGTCGGGGAATATTCATTTGGTCGTGGAATATTCTTGTTATCGGGGAATATTCGTATGATGGCGCAGCCATTTGTGGGCCCCATAATAAAATAACCGTCGGATGAAGAAAACGACAAGTTTGAGTTTTTATAAATAACGACGTAATCGTTACCGTTAACATTGTTGGAATACCTGAGTGTTAAAATACAATAATACGCGTTATTGCACAGTAGCACACTGTATTGCACAATATTTTTGAATTATTGATCCTTACGTTAGAAGGAACTACTCAATAATTGTTACAGTAATTACTGTTTAATATTTTATTTTATTGGTTCAATAATTGCTGCATTGATATTTTATATTATTGTTGTTTCAATAATTGTCACTGTACAACCATTATCAGATCAATAATTCATATTATTTGAATAATATTATTAGATAACATTATTGGCAATGTCTAAAAAGTTCTGTCAAGGAGAGGTTTGATCACCTAATTGCGCCCCAGTAAGGAGAAATCTTTATTGGAAAGCCCCCTCTTTCTTGGGAACGGCCTGGTTGTCATAATTGTGATTCTATAATATTATTTGTGAATAATTAATTAATGATTTATATTATAAGGAAATATTTATTTGATGCGAATATAAATGATGGATTTATTTATGTGGTTATAAATGAAGGAATTAATGTTGAGGTGTTTTATCAGTATTTTTGTCGGAAAGGAGGTATTAAAAATCAAACAAGTGTTCTTATGATATATTGCGTGAGTTATAATTTTTAATTCGACCGTTGGATCGTTGTGATTTGTGGATATGTTATACATATATAAGTTGAGTATATGTCCACAAATTTTGAACCGTTAAAAATGAACGTATGATTTGTTATGAATTTTAAGAGGTGACTAGTTCAGAAATTATTGAAGTTTCGGAATTTATCATTTTGGTGGAAAATTCTAGAATGTGTGGGCCCCACCTATGGTTGGTGAAGAAATGTGCTGAAATTCTAATTCAAATGTGGTGGGTGACAATAATAGCAGGTAAAGCCATCAGGTAGCAGGTCAAGTCTGCTTCGGCGTGCTAACATTTTCCTATAAATAGAGGGCTAAGTTAGAATTGAAAATCACACCAGAAACATAAGATTTCTCTCTTTCTCTCTCTATATTATCAAGCATATTTTGTGAGTATTTAGATACTTTGAGAGTTGCTATTCAGTGCAAGGTTCCTTCGGCTTTACATTCCGGTCAGAAATACTGCTCTTTCGAGGTAAGGGATTTTAAGGGTTATTATGTTTTTCAGTTTCATAATTTTTCCGACCTTCAAAAATTCTGGAAAAATTTAAAATGATAATTTGATGAGTTTTCTTGATTGTGTCCAAAAATGGCGATTTTTGGATGTATAGATTAAGAGTTATGAATTTTATGGGAAAAGACTATTTTAAAAGTAAACCCTTATAACTCCTTTTGGTTAACTCCAAAATTGGTGAAATTTTTATTTGGAGTACATGTATATTATAGCAAAGATACTCAGAAATTTGAATTTTAGACAAAATTACAATTTATGATAAATGTCTAAATATTCGGCAGTTTTGGCCATGTGAAAAATAGTAAATGAATTTTAAAAATTCTAAGAAAAATATATGTTTAATATGGGACTATATTCTGCTAAATCCCAGAAAAGAAAATTTCTTTGTACTGATTTGGTATTTTTCATGAAAATGGTCTAGTTATGAGTAAATGAATTAAATATGTTATGTGAAGTAAGAAAATTGAAAAATATGATTTTATGGCTTGAGAATCATATATGAGGTATATGCAGATTTTTGATGAGAGTTTTGGTTATTGGTGATGAAATTTTATGAGTTTGGCATTTTAGGATGATTAAATGCATTAATTAATAAAGTGTAAACAATTAAAATAAATTATTTATAAGTTTAAGAAATGATTAAAATATTATTGTAATATTAATAATATTTATGAGATTATTAAGTGATTTATAACATTTGGATTAAGGTGTTGTAAATATTGATATGGATAGTATTGTGAAACTTTATCTTTTAGTGTCGGGGTTACTATTTATGAGTTACTATTCACGAGTTACTATTTACGACAAAATTGGTTTCTTTTTTCTGACCAAACTATCGTTGATTTATGAATCATACTCTTGAGATTAAATCTATATGTTGATTATATTGTTTTTATTATCATATATAACATTTTATAATCCTGGTGAAGAAATTTCTCTTTGACTTGAGTGTAAAGATAGGTAGATTATTGGTATGATCGTGACTATGGATTCTCTTTGGCCAGTAGTGCAAAGATGAATTGTTGACTGGTATGATCATGACCATTGAATTTATAATTGAATATTTTTAGCTTAAGTGCAAAGGTGAATTGATCAACATGATTATAATTATGGTTTATATAAATTCTGAAATGATTGTATGTTTCTTTGATATATGAATATCTTTGGCCTGTAATGCAAAGATCAAATATTGATGAATATCTTTGGCCCGTAGTGTAAAGATACCCTATTGTTCATTATCTTTGGCCTGTAGTGCAAAGATGAACTGTTGATGAATATCTTTGGCCCGTAGTGCAAAGATAACCTGTTGTTGAATATCTTTGGCATGTAGTGCAAAAATGAACTGTTGATGAATATCTTTGGCCCGTGGTGCAAAGATGAATTTAATAGTATGATTATGAACAAGAACTGTGATTTGGTATAACCATGATCTTTGATGTTTCAGGTAAAGACATGTGATGAAAATTATCTTCGTCCTGGATGAGAAGAGGAATTTAGAATTATAAACACGATTATGAGTTATTCATATGATTGTGGACAGAAATTGTTGATTGATGTTACAAGGTTAAAACATCATTGGTGGACTTTTAACATGGAGGAGATAATAGATTTTATGGTTTATTTGACTCTTCTAATGGATTGCTCATTCTGCTGCAACTATGGTTGAAAATTTTTATCATCTACCATATGTTCTGAATCTCTGATTTATTACTGATGAAGGCTATTGATAATTTAATTATCTTTAGTCATGATATTCTTTACTGAGCTAGTTGTGCTCACCCTTTTGCTTCATAATTCCTTTCAGGTAATAAGAGTGTAGCTGGGTCGAGTGGGGATAATAAGGAAATAGGGTGATGCTACGAGACTGTCGAAGTTTCTCAATACATTATAAAACGGCATGACATGCAATATATAATTGTATTGAGGACCTAAGATGTGAGTATCGTATTTTATACGTCACTTAATAATTAATTTTGGTGAACAACAATAGGGTGATGAGAACCCGACCTTGTAAGCGTCAAAAGTGCACTGCGTTATAATGAAGAGAACAAAAATCTTCTCGTGTTCCTTTGGAGACTTGAAATATTTGCTGCTGTACTTTATATGACATGTAATAATTTGAGTATTAATATTTTCGTATTATATATGTTACAATATTTGTATTGAAACTCACAGTATATATGTCGTTGTATTTTGCACGACAGTTGTAGTAATAGAGTTGTAGTTATTTTCTGTACCATGTATTTGGCGACTCAGAATCGGTTGAATGGATTGGACCTATTTTGGGGGCGTTACAGTTACCAATTTGAATCAAACAAGACTTATAAACAGTGGATGTAATGAAGGTTTCTCCCAACGGAGTTTCAACAGATAAATCAAAGTCTAATTTCTCCAGAATTAAATTTAAACGTTGAGCACATGTAGGAGAAATAAAAGAATGGGTAGAACTGGTATCAAATAAGATATAGAATTCACTAGAGTTTATGATTATCTTACCCATGATCACCTCATTTGGATTCCTCGCTTTTGGGAGGTTACGACAAACGCTCTCCCTCAAACTACCGATTTTATCTTGTCTGGGACGGCCTTTTATGCCTCCATCCCAACTGGACTTGACATTGAAGTTTGACAAAATCGGGCTAGGTGACCTTCTTTTTCACAATTGTAACGTACTTTGGACTGCATCACGCAGTTTGGATTGATGTGTCCCTCCCTTCCGCATTTGAAGCATATGATCGGTGGTTGTTCTTCTTCTTTATCAATTGGTGCTGGTGCTGACGTCTTTTCATCATTGTTGAATCTCCTCTTTTTGAAATTTCCACTCCTATTGTCTTGGCCAAGATTACCACCGAAGTGGTTACCATTTCTGGTATGTTGATTACCTCCGCGTTTGTTGTCACCGCTTTGATGACTGCTACCACTGGTATTATCTACTTGTCGGCTGCTCACTCTTGGTTGGGTTGACTCATTATCGCGTTCCAATAACTGAGCCCTATTTACAACATCTGAATACAAACACAGTTTATGAGAGATAAGGTATTGACGTATCTTGGGTTTCAAACCTCTTAGAAACATCCGCGTCATTCTCTCCTCATTATCAACCAAGTGTGACGCAAACCGAGATAACTCGGCAAACTTAGCTTCATACTACGACATAGTCATATTGTTTTTCTCTAGTTTGATGAACTATACCTCCTTCATGTGATGAATACTTTCAGGAAAGTACTTGTTGTTGAACAGTTCTCGAAACTTCTCCCAAGACATCTTAAGTGCGGAAGGCTGAGTACGCTTTACAGATTCCCTCCAGTAATCTGCCTCTCCTCGCAACATGAAGGTGGCAAAGGGAACCTTTTGTTCTTCTGATAATCCTAAGACATCAAATATCTTTGTGATCTGCTTTATCCACGTCTTCGCCTTATGTGGTTTTGGCTCTCCCAAAAACTATAGTGGTCCTGGCTCCTTGAACTGCTCAGTAGTGACCGTCCGAGAATTGCCAGTGTTTCCACCTACATTTTGAACAGGAGTCGTTCTCGCCTGATGTTACATGAATTACATAAAGCCTCTGAACATCCCATCGTTCATCATTTGGTCAGTGTTGTTCTTTTCCTAAGGATTATTGCCTTCCTGATGCACATTATCCTGGGTATTGGTCGTTGGTGACTCAATGGTCTCATGTGCTTCATTGCTGATCTCAACATTTTCAGATGCCATTTTCAAACACTGCCACAAAACAAGGGTTCATTGACATGTCACATATTATCCCTATACTCTGACTGACCAATTAAATATCAAATAAACTTAGGCAGGTCATACTAGCGAAGGAATTCCCCGTCTCTCCCCTCCTAGTTTTTGTCTCACATCTCGGGAATGGATCATATCCCAAAGATTTGATATCAACTGTGACGTTCCCAAAATAGGTATACAGCACCCATCTTGGGTCGCCAAATACATGGTACTAAATACAAATACAAACTTAATTATACAACATGAGCTGAGAGTTTTTACATGAATATTGTCTTCTAGACAATATCCAAACTCAAATGGAGTCCTCATTACATTTATTCTCATGGATAGTACTCGTGAATAGTACTTCGTGAATAGTACTTTGTGAATAGTACCTATGAATAATACTTTGTGAATAGTACCGTATAAATAAATAGTACTCATGGATAGTACTCCAGCATGAATAGCTTAAAATTTAACAAGAATGTGTAGAAAATATCCTTGTGAAACAATACTAGATGAAGCGCAAATTTCAAGGATATTCTACTAATTTCACGGAGTATAGAAGCAATACTTTAACAAAATGAGGGTATAATTAGGAATATGAGATGAAATAATATTACTCATATACTAAAGAGTATGGAAGAAAATATTATTCCTTATGAATATTGAACAAAAATAAAATCCCTTACCTCAGAAGAAGACTAGATACTAGAATAGTGAGGTAGCGAACTTCTCTTCTTCTTTCTCTCTATATCTTCTCTCTCTATAATTGCTCTTGTGAGTCTTAGTGAATTGGTGAGAATGAAAGAAGAATGAGCTTCTATTTATAGTAAAATATAGTTTCAATAATTGCACGTTTTGGGGCTCAAAATACTACTGTATAATACCTTCATCTTTTCCTTCATTTTTAATTTAGTCATGCAAGTATTATCAAACTTGCACCACCTCCCCTAATAGTACATCATGTGAATCAATAGTTATAAGCATGTGAATTAATAGCAATTAATTGCTTATTTATCCGATTAATTACCCGATTAGTCAATATATCCTCCAGACATCAATTATTATCGAAATAGATGTCGATTTCCACTAACACTAATAATCCCAACATAATGGAACTATCAATTTAATCTTTAATCAACATGAACTTATTCATCATTAATATTATAACTCACAATATTTAACAATCAGATCATTCCTAGGAAAGAGGGGGCTTTCCGATAAGGATTTCTCCCTATTGGCGCACAATTAGGTGACCAAACCTCTCCTCGACAGAACTTTCTAAACATCGTCAATATTGCAAATAATAATATTAATAACTTTGTCGTCTCAATTATTGATTTAATAATATAAAATATTGATATTGTGACAATAAATGAATCAATAAGATGAGAGATATTATGCAGAATTACTGTAGCAATAATTGAGTATAACCGAGTGACTTCTCATGTAAGCATCAATAATCAATACCGTGTGCTACTATACAACCACGCGTATTACTGTACTTTTACCACCGGGTAGTTCAACAGTTTAACGGTAAAACTTTCGTCGTTATTTTTATAAAAAGATAATTATGTCGTTCTCTAACTATGACAATACTTTCATTGTGGGGTCCACCAATGATTGTGCCATCGTACAAATAATCCCTGTTAAAACGAATATTCCCCGACCAATCGATTATTTTATAACAACTTGCTTACTTTGCAGAATTTGTAAATATTACCCACAACTATAACATTATATCATATTCACACCATAATATTCAAAAATATATTTCGAGAAAAATTATTCTTTATTCATAAAAGTTAGGGTCTTACAGTTGTACTTACGCAACCTGTTGAAGAGCTTTCTGAGATGGTCTATATGGTCTTCTTCCCTTTGGGATTTGACAATGATGTCATCCACGTAGATCTCTATCTCTTTATGCATTAAGTCGTGAAAAAGAGCCATCATGGCCCACTGCTAAGTAGCTCCGGCATTGATGAGGCCGAATGACAACCGTCTATAGCAAAAGGTTCCCCAAGGCGTGATGAATGTAGTTTCTCATGATCCTCTTCAGCAACCATGATTTGATGGTATCCAGCAAAACAATCAGTAAAGGAGTACATGTTGTATTGAGCAGTATTGTCAATGAGAATGTGGATAAATGACACGGAAAAGTTATCCTTAAGGCAAGCTTTATTCAGATCCTAATAATCAACGTAAACTCGGACCTTTCCTCCCGGTTTAGGCACGGGGACTATGTTGGATAACCATTCAGGGTATGTAGACACCATGATGATGCCTGCTCGAAATTATTTCATAATTTCTTCTTTAACCTTTAAACTCCACTCAAGTTTTAATCGCCTGAGCTTCTACCTAACTAGCTTGAATCCCTCTTTAATGGGAAGGCGATGGATGACGATGTCAGTGGATAAACAAACCATGTCTTCGGGAGACCTTGCAAACACATCCTGGAATTGGGTTAATAGTGCAACCATGTCATTCCTTTTGTTTGGAGTTAGGTCCATACCAATCTGGATTAGCTTAGGGTTTTCTAAGGTTCCAAGATTGAATGAGGTGGTTTGATCAAGATTTGGTTTGGGTTTATCCTTAACCCATTCCTTGATCTCCTGTGGTATCTCAGTGTCCTCTTGTATTTCCATCAAGTCTGAGTTCAACTTTTCATCAAAGTTACAGTCCTTGTGGAGAAAAGGCACTTCATCAGCAAGTATAGGCACATCTAAAGTCAGGGTCCTAAAACAAAATATGATTTCACTTAATATATGAAATTATTCAATCATACAAAGTGTTAGCATGTATAGACAAAACAACTACTAATAATGTGCAGAAAAGTAACCAGTTATTTTTATCTACAAGGCAGAGGGAGTTTCTGCTCTTTTTACCCTTGTTGACAAATATAAGGAGTGATGCTTCAATTATCAAGGGTGAAATCCTGCTGGACAGCAGTGATAAAGGGGTTGTTATCGTCCTCCTTTTCCCGAATGATGACCATAATGTCTGGACAATCATCGTCTGGGGTGTCTCTATTTGTATTCTTATCATGGAAAATGATTCGTAGGTGAGACAATCTCCTGACAATGCCTTGTTTACGTCTTCGTTCCCTTTCTTCCACTTCAGGATCAGTAATCAAGACCTCTTTTTCTTTGACCGATATCGATTTGGGAAATAGCATAGCCATTACATGGGCAGTCACCTTTATCAGAGACTGTGACACCCCCAAATCCGGGTCTCTTCCAACCCGACAGATGGTGCTACACAGTACTACCATTCAAACATACATTCAATTGAAAAGTCTCCAATGAACGCATATGTCTTCTATATATTCAAAATAATATCACATTTCCCTAAGTTCTTTATAACACATTCATTCGTTCTTGTCATAATATTCAATATATTACAAATATTTACCTATACTATTACATAAGAATTCTAAGGGTTCGTCTTCACCTTGCCCTTATCCTTGTCGGAGCCTTCAGTTCGCTCGATCTTAGCTATATTCATATGGTTCAAGCAAGAGTGAGCATGACTAGCTCAACAAGTACAACATTTCTAATAAACAACATGCTTGAAACATAGGATACGTATATCTTCAATAACTGGACAATAGTTATGAAGTACTATCGATAATTCAAAATAACACTTCTTTTCATTCAAAACGTTTTACAACAACAATATTCAATAAAACATTAATTTCGGTCCAAGACCTTGAGCATTTCATAAGTTCTTTTAAAAAGGACATCCCGGTACTACGTCCGTAAGTCCGACATTACTTATGAGCACGTCGAGGTGATCAACCTATAGTACTCTATGTTGATCAACACTACATTCATTAAATGTGTATACGTTTAAGTTGTGGCAACCTCACGTGCCTGTCGTTAAACGACAAAAACATTTTTAGCATACTCGGTCTTCGATTGAAAACCACACTAATATAGCTCGGTAAACATTAATAATGCTTGACAGAATCATAATATAAGTCTAGCCGAAAGAATTGGCTTTGACTTCATCATTCAAGACTTCACGTGAGAGAATATATGAATTTCAAAGCTTGTCGGTGATTCGGAACAAGGGTTAGAATACTTGCCTTGAAATACAAGTGCTTCTTGATTATCACATGTACACTTTAAGTCTCTAAGTCTCTACAATATATTATCATATAACGTACCACATTAGGTCTTATATAATCAAGTAGGTATATTATTATATCGTACCCTTCATCTCAATCTAAATTCTGACTTAGATCTGTTATTATGGTTTATGGCTTTTCATTACTTCATTCACATTACGTTCACATTCAATTGGTTATTAACTTTAATCATCATACATAAGGTTTAAAAGTACCTTACAATATCTTATTAAATTTTTCAGTTTATTATTACTGAGTTACTGTTCAAGTTGTACTCATAAACATTCTTTACTGTCCACTTCCTAGGGTTGGCACTGTGGTGCCACCCATTACTCTTCAAGCCGCGTTGCGGCGCGAGTTAGCAATAGGTACAGACCGGACTTGATGCTGCAGCACGAGTCCTTACTCTTTAGGTCGCGTTACGGCGCGAGTTAGCAGTGTGCTCAGCCACTGTACTGGCGCTATGGCGCCACTCATTTGGCCTTGGGTTGGCGCCGCAGCGCCAACTCTGTGCCTCAGATAGTTTGCAAAATTTAAAAATTTTACGAAACTCCCGAACTCATAAATTCTTCGTTATAAGTCCGAATTGGCTCGTTCAAAAGCCTACAGTTCACAAATTACATAATCTATGCGGTCATGCAAGAATTTTATCTATTTGACTTCGTTTGCTAAAAATTCACATATTAGTTAATTTTCAACAAAAACGATAAACGTTCGTGAACATTCAACGCTCGTTTCTTCGTTCTAAGTCAGAATTCGGTCATTTTTGAGTCCACAACTCTATAATTCCAAATATGTCTTGTCTCCATCGAAAACCAACGTTTCTGACTTCAAACACAAAATACGACCTCCATTCCGAGAATTTCACGAATTCGACGATTATCGTCCAATCGTGTGAATTCCGGCGTAACTTCGTTACTAATGATTCTAAATAGATTTTAATCAACATATAAACATGTCAAGTTACTTATTACACCAACTTATTATCAAAGTAGGTTTTAACTTATTCTCATAGGTCAATGACTTATTCAACTTATGACCTACAAATTTACTTGCTTATAACTTAATATGGACTTAAGTCCTTTAATCAATGTTCTCATACCATATTTGAGTATACTAACATCATATGACAAATTCATCATAAGTTCTTAACTTATTTAGGTTCAAGTTACTTATTCCACTTATTCGGCTTAAGTTCATTCATCAATGACTTCTTATATGTTCTTAACATACAATCATACTTCTCTTATTACCCTACAATGATAGAGATGAATATATATTAGACAAGAGTCTTACCCTAGAAGCACTTGTACTTCTCTTCCTTGAAGATTTATCAAAGGTTGATTGACCTATTCTTGACTTATTTGAGCTTATTCTCTCTAACACTTAAGCACTTATCTTGATAGAAGTTGGATGAAATTTAATCAAGCAACAATTGAATTGTGGAGCTCTCTATTTATAGGCTTTGCAAAGTTAGGGTAGAATGGTCATTTAGGCCCTCCACCTCCTTAATCTAACCTCCTTACTATTCATTACTTTGGCCCTAAGTAAACTTGCTTATCACAACACGTATCCAAAGCTTGACCATCACATAAAGTTCTTGCCCACCAAGTTTACCCATGGGTTGCACCATGGATCCTATTTATCCAATGGATCATGACATTGGGCTTGCTTAATTAATCTAGCTAATTCTTATTGGGCTTGTATTACCTTAGTTGGACTCTTAATTAACAAACACTTGGGCTTGCATATCACTTTCCATTGGACTTCTACCAATATACTAATACTCCTAATAGTCCATTCCATTTAATTAAAAGCCTTATCATTATACCATATGTATAATTCTCGTATTCTAGTTTGTATATTAATTCGTAACATACTTTATTCCATTCTTCATACATACTAGTACACTAGTACGTATCATACAATCATTACACTTTCTTCTTAATATTTAATATTCCTAACGTTCTTAAATTTAAGTCCGCATGCAAAATATTGCGTTTTCCGTACTTATATTATTATTTCATAATCAATATCACCTCGATATTATAACGTTACGTATTTCTCGGAAGTTTAAAAATAATTCCTGAGCAGAAATCGATGAATAGTGTTTTTCAGAAAATTTCTCAGAAAACTTTTATTTTCGTTTTATAAATTCAAACACTTTAATTCTCCCACATAGTTAAAATACTACATCTTTCCAGCGTTTCTAGGTTATAGAACAACATTCATCTTACTAACACATAATAATAATAATAAATATTATTATTTTATTCATTATTAAAAGTATTTACAAATGTTCGATTTTTCTAAAGCGTTACAGTAGATCAGATATAGGCTCGTGGATCGTAGAGGTTGAGATAATCATCGTAATGGTCAAGATGAAGGAATTTGTTTATGCTTGTTAGGATTTCTGTGACTGGAGCTAGCCGAATAGCCTAATCTAGCTGTCCCTATTTAACTGGGAACTTGAGTTGGGTACTAAATGCCCTGATGATCTTTGCCCAACCACATCATTCGTCACATTACGGTCATGATTATACCGAATAATTCATATACATAATCATCAAGTCCATCTATGCACGTAAGCCAAAGATGACTTTAATCACAATATAAGCATGAGGATGATGACAATGAAATAATAATTCAATAAAACAAGTTCAAGGATAAATTTTAAAGATTTATAATTTAATTTATCCAGAAATCAATAACGTCCAAATTGTCAACATGATAATGCTTTGTAGAGTAAAATTCAAGAATAATATTCATGTATCAAAAATAATTTGGACATAAAAGAAATATATTTTTTGGGTGAATAGTACCCCGTGAATAGTACTTCGGGAATAGTACCCCGTGAATACTACCCCGACACGAAAAGTGTCCCGAATACCCGAGTGAATGATACTAGAGTGAATAGTGATCGGGTGAATAATAACCCGAGAATAGTAACTCGTGAATAGTACTCCGACACGAAAAGTGCCTCGAATACCTGAGTGAATAATACTAGAGTGAATAGTAACTGGGTGAATAGTAACCCATGAATAGTAACTCGTAAAAGAAAAATACCAAAAAAAATGATATTTCATGACGAGTACAAAAGAAATGATATCTCATATGAGTATAATAGAATATACAAAACTAGAAATGGATTTTCACTCGCCATGCGGTAGTCCACGTAGACAGATCATTTCCACAGTTTAATAAAGAATGAATACGAAAGATCATTCACTATGTATGCGGTAGTCCACACAGACAGGTTATTCCAACAGGATAATAAAGAATTGAATAACAAAAGAATTCACGGTGTATGCGATAGAATCGCATGCATAAAGTTATTCCAATGTAATAATAAAGAATGGAACTGGTCATGCGTAATCCGCATGCATGTGATATTCAAATGAATAATAAAGAATGGAACCAGTCAATGCGTAATCCAGATAGGCGTGATATTCTAACAGAATAATAAAGAATGGAACCAGGTCATGCGTAATCCGTACATACAGGATATTCCAACAGAATAATAAAGAATTGAATAATAGAAGAATTTCACTATGTATGCGGTACTTCACATAGACAGGTTATTAGAACATAATAATAAAGAATGGAATAACATAAGAATTTCACTATGTATGCGGTACTTCGCATAGACAGATTATTCCAACATAAAAAAAAGAATAGAATAACAGAAGATTTTCACCATATATGTGGTACTTTGTATAGACAGGTTATTTCAACATAATAATAAAGAATGGAATAACAGAAGAATTTCACCATGTATGCGGATTGCTTGTATGACAAAGTTATTCCAACATAATAATAAAGAATGGAATAATAGAAGGATTTCACCATGTATGCGGTACTTCGCATAGACAGGTTATTCCAACATAATTATAAAGAATGGAATAACAGAAGCTCTCTTCATGAATACGAAAGAAATAATACCCCTTACCTCAAAAGAAGACCGGATCTTTGGAATAGTGAGGTAGCGGACTTTCTTCTTCTTTCTCTTTATAATTTCTCTCTATAATAATTGCTCTATTGCTTTAGTGAATTGGTGAGAAATGAAGGAAGAATGAGCTTCTATTTATAGGAAAATATAGTTTCAATAATTGCACATTTTGGGGCTTGAAATATTGCAGTATAATACCTCCCTCCTTTTCTTCATTTTTAATTTAGTCCTGCAAGTATTATCAAACTTGCACCACTTCCCCTAATAGTAAATCATGTGAATCAATAGTAAATCATGTGAATCAATAGTTCTAGACATGTAAAAATACGAATTACAGTATAGTACCTCCATCTATACCTCCATTTTTAACTTAGTCATGCAAGTATTATCAATATTGCACCACCTCCCCTAATAGTACAAGAATGTGAATCAATAGTACACACATGTGAACAAATAGTTATAATCATGTGAATTAATAGCAATTAATTTCTCATTTATCCGGTGAATTACTCGATTTGTCAATATAACCTTCAGACATCAATTATTATCGAAATAAATGTTGATTTCCACTAACACTAATAATTCCAACACAGTGGAACTACCAATTTCATCTTTAATCAACACGAACTTATTCATCATTAATATTATAACTCAGAATATTTAACAACCAGGTCGTTCCTAGGAAAGAGAGGGCTTTCCGATAAGGATTTCTCTTTATTGGCGCGCAATTAGGTGACCAAACCTCTCCTTGACAGAACTTCTAGACATTGTCAATATTTCAAATGTGACGCCCCCAAAATAGGTATACATCACCCATCTTGAATCGCCAAATACATGGTACAAAATTCAAAAACAACTTATTTAAACAACCGTCGTGTAAAGTACGACAAAATACATGCTGTGAGTTTTAATACAAATATTGCCTTCTAGACAATATCCATTCTCAGAATAAGTCCTCATTACATTTATTATCACACTATTTTATAGAATAATGAGGACTACTAAGACACCATCTCGGACCATCACTCAAGTCCCCAAATAGTTCCACTCACGCTTCTCATTTTCTCAAGAGAACGAAGAAAAGAAAGGGTGAGCTCAACTAGCCCAGCAAGAAATATTATGACTAAGATAATGCAGAATAAATTATCATTAGCCTTCAACAATGTTTAACTGATAAAATACAATAGACATCAAGTTTAACTGCAGCGGATCAAGCAATTCATTAAAAGAGTCAAGTAGAGAATAAAATCTACTATCTATTATGTTTTAAAAGGTTTTTCATCACTTTTATCGCTGGGACTCAGCTTAATAAATAATCCACATCATCCCTGCACTACGACCAATGATATTCATTAGGGTCACGACCACAAATTCCATGCACTACGACCAAGGATATTTGTGTATTCATCAATGGTCATGATCATGCCAACAACTGTCCATCAATGCACTACGGGCCAATAAGGACTTTTACCACATCATTTTTAACATTACGGTCATGATTACACCGAATAATCCCTGGTCATAATCATACCAAGTCCATCCATGCTCTACAGGCCACATATGACTTTCAAAAAAAAATATAAACATGAGGATGATGACAATGATATAATAATTCAATAAAACAAGTTCACGAATTAATTTATTCAGGGACTAATAACGTCCAAATTGTCAACATGATACTGCTTTGTAGAGTAAAATTCAAGAATGTTCAGAAGAATATTTCCATGAAAAATACTAGATGAAGCGAAAATATCAAGGATATTCCACTAATTTCATGGAGTATAGAAGTCAAAATTTTAACCAACTGAGTATAATAACGAATGGAATAACAAAAGAAATCACCATGCATGCGGTACTTCACATAGACAGGTTATTCTAACGAGAATAATAAAAGCGGAACCGAGTCGGTGAAATTCACAAGCGAGGATGTTCCAATGAATAATAATAAGTGCGGAATAATAAATAATGGAACCGGGTTCTACAAAAATGCATGAGACAGGATATTCCGACAGAATAATAAAGATGAAATAATAAATAATGGAACTAGGTCCGGTGTAAAACACACAGACAGGATATTCCAACAGAATAATAAAGACGGAATAATAAATAATGGAACCAGGTCCGGTGTAAAACACATAGACAGGATATTCCAACAGAATAATAAAGACAGAATAATAGAAGAATGTCACCAAGTATAGGGTAACCCGCGTATACAGGTTATTCCAACAGAACAATAAAGAATGGAATAACATAAGTTCTCTTCATGAATAAGAAAGAATAACACCCCTTACCATAAAAGAACTGAATATAAGAGTAGTTAAGTAGTAGAAAACTTTTCTTCTTTCGCATACATAATTTTCTCTCTCTGAGTTTCAAAGAATTAAGTAAGAAATAATGAAGGAATGAGCTTCTATTTATAGGAGAATGGAAGTATACTGTTCATGAACGAATTATTTCTGCAAAATCATTTTTTTCTCTAACTTCCATCCACTAATAATATAATATATATATATATATATATATATATATATACACACATGCTAAATCAATATATATATATATATATATATATAATATATCAACCACTTAATTTTTTCTCCCCATAACCAACATCAATCCCCCACCCACCCAATAATCAAATTCACTACACTCTTAACACATCACTATCACACTATCACTTTCACTCTTTCTTTTCCCCCCACCATTTTCCACTCACACATATATATATATATATATATATATATATATATATATATATATATATATATACACATCATATACATATATAACAATTCCTTCCCCTATACGTAACTCCCTCTCACCCCCATTTCAAAAATCAATTCTTCAACACATATAGGCCCCAAATGTGGCCCCCACATGTGGGCCCCACTTTTAAATAATTTCCTATAGATTATTTTGAAAAATGGGTAAATAGGGGTCCATAAAATAAGCAAAACTTTATAAAAATCACCTTAATAATTTTAACAACATTTATCATCTTTATTACAATTCACAATATTAATCAACCAGGTCATTCCCAGGAAAGAGGGGGATTTCCAATAAGGATTTCTCCCTATTGGCGCGCAATTAGGTGACCAAACCTCTCATTGGCAGAACTTCTAGACATCGTTAATATTGCAATTTATAATATTAATAACTATGTCATTTCAATTATTGATTTAATAATATATAAAATATCGACAATAATTAAATCAAATAACGTGAGATACTATGCAATAATTACTATAGCAATAATTGAACAAAACTGAGTGACTTCTCACGTAAGCATTAATAATCAATACCGTGTGTTACTCTTATGCAACCACATCGACATCTTTGTACTTTTACTACCGAGTAGTTCAACAGTATTAACGGTAAAACTTCCGCCGTTATTTTCATAAAATTATTTTTGTCGTTTTCTCAATCCGACAATAATTCCGTTGTGGGGTCTACCAATGATTGTGTCGTTGTATGAATATTCCCCAACACAAAGAATATTCCCTGACCAATCGAATATAATATAACAACTTGCATACCTTGCAAAATTTATAAATATTACCCATAACTATAACATTATATCAAATTCACACCATAATATTAAAAAAAAATATTTCGAGAAAATTAAATATTTATTCATAAAATCTGGGGTCTCACAATCTCCCGTTCTTAAGAAATTTTGCCCTCAAAATTAGGGTACGTACCTGGTATATCGAAGAGGTAAGGATACCTTGATTTCATTTCAGATTCTAACTCCCAGGTCATTTCCTCAACATCGTGGTTCCTCCATAACACTTTGACTTGAGGTATAATCTTGGAGCGTAAAATATGTTCCTTCTTATCCAAGATTTGAACAAGCACCTCTTCATACGTTAAGTCTTCCACTACTTCGTCTGATTCTAACTCAATAACGTGGTTCGGATCTTTCACATATTTACGTAACATGGATATGTGAAAAATGTTATGAACACGAGACATACTTGGCAGTAAAGCGAGTCTATAGGCCACCGTTCCTACTCGATCGAGGATTAAAAATGGGCCAATGAATCGAGGATTGAGCTTTCCTCTCTTTCCAAATTGTGTAACTCCTTTCCATGGAGCAACACGTAACAACACATGATCTCCTATATCGAATTCCACGTCCTTTCGATGAAGATCAGCATAACTCTTTTGTCGATCTTGTGAGGTCTTTATACGTTGTCGGATCGCTTGAATCTTTTTCATAGTCATACGTACCAACTCCGGTCCCAACAACGTTGCTTCACCCACCTCATCCTAGCATACTGGAGAATGACACTTTCTTCCATACAACGCCTCAAATGGAGCCATGCCAATGCTTGCTTGATAACTGTTGTTGTAGGAAAACTCCACCAACGGTAAGAACTTGTCCCAACTTTCCTTGAAGTCAAGGACACAGAGTCTTAATAAATCTTCCAGAGTTTGAATAGTCCTCTCTGATTGTCCGTCCGTTTAAGGATGATATGCCGAACTAAATCGTAAATTCGTGCCCATAGCTTTTTGCAAACTAACCCAAAATCGTGAAGTGAATCTTGGGTCACGATCAGAAACTATGGATACTGGCATACCACGCAGTCTTACAATCTCGTTTATGTACATGCGAGCAAGACGTTCAAGTGTATAAGTTTCTCATATTGGTAAGAAGTGAGTAGACTTGGTCAATCTATCAACAATGACCCAAATTGCATCAATGCCTTGAGAAACCTTGGGAAGACCAGTAACGAAATCCATGGTAATATGCTCCCACTTCCATTCTAGAATTTCAAGTGGTTGCAATGGACCTTTTGGTACTTGATGCTCCGCCTTGACTCGTTGACAAGTTAGACACCTTGAGATAAACAGCGCTATTTCTCTCTTCATATTGCTCCACCAAAATGTATGACGAAGATCACGATACATCTTGGTACTCCTAGGATGGATTGCAAACGGTGTGTTGTACGCCTCCACCATGATTTTATACTTTAAAAATCAAGGTTGTTAGGAACACAAAGTCTGGAGTTGACTCGAAGTATTCCTTCATCATCGATTCTTATTTCTGGCATAGCACCTTCTTGAACTTTCTTCCTCATACGCATTAGCTCTAGGTCTGTAGTTTGAGCAGCTTTAACTTTATCAATTAAAGTCGGTTCTACTCGTATATTCGCCATCATCACGTGGGTCCCTGAAGTCTTTATCTCTATCTTCATTCTTTGCAAGTCACACAAAATGGGCCTTTGCGTTGACAATATCGCACTCGTACCCGCATATGATCTTCTACCCAATGCGTCAGCTACCACGTTCGCTTTTCGAGGATGGTATTGGATGGTATAATCATAATCTTTCAATAGTTCAAGCCAACGTCGTTGTCGCATGTTGAGTTCCTTTTGAGTGAAGAAATATTTGAGGCTTTTATGATCCGTAAAGATCTCCACTTTCTCCCCATACAAGTAATGCCTCCAAATCTTTAAGCGAAGATAACAAACGCCAACTCTAGATCATGAGTAGGATAATTCCTCTCATATTCTTTGAGTTGTCGTGAGGCATAAAGCTATGACATTCCCATGTTGCATGAGAACACATCCTAACCCTTTTGCAGAAGCATCATCAGAGATGACAAATCCTCCGAACCGGATGGTATTATCGTAACAGTCTTTGAAATGAGTCTCCTCTTGAGTTCTTGAAAACTCTTCTCACATTCCTCGCTCCAACTGAACTTTGTATCTTCTCGAGTCACCTGAGTTAGTGGAGTAGCGATTCAAGAAAAACCTTCCATGAATCTCTGATAATAACCAGCTAAACCGAGAAAGCTACGTACTTCAGTCACTGATTTAGGTTGCTCCCAGCTTTGAATAGCTTCAATCTTTGCTGGGTCAACAAATATTCCATGACTTGATACCACATGCCCAAGGAATGCTACTTCCTCAAGCCAGAACTCGCATTTCTTCAACTTGGCATAAAGCTTATATTCACCAAGATTTTGGAGTATCAGCCTCAAGTGTTGCTCATGATCTTCACGGGTTTTGGAATATATGAGGATGTCATCAATAAAGACGACCACAAAGTGATCCAAATATTCCTTGAATACTCGGTTCATCATATCCATGAAGGCAGCAGAAGCATTAGTCAATCCAAAAGACATGACTAGGAATTCATAATGCCCGTACTGAGTTCTGAAAGCCGTCTTTGGAATGTCATCGGTTCTAATCTTCAATTGGTGATATCCGGAGCGAAGATCAATCATTGAAAAGAATTTGGCTCCTTGCAACTGGTCAAACAGGTCATCAATACGTGGCAATGGGTACCTATTTTTTATGGTGACATGGTTTAACTCCCGATAATCAATACAAAGTCACATACTCCCATCTTTCTTCTTCACGAATAGAACAGGAGCACCCCAAGGAGAAGTACTAGGATGAATAAAGCCAATGTCTAACAATTCCTGAAGTTAGGTCTTTAACTCCTGAAGTTCAATAGGAGCCATTCGATATGGGGCTTTGGAAATGGGTTTTGTACCGGGTTCAAGGTCGATACAAATTTTAATTTTACGTTTTGGGGGTAGGCCAGGAAGTTCTTCAAGGAATACGTCAGGAAATTCATTAACAATAGAAATATAATTCAAAACTGACGTATTTTTGTTTAGATCCGTGACATGAGCTAAGAAAGCTTGACATCCATTTTTCAATAAACGAATAGCTTTATGGCTTGAGATGACAGTGATTGATTTTAATGGTTTGGTTGCTTGAATTCGCATAATAGGTTGATTAGGAATATGAAAGCTACCAACCATATGAAAATAATCAATTTTTGCATGATGAGTAGTTAACCAATCAATCCCTAGAATCACATCAAATGCAAGTATTTTCAAAGAAATAAGAATAATAGGTAACGTGCGGTTACCAATTTGAATCAAACAAGACTTATAAACTGTGGATGTAATGAAGGTTTCTCCCAACGGAGTTTCAACAGATAAGTCAAAGTCTAATCTCTCCGGAGTTAAATTTAAACGTTGAGCGCAAGTAGGAGAAATGAAAGAGTGGGTAGAACCAGTATCAAATAAAGTATAAACTTCGCTAGAGTTTATGATTAGCTTACCCGTGATGACCTCGTTCGGGTTCCTTGCTTTCTGGGAAGTCACCACAAACGCTCTCCCTTGCACTATCGGCTTTGACTTTTCTGGGACGGCCTTTGGTGCTTCCATCCTAGCTGAACTTGTCTTTGGTGAACGACAAAATTGAGCTAGGTGACCTTCTCTTCCACAATTATAACATGCTTTGGACGACATCGCGCAGTTTGGACTGATGTGTCCCTCCCCTCCACATTTGAAGCATATAATAGGTGGTCGTTCTCCATCCTTCATAACGGGTGCTGGTGCTGACGTCTTTCCATCATTATTGAATATCCTCTTCTTGAAATGTCCATTCTTACTATTTTGGCCTTGATTACCACCGAAGTGGTTACCAATTCTGGCTTATTGATTCCCTCCACGCATGTTGTCACCGCTTCGATGACTGTTCTCACTGGTATTATCATTTTGCCGGCTGCTCTCTTTTGGTTGGGTTGACTCATTATCACGCTCCAATAACTGAGCCCTATTAACAACATCTGAATAAAAACATAGTTTATGAGATATAAGATATTGATGTATCTCAGGTTTTAAACCTCTTAAAAACATTCGTGTCATTCTCTCCTCATTATCAACCAAATGGGACGAATCGGACAACTCAAAGAAACTTGGCTTCAGATTTGCGACACGGTCATATTATTTTGCTCCAACTTGATGAGCTCTACCTCTTTTCATGTGACGAATACTTTTGGGAAAGTACTTGTCGTTGAATGCCTGAACTTTTCCCAAGACATCTTCAATCATGACGGGTTGAGTACGTTTTACGATTCCCACCAATGTCTCATACTTCGCCGCAACATGAAGGTGGAAAAGGGAACCTTTTGCTCCTCGGAGCATCCCAATACATCAAATATCTTGTTGATCTGTTTAATCCACGTTTCCGCCTTAAGTGGTTTTGGCTCTCCAAAGAACTCCGGTGGTCCCAATTCCTTAAACTGCTTGGCGGTGACCATCTGAGAGTTGCCAGTGTTTCCACCTGCATTTTGGACAGGAGCCGCTCTCGCCTGATGTTGCATGAATTGCATGAAGCCCTGAAACATTCCATCGTTCATCATTTGGTCAGTGTTGTTATTTTCCTGAGGAACGTCGCCTTCCTGATGCACATTATCATGATTATTGATCTGTGGAGACTTAACGGTCTCCTGTGCTCCATTGATGTTCTCAACATTCTCGGATGCCATTTTCAAATACTGCCACAAAACAAGAGTTAAATAACATATCACATATTATCACTATACTCTGACCAACCTATTAAATACCAAAAAAACTTAGGTAGGTCATACTAGCGAAAGAATTCCCCGCCTCTCCCCTCCTAGTTCTTATCTCACATCTCAGCCAGGGATCATATCCCTAAGCTTTGATACCAACTATGAGGCCCCCAAAATAGGTATACATCACCCATCTTGAGTCGCCAAATACATGGTACAAAATTCAAATACAACTTATTTATACAACAGTCGTGTAAAGTACGACAAAATATATGCTGTGAGTTTTAATACAAATATTGCCTTCTAGACAATATCCACTCTCAGAATAAGTCCTCATTACATTTATTATCACACTATTTTATAGAATAGTGAGGACTACTAAGACACCATCTCGGACCATCACTCCGTCCCCCGACTAGTTCCAGCTACGTTCTCATTTCCTGAAGAGAACAGTGAAAGAAAGGGTGAGCTCAACTAGCCCAGCAAGAAATATTATGACTAAGATAATGCAGAATAAATTATCATCTTCAACAATGTTAAACTGATAAAATACAATAGACATCAAGTTTAACTGCAGCGGATCAAGCAATCCATTAAAAGAGTTAAGTAGAGAATAAAATCTACTATCTTTTATGTTTTAAAAGGTTTTTCATCACTTTTATCGCTGGGACTCAGCTTAATAAATAATCCACATCATCCCTGCACTGCGACCAAGGATATTTAATAGGGTCACGACCACAAATTCCATGCACTACGGCCAAGGATATTTGTGTATTCATCAATGGTCATGATCATGCCAACAACTGTCCATCAATGCACTACGGGCCAATGAGGACTTTTACCACATCATTTGTAACATTACGGTCATGATTACATCGAATAATCCCTGGTTATAATCATACCAAGTCCATCCATGCTCTACATGTAAGACCCCAACTTATTATTAATGAAATTTAATTTTCTCTATTTATTATTTTGAAATAGTAAGGGTTGATGTGATTAATGTGGATAGTTAGGGGTAAAATACGCAAATATTTCAAAATAAGCAAGTGGTTATAAAATATTCATTGTTGTCGGGGAATATTCGTTTGGTTGTGGAATATTCAATGCTTCGGGAATATTCGTATGCGACGGCAGCGACCATGTGTGGGCCCCATAACTGGAAAGCGATTGGATGAAGAAAACGACAAATATAAGTTGGTTAAAAATAAAGGCGTAGTTGTTACTGAGTAATCTTTGTTAAAATACTCGGTGGTTAAAACACAAGAGTAGACACCGGTATTGCACCAATTATTGATTCTTACGTAAGAAGGCACTACTCAATAATGGTTACAATTATTCTTGCTCAAAGATTTTATTTTATTGATTCAATAATTGCTCGTTGATATTTTATATTATTGTTGTTTCAATAATTGTCATTACACAATATTTTTCATTATCGAAGCAATAATTCATATTATCTCGAATAATATTATTAGATAACATTATTGGCAATGTCTAGAAAGTTCTCGCCTAAGGAGAGGTTTGGTCACCTAATTGCTTGCCACCAAGAAGGAGAGAAATTCTTATTGAAAGCCCTCTTTCCTGAACCGCCTCGGTTGTCAATATTGTGATTCTCAGAATATTATTTATGAATAATTAATTATTGATTCATATGATGAGGAAAATATTGATTTTATGTGGATATAGATGGAGAAAATTTTAATGTGACAATTGTTGAAAATTGAAATTTTATCTTTTTCGATAAGATAATGTATTATTATATTTTAATAATATAATAATGGTGATATTTTTACAATGAATGTGGGATATATGAGTATACGAGGAGGAAGAGTATTTTTTTTTGCAATAAATATTTAAAACATGTTAAACATGTCTGTGGACCCCATTTATTGAATTGAAATTTGATTATAAATGTAAAATCGCCTGCTTGTGTATTTCTTTGGTCAATTTTTGTTTGGAATTTGGAAAAACTTTCTTCTGCAAAGTTGTAGAGAATTGAATTTCCTATAAAAACTCATGAGATTTGAATTTTCTGATAAAAGGGCTATTTATTATGAATTATTGATGTTCAAATTCTCAAATAATTGATTTTTCAAAGTTTTAATTATTTTAAATAATAAAAACGTTTTTGATTTGTTTGGTAGACTTATTTGTAGTCAAGCATGGCTGAATTCAGATCATAGATTGTGTGCGTAGGAATTTATATATAATATATTAATATTATATTAAATTTTCTGCTTTAGTGTTCTAAGCAATTTCCTATAAATAGGGTGCTTAGGTTAGAATTGAAAATCACACCGTAACTCAAGTTTTCTCTCTATATTATCGAGCGATTCTTGTGAGTATTTTGAGTATAATTTGAGTATTGCTATTCTATTGCAAGTTCAAGTCATAGCCTATATCCTGTTTTTTAATTTAGAAGACTTGATCTTTCGAGGTAAGGGATATTTTTTTTTTCAGTAATGATATTATTTCTTCAATATCATTATGTTGAAATATTGATCTGAAGTTTTTATCAAATTTGGAACTTTTGGTGTCGGAGTTACTATTCACGTATACTAAGACTATTCACGTATACGACACTATTCACGAATACGGCACTATTCATCGAAAAATGAAAATTTTTCTTTTCGTCCAAAATATCTATTCTGGATACTAGCTTTGATTGTATCCATGTTTTGATCATTCTTGAATTTTACACCACTGCGATTATTTTTGAGGTATTTTTGGACGTGAATAAAACAAAGTACGAATCCTTAATCCTTAATCCTTAATCCTTGTCATTTTGTTTCACTGGATTCGTTTCTTTAAAAATATTTTTCATCATCTTCAGTCTTAAATGATGATATTATGGAATATCTTTGGCCTGTAGTGCAAAGATGAATGATTTCTGAAGAATATCTTTGGCCTCAGTGTAAAGATGAACAGTGTTTAGATGAACACTGACCAATCGATGAATATCTTTGGCCTCAGTAGTGCAAAGATGAATATGTGATTCCGATATATATTGATTGATGTTACAGGATAAAAGATAGATGATGAACTTTTAAATTCATACATGGAAGATAGTAGTTTGCATTCTCTACTTAACTCTTCTAATGAATTATTATTTCAATTATGTAATATTGATTTAAAATTTGTTGTCTATCAGATTCTATTAGATTTTTCCCCCGTCAAGACTAACGGTAATTTGTTGTATATTATCTTAGTCATAATATTCTTTTATCGAGCTAGTTGAGCTCACCTTTTTCTTTTTTGTTCCATTTTTTATCGTGAGGCGAGAATATAAATGAGTGCAGTCGTGGGTATGGAATGAAGGTTCTAGAGAGAGTTGTTTAGTAGTCCTCACCATTTTTGTAAAATAATGTATCAATAAATGTGATGAGGATTTATTTGAGTATAGATATTGTCTAGAAGATAATATTTGTATTTAAACTCACAGCTTTATTGTTGTAATAATAAAGTAAAGTTGTAGTTGTTTCTCACGTACATGTATTGACAACTCGTAATGGGTGATGTATACCTATTTTGGGGGCGCCACGGTTGGTATCAAAGCTTAGGATATGATCTCCATGAGAGATCGGGAATAGAACTAGGAGGGAGAGACGAGTAAATCCTTCGCTAGTGTGTCCTACCTAAGCTTATTTGTTAGTTAGGTAAGTATATAGGGATATTATGTGATATATTGATTTCCTTAATTAACCCTTGTTTTATGACAATGATTTGAGAATGTCGAATCGAGAATATTAACAATGGAAATGAGACCGTGGAGATGCTGACTCACCAACGAAGAGAACGTGCAACAGTCGGCAATGTTCCTCCCCGTGAACAACACCATTGAGCGATGATGAACGAGGGATGTTTAGAAGTTTTTATAGTTCATGCAAAATCGACGAGGGAGACTCGTGTTCAAAATACAGAGGAAATGATAGCAATTCACGGGTTGTCACAACAAGCGATTCAAAGAGTTGGGACCACGAAATTTAAGGGAAAGCCGAGATCCGATCATGGCGGAAACATGGGTCAAGCAAATTACCAAGATATTCGATGTCTTGGGATGCACGGAGGAACGAAGGTTCCATTCGCCACCTTTATGTTCCGTGGCGGCAGGCGGGACTCACCGGTGGGAGTCAGAAGCGCACCCATCCACCGCACCTTTCAAGATGTCTTGGGAGACGCTTTGAAAGCTATTTAATGACAAATACTTTCCTCGAAAGTGTTCAATCATATGAAGGAAGTGGAGTTCATCGATTGGAACAAAACAACATGACGGTGTCTCAAAGACGAGGCAAAGTTTGCGAGTTATCTAGGTTTGCACCTCATTTGGTGGAGAATGAGGAACGATGACGCTGATGTTTCGAGAGGTTTGAAACCCAAGATACGACAATATCTCATTTCTCATAAATTTTCTCTATTCAGATGTTGTTAACAGGGCTCAATTGTTAGAAGCGAGATAACGAGTATATTCAACCAAGAGACCATAACCAGGATCGTACCGAGATATAGCATCAATGAATAATGATAACCAAATGGAGAAAGAAAACAGACGGGACAAAATGGTAACCACCACGGTGGTAATCATGGCCATGAAAATAGAAGAAGCGAGTCGAGGAGATTTTAAAAAGAGAGATTTAACAACGACCATGTGAAGACGACAAAGTCTTGGCAAAGAATCGGTTCTAAGGGAGGAGAACGACCACCCATCATATGCTACATATGCGAAAAAAGAGGGACATATCACCAAAACGCCCACAACACGATTCAAGGTATGCTATAATTATGGAAAGGAAGGATATATCGCCGAGATTGTATGCAGTAGCGAAAACCTAGTTCAATGGGGGATTTTATGACTCAAAAGATCGGTCCCCGTAAAAGTCAAAGTCAACGATTATGGGAAGAGCGTTTGTTGTGATCGGTCAAAATGCGAGAAACCCAAACGAGGTGATCACGGGTAAGCTATTTATAAATTCTTGAGAAGTTTATACCTTACTTGATACCAAGCTGCTACCCATTCATTTATCTCTCCTGCATGTGCTCAACGCTTAAACTTGACTCGAGAAATTAGACTTTGACCTATCTCTGTGGAAACTCCGTTAGAGAAACTTTCATCACATCCACTGCTTATAAATCTTGTTTGATTCAAGTTGGCACCATCACCTTACCATTGACCTTTATCTCTTTAAAGATACTTGCTTTTGATGTGATTTTAGGATTGATTGGTTAACTACTCATCATGCCAAAATTTATTGTTTTCGTAAAGTTGTTAGTTTTCATATTCCTAACCAACCCGTTGTACGAAATCAAGCAACTAAACCATTAAAATCAATCACTATCATATCTAATCATAAAGCTATTCGCTTATTGAAAAACGGATGTCAAGCTTTCTTAGCCCATGTTATGGATTTGAATAAAGACACGCCAAATTTGAATAATATTCCCGTTGTTATTGACTTTCCCGACGTATTTCTGAAGAACTTCCCTGCTACCCCGTAACGTGAAGTTGAATTCTTTATTGATCTTGAACCCGCACAAAGCCCATTTCTAAAACCCCATATCAAATGGCTCCTATTGAACTTCAGAGTTAAAGGTCCAACTACGTGAATTATTGGACATCGGTTTCATTCGGCCCCAGTACATCTCCTTGGGGTGCTCCTGCTTTTATTCAGTAAAGAAGAAAGACGGAGTATACGACTTTTGTATTGACTATCGGAATTGAACCATGTCACAATCAAGAATAGGTATCCTCTACCTCGTATTGATGACTTGTTTGACCAACAGTAAGGGGCACAATTCTTTTCAAAAATCGATCTTCGCTCGGATATCATCACCAAGATTAGAATCGAGGATATTCCAAAGACCGCCTTCTCGAACTCCCTAGATGGGCATTATGAATTCTTAGTCATGTCTTTCGGACTAACTAATGCTCCTGCTGCTTTCATGGATATGATGAACCGAGTATTCAAGGAATATTTGGATCAATTCGTTGTTGTTTTATTGATGACATCCTCATATATTCCAAAAGTCAGAAAGATCATGAGCACCATTTGAAGTCGGTACTCCAAAGGCTTCGTGAAAACTAACTATATGCCAAATTGAAGAAATGCGAGTTCGCTTGAGGAAGTAGCATTTCTTGGGCACGCGGTGTCAAAACATGGAGTATCCGCTGATCCGACGAAGATTGAAGCAATACAAAGTTGGAGCAACCAAGTTTGCGATCAAGTACGTAGTTTTTGGGCTTAGCCGGGTTATTATCGAGATTCGTGGAAGGGTTTTCTCGAATCGCTACTCCATTAACCCAAATTAACTCGGAAGGATACAAAATTCGCTTGGAGTGAAGAATGCGAGAAGAGTTTCCAAGAGCTTAAGAGGAGACTTATTTCTACTGTTCTAACAATACCATCTGTTCTTGATGGATTTGTTATCTACGATGATGCTTCGTGCAAAGGGTTAGGATGTGTTCTCATACAACGTGGGAAAGTCATAGCCTATGCCTCATGATAACTTAAAGAGTATGAGAAGAATTATCCTACTCATGATCTAGAGTCAAGCGGCAGCCGTTTATTAAAAAGATATGGAGGCACTATCTATATGGGGAGAAAGTGGAGATATATTCGCACCATAAAAGCCTTAAATATTTCTTCACTAAAAAGAACTCAACATGCTACAGCGTGACGTTGGCTCGAGCTATTGAAAGACTACGACCACACTATTCAATACCATCCCGAAAAGCGAACGTGGTAGTGACGCTGAGTTGAGTAGAAGATCATATGCGGAACGAAAAGCGATGATGTCAAGTATACGATAGAGCCAACTTTAATAGAAAAAGTTAAGGTTGCTCAAGCCACCCAAATCTTGAGCCGATGCATATGAAGAAGAAGAAAGTACAAGAAGGAGCTATTCCTAAGCGAGAATTGATGAAGAAGGAATACTTGAGTCCACTCTAGACTTTGTGTTCCTAACGACTCGATTTGAAGTACAAGATTATGATGGAGGCACACAATACACCATTTGCAATCCATCCTGAAGTACTAAATGTATCGTGATCTTCACATACATTTTGGTGGAACAATATGAAGAGAGAGATTGCAAAGTTTATCTCGATGTGTTTAACTTGCCAACGTAAAGGCGAAGCATCTAGTACCTAAGGGTCCGCTGCAACCACTTAAGATTCCGAAATGGAAGTGGAAACACATTACCATGGATTTCAAGCATGGGTCTTCCTACGGCTTTCTCAAGGCATCAATGCTATTTGGGTTATTGTTGATAGATTAACCAAGTTCTGCTTCATTTCTTGCCGATACGGAGACTTATTCCTTGAACGCCTTGCTAGTATGTATGTGAAATGAAATTGTGAGGTTGCATGGCATGCCTCAGTATCCATAGTTTCGGATCGTGACCCAAGATTCACTTCAGATTTTGGGTTAGCTTGCAAAAAGCTATGGGCACGGATTTGCGATTTAGTTGACGCATACCATCCCCAAACGGATGGACAATCGAGAGGACTATTCAAACTCTTGAAGATTTATTAAGACTCGTGTCCTAAACTTCAAGGGCGGTTGGGATAAGTATTTACCATTGGTGGAATTCTCCTACAACAACAGCTTATCGTGCAAGTATAGGTGTGGCTCCATTCAAGCATTATATGGATGAAAATGTCATTCTCCAATATGTTGGGATGAGGTGGGTGAAGCAACATTGTTGGGACCCGAAAGTTAATACGTATGACTACCAAAAAGATTCAAATGATTCGACAACGATACAAACGGCACAAGATCGACAAAAGAGTTATGCGGATCTTCATCGAAAGGACGTGGAATTTAGTGTAGGGATCATGTATTGTTATTGCGAGTTGCTCCATGGAAGGGAGTTATAAGATTTGGGAAGAGAGAGGAAAGCTCAATCCACGATTTATTGGTCCATTTCAAATTCTTGACCGAGTAGGAAATGTAGCCTATAGACTTACAAGCACCTCCAAGTATGTCTCGTGTTCATAATGTGTTTCACATATCTATACTTCAGAAATATGTGAAAGACCCAACCACGCTATAGAATTAGAACCCACGAAATAGCCAAGACTTAACGTGATGAGGAGGTACCACAAGATCTTGGATAGGAAGGAGCATGTCCTACGCTGAAAGGTCATACCACAAGTTAAAGTTTTGTGGAGGAATCATGCTATAGAGGAAATGACCTGGAATTGGAAACGAAATGAAAGCGAGGTATCCTCACCTTTTCTAAACACTGTGTATCGTACTCAATTTTCGAGGATGAAATTTCATAAGGAGGGAGGTTGTAAGACCCCAACTTATTATTAATGAAATTTAATTTTCTCTATTTATTATTTTGAAATAGTAAGGGTTGATGTGATTAATGTGGATAGTTAGGGTAAAATACGCAAATATTTCAAAATAAGCAAGTGGTTATAAAATATTCATTGTTGTTTGGAATATTCGTTTGGTCGTGGAATATTCGTCTTCGCTTCAGGAATATTCGTATTTACGACGCAGCCATGTGTGGGGCCCCATAACTGAAAGCGATTGGATGAAGAAAACGATAAATATAAGTTGGTTAAAAATAACTATAGAAGTATTATTCAAGTAATAATCTTGTTAAAATACTCTTGGTGGTTAAAACACACGAAGACACACCAGTATTGCACCAATTATTTATTCTTACGTAAGAAGGCACTACTCAATAATGGTTACGTAATTAATTATCGCTCAAGATTTTATTTTATTGATTCAATAATTGCTGCGTTGATATTTTATATTCATTGTTTCAATAATTGTCATTACACAATATTTTTCATTATCGAAGCAATAATTCATATTATCTCAATAATATTATTAGATAACATTATTGGCAATGTCTAGAAAGTTCTGCTAAGGAGAGGTTTGGTCACCTAATCATACCCAAAGAAGGAGAAATTCTTATTGAAAGCCCCTCTTTCTGTGAAACCGCCTGTTGTCAATATTGTGATTCTGTAATATTATTTATGAATAATGAATTATTGATTCATATGATGAGGAAAATATTGATTTTATGTGGATATAGATGGAGAAAAATTTTAATGTGACAATTGTTGAAAATTGAAATTTTATCTTTTCTAATAAGATAATGTATTATTATATTTTAATAATATAATAATGATGATATTTTTACAATGAATGTGGGATATATGAGTATACGAGGAGGAAGAGTATTTTTGTTGCAATAAATATTTAAAACATGTTAAACATGCTCAGTGGACCCCATTTATCGACCAAATTTGATTATAAATTTGTAAAATCGCCTGTTTGTGTATTTCGGTCAATTTCTAGTTGGAATTTGGAAAAACTTTCTTCTGTAAAGTTGTAGAGAATTGAATTTCCTATAAAAACTCGCGAGATTCGATTTTTCTGATAAAAGGACTATTTATTATGAATTATTGATGTTCTGAAATTCCTGAATAATTGATTTTTGAAAGTTTTAATTATTTTAAATAATAAAAACGTTTTTGATTTGTTTGGTAGACTTATTTGTTGTCAAGCATGGCTGAATTCAGATCATAGATTGTGTGCGTAGGAATTTATATATAATATATTAATATTATATTAAATTTTCTGCTTTGGTGTTCTAAGCAATTTCCTATAAATAGGGTGCTTAGGTTAGAATTGAAAATCACACCAGAAACTGAAGTTTTCTCTCTCTATATTATCGAGCGTATTCTTGTGAGTATTTTGAGTATAATTTGAGTATTGCTATTCTATTGCAAGTTCAAGTCATAGCTTATATCCTGTTTCAAATTTAAGCACCGATCTTTCGAGGTAAGGATATTTTTTTTTTCGTAATGATATTATTTCTTCAATATCATTATGTTGAAATATTGATCTGAAGTTTTTATCAAATTTGGAACTTTTGGTGTCGGAGTTACTATTCACGTATACGGCACTATTCACGTATACGACACTATTCACGAATACGGCACTATTCATCGAAAAATGAAATTTTTTCTTTTCGTCAAAATATCTATTCGGATACTAGCTTTGATTGTATCCATGTTTTGATCATTCTTGAATTTTACACCACCGCGATTATTTTTGAGGTATTTTGGACGTGAATAAAACAAAGTACTTAATCCTTAATCCTTAATCCTTAATCCTTGTCATTTTGTTTCACCGGATTCGCTTTTTTAAAATATTTTTCATCATCTTCGGTCTTAAATGATGATATTATGGAATATCTTTGGCTCAGAGTGCAAAGATGAATGATTTCAAGAATATCTTTGGCCCAGAGTGCAAAGATGAACAGTGTTTAGATGAACATGACCAATCGATGAATATCTTTGGCTCAGAGTGCAAAGATGAATATGTGATTCCGATATATATTGATTGATGTTACAGGATAAAAGATAGATGATGAACTTTTAAATTCATACATGGAAGATAGTAGTTTGCATTCTCTACTTAACTCTTCTAATGAATTATTATTTCGTTGTAATATTGATTTAAAATTTATTGTCTATTGTATTCTATTAGATTTTTCCTGTTGAAGACTAACGGTAATTTGTTGTATATTATCTTAGTCATAATATTCTTTCTTCGAGCTAGTTGAGCTCACCCTTTTCCTTTTGTTCCATTTTTATCGGAGGCGAGAATATAGCGAGTACGAGCCTGGGTATGGAATGAAGGTTCTAGAGAGAGTTGTTTAGTAGTCCTCACCATTTTTTGTAAAATAATGTATCAATAAATGTGATGAGGATTTATTTGAGTATAGATATTGTCTAGAAGATAATATTTGTATTTAAACTCACGCTTTCTTGTTGTAATAATAAAGTTGTAGTTGTTTACACTCATGTATTGACAACTCGAATGGGTGATGTATACCTATTTTGGGGGGCGCCACACTACTGAATATAGATGACTTTTAAAAAAAAATATAAACATGAGGATGATGACAATGATATAATAATTCAATAAAACAAGTTCACGAATTAATTTATTCAGGGAACTAATAACGTCCAAATTGTCAACATGATACTGCTTTGTAGAGTAAAATTCAAGAATGCTCAGAAGAATATTTTCATGAAAATACTGGATGAAGCGCAAATATCAAGGATATTCCACTAATTTCATGGAGTATAGAAGTCAAAATTTTAACCAACTGAGTATAATAACGAATGGAATAACAAAAGAAATCACCATGCATGCGGTACTTCGCATAGACAGGTTATTCCAACAGAATAATAAAAACGGAACTAGGTCAGGTGAAATTCACACCGACAGGATGTTCCAACAGAATAATAAGTGCGGAATAATAAATAATGGAACCAGTCCCACAGAAACGCACTGCAGACGGGATATTAAATGGCGTAATAATAAAGACGGAATAATAAATAATGGAACCAGGTCCGGTGTAAAACACACAGACAGGATATTTCAACAGAATAATAAAGATGGAATAATAAATAATGGAACTAGGTCCGGTGTAAAACACACAGACATGATATTCCAACAGAATAATAAAGACAGAATAATAGAAGAATGTCACCAAGTATAGGGTAGCCCGCGTATATAGGTTATTCCAACAGAATAATAAAGAATGGAATAACATAAGTTCTCTTCATGAATAAGAAAGAATAACACCCCTTACCGTAAAAGAACTTAATATAAGAGTAGTTAAGTAGTATAAAACTTTTCTTCTTTCTCTCTATAATTTTCTCTCTTTAGAGTTTCAGTGAATTCGTAAGAAATAATGAAGGAATGAGCTTCTATTTATAGGAGAATGGAAGTATACTGTTCATGAACGAATTATTTTTGCAAAATCATTTTTTTCTCTAACTTCCATCCACTAACAATATAATATAATATATATATATACACATGCTAAATCAATATATATATATATATAATATATCAACCACTTAATTTTTTCTCCACCATAACCTACATCAATCCCCCACCCACCCAATAATCAAATTCACTACACTCTTACACATCACTATGACACTATCACTTTCACTCTTTCTTTTCCCCACCATTTTCCACTCACACATATATATATATATATATATATATATATATATATATATATATACACACATCATATATATATATATACAGCCCTTCCCTATACGTAACTCCCTCTCACCCCATTTCAAAAATCAATTCTTCAACACATATGGGCCCCACATGTGGCCCCACCTTTAAATAATTTTCTACCTTATTATTTTGAAAAATGGGTAACTAGGGGTCCATAAAATAAGCAAAACTTCATAAAATCACCTTAATAATTTTAACAACATTTATCATCTTTATTACAATTCACAATATTAATCGACTGTGTCGCTCCTGGAAAGAGGGGCTTTCCAATAAGGATTTCTCCCTATTGGCGCACAATTAGGTGACCAAACCTCTCCTTGGCAGAACTTCTAGACATCGTTAATATTGCAATTCATAATAGTAATAACTTTGTCATTTCAATTATTGATTTAATAATATATAAAATATCGACAATAATTGAATCAAATAACGTGAGATACTATGCAATAATTACTATAGCAATAATTGAACAAAACTGAGTGACTTCTCACGTAAGCATTAATAATCAATACCGTGTGCTACTATGCAACCACACGTATTACTATACTTTTACTACCGAGTAGTTCAACAAGATAATAGCAGTGAAAACTTCCGCCATGTTATTTTCATAAAAATATTTTTGTCGTTTTCTCAATCCGATAATAATTTTGATGTGGGGTCCACCAATGATTGTGCCGTCGTACGAATATTCTCTAACACAAAGAATATTCCCTGACCAATCGAATATAATATAACAACTTGTATACCTTGCAAAATTTATAAATATTACCCACAACTATAACATTATATCAAATCCACATCATAATATTAAAAAAAAATATTTCGAGAAAATTAAATATTTATTCATAAAATCTGGGGTCTCACAGCAAATAATAATATGAATAACTTTGCCGTCTCAATTATTGATTTAATAAAAATATCATATTATGCAGATGATACTGTGACAATAATTGAATCAATAATATGAGAGATATGATGCAACAACTTCTGCAACAATAATTGAGTATAACTGAGTGACTTCTTGCGTAAGTATCAATAATCAATATCATGTGCTACTATGCAACCACGCGTATTACTGTACTTTTACTATCGGGTAGTTCAACAATTTTAACAATAAATACTTTCATTGTTATTTTTATAAAAGATAATTACGTCGTTTTCTTACTACGACAATACTTCCGTTAGGGGTCCACCAATGATTGTGCCACATACTGAATATTCCCTCGTTAAAATGAATATTCCCTACCAAGCTTAATATTATATAACAACTTGCTTACTTTGCAAAATTTATAAATATTACCCACAACTATAACATTATATCAAATCCATACCATAATACTCAAAAAAATATTTCATGAAATTTAAATCTTTATTCATAAAATTTGGGGTCTCACACCTTTGAGTTGAATTGCTTGTATTGTGAGTGGTTTGGCAGTCTAATCATACTCAACGGATATAACTGCTACGACCTCCTTCCATTTTGTAGGAAATGTGTCCCCACTCTCAAGGAGCACAATGTCATCGTCTGTAAACTGCAGGACACAGCTATCATTTAGATTCTGAATAAGGTGGTGGAGTGCCCAGCATTCTTCAGTGCTTTGTCCGCGAGAGTGGGAGTGATACTGACATACTCCATTAGAATTGAACCGTCTAGAATGAGGATTGATTGGAGGTAGCAGAGCTGTAATTCTTCTTTCATTAACCAGCATCTGAAATATCTCCTCCATTGGTTGGTCAAGGTATGTAAATTCCCTCTAGTTAGCAAAATCACGACGGGCTTTGGCACTTGCTCTTATTGTAATTTTATCCTCTGGTGTTTCACTTTCTGGAGGTGATGATGGAATATTCATAATAAGAGGAAGGAGACTAGCATGCTCCTGGCTGACTAATTGGCGAGTGACTTGATGCTGATGGATCACTAATTCTGTCAATTGATTAACTTGCTCACTCAGAGCCTTGATCACTACTTCATGATGATCGAACCGATGGGTGACCGGATGGTTAAAACCTATGGGGCAACCCATGGGTGACCCAAAGTGATGACCAAGTAAAGTTCTTATTACTTAGTGGTTAAACAAATGAATAGTAAGGAGGTGAATAGTAAGGAGGTGGCCTAATGACCATTATACCCTCCATTTGGTTTGCCTATATAAGAAAAGCTAGGTTGGTCATTTTGATTATTTCACTAACTCTAGATATATATTGAGAGAGGGAAAAGAGCTAGAAACACATAATCAAGAGCAATCCAAGTAAAACATCAAACTTTAGTCAAGAACGTGAAGAACGTTAAGGTAATATTACGTAAACCCTAAGTCTTTGATCTCTTTCTATTTCTTTTTCATAGAGAAGTATGAATTGGTGGAATATGTATGATAAAAAGTTATAAGGATGGCTATTAGTGAATTAAAACATTGATAAGCCATGAACAAATAAGAATCATAAGTGTTTACGAAAGTTTAAGCGAAGAAAACCAAAAAGCGTTTATTTGGTTGTTGATGGACAAATTTAAAACCATCATAGGTTATGTGCATCTTTATTGGTTAGGATATAGATGATGAATCAATGGAGTTGTTCCATTTGATTTGGTGTATAAAAAATGAGTAACGAAGTTAAGGCAAAATTTTCGAGATTAGGCGTTGAACATTGAAAACGTATAAATCTCGGATTAGTAGTCAAAATTTGTCGTGTAACTCGAAAACTTTGCTTTTCGATGGCATATCGTAGCATAACATATTTGAGAGTCATGGACTCAAGAATTGTCAAAATCTGACTTAGAATGAATAAACGAGCTATGAACGTTCACGAACATTTATTATTTTTGTTAAAATAAACTAATCGGTGAATTCCAAGATAAAAGATCCAAAAGTGAAATATTTTTTAATGAAAACGTAGAGCATGTGATTTGTGAGCCAACGGCTTTTTAATGAGCCCATTTGGAGTTGTAACGAACAATTTCTGAGTTCGGGAAGTTCATCAAAGCAAGAAACTGTAAAAATTTCTAATGTTAAGGGTGCGCGCCGCAAAGCGACCCATGGTGTTATGGTCGGCGCTGCAGCGTGAGGCCAGGAGATGAGATACTAGAGAGTGGTGCCGCAACACGATCTCTAGTACAGAGAGTTGCGCCGCAGCGCCAAGTATGGGGTTTGTGTACTAGAGACTCACGCCGTAGCGCGAGTCCAAGAAGAAAAGTTAGCACCGCAGCACCATCATTAGGTGAAGCACAGAGAGGAAAGATTATGAATGTAAAGGGAAAGTAAATTGATAATGGTGAATCATATCAATACTAAACCTGAAGTAACATCAATTAAGATGTTGAAAACCTTAAGTTAACAACTAAAGGTTGAAAGAAAGATTAATTGAACGTAAGTTATTAATAATGAAACGATGAACGATAATAAGCCGTAAGGGCAGATAAATATTTGAAACGAGTTTTGTTAATGAAATAAGTACGATTAAGTATATGAAATGAAAGATAGTTGATTAATGATGAATTAATTGCTTAAATAACTTAAAGTAGCATCCTCGATGATGAATATAATGTTGAGAATTACAACTAAACGTTGTTAACGATTACGTGAACGTGAACGGTATTCAATAAGTGTACTTACTTAACCAATGACAATCGAGTTTCGGCTAATAATGTAAGAACGTTAGTAATCCATAAGGAAGATTAATAAGTCGAATTGACCTTTATTAATGAAATAAATTCACTTAAGACATAGAAGAGAAAGAAGTTGGTAAGAACAATATGATAAAATGTAAGAGCAATATAATAGGATAAACTGTAACCAATGATAACAAATCTATTGAACAATTAGATTGAGAAGAAGGGTAAGATACGTTAGGAACCATACATGTTTGTCCATGACCTAATGTGGTATGTTATGTGGTTATATATTGTAGAGACTTTAAAGACTAAGAATTGTTGAATATTTATTTGAAGACGCTTGAAGGCAAGTTTTCTTTACGCTTGTCTAACCTTCGTGTAAGTCAGGTTTTCAGTGATTCATGTTATGAGATGCATGAATTGTTTTATGAAAGGGTCGATGCCAGTTTTAACTCTGCTAAAATAATCTTAAAAGATTGATTAATTTATTTACAAGTCTTTCAATATAGAGTTGATAACGCTATCCTACGCCTATTGTTTGGTATGGATTTAAGGTAAGCCTGAGTATGAATAAAAAAATATATTTTACATCGATTAATCGATGGGCACGCGAGGTTGCCAAAACTTAAATGTAAATACGTTTAATGGATGAATGTTGATCAACATAGAGTACTATAGGCTGATCACCTAGAAGTGCTCATATGAAATATTGAACTTACGGTCTTAGTACCGGGTTATCCTTTTCATGAATAAAAATTAAAGAGAATGTTCATGGTCTGTTGACCTACTAAGAATTTCTAATCTAATATATGTACTTTGAAATTGTTTTATGAGATGAGAAGTGCTATTCAATATTTCACAGTACTTCATAACTATTGTTCAGTTATTAAATGATAATCATATGATTCTCGAAGTTGCATTTATATAATATATTGTTAGACTTGTTGAGCTAGTTATGCTCACTTCTTGCTTGATTCATATGATTACAGCCAAGGTCGAGCGAACTGAGGGTTCTAGTAAAGATAAAGGCAAGGCGAAGATGAATAATTAGTTTATCTTGTAATAGACTAGTATGTTGTACGTATCATATTATGATGAACAAAGAATGTAATAGTTTCAGAACCTAGGGAATAGATTTATTATTATTATTGTAATAAAAATGTAGTTAATACACTCATTTTGATGTGGTTTCAATGGAATGAATGTATAGTTATGAGTACAATGTAGCACCATCTGTCAGGTTGGAAGATACCCGGATTTTGGGGTGTCACAGGTTGGTATCAAAGCATTAGGTTATAAAACTTAAGGGGGGAAGATCCTTAGGCTAATAACCTCGTTAGTAGATGAGAAGTAGGAGCGAATGAAATCTAGTTAAATGAGTTAATAAGGTATTGAGGAAACTCAGTAGCGAACAATTTAAAAGATGGAAATTAACCCTAAATAAATTAAATGTGATTTGTGCTTATATTATTAAGTATTATGCACTAATCAACATGTTATGTGTCATTTTAGATGTCCATTGATAGCTTCATATATAGCGATATGTTGGTCGATGTTGATGGGGAGATGGAGGTAGCATCGTTTAATATGGTGGTACCTACACTAGAATCAACACCTCTAGAGGCAATGAGGGCATTATATCTGGCAATGTTTGACCGGAATGGGCAACTGCGCACTATTGTGCAGAACTAGAGGAAGGAGATTAGTGATCTCTATAAAGTTAAGGTGTCTGCAGAAGCAGATTTTCAGATTGAGCATGACGAGAAGGTGCTCATGAAGGATAAGGTGATGGATTGTAAGAATGAGGTCGATGAGCTTCGTAAAGAACTAGGGGAGAAAGACCAGAAAATAGCACAGATGTTTTACATCCATGAGAGTGCTCATAAGGATTTCAAGCTGAAAATTGCTTATTATTCCATTGAGTCGGGACAGACTCGACATACTATTAGTCGGGATATTGTAGCAAGTATTACGAATGAAAAACACGAGGACGATGTTATGCATTATTAGAAGTCTAGAGTTATAAATATGTGTGTAGTGACGTAAAACCCTCTTTTGTATAAAACGGGTAGTCTTTTTGTAAATCCCAACTTTTGTGAGATTCAATCACGAGATAGAAATGTGATAGCTTTTGGCTATTGAAACAAATTGTAAATAGTTTCAAACTATGAAGAAGCATATGAATAAATGAAAGTTTTTATTAAATGTGCTTTGTTGTGGTATGAGTTATTATTGTGGAATGATAACAAAGTAAGTAAATAGATAATAATGAAACATTATTTATTTAATCAGCATAATGCCGCCAAGGATAAGACAATGTAATCAGGAAGAGAAATCACATAACGATAACCAAGGGGGTTAAAACAACCCTATGCAAGAGCTCGATAATTTATTAACGGTTGCATTTAATAAAACTGGGGGTAGAGCACTTGTAGTCCCTAGGGTAGCTAGAATGACTACCTTTAAGGAATTTAAAAGTTTAGGTCCGCTGGAGTTCAAAGGAACTACGGACCCAATTGAGGCCCAGAAATGGGTAAAGGAAATAGAAAAGGCGTTTGTTATTATAGACGTAGGGGAGGAACAAAAGACTTCTTTTGCGACTTACATGATTAAATGGGAAGCCAACTTTTGATGGGAAGCTCACTAGGGTGGGGCTAGAATAGATTCAGTAACGTAGGAACAATTTAAGAAGGTATTCTTCGAGAACTATTTCCATACAAGCATGCAGGGGAGGATGGAGATTAAGTTCCTAGAACTTAAATAAGGGGACCTGACTGTTTCCCAGTACGCAGCCAAATTTATTGAATTTGCAAGGTTTGCTCCACACCAAGTGGACACTATAAAGAGGAAGGCTCGTAGGTTTAAGCAGGGCCTGAAACCCTAGCTCTATAGTAGGATTTCAATTTTTCCAGATTGCCTCATACGGGACCATTCTAGAGAAAGCAATCATCGTAGAAGGTGGTAGTGAGGCTTTGAGCCAATACCACAAAGAGACAAAGAATAAGGGCAAAGGAGAGGGAGTACCCAAGGTTGAAGAAGCTAGTGGTAGTGGCAGTATTCCCAAAAGGAAGAGTTTTAACTCCAGTAATACTGGAGTGGAACAAGGGGATCCTAACCGTAGGATCAAAGCATGCAAGACATGCGGAAAGACTCATCTAGGAGTCTTTCTGAAGGGGAAATCGGTTTGTTATAACTGTGGAGAGGAGGGTCATATATCACCTAATTGTTATAATCGTAAGAAAAACCATTGTTGTTTTGTTGTGGGTAGACGGACCACATGGCAAGAAATTGCCCAAAGAAGGGATCGGAGGAAAGTAAGGGTGCTAGTAGCGGTAAGTTAGCCATTACTGGACCACCATCGTCGGGTAGACCTATGGCCCGTACTTTTAATATGATTGTCCAAGATGCGGCTACATCAATGGATGTATTAACCGATATCATTCCAGTTAATAAAATGAATGCTTATGTGCTGTTTGATTGGAGTGCTACTTGTTCTCTTATAGCATGTGAATTTTCTAAGTGATTAGGTTCATTTCCGAAAGGATTATAAATACCTTTAAACGTTAAGGTAGAGAATAAGGAAATAACTCCTGTTAAACTTATTCATTGGAATTGTTTCATGAATGATAAAGGTAAGCAAGTATCGGTAGATAAGTACCGATACGGTTGAAAGAATTTGAAGTAATTCTTAGTATGAAATGGGTTAATTAACCATAGAACTTTAATAGATTGTCATAGGAAAAGTGTGAAGCTTCGGATTTCTAAGGAACCCAAGGTAGTGTTTTAATGTAATAAATCATCAGGACGCTCTTGTTGTCTAACCATGACGCAAGCTAGGAGGATGTTGAGGAAGAGGTGTATAGAATACATGTGCCAAGTTGTGGACACCTAGAGAGTGGGAGCACCGGTATTGTTTGTAAAGAAAAAGGGATGAGTCATTACGATTGTTTATCGACTATTGTGAGTGGAACAAGTTAACAATTAAGAATAAATACCCATTGCCCAGGATCGATGATCTATTTGATTAGTTGAAAGGGGCAAAGTATTTTTCTAATATAGATTTGTGTACGGGGTATTGTCGGTTAAAAGTAAGGAAAAAGGAGGTACCTAAGACGACGTTCAGAACTCGTTATGATCATTACGAAGTTTCTGGTTATGTCGTTTGGGTTGACTAATGCAATGAAGTTAGACTTTCCGTAAGGGGCGCCGAACAAGTCGGTGGCAAATTGATAGGTATTTTTGTGAGGTGCTATGGACCATTAGCGTCATAGAGTCTTCAAATAATATTTGGGCAAGTTCGTCGTATTGATCATTAGTGATATTCTAGTCTATTCTAAGATACCAGAAGATCATGCTGAACATTTGAAGGTAGTGTGGGAAACACTACGGAGGGAGAAGTTGGATACGTGATTCACTAAGTGTGAATTTTGGCTTAACAGATATACAGATGTTAGGACATGGTATTGATAAGTATGTTGGGAATGAGAAGCAAGAAAAATTGTTTTCAGGAACTAAAAAGGAAGGTTAAGTGAGGCACCCGTATTATCTTTACCATATGGTACGAGGAACTTTGTAAATTATAGCGATGCTTCGCATAGAGGACGGGGTTGCGTACTCATGTAGCATGGCAAGGTCATTGCGTATGCGTCACATCAGTTAAAGGATTATGAGAAGGTCTATCCTACTTATGATCTAGAATTGGCAGCTGTAGTTTTTGAATTAAAAATATGAAGATAGTATTTTTATACTAGGAGAAGTGTGAGATATACACGGACTATAAGATTCTGAAATATATTTTCACAATGAAAGAGTTGAATATGAGGTAGAGAATGTGGTTAGAATTGATAAAGGATTACGACTATGATATCTTATATTAGTCAAGGAAGGTAAACGTAGTAGCCGACGCGTTAGGTAGAAAGGGTAGGAAAAAGCTATCAATGTTAACGACTCAGAATATGTTAATAACCGAGATGGCGAAAAAGGAGTTAGAAATTAGTTAACAGAATAAAGCAGTAGAAATGTTATTCACAATGTAGACTCAATCCACAAAAATGGAACGAGTTAAGGAAGTACAACTAAGTAACGAGGAGTGCGAGCAAATGAAGAAGAGGAGGGTGGATGAAGAGAAGATCAAGTATTATCTTGTTTTGAAGGAGGAATTTGAGTTCCAAATAATTTCGAGTTAAAAGAAGAACTAATAAGAGGGAGATAACATAATATGTTATTAAGTGCTTAACTTCTAATTCAGATTATTGATAGGGAGGAACAAGTCTTAAGAAATAAGATAATACCTTTAGTGAAGGTGAATTCGAGGAACCACAATGCCGAAGAAGCAATGTGGGAACTCAAGATTAAAATGAAGGAAAATGTTCCTCATTTTTTTATGTTATTGTAGCAAGATTATGGGGATAGAATCCTTATAAGGGGGAAGGATGTAACGCCCGAGAAAATTGGATTTTTATTAAAATTAAATTTTTATTTGATTATGTGGATTAAATGAATTTAATTGATTATTTATGGGAGTAAGCTATTTGAAGGTCATTCTACGACCTAGAATGTGCAGATGTGGTTAGGATTCTAGCTATGTGATAGAATTAAAGTGTTTGAATTTCCAAGATGAAAATAAAAGTTTTTCGATAAATTTTTCACAAAACACTATTCATTTGTTTCTGCTTGGGAATTAAGTTTGAAATTCTAAGAAACGCGTAATGATAGAATTCTAAGACGAGATGGAATATCCAATAATATTTCAGTTAAGGCAAACGAAGTTTTCACCTGCGAACTTAAAACTTAAGGGTTAGGGAAAGTGATTTCTGAGAAGAAAATGAAATGCATATAATGATTAGGGTTATTATATGTGTGATATATGAGTATGATACAAATTAATATACGAGTATAGTACGAAGATTAATACGACATATAATACGAATATCGTACGAATACTATACGAAGAGAATACGAGAATATTACCCACAACTATAACATTATATCATATCCACACCATAATATTCAAAAATATATTTCGAGAAAAATTATTCTTTATTCATAAAAGTTAGGGTCTTACAGTTGTACTTACGCAACCTGTTGAAGAGCTTTCTGAGATGGTCTATGTGGTCTTCTTCCTTTTCGGATTTGACAATGATGTCATCCACGTTGATCTCTATCTCTTTATGCATTAAGTCATGAAAAAGAGCCATCATGGTCCACTGGTAAGTAGCTCCAACATTGATGAGGCCGAATGACAATCGTCTATAGCAAAAGCTTCCCCAAGGCATGATGATTGTAGTTTTCTCATGATCCTCTCCAGCAACCATGATTTGATGGTATCCAGTAAAATAATCAGCAAAGGAGTACATGTTGTATTGAGCAGTATTGTTAATGAGAATGTGGATAAATTGCACGGGAAAGCTACCCTTAAGGCAAGCTTTATTCAGATCCTGATAATCAATGCAAACTCGCACCTTTCCTCCCAGTTTAGGCACGAGGACTATGTTGGATAACCATTCAGGGTATGTAGACACCATGATGATGCCTGCTCAAAATTATTTCATAATTTCTTCTTTAACCTTTAAACTCCACTCAAGTTTTAATCGCCTGAGCTTCTGCCTGACTAGCTTGAATCCCTCTTTAATGGGAAGGCGATGGATGACGATGTCAGTGAATAAACCAACCATGTCTTCGTGAGACCATACAAACACATCCTGGAATTGGGTCAATAGTGCAACCATGTCATTCCTTTTGTTTGGAGTGAGGTCCGTACCAATCTGGATTAGCTTAGGGTTTTCTAAGGTTCCAAGATTGAATGAGGTGGTTTGATCAAGATTTGGTTTAGGTTTATCCTTAACCCATTCCTTGATTTCCTGAGGTATCTCAGTGTCCTCTTGTATTTTCATCAAGTCTGAGTTCAACTTTTCATCAAAGTTACAGTCCTTGTGGAGAAAAGGCACTTCATCAGCAATTATAGGCACATCTAAATTCAAGGTCCTAAAACAAAATATGATTTCACTATATGACATTATTTAATCATACAAAGTGTTAGCATGTACAGACAAAACAACTATTAATAATGTGCAGAAAAGTAACCAGTTATTTTTATCTACAAGGCAGAGGGAGTTTCTGCCCTTTTTACCCTTATTGACAAATATAAGGAGTGCTGCTCCAATTATCAAGGGTGAAATCCTGCTGGACGGCAGTGATAAAGGGGTTGTTATCGTCCTCCATTTCTCGAATGATGACCATAATGTCTGGACAATCATCGTTTGGGGTGTCTCTATTTGTATGCTTATCACGGAAAATGATGCATAGGTGAGACAATCTCTGACAATGTCTTGTTTACGTCTCCGTTCCCTTTCTTCTACTTTGGGATCAGGAATCAAGACCTATTTTTCTTTGACCAATATCGATTTGAGAAATAGTATAGCCATTACATGGGTAGGCACCTTTATCAGAGACCGTATAGGCTCAGGATCTGTAGGATCTGTAGGCTGAGATAATCACCGTGTGGCTGAAGATGAAGGAATCTGTTTATGCTTATGAGGATTCCTGTAATTGGAGCTAGCAGAATAGCCTAATCCAGCTGTCCCTATTTGACTGGGAACTTGAGTTGGGTACTTAATGCCCTGATGATCTTTGCCCAACCCTTGTCTAGGTTGATAACCCAAATATATCATCTCTTGAGTTGCCGACATTACTTTGGTAGAAATTTTGGGTATCAGAGGTGGCACCCCAATGGGATGGTAGTGAGTGTTGCTCACCTCTAAGGTATGAAAACAGATCGGTGCAACTTCTGAATTGAAGCTGATGAATGGTATGTCACCTTGTTCAGGACATTCTGGCTTAGCATTGATAGTGATTAGGCTATTGTGGATAATGTTCTTAATTTGTTGGTGAAGGGTGGAAGGGACGGCTTCAACCATGTGAATCCACGGTCTTCTTAAGAGCAAATTGTATCATGTGGCTATTTTGAGCACATGAAAGGATACGATAAATGTATGTGGACCAATTTCCACAGGTGGATCAATCTCCCCAACAGCATTTCGTCAGGACCCATCAAAAGCTTTGATAACTGTATGGCTGCTTTTGATCCTCTTGAGACTGATCTTCATCTTCTCCAAGGTGGCAAAAGGAAAGATAATCAAAGATGATCCTCCATCTATCAAAACTCCTCCCACCATGTATCTAGAGGACATAACCGCTATGTGCAATGGTTTGCAATGACAAGTCCCTTCGGGAGGTATGTCGTCATCAGTGAAAGATACCACATTGTTGTTAAAAATGTGATCAACCTGATTTTAGAATTATTTAACATCCACTGATTTCGGCAAGTCGACTTCTTCCAAGACCTTTAGCAAGACCTTCATGTGATCTTCGGAAGAGAAAACCAAGTTTAATATGGAAATTTGTTGTGGAGCTTCTCTCAAGCTTAAAACCACATTGGCTTCATTATGGCCCATAGTACGGAGGAACTCTTCAATCCTCTCAATGAGAACTTTCTCCTTTGATTGGATGGTAGGCTTCATCAACCGGTGGGGAAGATACAGTGGATTCTCATTCAACACTGCAGCAGTTATGTGGGATGTGGATCCTTCAGCCTCTCTATAATTCTATGGCACTTTTTATAGACTGACAATAAGATACTGTGGCCTAAATGGCAATGTTATTGGCTTTGGTGCAACCACTTTCAAAGGATTGTCAACACATTTGAGTTGAATTGCTTGTATTGTGAGTGGTCTTGCAGTCTAATCATACTCAACGGATATAACTGCTACGACCTCCTTCTATTTTATAGGAAATGTGTCTGCCAACTGCAGGACACCGCTGTCATTTAGATTCTGAATAAGGTGGTGGAGTGCCCAGCATTCTTCAGTGCTTTGTCCGCGAGAGTGGGAGTGATACTGACATACTCCATTAGAATTGAATCGTCTAGAACGAGAATTGATTGGAGGTAGCAGAGCTGTAATTATTCCTTCATTAACCAGCATCTGAAATATCTCCTCCATCGGTTAGCCAAGGTATGTAAATTCCCTCTTGTTAGCAAAATCCCGACGGGCTTTGGCACTTGCTCTTATTGCAATTTTATCCTTCAGAGTTCACTTTTTGGAGGCAATGATGGAATATTCATAATAAGAGGAAGGAGACTAGCATGCTCCTGGCTAACTAATTGGCGGGTGACTTGATGTTGATGGATCACTAGTTCTGTCAATTGATTAACTTGCTCACTCAGAGTCTTCATTTTACGTTCCATAATAAACTGGAACTGTGCATAATCTCATTTATCAGCACCATCCTTGTTGGTTTGGGAGGATTCAACAACGTAATTAAAACTCTGTCCACTGCTCCAATTAATCATATTAACCTTTTCTTCTTTATGTTGAGGAAGAGGGTTGTCTTACACGTGAGGTGGGTTGGGTTTAGTCACCACGATTTCACTGTTGTCAATTAAGTCCTGGATCTTGGGTTTTAAGGCCCAGCAATCCTGAGTATCATATCCTGGAGCTCCAGCATGATAGGCTCACTTTCGGGTTGCATTGAAACCCTTCCCATTCGGGTTGGCTGGTGGAAGAAGATGGGTAATTTTCTTCTGAGTAGTCAGAAGATTGAGAATATTCTCGAGTGAATCTCCTAGGGGTGTGAACACTCGGTTGCATCGGACTTCTCCACTCTTTGGCAATGTAGGGCTAGAAGATTGTGCTTGAAAATGGGAGTAGTTTCTCCTCTAGATAGGCATGTTCTAATTGCCTTTCTGGACTTATAGTACCAATGAAACATCCTCCTTTTTCTTCTTATGGACCCTCCTAGGGTTGTTTCCATAACTTTCAGACTGGATGTGCTCAGCAACAACTTTTAAAACGGCTAGGTCTTGAATCTTTCCTGACTTTAATCCCATCTCAGTCATCTCTCCATGTTTAATCATTTCAGAAAATGGCTTGCCAATGCCAGCTAAAACTCCTCGCGGGAGACAGGAGTAGGACTAAACTGATCAGATGAAGCCATACTTGGCTGTAGGCTTGTTGCCTTTTTGGACTTTGAATAGGTAACAGGCCCAATTGTTTTCCTACAAAAAACTTATGTAGTTTAGTCATAGGGAAAGTACAAATGTTTATATGCTATGTGATGTGTCCGTTTTAGGAGTATTATCCTACAAAATGGATGTTAGCTGTTTGTAAGATAGCATGGTAAAAAGGGAATGCATGTACACATTTTCCTTTATACTTTCCATTACAACGAGATTGACATGGATTGTAACTACAAGTAATTGAATTTACAAGTAAATGAAATGGGAAAGTATGAAGAGACTTCCCTCCGCATTTGGTTTATCAGAGGCTGACCTATCTTAGGTTACTCTCACGACTTTTTTGTATGAATGTTCCCAGATCCCCTTAATTTACTTGACGGGAAGTTAATCCAGGTCTTTCAACTGGAGTGAATCTGGGTGGTGCATTTAGTGAGCCTCGTTGGAATTAATCTCCCTACGAGTCCAGTAATCAATCACCGACAGGATAGCCTCCTGGTGGAGGAACCACACAACATACATTCACATACAACATGTCTCACTGTTTATGGAAATGATGACATGTGCGAAGCACTTTATTGTAAAGCATTAAGTGCAGTAAGGAAATGCATTCGTACACATTCATTTAAATGTAAATGAAACATTCACACACAAGCATATAACAATTTTGAAAAGCTTGTAATAGCGGCTTAAGCCCTCTTACTAGATGCCCCCAATAGAGTCGCCACCTGTCGACGTCGGGATTTTTATTGTCCCTTTTCTATTCTTGTCTTTTGGTGTTCTCATGTTAGATGAGATTTGTTTGAAAAAATAAGTTATGAAAAGGTCCGACATGTATATGTCGAGGATTAGACTATAACGAATGAGAAATTTGGATTTATTGTAAAATAATTTTATTTAATTAAATAATAAATAAAATTATGGTATTTCTTATTATTATGTGTTAATAAGATGAATGTCGTTCTATAACCTAGAGATGTTGGAATGTTGTAGTATTTTGACTACGTGAAGGAATTAAAGTATTTGAATTTCCAAGACGAAAATAAAAGTTTTCCGAGAAATTTTCTGAAAAACACTATTTACTGATTTCTACTCGAGAATTATTTTTGAATTTTTGAGAAATACGTAACGATATATTATCAAGGTGAGATGGATTATGTAATAATAATTCACGTATAGCTAACGCAGTTTTTCTCCTGCGGACTTAATTTGAGAATGTTAAGAAAAGTAAAGTGTTAACTAGTTAAAGCGATGATCGTATAATACGTAGGTATTGTACGAGGTAATGAATACGAGGTATTATACGAGTATGTATGAATGATGGTATGTTGTATATGTTGAATAAGTATACAAGTTAGGATACGAGATTAATACGTAGATAATACGTTCTAAGGCTTTAACCCAAATGTAATGGACTTGTAGGATTGTGTAGGAAGTTGTAAAGTCCAATTGGAATTATGATAAAGCCCAATGCTAACTAATGTTAAAGCCCAAGTTTTTGTTAAATGCAAGCCCAGAGCATAAGTTAAGTTAATTAAACTTAAAACCCAAATTAAGAACCGAATCTATGGATTAATCCAATGGGTAAAGATGACCCATGGGGAAACCCATGTGGGCCCCATGATCACATGGGTGATCTTGGTGAGCAAGCAAAGGATAAGTTATGTGGTGATCAAGTAATGAATATTAAGGAGGTTTATTAAGGAGTTGGATGGCTTCTTGACCATTATACCCTAATCTAGGATTTCCTATAAATAGAAGGAGTGTTGGATCATTTGTTACTTGTTAACTTTCATCCAACAACTTAAGTGCTTATTTGTTAGAGAGAAAAAGCTAAAAAAGCTAGACTTTGTTTGTTCAAGAAGTAAGAAGTAAGAACAAGAAAGAATCAAGTGATCATCAAAGGTAAAGATACAAAACCATGATTCTCCCTCTCTTCATTTGTTAGAGAAGTGAGTAGTGGTAGAACTTGTATGCTAAGAAGAAGTAGGAATGGCTAATAAATGGACTTAAGCTTTAATAAGTCACGAATAAGCAATTTATACTTTTATAAGTTATAAACTCATGAAGAACAAGTAAGAACTTAACATGTATATAATGTAATGAAATATGTTGGTTAAGATGTTAGTATGATGGAATGAATCCATTTAAAACGGTTTAAAAATCCTAAGTAATGAAGTTATGGCGTAATTCACGAGTTTGGTCGATAATCGTCGAAATCGTTAAATTCTCAAAATGGAAGTCAAATTTTGACATTGAGCTCGGAAACGTTGGTTTTTCGATGGGGATAAGTCTTATTTCGCATTATAGAGTTGCGGACTCAAAAATAACTGAATTTCGACTTAGAACAAAGAAACGAGCGTTGAACGTTCACGAGCGTTGAACGTTCACGAACGTTTATCATTTTCGTTAAAATGAACTAGAAGGTGAATTTCGAGTTATCGAATTCGAAAATGTAAAATTATTACATGAACACATAGAGTATGTGATTTGTGAGCTAATGGCTTTTGAATGAGCCAATTTGAACTTAAAATGATCAAATTTGGAGTCTGGAAAGTTCGCAAAGTAGAAAAAACTGTCAAAGTATCTGGTGGCATTGTAGTCAAGGCGCCAGCAAGACCACCCAAGAGCCAAATAGGTGGCACCGCAATGCGAGCCATGTCCGAAAGCTATCTGCAGGTCATGCAAATGGCCGTGACAGATAACACAAAGATTCGCGATCGCAGATTCTGAGTCCCATCCTCGGCCCACTAGAGTGGCGCGCTTAGTATACGACATAAAATCTGAAGTAAAGCGCATTGGCCAACACTAGATCAAACACATTAATGAAAGCTTATGAAGATAAAAAGAAAGATAGTTGGTTAATGATGAAGTACAACATTAATTAACTTAATGTAACATTGTTTAAAATGTTATAAACCTTAAGTATGATAGCTAACGGTTGAAGATAATTCACTCAAACGTGAACGTAAGAACGATGTAAAACATAACGGAATGCCGGAACCAATAATAACAAATCTAATAAACAATTAGATTAAGAAGAAGGGTAAGATATAGTAGTAAACATAATTGATTATATATGACCTAATGTGGTACGTTATGTGATCATGTGTTGTAGAATTCTTAAAGACTCAAAGGGAAAGTAATTATACTATATCAGATGCTAAAGGAAAGAGTTCTAACCCTTGTCTATGTTCAATCTGGATAATCTTTGTGATTCATGTATTCTTATGCGTGAATTGATGTATGATGGAGTCAAAGCCAATTCCTTCAGCTAAACTTAAGATGTTTCTTTGGATTTCTTATAATCTATTGAACTATTGTCAAGTTTTGTCAAACTATGTTGGTATGGTTTTCAAATGAAGACTGAGTATGCTAAACAAATGTTTTGTCATCAAACAACAGGAACGTGAGGTTGCCACAACTTAAACGTACATACGTTTAAAGAAAGTAGTGTTATACAACATAGAGTACTATAGGCTGATCACCTAGACGTGCTCGTAAGAAATTCCAGACTTACAGACTTAGTGTCAGGTTGTCCTTTTCAAAGAAAGTATGAAATGCTCAAGGTCTTGGACTGGAATTGATGTTTTACTGAATGTTGTTCATTGTAAAACGTTTTAAGAAATGAGAAGTGCTATTTTGAATTATCGATAGTACTTCATAATTATTGTTCAGTTATTGAAGATATATTATTTGTATGTTTCAAGAATGTTGTTTAAATGGAATTGTCATACCTGTTGAGCTAGTTATGCTCACTCTTGCTTGAACCATATGAATGCAGCTAAGACCGAACGGACCGAAGGATCCAAAAAAGATAAAGGGAAGGCTATGGCGAACCTATAGCTTGCTTTTGTAATAGCATAGGTTAAATGTTGATATTATTTGATATTATGATAAGAACAAATGTATTGGTTATTAAGAACCTGGGAAATGGTAATATTGTTTGGAATATATGTAAGACATATTCGTTCTTTTGAGGCATTTCAATTGAATATATGTGTGAACTGTAGCACCATGTAACACCAAATGTCGGGTTGGAAGATACCCGGATTTGGGGGCGTCACAGGACAATAAGAGTCACCGGTTGGTATTTTTAAATGGTTGTACCAACTCAACCGAGAAAAGGTTTTCACATTAACCCAGTGATGTGACACTATTTAACAGGTTTGTGACACTGAGATTCGTTAGGGTCGGGGGCTTGATTATGCGGAGGGAAGGTGTTAGGCACCCCCCAACATCCGTGTTACCACGGTGACCGCCACTTTTCAATTAAACTATTATATGAATGTGTGTGGGGGGGGGGGGGTCAATGTGCAGTTATTCGGAAGTAGTGTTATGCCTCGTTTGTACCTATATACAAAGGGTTAGAATTTATGTAAAAATTAAATTTTAACAAGATATAGCAATGATGTTTTGTAAAAGAGGTTTTTCAAACCCTTATGCTCAATAGTAATTGAGACCTTTTATACTTCCATTTTATTATGTGTTCAGCTTAGTTGCTTTTATTTTCGAGATGCGAAGCATCTTCAAGAAAACAATACACATAGCAATGCTGAACTCCTTGTGGGCATAAGAGCCATCTAAGGAAATTCGAACACCGTAAATATGGTACAAGCTGATTACAGCTGAAAATGTCCATCACGGGAATCGAATCTAGATTCAGGAGACTGAATCTATGATCACATGATTCCTAGGCTCACATGATGTAGAAGTTTGTATGAAAGCTGTAAGCTGTTATATATATAAAAGTTGTAAATATATATATACAGACGATCAACCACCACGAAGGGAACTTCATGGGGGATTGGAAATGTAAATATGTAAAAGCGGTAAATATATATAGAAACACGATCAACCTTCATGAAGCACCTCCATGGGGATCAAAAATGTAAGTAAAGCAGTAAAGATGATCAACCGCCACGAAGTAAACTCCAGGCGGGAAAAAATGTAAATAAAGCAGTAAAAACGATCAACCGCCACGAAGTAAACTCCAGGCGGGACTAAATATAAATAAAGAAGTAAAAGGCCACGAAGTAAACTCCAGGCCTGACATTAATGTAAATATATGTATATATATATATATATATATATATATATATATATATATATATAAAAGCGATAGAAACGCTCCGGACATAAATCCGGGCTCATCAAACGAGTTCATCAACAGTTTATATAGAAGTATAAATATATAAAAACAATAAATGCTCCGGACATCAGTCCAAGCTCAAACGAGGCATAACTCGATAATGTTAGTTCATATATATATATATATATATATATATATATATATATATATATATATATAACTAAATAAAAAACCACGTACTGAAGTCTGGGCATACACACGCAACACGACTCTTAACGTGAAGAACGGTGTGTGCAAAATGTGGAGAAAAGCCTTTAAAAGGTGTTAGAAGGCTTATAGTGGACTGCCAAAGAAGACTTCTATAGCTTTAAATGGATGATCACTCGGTTCCAGTAACGCCCGAGAAAATCGAATTTTTATGAGAATTAAATTTTTATTTAATTATGTGGATTAAAAGAATTTAATTGATTATTTATGGGAGTAAGCTATTTGAAGGTTGTTCTATGACCTAGAATGTGCGGATGTGGTTAGGATTCTGGCTATGTGGTAGAATTAAAGTGTTTGAATTTCCAAGACGAAAATAAAAGTTTTCCGAGAAATTTTTCAAAAAACACTATTCATTCGTTTCTGCTCGAAAATTAATTTTGACATTCTGAGAAACGCGTAATGATAGAATTCAAAGACGAGATGGAATATCCAATAATATTTTAGTTATGGCAAACGAAGTTTTCACCTGTGGACTTAAAACCTAAGGGTTAGGGAAAGATTTTTGAGAAGGAAATGAAATGCATATAATGATTAGGGTTATTATACGTGTGATATACGAGTATGATACAAATTAGTATACGAGTATAGTACGGAGATTAATACGACGTATAATACGAATATTGTACGAATACCATACAAAGAGAATACGAGAATCGTACGAGTAAAATACGAATAGTTCTTAATGGACTTTGTCATTATCCAATTGGACTGGGATTATGCCAAGCCCAATGTTAAGTAGAGTCAAGCCCAAAGTTATGTTAAGACATGCCCAAGATAGGCCTAATAAGAATTAATGCTAAAGCCCAAATTAAGAAACTAAACCGTGGATCGAACCGATGGGTTACCGAATGGTTAAAACCCATGGGGCAACCCATGGGTGACCCGAAATGATGACCAAGTAAAGTGCTTATTACTTAGTGGTTAAGCAAATGAATAGTAAGGAGGTGAATAGTAAGGAGGTGGCCTAATAACCATTATACCCTCCATTTGGTTTGCCTATATAAGAAAAGCTAGGTTGGTCATTTTGATTATTTCACTAACTCTGGATATATATTGAGAGAGAGAAAAGAGCTAGAAACACATAATCAAGAGCAATCCAAGCAAAACATCAAAGTGTAGTCAAGAACGTGAAGAACGTTAAGGTAATATTACGTAAACCCTAAGTCTTCGATTTCTTTTTCGTAAAGAAGTATGAATTGGTGGAGTATGTATGATAAGAAGTTATAAGGATGGCTATTAGTGAATTAAAACATTGATAAGCCATGAACAATTAAGAATCATAAGCGATTACGAAAGTTTAAGCGAAGAAAAACAAAAAGCGTTAATTTGGTTGTTGATGGACAAATTTAAAACCATCATAGGTTATGTGCATCTTTATTGGTTAGGATATAAATGATGAATCAATGGAGTTGTTCCATTTGATTTGGTGTATAAAAAACGAGTAACGAAGTTATGGCAAAATTTTCGAGACTAGGCGTTAAACGTTGAAAACGTAGAAATCTCGGATTAGTAGTCGAAAGTTGTCGTGTAACTCGGAAACCTTGGTTTTTGATGGCATATCGTAGCATAACGTATTTGAGAGTTGTGGACTGAAGAATCGTCTAAATTCGACTTAGAACGAATAAAAGAGCTATGAACGTTCACGAACGTTTATTATTTTTGTTAAAATAAACTAATTGGTGAATTCCAAGATAAAAGATTCAAAAGTGAAATATTTTCTAATGAAAACGTAGAGCATGTGATTTGTGAGCGAACGGCTTTTGAATGAGCCCATTTGGAGTTGTAACAAACAATTTCTGAGCCCAGGAAGTTCATCAAAGCAAGAAACTGTAAAAATTTTCTGAGGTTAAGGGTCCGTGCCACAGCGCAATCCATGGTGTTATGGTCGGCGCTGCAGTACGAGGCCGGGAGATGAGATACTAGAGAGTGGTGCCATAATGCGATCTCTAGTACTGAGAGTGGTGCCACAGCGCCAAGTATGGGGTTTGTGTACTGGAGAGTCACACAGTAGCGCGAGTCCAAGAAGAAAAGTTGGCACCGCAGCGCCAGCATTAGGTGAAGCACAGAGAGGAAAGATTATGAATGTAAAGGGAAAGTAAATTGATAATGGCGAATCATATCAATACTAAACCTGAAGTAACATCAATTAAGATGTTGAAAACCTTAAGTTAATGACTAAAGGTTGAAAGAAAGATTAATTGAACATAAGTTATTAATAATGAAACGATGAACGATAATAAGCTGTAAGGGCAGATAAATACTTGAAATGAGTTTTTTAATGAATAAAGTACTTTTAATATGATTGTCCAAGATGCGGCTGCATCAGTGGATGTATTAACCGATATCATTCCAGTCAATAAAATGAATGCTTATGTGTTGTTTGATTGGAGTGCTACTTGTTCTCTTATAGCATGTGAATTTGCTAAGCGATTAGGTTCATTTTTGAAAGGATTATAAATACCTTTAAACGTTAAGGTAGAGAATGAGAAAATAACTCTCATTGAACTTATTCATGGGAATTGTTTCATGAATGATAGAGGTAAGCAAGTATCGATAGATAAGTACCAATAAGGTTGAAAGAATTTGAAGTAATTCTTGGTATGAAATGGGTTAATTAACCATAGAACTTTAATAGATTGTCATAGGAAAAGTGTGAAGCTTCAGATTTCTAAGGAACCCAAGGTAGTGTTTTACGGTAATAAATCATCGGGACGCTCTTGTTGTCTAACCATGACGCAAGCTAGGAGGATGTTGAGGAAGAGGTGTATAGAATACATGTTCCAGGTTGTGGACACCCAGAGAGTGGGAGCACTAGTATTGTTTGTAAAGAAAAAGGGATGAGTCGTTACGATTGTTTATCGACTATCGTGAGTGGAACAAGTTAACAATTAAGAATAAATACCCATTGCCCAGGATCGATGATCTATTTGATTAGTTGAAAGGGGCAAAGTTTTTTTCTAATATAGATTTGTGTATGGGGTATTGTCGGTTGAAAGTAAGGAAAAAGGAGGAACCTAAGATGACGTTCAGAACTCGTTATGATTATTACGAGTTTCTGGTTATGTTGTTTGGGTTGACTAATGCACTGAAGTTATACTTTCTGTAAGGGGCGCCGAGCAAGTCAGTGGCAAATTGATAGGTATTCTTGTGAGGTGCTATGGACCATTAGCGTCATAAAGTTTTCAAATAATATTTGGGCAAGTTTGTCGTAATGATCATTTGTGATATTCTAGTCTATTCTAAGATGCCAGAAGATCACGCTGAACATTTGAAGGTAGTGTGGAAAAAACTATGGAGGGAGAAGTTAGATACGGGATTCACTAAGTCTGAATTTTGGCTTAATAGATATACAGATGTTAGGACATGTTATTGATAAGTATGTTGGGAATGAAAAACGAGAAAAATAGTTTTTAAGAACTAAAAAGGAAGGTTAAGTGAGGCACCCGTATTATCTTTACCAGATGATACGAGGAACTTTGTAAATTATAGTGATGCTTCGCATAGAGGACGGGGTTACATACTCATGTAGCATGGCAAGGTCATGGCGTATGCGTCACGTCAGTTAAAGGATTATGAGAACGTCTATCCTACTTATGATCTAGAATTGGCATTTGTAGTTTTTGAATTAAAAATATGAAGATAGCATTTTTATATTGGGAGAAGTGTGAGATATACAAGGACTATAAGAGTCTGAAATATATTTTCACAAAGAAAGAGGTGAATATGAGGTAGAGAATGTGGTTAGAATTGATAAAGGATTACGACTGTGATATCTTATATCAGTCAGGGAAGGTAAACGTAGTAGCCGGCGCGTTAGGTAGAAAGGGTAGGAAAAAGCTATCAATGTTAACGACTCAGAATAAGTTAATAACGGAGATGGCGAGAAAGGAGTTAGAAATTAATTTACAGAATGAAGCAGTAGAAATGTTATTCACAATGTAGACTCAATCCACGAAAATGGAACGAGTTAAGGAAGTACAACTAAGTAACGAGGAGTGTGAGCAAATGAAGAAGAGGATGGAGGATGAAGAGAAGATCAAGTATCATCTTATTTTGAAGGAGGAATTTGAGTTCCAAAAAATTCCGAGTTAAAAGAAGAACTAATAAGAGGCAGATAGCGTAATATGTTAGTAAATGCTTAACTTCCAATTCAGATTATTGATAGGGAGGATCAAGTATTAAGAAATAAGATAATACCTTCAGTGAAGGTGAATTGGAGGAACCACAATGCCGAAGAAACAATGTGGGAACTCGAGATTAAAATGAAGGAAAATGTTCCGCATTTTTGTTATGTTATTGTAGCGAGATTATGGGGACAGAATCCTTATAAGGGGGGAAGGATGTAACGCCCGAGAAAATTGGATTTTTATTAGAATTAAATTTTTATTTGATTATGTGGATTAAATGAATTTAATTGATTATTTATAGGAGTAGGCTATTTGAAGGTCATTCTATGACCTAGAATGTGTGGAATTAAGTTTGAAATTCTAAGAAACGCGTAATGATAGAATTCTAAGACGAGTTGGAATATCCAATAATATTTCAGTTAAGGTAAACGAAGTTTTCGCCTGCGAACTTAAAACTTAAGGGTTAGGGAAAATGATTTTCGAGAAGAAAATGAAATGCGTATAATGATTAGGGTTATTATATGTGTGATATATGAGTATGATACAAATTAGTATACGAGTATAGTACAAAGATTAATACGACATATAATACGAATAGTGTACGAATACTATACGAATAGAATACGAGAATCGTACAAGTAAAATACGAGTAGTTCTTAATGGACTTTGGTAAGTGGACTTTGTCATTATCCAATTGGACTTGGATTATGCCAAGCCCAATGTTAAGTAGAGTCAAGCCCAAAGTTGTGTTAAGACAAGCCCAAGATAGGCCCAATGAGAATTAATGTTAAGGCCCAAATTAAGAAACTAAACTGTGGATCGAACCGATGGGTTACCGAATGGTTAAAACCCATGGGGCAACCCATGGGTGACCCAAAGTGATGGCCAAATAAAGTGCTTATTACTTAGTGGTTAAGCAAATGAATAGTAAGGAGGTTGCCTAATGACCATTATACCCTCTATTTGGTTTGCCTATATAAGAAAAGCTAGGTTGGTCATTTTGATTATTTCACCAACTCTAGATATATATTAAGAGATTGAAAAGAGCTAGAAACACATAATGAAGAGCAATCCAAGCAAAACATCATGCTTTAGTCAAGAACGCGAAGAATGTTAAGGTAATATTACGTAAACCCTAAGTCTTTGATCTCTTTCGATTTCTTTTTCATAGAGAAGTATGAATTGGTGGAGTATATATGATAAGAAGTTATAAGGATGGCTATTAGTGAATTAAAACATTGATAAGCCATGAACAATTAAGAATCATAAGCGTTTACAAAAGTTTAAGCGAAGAAAACCAATAAGCATTTATTTGGTTGTTGATGGACAAATTAAAAACCATCATAGGTTATGTCTATCTTTATTGGTTAGGATATAGATAATGAATCAATGGAGTTGTTCCATTTGATTTGGTGAATAGAAAACAAGTAACGAAGTTATGGCAAAATTTCCGAGATTAGGGGTTGAACGTTGAAAATATAGAAATCTCAGATTAGTAGTCGAAAGTTGTCGTGTAACTCAAAAACCTTGGTTTTCGATGGCATATCGTAGCATAACGTATTTGAGAGTCGTGGACTCAAGAATCGTCGAAATTCAACTTAGAACGAAGAAACGAGCTATGAACGTTCACGAACATTTATTATTTTCATTAAAATAAACTAATCGGTGAATTCTGAGATAAAAAATTTAAAAGTGAAATATTTTCTAATAAAATCGTAGAGCATGTGATTTATGAGCCAACGACTTTTGAATAAACCAATTGAAGTTAAGGGTCTGCACCTCAACGCAAGAAACTATAAAAAAAAATTGAAGTTAAGGGTTCGCACCTCAACGCAACCTATGGTGTTATGGTTGGTCTTTGAAGCCTGGAGGTAGAAAAGATGAGATCTTTGGAGAGTGGCACTTGAATGCGATCTCTAATCTTTGAGAGTGAAATGCATGGCCAAGTATGGGGTTTGTGTCTTTGGAGATTCTGTTATGTGTGGCCAGAGTCCAAGAAGAAAAGTGCTGGCCATAGCAAATATGACATTAGGTGAAGCACAGAGAGGAAAGATTATGAATGTAAAGGGAAAGAAAATTGATAATGATGAATCATATCAATACTAAACCTAAAGTAACATCAATTAAGATGCTGAAAACCTTAAGTTAATGACTAAAGGTTGAAAGAAAGATTAATTGAACGTAAGTTATTAATAATGAAACGATGAACGATAATAAGCCGTAAGGGCAGATAAATACTTGAAACGAGTTTTGTTAATGAAATAAGTATGATTAAGTATATGAAATGAAAGATAATTGATTAATGATGAATTAATTACTTAATTAACTTAAAGTAGCATCCTCGATGATGACTATAACATTGAGAATTACAACTAAAAGTTGTTAACGATTACGTGAACGTGAATGGTATTTAATTAGTGTACTTAACCAATGACGACCGAGTTTTGGTTAGTAACGTAAGAACGTTAGTAAGCCATAAGGAAGATTAATAAGTCAAATTGACCTTTATTAATGAAATAAATTCACTTAAGACATAGAATAGAAAGAAGTTAGTAAGAACAATGTGATAAAACATAAGAGTAATGTAATACGATAAACCGTAACCAATGATCACAAATCTATTGAACAATTAAATTGAGAAGAAGGGTAAGATACATTAGGAACCATACATGTTTGTTCATGACCAAATGTGGTATGTTATGTGGTTATGTATTGTAGAGACTATAAAGACCAAGAATTGTTGAATATTTATTTGAAGACGCTTGAAGGCAAGTTTTCTTAATGCTTGTCTAACCTTCGTGTTAGCCAGGTTTTCAGTGATTCATGTTATGAGATGCATGAATTGTTTTACGAAAGTATCGATGCCAGTTTTAACTCGGCTAGACTAATCTTAAAAGATTGATTTATTTATTTACAAGTCTTTCAATATAGAATTGATAACTTATCCTCACGCCATTGATTAGCTTACTTATCCAAGGTAAGCTTTGAGTATGAATAAACAAATGTATTTTACATCGATTATTCGATGGGAACACTAGGTTGTCAAAACTTAAACTTAAATACGTTTAACAGATGAATGTTGATCAACATAGAGTACTATAGGCTGATCATGTGACGCCCCCAAATTCAAGTACTTGAAACCCAAACTCGGTGCTTCACGCTACAATCTCTATAAGCGGAATAATACTAATAATACTAATGATAATATAAATAACAAACTTAATTTACATAAATCAGAGTCTAATCCCAGTTTCTCAACCTTTACTACATTACATTACATGATAAAAAATAAATATCATTGTCTTAATAGAGTTAAACTATTACATAAGATAACACAGAATTCATTCAGCAACCTTTCCTTTTCTCTTGTTCTTACCAGAGCCTTCAGGTTTTTCACACTTAGCTAAAAACATTTAAATTAAGCAAGGATGAGCATTTGATTGCCCGACAACTAATAGCAACAATAAATATTAACTGAAAGGATTAAATTTTTTCTTTAAATGACACTTCTACAATGAATCAACAGTTATGAAGTAAACTAAACCAATAATAACAACATATCAATTCTATATCAAATTTTTAAAACTACGTACTGAGTATAAATGAAGATCAGTCGACAGACTATGAACATTATTTTTAATTTTCGCTAAGGTTTAGCAAAACTTCATCTGCAAACCCTCATAACTTATAGGAACTAGGGTGATCATCCCAATGTGCCCTGTATTGATCAATACTATATACAAGAACGATATTTTCATTCATCTTATCCTCCTTTGGCGCACAAAAGTTTTCCCATGTTCGGGATTTTCATACTTAGTCGGTAATTTAAACCAAAACAATTTGATTGGATACAATAAAGTGATATCATGTTCAACGATATTTCTAAATCTGTGTCTAGCTGGGTCAAAAAGCTTAGAAGACTTTTAATTAATGTATACATACCGAAAATCAATAGGTATGTATCAACATATGATTAAATACAATAATTATCCAAGTGAGGTCACTTGTATAACCAAGCTTAGAAATTAACGAACAGAATATATATCTTGATCTATGATAACAGAATTAAAGAACTTGTACAACAGATTATAATCTAATAACTTATTTATACAGAATTATTACATAAGTATATATAAAGGTTAAGCTATTTGAACAATGAAAAAGAATAGTTCAGATGTTTGCTTACGGATGTCCATTGCATAAAGTAAATGCAAAGATAGGATACTTGCCTGGTCTACTGCTTATAGTTATGCAACTTAGTTTTATCTTTTATATCAAGTCCTATCATTAATAAGATCATTTATTCGATTAGAATAATATATCATAACACATAGTACTACTATTTGTAGTCAACACATAACCTAATCACATTGTCACATATGTTTAACAGTCATTGGATCACAAACAAACACCTATACAGACAATTTATATAAGTCCAGATCAATTTCTAAAATATGTCAGTGTACCGACAGTTTTATTAGGTAATTATCGGGTCTAAGACTATATCCTGAAGTTCAATATCCATTTGGATAACTTAAATATCAGTCATATTATTTTTAAACAACTTATAATAATTTTTAATTAATTATAATAATTTATCATGATTTTTCAAACACTGGAATCATTATTAAACGATTTAAATATTAAATAATTCTATTATCATTAATATTTAATTAATATTAAACTATTAATAAAACCATTGCCAAAATATTAAAGTTATTTATAATAACTCGAAAAAATTTTAAAGTATTAATATTACCCTTAAATGATTTGTCTTAAAATAAATAAAATCATTTTTGAATAATTACCATTAATATTTAAATATTAATGCATTATTTACTTTGAAATATTAAAAGTTATATTTTATAACTTAAAATATTTTTAAATACCTTATTATCATTTAAAATGATTTTTAATATAATAAAATCATTTTTAATTAATTTATTTAATGCATTTATTAAATAAATTAAATATAAATAATATTTAAATAAATACTAATATTTATGAAAAATATGTCAAATTATTAAAAATTAAATTTTTATAACTTAAAATAATTTTTAAAACTAATTTTTGAATTTTAATAATTAATTCCTATTTTTAAATGATTTTTAGAAAATAAATTAAATTAACTGTCGCTATAGCCTTTAGCAACAAAAAGTGTCGATGTTGGTGTTCTTGGGGCTCAAGAACACTGATAGTCAGTGTTCAAGGGTTCATGTTTGACCACTTGTAAATCTCAGACTAAACATGTTCTAGGCTAACTCAAGAATTGATCTTGTAGCAGGTATGTAGTACTATAGTTATCAATCCTCATCTCGGTCAAACAACATCATAACATAGAGATCTGGGCTCTCAAATTTCCTCTCAGACAGTTCCTGGGTTTTTTGGGTAACCTAGAAACCCAGGTAGTGTCATGGTGTAACTTTCAAGATCACTTAATCAGGTGTTCTAGTCATTAGTTAAGTGTTATTATAGTACAAACGTGTAGTTCTCATGTCATCGAACATATATGTAACAACATATCAGTCCAAATATAGCACAACCACAATTATTATTCGGTTAAACCCTGTCAGAAACATAGTTCATACGTTTTCTGGAAATTCCAGAAAACAGAAAATGTGACCGGATGGTCTACTTTGACCATCCACTACATCGATCATGTTGATTGTTTAAGAGATCAAAACGTATAGATCTAAAGTCCATATAGCAAGCTACAAACTTGTTACAATAACATCAACAAAGCTTCTAACATCTGATAGATCTTGGCTTGGAAAAACATTGTCAGACGCTGCCTAAGGATTTCTGGGTTACCCAGAAATTGCTCGGTCATGCTCGGTCAACTAGGTTTGACCAACAATAACATGAAATATGGACATGGAATAGCCATGATTCCACTTCTAGATCACAATACTCATTTCAGACTACAAGTCTAAAACATAAAACAACAAAAATCAAAAACAGGGAAAGATCTATGGCTCCTGACATTAGCTTGTCAGACCATCTTTAGTGTTCATGGACAGTTTTTGAAAACTTCATTTTAACTAATTTTGATGTTATTGATCTATGATGGATCATCATAGATCATCTTAAAACATCTTCGAACACTTATATAAACACATAAACAACACTTTGGTTTAAGCATATAGGATCAAAAGGGGACTTAGGGTTTATACCTCTCTTTTTAAATCTTGGATCCTTGTTCTACTATACTGATTTTGATGTTTGAGAGGCTCAACTAGTGACTGAAACACTTGGTAATTTCGGAGGTTTAGTGAGAGAGAGAGTAGGTTGAGTGTTAGAACACAAATGAACCAATTTTATGAACTTTCTCTCTCATAATCTATATATATATGGATACAATGTATATGGTTGTGATATATGGTTGATATGTGTAGGTTTTCAGCGCATGGCAAGTTAAAAGTTAGTCACCAACTCCATATTTTATCAAGATTTGCAAGTAACATATTCAAGAATTGAAAAAGGGCATAATTATCTTTTGGCTAGCAATTTTAATGGCATGTTGGTAACTTGGCAACCCCTTAGGGTTTAACCCTAAGGTTAAAAAAATTTATTAGTTTCAAGGATTTCTAATTTGGCAAAAAAATATAAAATTTTAGTTTCTAAAAATTGAAAATTATGGTTTCATAATTACATTTAGGTTCTAATTACTTAGTACATAAAAATTAGATTTAAGATTTACAAATTTTAATTAAGATTGCTAATTTAGCAATTAGGACTTTATTTTAGCAGTTAGGGTTACTGATTTAAAATTTAGGATTTTTAGATTAGTAATTAGGGTTTCAAATTACTAATTAAGGTTTCTAATAATTAGGATTTTCCTAATTATCATTAAGATTTATACTTTAGCGATTAGGGTTCTAGTTTAGTAATTAGGGTTTCTAATTACTAATTAGGGTTTATAATTTTGAAGTTAGGGTTCCTAATTTAGAAATTAGGGTTTCTAATAATTAGGGTTTTCCCTAATTAACATTAAATTCTATATTCCTAAACATAAATCATATAACACAGTTACATAACAGTCTCGAACTCATAATTGACTTTCAAAATAAGGTTTGGTCATGATATAACATAATTGACCAACCATTATCAGTCCACACATACAATACATATTTATAGCACTGAAATATAATTAATATAATATTATTATTCTCATTCCTTGTTCAAAAACCAGAATTAGGGTTTGGATTCCATATCTAATTTATCTTGCATATATAGCACTATCAATTAAGTTAAAATAATTAACTTAATAATCAATTAAATTCATATAATAAAATAATTATTATAATCATTCCAATAATCATTTCATATATTATTTAAATAATATATAATCATATTTTCATGGAAAATAAATAATGAAAATATTTTTACTACAAAATTAATTAAAAAATATAATTTATAATGATCGATAGTTCTAATAAAATTATTTGAAATTATTCATGTAATAAATAAATAATTTATTTATCACATATATACATAAACTTTACCTTGCACGTATTCCCACCTTTAAAATAAAACAAATTATAGGCAAAATTTTTGATTTAATTATATAGAAAATATCGGGTTGTTACATATCACCTAGAAGTGCTCGTAAGAAATATCGGACTTACGGTCTTAGTACCGGGTTGTCCTTTTCATGAATAAAAATTAAAGAGAATGTTCATGGTCTGTTGACCTACTCAGAATTTCTAAGCTACTATATGTACTTCGAAATTGTTTTATGATCATGAGAAGTTATATTCAATGTTTCATAGTACTTCATAATTATTGTTCAGTTATTAAAGGATAATCATATGATTCTCGAAGTGGTATTTATATAATATATTGTTAGACTTGTTGAGCTAGTTATGCTCACTTCTTGCTTGATTCATATGATTGCAGCCAAGGTCGAGCGAACCGAGGGTTCTAGTAAAGATAAAGGCAAGGCTAAGATGAATAATTAGTTTATCTTGTAATAGACTAATATGTTTTATGTATCATATTATGATGAACAAAGAATGTAACGGTTTCAGAACCTGGGGAATAGATTTATTATTATTATTGTAATAAGAATGTAGTTAATACACTCATTTTGATGTGGTTTCAATGGAATGAATGTATAGTTATGAGTATCGTGTAGCACCATTTGTCGGGTTGGAAGATACTCGGATTTGGGGGCGTCACAGTTCCCACCGGTAAAAAGATAGCCAAATATAAGCTCACAAGTGTTTAAAATGAGAAAGCACTCAATTTATAGTGTATACAAAACAAATTTGATAGGGGAGAGCTGCAGGTGCACCTGCTGCTGCCCAAGGTGCCCCGGGCTCTGCGGGTCCCGTCGTCTCGAAGTACTTGCATGCATGTAATGTGTTGTCCGCTCGAACTTTCAGAACTTCAACATGGGCATCCGATTGAGGTGAATAAGATCTTTTTCGGAGTTTTTTTGTCGAGAGCTACACAAATGACATGGGATTAGAGGTTGTACGAAGTCAGGAAGATGGGACCGTGCGCTTGGTCTTCCAGTCTTCAAATTTTATTCGATGTGCTGTCCTGTGTAGTAGTCACTCGGGATTGGAGCTATTTGTTCTTGTAGGACATTGTTGTGTAGAATGTATGTTGAAATGTGTTGAGACGACGTGCATGTGGGATCATGGTGGCAAAATGATGATTTTCCCCTCACCGGGGTTATCTTTGGTTTGGGCTTATATAGCAGTCGTTGCTCAGGGTTATCTCTAAGATTGGGCTGCTGCAAGTGCTGAATGTCCTTAGGGTTATCTCTGAGGTGTGCCTGACCTCCCGGGGTTATCTCCGGGTTTGGGACAGAGTGCCTCGGGGTTATCTCTGAGGTTGAAGCTGACTACAAAGGTTGAAATAAGCTTTTTCGGGGTTATCTCAGGAACTACAACCGCTCTCTTGGGGTCATCTCTGAGGTTGATGCCAAAACTCCCGGTGCTATTTTCGGGACTGGAACTGGCTATCTAGGGGTCACATCCGAGATGGAACTGCCTTCTCCGGTGATATTTTCAAAACTGGAACTGTATTCCTCGGGGTTGTCTCCAAGGTTGAAACTGAAACTCCCGGTGTTGTTTCTGGGACTGGAGCTGGATATCTAGGGGTCATCTCCGAGATGGAAAACTGAGGATTCCAGGGTTGTCTCCGGAATTGAGTTGATTGGAATCCCAAGGTTATCTCTAGAAGATGATTATGCCCTCCTGCCAGGTTAGTAATAAAAATACAAAATTTTGAGTGTCTACACTAAGCCAACAAGAACTCAAGATTGAGGTTGGTAACTCATCTCACTTGATGAAGCAACTATTGTCAAATGTGGAGCATTTCTCACAAGTGATTAATGACAAAAAGGGGGAGAAAAAGAGACATAGAAAGAAGCACTCAAGGAGAAGAGGATCCAAAAAGAATGAAGGAAGAAAAGAAGGCCAAGAGTAGAAAGGCAAAGGAGGAAAAGAAGAATACAGTAGCAGCAGAAGCAGAGTCATCATCTAAGGGGGAGCCAAAGGATGAGAATCCCATGAACATAGAGTCTGAAAGGGAGCCAGACAAAGAAGAAGAACATGCACCAGAACCAAACCCAGAGCAAGATGAAACAATGGAGCATGAATCTGAAGGGGAGCAGAGAAAAGAAGAAAAGAAAGATAAGTAGCTAAGTAATTGATCAACAGACATCCTGGAGACACACATGGAGCTAAAAAGGCACATCTCTATCTAGTTAGGTATGTTCTGGATCCAGGATGTAGAGTGTCATAGTTTATGTAATTTCATATTATCATCAATGACATTCATGCTTATCAATTTTAGAAATACAGCTACTTACTGTATATAAGATTCATTCATCTCATGCATATGCACTAATTATTTTTGTCATAATGATATAGGGGTAGATTGTTAGGAATATACATGAGAATGTTATTCTATTTATACAAGATTTGATTATGATATAAATGAATGAATATGCAAGTATGCATGCATTAAGGAAAGTTGTAAAGTCCTTTGATAGATATTAGGAATATATGTACAAGGACTTAGTATGAATTGATCAAATATTTTAGGTTGATCCTACATAAGCAAAACAACTTTATAAAGTCCTTAAAAAGAAATGATGTACAAGGACTATAAATATAGAAATATCAAGCTGTTAGGTTTGTAATATTCATGAACGCAATCAAATTGCATAAAAGTGCAGAAACGTGTAAAATCAGAGTTTAAAAAAAAATTACAAACCATAAACCCGGATCATCCTTTATGCACAATTATTAATTAAACGAAAAGATAAAGAATAAAATCATACCCTTGAAGATCGAGCTTCCTCAGGTACAAGTTCACCTCCAATCCTTTTCGCGTTCAACTTGAATCCACCGGGTTTGGTTCCTTCCTTTGATCAACGTTAGCCACCCATGTGTTTGGCCTCTAGAGGTGATCCACCAAGAAAGAATAGGAATTCAAGAAGAAGGGGTATTGGCTCAAACCCTAGTTTTCTATCTCTATAGAAAAGGGACGTACTCTCCAACAAATTGGAATTATTACGTAGTTGTCGTATGTTGAAAAAGTCAACAACCTACCCACCCATAATAAGACTCCTCTTATTTATAGATGTGGGCAACCCACCTTAACAATTAAGGAATTGAGATTTATTTAATTAATTAAATTCTTTTAATTAATTAAGCTCCCTAATCTTATTAGGGATAATTAATTAAACTCCTTTAACTAATTTTTCTTCCTAATCCAATTAGGAATAAATGAGAGTACTTATATTAAATTAATTCATAAACTCTTTTAGAAATTAAAATAATAATAATTGCAATAATATTAATAAGACTCCTCTTATTAATTTATATTTAATATTTCTAAAATATTAAATAATAAATATTAAGCTATTTAATTTATTCTATCACCATAGATTAAATTAAATATACATAACATATTATTACGATTATGCCATTAACTTCTTAAATAATTATTCTTCCTTTTATGGTGTGACCCTTTAGGTTCTCCATATTAAACCCAAGTTGTGAATAAATCAATTAGAACAATTCTAATCTTATTTAAATAAATAAATTAAACAATTTATTTATTTAAATAAATAATATTTATTCTACAATAGGGATAAGCCTCCCTAGCGATCAACGACTTTCCAGATAATATAGATTTCAACATTAATCATAAAAGAACCTTTGAGTAAATAGTTCTGTAATACAATTCAATCCTTCCACCATACAATGTCCCAATTAAATATAAGACATGGAATTCTTGTCACAAGTCTTATTTTATTTAATTATATGTATTTCGACTCTTAAATGTATAACTCCAAATAATGCAAATTAGAAACTCCTTTCTAATTTCATTACGCATTGGCCAAGGACTCTTGGGGTTGTCATTTATCGAATCACATAGGACATTTCTCTTCTTTTATTAGAAGTGGTAGATTCTTTATTGATCATACATTATCTCCATGTACAACTTATTATACCTAAGCATACCCTTTGATATACCCTAAGGGTCTTAAGGAATAAGTCAAAGTATAACTCATCATACACAAGATACTATGATGATCTCAAGTCCAAGGATCACTTGTACTACTATCACTACAGGAATTCCTATTGACAGGTAAGTAAAACTCCATTAGGTATTCTTTAGCGAGCCACGTTCAAAGGAACTTATTCTCTAATAAGCACCTACATACTTGCTTTTAGTGTCTCCACACAAAGGATCATGAGATCAATCATCCTCATCCAATGAGCAAGCAACGTATGTACCAATCTATCTGGATTCACTAATCCCCAATTTAGTAATCCAATTATTGGGAACTATTTTAGTTTTAAGCTTTCTAAGAATTTAGATCTCATTAGAATGATCATCATCATTATTCTAAAAGCATTGCTTAAAACTATGGGTTTATCACATATTATAAAACAAAGATCATGTAGATAATTAAAAGCCTTTAATAAATTAATACTTTTTATTAATAAATGAATAAGATTATTCTGAAAGTATATGCTTTATCATCAAACATGATTGGCTTGTGTGCATACTACTTTCAATCTCCCACTTGCACTAAAGCCAATCGTCATGGTATCTTATACTCTTTTTCTCTAAGTGACGATTATCCTGTTTGTTGGATAAGCTTTAGTTAATGGATATGTAATGTTGTTCTTGAGAGTCCACTATCTCTATAGTGATTTCCCATCTTTCAATGATTCTAATAATCAAATGAAAATGCCACAACACATGTTTAGATCCAAGATGAGACTTGGGAACTATTCCTAGTTACAGAATGAACTTTTAATCCAAACAATCAACTTGCGACTTCATTTATAGCTATATACTTTGTCTTTATCACTAAACCAACAACTCTTTCTTTGTTTGGAACCTTTCGAATTCACCGCACCACCTTGCTCAAGATAACGCTTTACCTTAAAGTGGATTTTACATCATCTTGATCTCATGCGAAAAAAACTTGAGTCTGTTAAGCCCTCTAGTTTTAATTCGGACCCCACCATCTATGCTCACATCTTTAGTGCTTGGGTTAAGAACTTTAAGATGTTTTCAACGACTCATAGTGAACTTCTCCGAATATGACCGATCAACATCGGTCTCGTACATTTCATTGCATACATGATTGTCACTCATGCGACCTCTCTTTTTTCGAGGAGTCTGTGGGGACTATTAAGAGATACACACTCCATAGCTCATCGACATGAGACATCTCTTGAGTTTACCATGCTAAACGACTTTAGCATCAAATGAATATACGTTCCTTGGGTTAAGTTGAGCATCCTTTTAAATCTATCTATATAGATTTGCATCCCCAATAATGATACTCTTCCCAAATCATTCATGGAGGAATGTTTAGACAACTTTATATTTTCGATTGTAGCATTGATAAGTTATTCCTCATCCAGTAGTATATCAACATATAGTACTAGGAATGTCACGATGCTCCCACTGACCCTTTTGTACACACTAGGTTCATTCTTATTTTTGATAAAATCAAACTCTTTTGATTGCCTCATCAAAACGAATGTTCCATATTTGAGAAACTTGCTTCAATCCATTTCTCCGAGTGTCATAACACTTACCTCATCGTATATAATCGGATCATCATCTTCTATGATGTGTACCTCATCATCATCATCTATGATGAATCCATACCTCCTAGGTATCTTGGTACTATTCCAGATTTACTTTATTAGGTTGTGGTACAACAGTTACATATATAGGTTCCTCTTATTTGACTTATAGTGTTTTGTAGTTCTTGAACTTTTCAAGATCTATTATACTCCCACTAGCCCCTTCAATAATAAACACATTTATCTTAGAAGGCAGCGTGTTTCGCAATAAACACCTTTTTGCTAAGTAGGATTATAGAACATATACCCTAAACTTACTTTAGGATGTCCCACAAATCGACACTTATCAAATCTTGTCCCAAGCTTATCCTTTGAAACCTTTTCACATAAGTTGGACAACCCCTCATCTTAACATACTTAAGATTAGGAATCCTTCCTGTCCATAACTTTTATGGAGTCTTGGGGTGGATTTTGAGGTTACCTTTTAGATGAATGTCTGCCATTTCTAGGACATGACCCTAGAGGGATACTGGAATGTCGGTAAAATAATTATGGATCGCACCATGTTCAACAAGGTATGATTTTTCCTTTCAGATACATCAATCAATTATTATGTATCGAGAGGCGTCCATTATGAGAAAACCATTTGAGATGATCTAGAAACTTATTGCACAAGTATTCCTTCCTTGATCCGATCAAAGAATCCTAATACTTTGCCAATTTGTTTCACTTCTGAATTCTTTGAACCTTTCAAATAATTCACACTTGTATTTCAACAAATACACACATTCAACTCTTTGAATGATCATTTCCTTTTTCTTGTACTAATTTGTTCAATTTGCAAAATTATTTTTTCACGTAGGTCAAGTATACAAAATTTATTAAGTAATATTCCAGTTCTATACAAAACATTATTATTATAAATAGAACAACAATTGTTCTTAATTATAATACCAAAATTTTATTGTCCAACAATAAAATGGAAATAATATTTTAACAAGAACTGGAATACAATAACAACTTATTGACTTAATAGATTTGCGTAGGCATTGCTAAACTATAAGTTTCTATGGCTAATATGGCAACCTTTGCTACATTTCCCTACATATGGATTACTTATATTTGTTTAGCTTTCTACTTACTTTGGTCCTTTCATAAATCTATATTTATGATAACCAAAGTCGGTATCCAATACCCAAGTAGAACCTTGACTTAAAGAAAAATTTATTTCAATCATGAACAAAAACTGTATTGTAACCGAAACTTCACTAAGCTTTTTTGGTTAGCCACTGCAAGGTGCTTCTCGCAGTTTCTTTCCAGTGTCCATGCTTATTGCAGTGGAAGCAAACTCGTTTGCTATCCGTATCAGTTTTGTTCTTATTATCCTTTGTTTATGCCTTTCTATATACCTTCTTCGAATCGTTCTTCTTTTTAGAAGATCCTTTGGCCCCTACCAGTAAGACTCGGTCTTTCTTGGTTGAAAAGTGACTCTCAACATTTTTCAACATGTTAAGCAAATCAACGAAGTTGATATCTAGCTTGTTTATATGAAAAATTCACAACAATTGTGAAAGAAGTTCGGGAGTGAGTGCAAGATCAAATCTTGGCTCAACTCTCCATCCATGACAAAACCAGTTGTCCTAATTGATCAATCAAATTGATTATGTTAAGGATTTTTGTCTGTACTGTAGTGTCATTAGTCATTCTAGATCGGAAGAGCTCCTTAGATATCTGATATCTATTAGTCCTACTTTCCTCACCATCAACTACTTGATGTGCAGGAATATAGTAGGAGCATCCATAGTTTCATCTTGTGTTGAAGCTCGTTACTTTCATGGATCGAGCATGATGCATTGAGCCAACTGTGCATCATTTTGCCATTTTCTAAAAGTAGTAATCTCTTCCTCAGAGGCATTGTCTGCAACCATTGCAGGAATAGGCGTATTAAGGACATAAGATAGCTTTTCAACTATGAGAACTATTCTCAAATTCCTTAACCAATCCGTTTAATTCGGCCTCAGTTAATTTTGCATCTAATATGCTTCAGCGATGATAGTAATTTTAGACATTGTAAAATTACGTAAATGAATTTGTAATTAACAACATTTTAACATACATTCTTTTATTAATTACCAAAATAAATTAGGTCTTGTTTTAAATTGGTATCTCCCACTATTTTCTTCAAACTATATTACCCTCACTTATATAGTTCGCAAAAATCTAATTAAAGATTTGCTAGTGAGAATAAGGATCCCATTTCAAATGTATATAGCCTTGTGGTGACACAACAAACTATATATAAATAAATAGGTAGACAACTTTTGTCAATTACATCAACTATGCAACTCCTTTTCTTTTGCCTCTTAGATTATTTTGATCAGTGGTGGCACATCCGAATCAAAATTATCCAAGTTAAGTCCCACCTAGCACTCCATATATTCAAAAAAAAAATATCATCCTTGTGGTGACACAACAAAATAATATTGTTCAATTTTCTTTATAAGCATCAAATGTGATAAATTAACATCTTAAATACTTAATACTTGCCTTGTGGTGACACAACAAACTCATATTAAATATTTAATACTCTATTAATTTTATCATGCTAGAAGGCGACGTTTGATATTCCAAATATCTTTGAACGCTTAGGACTTAATATAAAAATTGAGGGGTTTGTTATTAATTTGTCTCATCTTGTTTAGCGCGCATACACATATATATATAAAATACGCGTCATATTAATGAACATGCGAAGCATGTTTAAATAATATATATATATATATAGTATAAGCATGCACATATAGAATACTATATTCTACTTCAATTGATTATGGACTTTTATTCTAGTTTGGTTCACTAGAGCCACCAAGTGAACCAAAAGGTCAAACCCTAGGGGTGCAAGAAATAATATTTAAATATAACTATTACATTTAAACCCTGCTCCATTACAAACGGGTCTTCAAGCGCTCCTTGCTCCTTGATCTCCAATTTTTAAAATTAATTCTAACTATTCCTATTACAAAACTATTTAAAATAAATAAAACCTTGATCGTGATCGAAGGGAAGTACATAGGAGGGAGTTAGAATTTACATTAAGAAAAAATTAGAGAAGACGAGGTATCTGAGACCCCATTTAATAAAACCCCATACATTCATGCATCCAACTAAAATAAAATCCAATCATATTGGTCAATAGTCCATAATCAATCTCATTTATTATCATACACATCACCATATGCATCAATAAATAACATTCATCTCATGAATAATAAACATTTAATATATATATTGATATCATTTAATGGGCAAATTTAGTTAGTATAAAATCTATTTTTGAATCAAAATAAACTCCTTTATTTTAATCCAAATTTAAATCAAAATAAAACTATTTTATTTTAATTTATCAAATTTTGAATAAAATAAACTATTTTATTTTAATCAAAATTTTTAATCAAAATAAACTCCTTTATTTTAATTAATTATGGAATCCAATTCCATGTAATAAAAAAAATTATTAAAGGAAACACGGATTATCTTTCCTATTCACAAATAAACTCCTTTATTTTGAATAATATGAAATCTTATTTCATATCTAAATAAACTCTTTTATTTAGAGGAAACACGGATTTTCTTTCCTATTCACAAATAAACTCTTTTATTTTGAATAATATGAAATCGTATTTCATATCTAAATAAACTCCTTTATTTAAGGAAATTAGGATTCTTTTTCCTATTCACAAATAAACTCTTTTATTTTGAATAATATGAAATCTTATTTCATATCTAAACAAACTCCTTTATTTAAGGAAAGATGGAATACAATTTCAACTCCAATTAGTTAACATGGAATCAAATTCCAACTCTAATTAGTTAACATGAAATTTAATTTTAAAATTAAAATAAACTCTTTTATTTTAATATTAAAATAAACTTTTATTTTATGATTAAAATAAACATTTTATTTTAATTATAAAATAATAAGATTAATATATATATATAATAAACTAAAGTAACTAAATATAATATATATATATATATATATATATATATATATATATATCTATATAATATTAATCTCTGGTAATCATATATTATATAAATATATTATAAAATATTATAAGTATATATATATATATATATATATATATATATATATATATATTCGGTTATCTTAATATATATATATTGCTAAGATCTTGAACCAATAATAAACCTGCTAATTGCCGAAAAAGATTACAAGGGAACTGCAGATTCACTAAGTCATGTTCCTTTATTTTAACTAAGTCACCTGCTTCCATTTACGTGCAACCTTTAAAATCTCCTTGAAAAAACATCAGGAATATATGAGTTATATCATGTTAATAACGTAAAAAAAAATATTTACGTTTTTTTTTTCCGTGCATGACCACATACAGATCAGTTCGCGAATGGGCGTGCAAGATCAAATCACCACGCGGTTTTCAGACGTAGTAAGAAAAAATACAGTTCGCGAATTAATTTTTTTTTTTTTTTATTAAATTTTATACAATAAAATTATGCCCAATTAAATTGTTCTAAATACATATCAATATACATATTAAATCAAACAATTAAAAATTCGCATAAAGGTTTGGCTCTGATGCCACTGTTAGGTTTGTAATATTCATGAACGCAATCAAATTGCATAAAAGTGCGGAAACGTGTAAAATCAGAGTTTAAAAAAAAAATTACAAACCATAAACCCGGATCATCCTTTATACACAATTATTAATTAAACGAAAAGATAAAGAATAAAATCATACCCTTGAAGATCGAGCTTCCTCAGGTACAAGTTCACCTCCAATCCTTTTCGCGTTCAACTTGAATCCACCGGGTTTGGTTCCTTCCTTTGATCAACGTTAGCCACCCATGTGTTTGGCCTCTAGTGATCCACCAAGAAAGAATAGGAATTCAAGAAGAAGGGGTATTGGCTCAAACCCTAGTTTTCTATCTCTATAGAAAAGGGACGTACTCTCCAACAAATTGGAATTATTACGTAGTTGTCGTATGTTGAAAAAGTCAACAACCTACCCACCCATAATAAGACTCCTCTTATTTATAGATGTGGGCAACCCACCTTAACAATTAAGGAATTGGGATTTATTTAATTAATTAAATTCTTTTAATTAATTAAGCTCCCTAATCTTATTAGGCATGGTTTGCATTTATTTATGGGTAGATAGATAGATGATGTTTGTACAGTGAACACCAAATCCTGTGGAAATGGAAGTACTGGATTTGGGGGTGTCACAGGTTGGGTATCAAAGCTATAGGTTATGAACCTTAGGTGGGGAACAACCTTAGGTAATAGCCTTGTAGGAGATCGAGAACATAGTAGTGGTAAACTCTTATCGAGTTCTAAGAAATGAATTTCTAAATTCATTGAAGATAATAAAAGACTTTATGCGTGTATGTGTTAATCTATGTGTTCGCTAGCACGGATTAGTAACTAAAACTTAAAATTTTGTTGTCAGGATGTCGGATGTTGGTGGAGCTAGTCGAGCTGGGGAGGAGGAACCCCGATTACCTATAAAGGAGGAGCCCCGAGACATTCATGTCGTCAGGGAATAGCTTGTACAGAGAGAGCCATCTCCGTTGATCACTGTTGCTGGTCAGGAGCATGAGCCAGAGATAGATCCAGAGGATGATCCTGAGGAAGAGGAAGAAGAAGAAGAAGAAGAAGAAGAGGAGTTCCCACCGAACTCCATTGATGAAGAGATGTATGATGCACTCTATGATCGTAATGTACTAGAGAGCACTCAACGAATGGCATGCAAGCTAATAGTAAATCTAAGCACCAACCCAATCAACATCCAGACTGATTTGTGAAGTCATTCAAGATGAAGTCTTCCATAAGTCGATCAGAAGAAGACTTTAGTAAAAGTGACTGATTAAAGAAAGTCAGCAAGTGTAGTAGCTCTTAAGAGAACAAAAGACAACGATCTTGGGATTAACCAGGATCGTAGTGTTTGCCAAAGAAAATTGGAACTGATGCAATTTACACAAAGATACTGGCCAACTTATGAAGAACAAGGCGAAAGTGATTAAGTATGGGTCAGACCATTGATGATAAGTGAACGGGAGATCACAAGGAGTAAGAGAAGTCAAGCTATTAGTTTTGGAGATCAGTCGAGGCAAATAGAAGTATAAGGAGAGTTGGGCATGCCACAAATATGATGTGTCTTCCTATTCAGAAGAAGCCAAAAAAAGAACTCAAGCTATCATTTCCTGAGATCAGTCGAGGAAAATAGAAGTATAAGCATTTCACAAGTGAAGGAAGAGGTGTTCTACATTGGAGATCCAATTAACACTCTTCAGAATCGTAGTGTTGTCTCAACCAGTCAATGAGCACATTCAACAAGACACACTACGATCAGGTAAAAGAACATCTGCATCAGAATCATAGAGTTCGGTCATCTAAAAATTAAAGCATTGGCAACGGTTTAATCTGAAGACTTATATTCAAACGTTGCTAATTGAGAACATCAATGCAGAAGGAGAATTTCTGATGTTCTGACCGAGAAGTCAGAAAGAAGAAATAAAGGTGACTACCAGCCTGACATGGAAAGGTGACATCTCTTAGGTGGTAGGTAAGGTAGCAGACTGCTGTGTCAGTAAAGTCATAAAGAAGCTGTCATGTCACATCAAATAGCTGCCAATAACTCAAGATCTACGAAGCAATTCAAATAGCTCCCAACGACTATTTTCCAATGGCATGATTGTGAAGGAGTATATATATATATATCAGCTAGAGCTTCAAAGATCGGTGTTGAAAAAGTTAAAGAATTTTTTAGTTGTTAGAATGCTATATTGTTGACTCTACGAGTTCCACCAGAGCTGAACAAAACAAGTCTCAATGGTAGTGAGACTGCGAAGGTGGAAGTGAAGCAGATTTAAAGAAGGACTTGAATAGACTAAAGCTTCACTTAACAAGGATGAGAATATCACTAAAGATGGAAGCTAAGCTGAGTGCCGAGAAGGCCAAGAAGATAGCATTCAAAAGGGTCATAGAACATAAAGAAGATCCAAAGAGCCACTCTACGAATCACCATGAATCAAAAGCTGAAATAGAACAGATGCAGAACCATGTCTGCATACCATTCAAGAAGGGTTAAGAGAGTGTTAAGTGCCAGACAAAGTCTACCAAAAGCTCAAAGACTTAGTAAACCTAAATGGTGATGGTGCACAGCTAACATCGGATGAAGATGAAATGAACAGTATGAAGCTCAGCTGCACCAAAGAAGAGGTGGTCCATACTCTACGCAGAATGACAAAGACGACCACGTCAAGATGCTAAGTATAAAAGATGTTCAAGCTTAAAGACATCTTAGAAACAAAGCACCAACAACAACTACAACAACAACAAGTAGCCAGGGCCTGATGGGTCCTTGTCCGGAGGGACTAAATGAATTTCCAAGCCTACTGGGCTTGAAGAGTTCATAGTGAACTGAAGTTCCAAGCCTCCCGGCTTGAAGAGTTCTTAGTGAACTAAAGTTCCAAGGCTGCTGGCCTTGAAGGAATCTTAGCGATTCATGGTGCTGCCCTTCCTTAGTTGAATTCCTACTTGTTGAAGCAGAAGAGTGGATTAGGAGATTAAATCTCTGAACCACTTAAAATCCCTAGTATCTTTTACATTCAGTCATTTACTTTCTGTCATTTACATTATGTACCTAACATCTATAAATGATATGTATGTATTAACTACTTACAACTAAACTAACTCCGCGAACAATGTATGTATGTTTATGAATATATATATCAATGAAGGAGATCTTTTACTTATTCCACTGTGCTTGAAAAGATTGTTATGTTTGTCATATGCTAATTCATTAGCAATACAAAATAAACAAGAAAAGTATTAGAAATTGAAAAAGATCTATTCAACCCCCCCCCCTTCTAGATCTATTGTGTGCCTATTGGGAACTAACAATTAGTATCTAAGCATGTTCTCATGCTATATTCAAAATCTAATCGCTTTGAGTCTGATCCTAGGCATAAACATTGTTCTAAACTTAGTTTAGTAGTAAGTCACTTGTAAATGCAGATGAGCTCACACGTTGGAAATATTGTGTACAGGTAAATGTGTATATACACCTAAAGCTGCTCAGATTGGTCCATGTTCTTAAATGCCGTAGCAACAAGACCAATCCTTGTCCACAGTCAATCTCGTAGTCTGAAGACCATAAATGGGAGGTCAAGAGGCATCAATAGGAAAGAGTCAAGCATCCTCCGGTCTGAAAGATGAAAGGCCATATATGCTAAGAAATACTTATCCGGAGGAGAAAGAAGAATTTCTCAAATATGTATTTGGCTAACCAACAGCTAGATGTAAACCTTGAGGTACCAGGTTGTCAAAGAACTAAGGATGCCAAGATTTTCCTAGCTTACATCTTCAAGACTATGACTGTTTGATCGAAGGACAGCTGGAGCAACAAGCTATCAGAAATGAATGTAAAAATATGCACATCAATGCCTAACCTCATTATACCAAGATAAATGACTGTCAAGAAACTGACAATGGAAAGGTATGGTTTCTCATTAAAATAAATGTGTACATCATGTTGCATCACCTTATGTACAATAACATTATTCTATTAAGAGACCATACTCTTCCTAAAAACGGGAAGAGAGAAAGTACACTAAGGTTAGAAACTCAACTACTAACAAACTTTCTCTCCATTCAAGTTTTAGGTTGAAGATAACATCTTGAAAGAAGTCTAAAATAGGTAATAAGCATATCAAGATTTAATTAATCTTAAGTGGAATAATCCTTGTTGAAGGGTTAGTATGCATGTATAAACCTATGTTCTAGGTTTTTGATAATACATAGAGTATGATTAATTCTACAAGAGTATCTTGAAGATTCATAGAAACTAATCATCTCCATGAATCAACCTGATACAAATAAGGGATAAAGTTGATTCTCACTTTGTGAACATAACCAAGCAAATGATAAAACCATCAAATAAAAAGAGTGTCTTATTAAAGTGGTTAATCTTACACACACTCATCATCATGCATTTTAAAATGTCATATCTAAATAGGATAAATGCATGAATATGATTGTTGATAATCAATGTGATGAAAATTCAAATATATGAGGAATAAGGATTTTGGAAACTAACCTAGCAGGACCCATTTAACCATGGGAACCAAAAATAGAAATTTATCTAACCTGCAGGTACTTGGTCTATCTGTCCACACTAAGGAATGCTGAAGCATATAACTTCAGTCAAGAAGATTCAACCAGCTGGAGGCTTGAGAGATTTTAGAAATGTTCTTGACAAAATCATTATTTGGCAAAGCTTGTTCTTGAAGACTTGCTGAGCTAACATGAATGAAGCTCACCTGGTTGGTGATCTCTATATGGAAGCAAACCATTCATGCTAAGATGAAAAGGGTCATATATGCTTATTCATGCAAAGCATATCATCTGAGAAGAACCCTAGATGAAGTTCACATTAGAGGATCATCGAGCATTGATCGTGAAGAACTCATCATAGAAGCAAAGCTCCATGAGTGCAATCTGTCAAAGAGCTTAAGGAAAATCGCAATGTTCTCTACGATCAAAACTGAGTCCAGCCTGTACAAGACAACACACAAAGATTATGATAAAGAAGACTACGTTCGTAGTTCTGTCAACAATCGTGGAGTGATCAGTCCTGAAGATATCTATTTATATGATCCAAGGAGGTTTAAATGATAGTGATGATTTCAGGTAGAAGGAGATATGTAAGGCTTCTTTCTGATGAATATGAAGAAGAAGAACTCATACCTCTCTGAGAAGATAGTATCAACTATGGGGAGCACACCAATGTATATCTAGAGTTGGTAGATAAACTCCCCAATAGAGAAATCAAATTCGATATCAGTACTAATCATGTCTAAAGTTCTTCATCTGGTAAGCACCTCAGGGACAAATTTGACCCTTAGTTCAGTCTAAGAGGTTGGTCCTTCCTGAGCTACCTTAATAACCCAGAAGGAATGATTAGTCAGAGCTCATCACAAGAAACAGGACAGACAATGATCACAGAATATGATAAGCAGTAAACTCAACAACTGTAGAGCAACCTCTATGATCGTAGTCTTCCCAAAGTAAACACTAGCTCAGGGGAGCTAAGGGCAGATCAATATTTTCCATACAATTTAAAATCATGGAGCTTGGCAGAACTTGACACATGTCCCCCTATCTAGATCGTGTGGAGGGAAGTTAAAAGTAAAGTTTGAAAAGGCATTTCGAAAATTCACCTTAGAATGTCAGTGCTCGAACTCTCTTGGGGCTTATAAATGGTCGAGCCATTGAAGCATCTCTCAGAAGACGATCGTTGAGTTGACAAAGAAAATCGTAGAGTCTATAGAAATCTCCTCAAGCTACTTTATGTACTAAAAAAGTCAACGGTCAGCCTACATCTGTAATGCTTATTTTCTTGAAAGAAATTAAAACTAAAAAACTGATCAAAATATAGAGAGGTACAGTTTCTTACTGGTCATCGTGCGACCAATGGCTGATTGACACATCATAGCTTATGCAGAGTCAAAAGGAACTGTCTTAAAGACAAATTCAAACTCCCCAAACAGTTATCAAAACATATCGACTTTCTCTCCCTCTCTTTTTCAAACCCTAAAATCCTCTTCAAAGCTTGAAACCATTAAATCTCGAGCTTCGCCCAAATTGCATTCAACTATCCCTCACAAGAACTCTAAAATTAAATACCCATATACTTCGAACTCTCAAAATGGAAGAATGGTGAGTAATCACTGGCATTCAGCTCGTAACCAAGACATTTGAGAAATCTGAGAAGAAGTTCAGAGATATTCATGAACTTGTGAAGACGGCTGGATTCTCAGAATGTCTCGAGTCAAACACTTGAATATATGTTGACCTAGTTAAAGAATTTCTCTCTAACATAACCATAAATTCTAGAACCCTTTCTACCAAGGTCAAAGGTCAGATTTTGAACTAAAATCTTCTGACATCAATCAATGCTTAGGTTTTCCTGACCTAGGTCTGAAAAGCCTTGATGATGTCAACACTAAAAAAGCTAAAAAGATTATGCAGTACAGAAGAAATCCTAGTCTGAAGGACATGAAGAAAAAGGAGTTTCCTGAAAAATTCGAGTTCCTTGTAGAGATAGTGGGAAAATGTATCCTATGCAAGGACACTGCATATGACACTATGAGTGATCAACAGCTAAAGATCATGTCTGCAATAGTTCTAAAGAAGCGTATCAACTTTGGAGTTATCCTGCTTGACCAAATGTCCAAATGGCTGGATAAGACAGAGAAAGAAATGTTAACAGGAAAACCCCTCACGAAGGTTTTTTTCCAAGGAAGGTTTTTGAGTATCATTTTGAAGAAAAAGCTAAAGAATAAAATTAAGGATGATGAAGGTGAAGTCCTTAATAGCCATAAAGTAATGACTACACAACTATTTGCTAATTGGAAGAAGAACCTAATGGAGAACAAAAAGCTGACAATGTATGGCAGCACCAGCAAAAGCACTACGAAGAAAAGAAAGGCAAGTGCTATGAAAGAGGAGGAGTTTTCATTCACTAAAGATTCAGACATCCCTGATTCTAAATCAGTGAGACCACCGAAGAAGAAAACTAAGGTGATAAAGAAAAAACCAGTTTCCCAAAGAATTCTATCCACTAAAGAAGAAAACGTAGAGTCTGTGACGCCCCCAAATCCGAGTACTTGAAACTCGTACTTGGTGCTCCACGATAACATTCATTCGACTACTTAATGTATTAATTAAACAAAATTATTATATGAAAGTTATCTGCCTTCCCAATCTCGAGAACCTTTAAGTCTTACATTATATGATAAATATTATATTATATTACTACAAACAGTCATAACAACATAATTAAATCTACTCCTTCAGCTTCCCCTTCCCTTTGTCCTTGCCAAAACCTTCAGGTCGTGCAAGCTTAGCTGAAAACATTTAAATTTAAAGCAAGAATGAGCATTTGAGTGCCCAGCAAGTAATAGCAATGAATAAAGATTATCTGAAAGATTTGAATATTTTCTTTGGACGACACTTCAGCAACGAAGTAATAGTTGTGAAGTAAGCTGAAACAATACTGAACTACATATCAAGTCTATTTCATTTTTAAAACTACGTACTGACTATAAATGGAAAATAGTTTGACAAAATATGAACTTTATTTTTAATTTTCGAAAAGGTTAAACAGAACTTCATCTGCCAACCGTCATGTCTTACGGACATGGAGGGTGATCAGCCTGTTATGCCATGTATTGATCAACACTACTTATTGAACGATAAGTCGTTCAACTGTTCCTCCTTTGGCGCATAAAAATTTTCCCTGTTTGGGATGTTCATAATTAATATGGCATTCAAAATAAAACATTTCAATTAATAATAATAATATTCTATCATATTCTACAACATTCTTTCATTCTATGTTTAGCTGAGTTAAATAGCTTAGACAATTTTTAAATAACATATACATACATGAAAATTAGTAGGTATGTGTCGACATGAGATTAAATACAGTCATTATCCAAGTGAGGGCACTTGAATAATCTAACTTAACTATCTATCAACAAAGTATATATTGATCATACATTACTACTGTACTGGTAAACGAATATAGTTCGATAACTGGCATGAATACTAATGTTGAAATACGTGACTGATACCAGTAGAGTTTAATAACTTATATAACAGGAGTATAATTCGATAACTTACTTATACAGGAGTATTACATAAGTAGATACAAAGAGTAAAGATACTTGCCTGATCTGCTGCTTACACAACATAGTTTTATCTTTTATACTGAAACCTATCATTCATAAGATTATTCTTTTGATCATAATAAAATATCATAACACATAACACTGCTATTTGCAGTCATCATATAGCTTAAACACAGTGTTACATAGTTAAAGCCGTCACTCTAACACAAATAATTACTTATTATGTAAATTTATATAAGTCTAGTTCAACCTTGGTAATATTTCGGTGTACCGACGGCTTTACCAGATAATAATCGAGTCTATGACTCTATCCTGTAGTTCAATAACTGTAAATATCAGTCATATTATTTTTAAATGACTTATAATAATTCTTAAATAATTATTATAATTCATCATGATTTTTCAAACACTGAAATTATTATTAAATAATTTAAATATTATGTAATTCAATTATCATTAATATTTAATTAATATTAAACTACTAATGAAATCATTGCCAAAATATTAAGTTATTTAAAATAGCTTAAAATATTTTTAAAGTATTAATATTATACTTAAATGATTTTTAAAACAATTAATATTATTTTAAATAATTACCATTAATATTTAAATATTAATGTATTATTTATCCAAATATTAAAAGTCATTAATTATAACTTCAAATATTTTTAATTTATTTATATCCTTTTTAATTGATTTTTAAATAACTAAAATCATTTTAAATTATTAATAAATAATTCTAATATCATTAATATTAATTTTATTAATGAAATTATCCTTTAAATATTAAAAGTTATATTTTATAAATTAAAATATTTTTAAACACTTTATTTTCATTTAAAATGATTTTTATAATATTAAAATCATTTTTAAACTAATTTATTTAATATAATTATTAAATAATTTAAATATCATTAATATTAAATACTTAATGAAATTTACCTTAAAATATTTTTAAATACTTTTATTGTTATTTAAAATGATTTTAATATAATAAAATCATTTTTAATTAATTTATTTAATGCATTTATTAAATAAATTAAATATCAATAATATTTAAACAAATACTAATATTTATGAAAAATATGTAAAATTATTAAAAGTTAATTTTCATAACTTAAAATTATTTTTAAAATTATTTTTGGAATTTTCAAAAATTAATTTCTATTTTAAAAGATTTTGAAAATTTAATTAATTAGAATTAATAAAACTGCTCACTAAAGATCTTTATATCGGCGTAGGCACAATCGCAGCAGAGGGTGTTCTTCATGTTCTTCGTCAAACTTAGATCTTCATAGACAGTGAACGAGTTGCATACTTTGACCAATAATAAATCATTGTGCAAGGTGTTTCTGGGCTAGTGATTGATTAGATATTGTAGTACACATGTAATATTACAAGTTCATAACAATTTCTAAGTCAGATTCTAACACATAATCAAGATCCAAGCCCTAGAACAAGCTGTCAGAGCTTACTGGGTTTCTCTGGGTAACCCAGTAAACTTCGAGTGGACACTTTGTGGCTTAAATATCTTAGGGTTCTAGTTGATGTTATGCTGTTATAATGGTTCAAATGTGTAGTATACATGACATAGTACATATAACATTCATCAAATCAATTAAACTATAACGAAATCTCCAGATCCAGTCCAGTCAAAGTATGTCAGAAACTTTGTTCATCCGGTTTCTGGAAATTCCAGAAATCAGTTTTTGTGATCTTCTACACAACTTTGACCAGTTACTACTTTCAGTCTATTTAACATTTAGGTGTTATTAAAGCTTTACTATATAGTCCATCTACCAGACTACAACTTGAATGCAAGAACAAACACAAAACATCAAACACACGAAAGATCCAAGGATGTAAACTGACTGTCAGAGTATTTTGGGTAGCATCTGGGTTACCCAGATTTTGTTTGGTCATGGTCGGTCAACAGACTTTGACCATGAATAACTTTCTATATATGAAAGATCTGACCTTACTACAAATTCTAGAACATAGATCGCATAGCATACTACAAAATCAAACATTTAAACATCCAAAATACATAACAGACTGAGATAAATAGGGTCTGACATTCGTTGTCAGACATCAAAAACATAAATTTCCAGATTTTGTAAAACATCAAATCTAAGCCTCTAGATGTTATGAATCTAACATCATGCAACCCAGATCATTTATGTACACTATAAACAACATGTTTTAACATAAAAACACAACATTTAACATAGGATCAAAGATCAGATTTGGTTCTAGGGTTTATACCTTCTATGAACAAGTCCTGAATCTAGCTTCTGATTTTGTTATTGGAATTTGTGGGGCTTGATTTTGGGACTGGTATGCTTGTACATTTCGTAGGTTAGAGAGAGAAAAGGATTTGGATAAGTATGGTGATCAAATGGCTTAAAAATGACATTTCTCTCTCTTGAAACTATTTATATGATATTATAATGGACTTAGCTGTCAATATATGGCTGATATGAAAAGATTTTGGCACATGGGATATCTAGGTTAGTTCACCAACTCCATATCTTGGCAAGATTTGCAAGCAACAAATCAAAGAATGTGACAAAAAGGGTAATTTGGTCAATAGCCTTGCAATTTTAATGGTGTTCTTGTCCATGCTACTAGAATCTAGGGTATAATCAATAGATTTTAAATCTTAAGGTTTCCCAAATAATTTCTAGGGTTTGAAAAATTAAGTTTTGTGGGCCCAAGTGTAAAAATTAAGGTTCACATAATCTAATTGAATTAAATGCACAATTAGGGTTCCACGGCTTCATGAAATGTGTAAATTAGTATTCACATAACCTAATCGAATGAAGACAGAGAAGTCAGAAGTAAATGTGCTAGACCCGAGAGAAGCCTCCACGTGTCCCGAGGCAGAAGGCTCGTGGAGGTGGCTCGTTTTGGGAATTGATTGAGGGTTTGGATTGGTGGCTAGAAGGACAGGGCAATATGAGCATTATTCTAATGACTAAAAGGTATTTCTAGAATTTCCCTGAAAACATGTGACTACTTAATTCCAGGAAACTCTATAAATACCCCTTCCATTCTAGGAAGGGAGGGGACTCTTTTGGTGACTTAAGGCTTGGATTTTCCACCTAAAAGCACTAAAGGGTTTGGACTTCTCTTCAGACTCAAGACTTGGACCCTTGGAAGATCAAAGAACCCTTTTTGGTGACTTAAAGGCTTGGAGATTCCACCTAAAAGCACTAAAAGGGGTTTAGACATTGTCTCAACTCGAAGGACTCAAAAAGGCTCTTGGAATCCCCGCTACCCTAACACGTTTCCCAAATTCTAGGAGTTCTGCCACGCGTCATTGGAGTAATCGCCCACCTGTCATTCTCCCCTCTTCAATTAACTAATCAATTACGTGCTCTTTGTGAATTTCTCTCCTCCTCAGCCAACACGAAACCCTAACTGGCAAGGCATGATTTCCTTGCCCACATTTATTTGGCGACTCTGCTAGGGAGGTGTAGAATTCATGAAGGGTATGCCCACAACTCGAAGTGGGAGGACAAAAGAAAGAGCTTCACCAACAAATAGCATTCCCTCACCGTGTCCAGTTCCAAGGCAAGCGAGTCAAGCTTTCCAAGGCGTGAATCTAGATCTCGATCTACCCATCCTTGAAGACGCCTTAGAAGGAAGTTCAACATCACCACATATGGCCAATCAACAACAAACCAACACAGGAAGGCAAGGCGAGGATGCAAGCGGAGAGCAGATGAATGTTGTGCAACTGGAGATGCTCAAGGCATTGAAGGAAGCACGAGAAGGGCAAGGGATGATGATGGCCATGATGCTAGAAATGCAGAGGAAGCAAGAGGAAATGGGAAATTTTCGCTAGCAGTTGATGCAGATTCCCACCTTCAAGGCTATGTTCCCAAGCAGTTTGTAGGGTGAACAAGCAGGAGTGGAAGATAACAACAATGGCAGCAACAACAAAGAGAACCAGATTGTTCCTCCATCGACGAAAAGTCAATCGGTTCCAATAATCAACTTGGAGGCACAGAACAGTGGTGACGTGCCACAACATAGGTTGGAAGCAAGCCAGCCTCAGGCAAACATCATCCCAATTGCTCTCCCAACATTTTCACAGGTGTAAATGCCAACCATTCCAAGCCATGTCCAACGAGTAAGCCATCAACTGCCACCAGTGCCAGCTTTACACGATGCAAGTGTGCATCAACCAACCTCTTTACCTTACACACCGCTGATATAGCAATATATCATAACAACCCAAAAAGTTCATTCCACAAGCCAGTACGTGACGAAGGATGATATGATCGATGTGATCAATCAACTTCATAGGCAGACATCCCAACCCTCAGAGTTAGACTTTACTCCACCATACCCGGCACACATTCGGAGGCAACCTTAACCGACAGGGTATATTGAGCATCCCCCGCAGTTTCCAAAATACAACTGGGAGAAAGGAAATGCCAGGGAACATATTGCCAAGTTCGTAGAGTCGATGTCTCCGTGGCTAGGATATGATGAAGTGAACAACCACAACTTGTTGTTGTGGGAATTCAACAAGACTTTGATGGATAGTGCCTTCAATTGGTACTACAATTTGGAAAAAGGGTCAGTCCATGATTGGGATGACTTAAAATTACAATTTTTTAAGAAATTTTTTTATGTGCAAAAACAGGTGACCATTGTAGAGCTCATGAGGTTCAAGCAAAAGCTGAATGAGGAGCTATCAGATTATGTTGACAGGTTCAAGGCCCAGGCATAGAAGTGCACAGAGCCGATTGAAGAAAAGAACTTAGTCAGCATTTGCAACAATGGTGCCTTAGATGCCTTCAAGCCCCACCTCATCACCAAGGCTTTTGATTCCTTCGCAAATCTCTCATCTTTTGCACAAGACTTAGGAGGAATCATGACATTGCCCACTAGTCATGCGACGGTTACATGGAAGGGCAAGAGGATAGCAACTATGGCTTTGGCTGACTCTCAGTCAAAACCAAAAGGGGCAAGAGGGAGAAGAATTAGAAATTTAAGCGAAGCAGAGAAAAACATGGTGACAAGTATACCAGAATTCCAGTTCCAGAGGCTATCACATGCAGCGAGAAGGCATTCAGGGGCCTGTATGAATAATGGGTTGAGCACGGAGTGGTGAAGCCTCCAAAGCCCCGGTTGGTCATAACGGAGGAGATGAAAAGAAGGCCGGACTTCTGTGTATACCACCAATATGCAGGACATTCCACTATGGACTGTTATAGTCTGTGGAGGATATACCATGAGAAGCTGACAGCTGGGGAGATTGAACTAGGAGAAGAAACGTGCAACGTTATCACCCATGGTGCAGTCCCGGAAGTCAAGAACCCAAATACTGGTTCTACCATCGAAAAAACTCTGAACTACAGATGAATTAAAGATCCACCCAAGATGGTGGTCCACCAAAAATGGTGGTTTAAGTCCTCGGGAATATCCCTTGCCAAGTAATTGGATGACTAAGGGAGGAGGCATAAGAATTGACGAATTAAAAAAAAATCCACCCAAGATGGTGGTCCACTCTAAATGGTGTTTAAGTCCTCGTAGACTGCACTTGCCAAGAAATTGGACGACCCAAGTGATGAGGCACCTGATTTCAAGTCCTCATAGACTGCACTTGCCAAGAAATTGGATAACCTAAGTGACGAGGCACCCAATTTTAAAGTCCTCGTAGACTGCACTTGCCAAGAAATTGGATGACTCAAGTGACGAGGCACCCGAGTATTACACTTTATCATCAAAAGTGATTGGTGAATGAGGCACCTGACTATAAGTCCTCGTAATTTATACTTTCACCTTCAAAAGTAATTGAGGCACCTGACTAACAACCCTCGGAAGTTACACTTTAACCTTCAAAAGTGATTGAGGCACCTGAGTATAAGCCCTCAACCCCAAAAGTTACACTTTATCTTTAAAAGTGGCGAACGTTATGCTTTATTCTACAAAAGTAAGAAAGTTGCACTTTATCTCTAAAAGTGGTGAACGTTATGCTTTCTTCGACAAAAGCAAGAATTATTATATGAAACGTTATGCTTTTCGTTAAAAGCAATTTGATTATCAATAAATTTGTTAAACTTTCACTTATACTTGATTATTTCTTTTGATTTATATAAAAAAAGTATAGATTCAAGTGTTAGTTTGCATAAAATATATGTACATGAATTTTCTGATATAGGAAATGGAAAAAACTACGAAAGTTCATGATCTAAAGGCCATGACCTGTCGAATTGATGAGAGGAATACCTAAATCTTGGTCTTCGTGGCTATCAGACCTTCGAGGCTATCAGGTCTTCGGGACTATCAGGCCTTCGAGGCTATCAGGCCTTCGATGCTATCAGACCTTAGAGGCTATCATGTCGGCTATCATGCCTTCAGGGAGTTCTTGATTCTTAATGACTTCTTGATTCTAAAGAAAAGAGAAATTTCAAGATAGGGTAAGAAAGATTATATCGAAGATTTTTAAAATATCCCAGGAGAGCTCCTCTAAGGCTCTCCCTTCTAGGGTTTGCTCCCCTAGAGGTTCCCTCTCCTAGGACGTTTATTTTCGAGGCTTGCAAAACATCAAACTCCGCAAAGTGTTCAAACACTGGAATCAAGACTTCCACACTTAAAATATTTTGCGTGCTCATCTCACCAAAGGCGCGACTCACGCGCAGGGGGCAAATGCTTACTGGTAGATTGGTAGATGACATAGATGTCCTCCAGAGTAGAGGTGCATATTCCCCCAGGCGGTGACGAATGTGCAAGTAGAGGAGCACCATCGTGACATCAATACAGTAAGGGCGTGATGGTTCTATTGGATACATAGGTCTCTGCATAGTTGAACACAACAAAAGATGTCCGCACTCTTGAGTATATAAACGTAATTAGTGTTTCCAAGGATCTCGTCAATCCAATCCTGCTATCCTTGAAGGCGACCAGATGAATCAGACATAAAGCGAAGGAGACTGAAAGGGTATTCTTGCTTCTCTATGCATATGCGGGGAATGCGATAGGAATGGGGAAGTCATCCCAACCACCACAAGTCGTTGCATATAGAAACAAGCATTTCTTCTCTGGCAGAGGAAGAGTTGTACGGTTATAAGTCTGGACTCGCTCTCAAAAGTCATCGGAAAGACCAAAAGAGGGGAGCCCTTCCACAATCATTGAGAAAAGGGGCCTCCTTGGTTGTTCCCAAGTCTGCAGAATGTTCAACAGGGAGGGCGCCTGCAAGAAAAAAGAATTAAGCATAAGGGATCTAAAGAGCAAGGAAATGAGGCATTTCAACTTGAAGTGTTCATCATGGAAAAGAGGAAAGTCTGAGATTTCAGCTTCAAAACACCTGAAAAGAAGAAGAAACAATGTCAGAAAGAGTTAGGAATCACAATTATAGAAGAAATTTTTTTCCGAAAGTTTTCAAAAAAAAAACTTCGGACGGCCAAAAGGCATCCTTAGGAGCCTTTTTTGGACTTATAATGGCATAATTCATGGCCATTGATGATTACTTTTGTAGGGCTCATCGATATCTTTGTTTTGATATATTATGGGCCCCGAAACTCCAAACGAGTCAAAAGTTATGATCAAAATAGTAACTACTCTTCCAAAACTTCATTTTTTTCATTTAAAAATCATTTTCCCATAGGGTTCGGCCATGTTACCTTAGCCCACCTAGGCTTCGGCCATTTTGGCTTCGTAGGGCTCGTTGATATCTTCGTTTTGATATATTATGGGCCCCAAGACTCCAAATGAGTCAAAAGTTATGATCAAAATAGTAGTTGCTCCTCTAAACCTTCATTTTTTCATTTAAACTTCATTTTTCCAATAGGTTTCGGCCATGTTTCCTTAGACCACCTAGGGTTTGGCTATGTTGACTCTGTAGGGCTCCTCGCTAGCTTCGTTTTGATATATTATGGGCCCCGAAACTCCAAACGAGTCAAAAGTTATGATCAAAATAGTAACTACTCTTCCAAAAACTTCATTTTTTCATTTAAACTTCATTTTCCCCATAGGGTTCGGCCAGGTTGCCTTAGTCCACCTAGGATTAGGCCATGTTGGCTTCGTAGGGCTCCTCACTAGCTTTGTTTTGATATATTATGGGCCCCAAAACTCCAAATGAGTCAAAAGTTATAATCAAAATAGTAACTACTCTTCCAAAAACATCATTTTTTTTATTTAAACTTCATTTTTCCCATAGGGATCGGCCATGTTGCCTTAAGCCACCTAGGGTTTTGCCATGTTGGCTTCGTAGGGCTCCTCGCTAGCTTCGTTTTGATATATTATGGGCCCCGAAACTCCAAACGAGTCAAAAGTTATGATCAAAATAGTAACTGCTCTTCCAAAACTTCATTTTTTTATTTAAACTTCAATTTTCCCATAGGGTTCGGCCATGTTGGCTTCAACCCCCTAGGGGTTATTCGTTTCATCCCTTAAAAAAAATTCTCTATAGGTTTCGGCCATGTTGGCTTCGGCCCCCTAGGGTTCGGCCATGTTGGCTTTGGCCACCTAGGGGTTGTTCCTTTCATTCTTACAAAAAAAATCCTCTATAGGGTTCGTCCCCCTTGGGTGCGGTCATGTTGGCTTCGGCCCCCTATGGTTCGGCCATGTTGGCCTCAGCTACCTAGGAGATGTTCCCCTTCATACCTTTAAGGTCCTGTTGCTCTACCAATCAACTGCTTGGAATGAATGCTTCTTTGCCGCGAAGATTATAGCCTTTTTTTGATGAATTCTGAGGGAAAAAACCAAGATATGATCAAGGTAATGGGGCTCAAAAAATAGAAGAAAGACTACAATTACCTGAAAAATATATATATATATAGATGAAACAATTATGAGGAGTTCAGAAAATCGAAGGTCCTCCAATCCAAGGAGCAGTATAATTTTTGTAACCACAGGCAAATATTCTTGATCATTGATCCACGGCATGCGTAAGAAAGGTTCGAGAGTGGAGGCTTATAATGTGGCAATTTATATAAGCTGCATATATATCACAAGAAGTTTACAAGCCCGACTATTGGATAATTGCATGCAAGCAACACTTGGCCTAATCATGTATACATATGAAAGAGTTAAACTTTATTGGCTAGTAGGGGAATAGCATGTACAACTTCAAGGGGGTCCCTTCTTATTGCAAATAACACCCAAGTAATGCGGCAACATAACTGTCCACTATAATTCAGATGCAAGACATTCGGCCGTGGATTATGAATATTGAGTTCTTACTTCTCCAAAATAAGATAAGTAAAGATTTTATTTATTTATTTATTTCGAAAAAAAATAAATAAATATTTATTTTATTTCTAGAAAAAAATAAGATTTGATTTAATTTGATAAAAAAAATAATATCTTTTTTCAAGATCAAATTAAGAAAGATTTAATTTCAAAAATAAAATTAAGATTTGATTTGATTTTATAAAAAAAGGAAAGACTTGGTGTACCAAAATAAAGATTTTTATTTGGTGATATTTGATGATTTTTTCTTTTTTAATTTTCAGAAAAAATAAGGAAACAAATCTTAGACAAACTATATGTCCAAGGAAGAGCCCTGCTAGGATTTACCTCCCTAGGGTTTAACCCTAAGGGTTTGGCTCCCTAGGGGTTCCCTCTACTAGGACCATTATTTTCAAGCCTTGTAAAGTGAAGTCCCGCAAAATCGTTCAAAGGCTTGAAGTATTCTTGCACGATCATCTATTTGGCAATGCGACTCTCGCGCAAGGGGCAAATGTGGGCCCAAGTGTAAAATTAGGGTTCACATAACCTAATTGAATTAAATGCACAATTAGGGTTCCACGGCTTCATGAAATGTGCAAATTAGGATTCATATAACCTAATCGAATGAAGACAGAGAAGTCAGAAATAAATGTGCTAGACCCGAGAGAAGCCTCCATGTGTCCCGAGGCAGAAGGCTCTTGGAGGCGGCTCGTTTTGGGAATTAATTGAGGGTTTGGATTGGTGGCTAGAAGGACAGGGCAATATGGGCATTATTCTAATGACTAAAGGGTATTTCTAGAATTTCCTTGAAAACATGTACCTAACATGTGACTACTTAATTCTAGGAAACTTTATAAATACCCCTTCCTTTCTAGGAAGGGGGGGGACTCTTTTGGTGACTTAATGCATGGATTTTCCACCTAAAAGCACTAAAGAGTTTGGACTTCTCTTCAGACTCAGGACTTGGACCCTTGGAAGATCAAAGAACCCTTTTTGGTGACATAAAGGCTTGGAGATTCCACCTAAAAGCACTAAAAGGGGTTTAGACATTGTCTTAACTCGAAGGACTCAAAAAGGCTCTTGGAATCCTTGCTACCCTAACACGGTTCCCGCATTCTAGGTGTTCTGTCACGCGTCATTGGAGTAATCGCCCACCTGTCGTTCTCCCCTCTTCAATCAACCAATCAATTCCGTGCTCTTTGTGAATTTCTCTCCTCCTCAGACAACACAAAATCCTAACTGGCAAGGCACGATTTCCTTGCCCACAAGTTTAAAGTTTAATAAAATTTTAATTAGAACTTACTAATTAAAATTAGGGTTTTTAATAGAAAATTAAGGTTCTAAAAATACTTAGGGTTTCTTGATATTATTAGGGTTCCCCGAATTATGAATTAGGGCTTCCTAATTAACATTATAATTTACTAAAATAATAATTAGGGTTTCCACTTTAACAATTAGGGTTTTAAATTGGAAATTAGGGTTTTGACATTATACACCACAATTGACCAACCATTAACAATACGTACATTCAGTACATATTTATAGTACTGAAAAAAAATATTATAATATTATTCTCATTCCTTATTCGAAATCCATAATTAGGGTTTGGATTCCATATCTAATTTATCTTTCATATACAACATTATTAATTAAGTTAAAATACTTAACTTAATAATCTGAACTAAATTCATATAATAAAATAAAAAATTATAATAATTATTCTATAATCATTTCATATATTATTTAAATAATATATTGTAAGACCCCAACTTTTAGGAATAAAAATGAATTTTCTATAAATATCATTTATGAATATTATGGAGTGAATTTGATATAATGTTATAGTTTAGGGTAATATTTATAAATTTTGCAAAGTACGCAAGTTGTTATATAATATTCGATTGGTCGGAGAATATTCATTTTAACAGGGAATATTCGTACGACGGCACAATCATTGGTGGACCCCACAACAGAATTATTGTCGGATTGAGAAAATGATAAAAAAATTCTTTTTATAAAAATAACGGCGGAAGTTTTACCGTTAACTGTTGAAACACCCGGTGTTAAAAGTACACTAATACGCGTGGTTGCATAGTAGCACATGGTTTTGATTATTGATGCTTACGTGAGAAGTCACTCAGTTTTGTTCAATTATTGTTATAGTAATTGTTCCATAGTATGTCACGTTATTTGATTCAATTATTGTCGATATTTTATATATTATTAAATCAATAATTGAGATAAAAAAGTTATTAATATTATTATCTGCAAAATTAACGATGTCTAGAAGTTCTTCCAAGGAGAGGTTTGGTCACCTAATTGCGCGCCAATAGAGAGAAATCCTTATTGAAAAGCCCCCTCTTTCCTGAGAAAGACCTGGTCGATTAATACTGTGAATTATAATAAAGGTGATAAGTTTTGTTTTATTATTATTATAAATGTAATAAAATAGAAAAACTTTTTATATAAAACAGAATATTTTTATAAAGTTATTCGTTTTATTAGACTATAAATATAATATATAATATTCAATTATGCATAGTATTTGCATAGTGCCTGCATAGTGTTTGCATAGTAAAATCTTTTTATATAAAATAGAATACTTTTATAAAGTTATTCGTTTTATTAGATTATAAATAGAATATATTATATTTTATTTAAAAGCTTTTATTTTATTAGAATATTTTATTAATCTTATAGTAAATTAATATGGACCGTCCGTTTTAAAAGTAAATCAATCTGGATGCTTCATGAATTAGTTACTATTCACCATTCTCCAATAAATAGAAGCTCATTCCTTCATTATTTCTTACTAATTCAATTTGAAACTCTAGAGAAAAAACTATAGAGAGAAAGAAGAAAAGTATTCGCTACTTGAATACTCCTATATCCGGTTTCTTCTAAGGTAAGGGTATTATTTCTTTTGTATTCATGAAGAGAACTTCTGTTATTCCATTCTTTATTATTCTGTTGGAATAACCTGTATACGCGGACTACCTTATACTTGGTGAAATTCTTCTTTTATTCTATTCTTTATTATTATGTCGGAATAACCTGTCTATGCGAAGTACTGCATACATGGTGAAATTCTTTTATTATTTCATTCTTTATCATTTTATTGAAACATCCTGTCTGTGTTTTACGCATAACCTGGTTCCATTATTTATCATTCTGTTGGAACATCCTGTCTGTGCTTTACGCATGACCTGGTTCCATTATTTATTATTCTGTTGGAACATCCTTTCTGTGCTTTACACATGACCTGGTTCCATTATTTATTATTCTGTTGGAATATCTTGTCTGTGCGTTTACGCATAACCTGGTTCCATTATTTATTATTCTGTCGGAATAACCTGTCTATGCGGTCTATCGCATGCTTGGTGAATTCTTTTGTTATTCCATTCGTTATTGTACTAAGTTGGTTAAAGTTTTGGCTTTTATACTCCATGAAATTAGTGGAATATCTTTGATATTTGCGCTTCATCCAGTATCTTTTCATGGAAATATTCTTCTGAGCATTCTTGAATTTTACTCCACAAAGAAGTATCATGTTGACAATTTGGACATTATTGGTTCCTGGATAAATTAATTCTTGAACTTGTTTTATTGAATTCTTATATCATTGTCATCATCCTCATGTTTATATTTTGTTGAAAGTCATCTTTGGCATGTAGGGTTATGATGGACTTGGTATGATTATGATCAGGGATTATTCGGTATAATCATGACCGTAATGTTACAAATGATATGGTAAAAGTCCTCATTGGCCCGTAGTGTATTGATAGACAGTTGTTGGCATGATCATGACCATTGAAGAATACATGAATATCCTTAGCCCGTAGTGCATGGATAATTTGTGGTTGTGATACTAATGAATATCCTTGGTTGTAATGCAGGGATGATGTGGATTATTTATTAAGCTGAGTCTCAGCGATAAAAGTGATGAAAAATCTTTTAAATCATAGAAGATAGTAGATTTTATTCTCTACTTGACTCTTTTAATGGATTGCTTGTTCCGCTGCAGTTAAACTTGATGTTTGTTATATTTTATCAGTTTAACACTATTGAAGGCTAATGATAAATTATTCTGCATTATCTTAGTCATAATATTTCTTACTGGGCTAGTTGAGCTCACCCTTTTGCTTTCATTGTTCTCTTTAGGAAATGAGAACGTAGCAGGGACTAGTCGGGAACGGAGTGATTTGTCCGAGGATAGCATTAGTAGTCCTCACTATTCTATGAAATAGTGTGTTAATAAATGTATTGAGGACTTATTTTGAGTTTGAATACTGTCTAGAAGACAATATTTGTATTAAAACTCACAGCTCATGTTGTATGCTTAAGATTGTATTTGTATTCTATACCATGTATTTGGCGACTTATAATAGGTGATGTATACCTATTTTGGGGGCGTCACATATATAATCATATTTTCATGGAAAATAAGTACTAAAATCATTTATACTATAAAATTAATTACTATAAAAATATTGTTTATAATGATTAATAATTCTTTAAAAATTTATTTGAAATTATTCAGGAAATAAATAAATTTTTATTTATCACAAATGTACATACACATTACCTGACACATATTTCCACTTTTAAAATAAAAAAAATTATATGCAAAATTTCTTATTTATTTATATAGAAAATATCGGGTTATTATAGAGTTAGAAGATTAGAAAGGACCTGAGAGCTTCAAGGATGAATCCTCAAGGAGCAAGTCCACTAATGAAGAAGAAGTTGAATCCAAGAAGGAGAAAGCTGAACATATGAAAGGAATAGCTAAATCTGGTGATGAAGAAGAATGTACAAGTCCTATGGCTAACACTTAGAGTAGCCACTCTACTGATGAAGAAAGTTCGAAAGCTAAAATAATTGGATCTCCTACTGCTAAAGCCCTAACAAGTTCATCTGATGGTTCAAAAGACGTTGAGTCTAAAGAAGAAGGATCTGATCTTACTATTGCTGAATATCAAAGAAGTTCATTTGATAATTCAGAGGCTTCAAATTCTGAAGAAGAAGAAGAGTCAGAAACTCCTGAAACTGAACCTCCAAGAAGAAGGAAGAGCAACAGACTGATTACTTAACTCCTTATGAAATTTTGTCCTCGAAATTGATGTACTTACCTGGTGTTTCAAAAAGGTGAGGAAACCTCACTTTCATTTCTGATTCAAACTCCCAGGTCATTTCTTCAATAGCATGGTTCCTCCACAAAACTTTAACTTGTGGTATAACCTTTGTGCGTAGGACATGCTCTTTTCTATCCAAGATCTTAACAGGTACCTCCTCATACGATAAATCTTCGGCTATCTCGTCTGGTTTTAACGCAATAATATAGTTTGGGTCATCCACATATTTACGTAACATCGATACGTGAAAAACGTTATGAACACGCGATATACTTAGTGTTAAGGCGAGTCTATAGGCCACAGTTCCTACTCTATCAAGGATTTCAAATAAATCGAAGGTTTGAGCTTTCTTTTCTTCATCGACTCTTACTTCTAGAATAACGCCTTCTTGCACCTTCTTCTTTATATTCATCAGCTCCGGTGTGTAGCTTGAGCGTTTTTAACTTTATCAATTAAAGTTGATTCTACTCGTATATTTGACATCATCACGTGGGTCCCTAAAGTCTTTAACTCTATCTTTATCGTTTGTAAATTATACAAAATAGGTCTTTGTGTTCAAAAATATCGCACCCGTACTCACGTACGATCTTCTATTCAGCGCGTCAGCTACCACGTTCGCTTTTTCATAGTGGTATGGTCAGAACAAGTGCTGAAATGAGGCACCTCTTGAGCTCTTGGAAAATCTTCTCACATTCCTTGCTCCATACGAATTTTGTATCTTTTCGAGTCAGCTAAGATAACGGAGTAGCGATTCGAGAAAATCCTTCCACGAATCTCTGATAGTAACCAGCTAAGCCTAGAAAGCTAGATATTTTGATTACTGACTTAAGTTTCCCTCAACTGTGACTCATATCCCAATCTTGGATAGCACGTCACAATGGCACCTATCGTTTTACCACCAAAGAAATATAGCGTCCCCTACGGAGAGTCTGGCTTTCGTGCATTCCACAAAGGAAGTTAAAAGATAGAGGCTTGAGTACCAACTCTTGTAGTTGGGTTTTTAACTCCTAAAGTTCAATAGGAGCCATTCAATAAGAGATTTTAGAAATGGGTTTTGTACCGGGTTCAAAGTCGATACAAAATTCAATATCACGCTCTGGGGGTATGCCAGGAAATTCTTCAGGAAATACGTCAGGAAATTCACTAACAACAGAAATATTATTCAAATCTGACGTGTTTTTTGTTCAAGTCCATAACAGGGGCAAAGAAAGCTTGACATCCATTTTTTAGTAAATGAATGGCTTAATGGCTTGATATGAAAGTGTTCGACTTCAATGGTTTGGTAGCTTGAATTTGCATAACAGGTTGGTTAGGAACATGAAAACTAACAACTTTACGAAAATAATCAATTTTGGCATGATGAGTAGTTAGCCAATCAATCCCTAAAATCACCTCAAAAGCAAGTATCTTTAAAGAGATAAGATCAAAAGGTAATGTGATTGTGCTAACTTGGATCAAGAAAGATTTATAAATAGTGGATGTGATAAAGGTTTCTCCTAACGGAGTCTCCACAGATAAGTCAAAGTCTAATTTCTCCGGAGTCAAGTTTAAACGTTGAGCACAAGCAGGGGAGATAAAAGAATGTGTAGAACTGGTATCTAGTAAGGTATAAACTTTGCAAGAATTTATAATTAACTAACCCGTGATAACTTTGTTCGGTTCCTCGCTTTTACGAAAGGCGTTCTCACTTGAACCACCGATTTTGACTTGTCTGGGACAGCCTTTGGTGTCATCATTACCGCTAGAATTATCTTTCGCTATAGAGCATATTCCACCCTCAACTGCTTCATCGTACTCCTGTTTCATGATCTGAATCATTAATCTTCGATCCATATCGAATTGGGGTTGACCGCAATGTACAGGGTAATTCAAAACTCGATGTTGGGTTCTCTCAATTGCTGTCCAAAAAGAGAAATACATAACATCTATTTTAGCCTTCTTAGATCGGACATCTCTTTCCACAATATCAACGCGTCGTGCGACTTTTACCCATGCATCACTCATTCTCACGTGTTCAGTTGTTTCTTCTTTCAGCTCAGATTCTAGCTTTATCATATTATACTCTGCCAAAGAGTGCTTCTATTCAAGCATCACATATCGGGTAACACAAGCTTGAATTGTTGCATCCTTTTGCTTCACGATCTTTCGCTCTTGACTGCTCTTCTAACTCATGAATACGATTTTGCAATTCTACGTTTTGATCATAAAATACCTCTAATAAATTCTCCTCAGGTTCCTCTTCTTCCTCACTCTCAGCTGCTACCTCTACGACTAGCTTGGGTGCAACTATTAATTCTTCCCTCACCACAAGAATATCTCTAATTCCTTCTTCGCCTGACATCACATTATCTTGGTTGGTGATTAGAGGTGTCTTCACGGTCTCATTTACTCCATTTTTAACGTTCTCAGCTGCCATTCTTAAAAACTGTCATAAAACAAGCGTTAATTAAACAAATTAACATATCACATAATATCCCTATATTATGACCGACCATCAGTAAGCTTAGGTAGGACACACTAGTGAAGGATTTACCCGTCTCTCCTCTCCTAGTTCTAGTCTCACATCTCATCTAGGGATCATATCCCTAAGCTTTGATACCAACTATGACGCCCCCAAAATAGGTATACACCACACCCATTCTGAGTCGCCAAATACATGGTACAGAAAGCAAACTACAACTTCAATAATACAATTATCGTGCAAAATACGACAACACATACTGTGAGTTTAAATACAAATATTATCTTCTAGACAATATCCACACTCAAATAAGTCCTCATTACAATTATTCATACACTATTTTTGAGAAATAGTGAGGACTGCTAAAACATCTTTCTAGAACCATCACTTCATACCCCGACTAGATCCTGCTATGTTCTCACCTCCTTCGAAGAAAAATGGAACAAAAAGGAAAAGGGTGAGCTCAACTAGCCCAGTAAAGAATATTATGACTAAGATAATATACAACAAATTATTCTTTGTCTTCAACAGGGAAAAATCTGATAGAATATAATAGACAACAAGTTTTAGATCAACAAATGCAAAAATGAAGAATCCATTAGAAGAGTCATATGAGAATGAGTTCTACTATCTTCTAAGATTTAAAAGTCCACCATCAATTTTATCCCTGTAACAACAATCAATATACATCTTTAATCAAATATTCATCTTTGCACTACAGGCCAAAGATATTCATTTATATCACCACTCGGTCATGTTCATCTCAACACCTGTTCATCTTTGCACTACGGGACAAAGATATTCATTAGTTAATCATTCATCTTTGCACTACAGGCCAAAGATATTCAGTAATATCATCATTTAAGACTTAGGATGATGAAAAATATTTTAAAGAACAAATACAGTGAGACAGAAGGACAAATATTAGGGATTCGTATAACAGTTTATCCAAGATCAATAATACTTCATAATAACCAATTGTAAAGCAGAACTCAAAAATAAAGATCAAAACATGGATACAATCAAAGATAGTAACCATAATAGACATCTTGCATAAAAAGGAAAATTTTCATTTTTCGGTGAATAGTACAGTATTCGTGAATAGTGTCGTATACGTGAATAGTAACCTCGACACAAAAAGGTAAAAATTCCACAATAAAATCTATACCAATATTTTAGTATAATGATATTGAAAGAATAACATCATTACGAAAAAGAATAACATCCCTTACGTCAAAGAAACAGTACTTCTGTTCGGAATATCGGATGTAAAGCCGAAGGAAACTTGCACTGAATAGCAACTCACAAAGTATCTAAATACTCACAAAATACGCTCGATAATATAGAGAGAAAGAAAGCTTGTTTCTAGTGTGATTTTCAATTCTAACTTAGCCCTCTATTTATAGAAAAATGTTAGCCCGCCGAAGCAGACTTGACCTGCTACTATTGCCACCCACCACATTTGAAATTCAATTTGAGCATATTTCTCAACAACCAAAAGTGGGGTCCACCAATTCTAGAATTTTCCACCAAAATGTTAAATTTAGAAACTTCAACAATTTCTGAACCAGTCACCTCTTAAAATTCATAACAAATCATAAGTTGATTTTTAACGGTTCAAAATTTGTGGACATATACTCAGTTTATATATGTATAATATATCCAAAAATCACCACGATCCAACGGTCGGATTAAAAATTATAACTCAAGCAATATATCTCAAGAATACTGGTTTGATTTTTAATACCTCCAATCCGACAAAATACTGATAAAACACCTCAACATTAATTCCTTCAATTATAGCCACATAAATAAATCCATCATTTATATCCACATTAAATAAATGTTTTCTTATCATATAAATCAATAATTAATTATTCACAGATAATATTACAGAATCACAATCATGACAACCAGGCAGTTCCCAGGAAAGAGGGGGCTTTCCAATAAGGATTTCTCCTTACTGGCACGCAATTAGTTGACCAAACCTCTCCTTGACAAAACTTTCTAGACATTGCCAATAATGTTATCTAATAATATTATTCAAATAATATGAATTATTGATATGATAATGGAAAATACTGTGCAATGATAATTATTGAAACAAAAATAATATAAACTATCAACGCAGTAATTATTGAATCAATAAAATAAAATATTGAACAGTAACTATTGTAACAATTATTGAGTAGTGCCTTCTTACGTAAGAATCAATAATTCAACAATCTTTATGCAATACCGTATGTATTCTTGTGGCAACCACGCCAGACATCAGATTTTAACCACCGAGTAATCCAACAAAGTGTTAATTAGCAGAATAATTATGTCATTATTTATAAAAACTCAAACTTTGTCATTTTCTTCATCCGACGGTTATTCTGTTATAGGGCCCACAAATGGTTGCGCCGTCGTACGAATATTCCCCGACAACAAGAATATTCCATGACCAAACAAATATTCCCTGACAAAAATAAATATTTTATAACCACTTGCTTATTTTGCAAAATTTGCACATTTCACCCATAATCAAAATATTATATCAAACTAACACCTTATTATTCACAATAATAATTAGAGGAAATTCGATTTTATAAAAAAAAATAATTTGGGGTCTTACAGAAGAGATGCTAAGGGAAAAAGGAAGAAAATATCAGCAAAGGCTAGCTTTAAAAGGCTCAAGACTGCAGAGCTAGAAGAGGCTAGTAAGTCTGAAAAGACTAGTCTTGATAAAAAGAATGATGATCAAATGAAGGAACAAACTGATGAGTTCGTTGAAGGAAGTCTACACAGGTCTAACTCTAGTTCAGGACAGAAAGTGTGACGCCCCCAAAAATAGGTACACATCACCCATCTTGGGTCGTCAGATACATGGTACAAAAATACAAATACAACTTAATTATACAACAGTCGTGTAAAATACGACAAAACATAAATTGAGAGTTTTAATAAGAATATTGTCATCTAGACAATATCCACACTCAAAGGAGTCCTCAATACATTTATTGTCACAATATTTAACAGAATAGTGAGGACTACTAATACTATCATCTGGACCGTCACTCCATTCCCCTACTAGTCCCGGCTACGTTCTCATTTCCTGAAGAGAACAGTGAAAAAAGGGGTGAGCTCAACTAGCCCAGTAAAAAATATTATGACTAAGATAAAGCAGAATAAATTATCGTTAGCCTTCAACAGTGTTAAACTGATACAATTTAACAAATATCAAGTTTTACGGCAGCGGAACAAGCAATCCATTTAAAGAGTCAAGTAGAGCATAAAATCTACTATCTTTTATGATTTAAAAAAGGTTTTTCATCACTTTTATCGCTGAGACTCAGCTTAATAAATAATCCACATCATCCCTGCACTACAGCCAAGGATATTCATTAGTATCACAACCACAAATTATCCATGCATTATAGGCCAAGGATATTCGTGTACTCATCAATGGTCATGATCATGCCAATAACTGTCCATCAATGCACTACGAGCCAATGAGGACTTTTACCACATCATTTGTAACATTACGGTCATGATTATACCGAATAATCCCTGGTCATAATCATACTAAGTCCATCTATACACAACAGGCCACAGATGACTTTTAACATAATATAAGCATGAGGATGATTACAATGATATAAGAATCCAATAAAATAAGTTCAAGAATTAATTTATCCAGAGTTCAATAACGTCCAAATTGTCAACATGATATTGCTTTGTAGAGTAAAATTCAAGAATGCTCAGAAGAATATTTCCATGAAAAGATACTAGATGAAGCGCAAATATCAAGGATATTCTACTAATTTCACGGAGTATAGAAGTCAAAGATTTAACCAACTGAGTATAACAGAATATATGAAACTGCAAATGGATTTTCGCCAGCCATAACGGTAATCCACGTAGACAGATCATTTCCACAATTTAATAAGAAATGAATACGAAGGGTCATTTACCATACATGTGGTAATCCACATAGACATGTTATTCCAACAGAATAATAAATAATGGAACCAGGTCATGCGTAAACTCACAGACAGGATATTCCAACAGAATAATAAAGAATGAAATAACAAAAAAGACTTCACGGGCATGCGATAGATCGCATGCATACGTGCGATATTATTCAACGAATAATAAATAAATAAATAATGGAACCAAATTCAATGCATGTAATACGCATATATATAGGATATTCCAATGGACTAATAAAGAATGGAATAATGTAAGAATTTCACCATGTATGTGGTATTAGATATACAAAAGTTATTCCAACATAATAATAAAGAATGGAATAACGTAAGAATTTCACCATGTATGCGGTACTTGAGATGTATAAAGTTATTCCAACATAATAATAAAGAATGGAATAATGTAAGAATTTCAACATGTATACATTATCGGTATTCTTAGATGATGCATTATTTCAACATAATAATAAAGAATGGAATAACAGAAGAATTTCACCAAGTATAGGGTAGCCCACGTATGCAGGTTATTCCAACAGAATAATAAAGAATGGAATAACATAAGTTCTTTTCATAAATACGAAAGAAATAATACCCCTTACCTTAGGAGAAACTGGATATAAGAGTAGTGAAGTTACAGAATACTTTTATTCTTTCTCTCTATAGTTTCTCTCTCTAGAATTTCAGTTAATTCGTAAGAAATAGTGAAGGAATGAGCTTCTATTTATAGGAGAATGGACTGAATAGTAACTAATTCATGAACGGTCCAGATTGATTTACTTTTAAACGGACGGTCCATATTAATTTACTATGCAGTATAATAAAATATTCTAATAAAACAAAATCTTTTAAATAAAATATAATATATTATATTTATAGTCTAATAAAACAAATAACTTTATAAAAGTATTCTTTTTTATATAAAAAGATTTTACTATGCAAAACACTATCTTTATCGAAAACTATGCAAATACTATAAAACACTATATCATAATAAAATATAATATATTCTAATTATTATCTAATAAAACAAATAACTTTATAAAAAAGTATTATGTTTTATATAAAAAGATTTTACTATGCAAAAAACACTATGAATAATAGAATATAATATATTCTATTTATAGTCTAATAAAATAAATAACTTTATAAAAATATTTTGTTTTATATAAAAAGTTTTTCTGCTTTTATTACATTAATAATACTAATAAAACAAATTTTATATATATATATATATATATATATATATATATATATATATAACTTCCGTGACTTCATAAAAAGACACCTCAATATATTTAACAACATTTATCATCATTATTATAATTCAAAATATTAATCGACTAGGTCATTCCCACGAAAGAGGGGGCTTTCTAATAAGGATTTTTCCCTATTGGCGCGCAATTAGGAGACCAAACCTCTCCTTGGCAGAACTTCTAGACATCGTTAATATTGCAAATAATAATATTAATAACTCTGTCATCTCAATTATTGATTTAATAATATATAAAATATCGACAATAATTGAATCAAATAACATGAGTTACTATGCAACAATTACTGTAGCAATAATTGAACAAAACTGAGTGACTTCTCACGTAAGCATCAATAATCAATACCGTGTGCTACTATGCAACCACGCGTATTACTGTACTTTTAACACCGGGTGTTTCAATAGTTAACGGTAAAACTTCCGTCGTTATTTTCATAAAAATATTTTTGTCGTTTTCTCAATCCAACAATAATTCCATTGTGGGGTCCACCAATGATTGTGCCGTCGTACGAATATTCACTGTTAAAACCAATATTTTCCGACCAATCAAATATTATATAACAACTTGCATACTTTTTAAAATTTATAAATATTACCCACAACTATAACATTATATCCAATCCACACCATAATTTTGAAAAAAATATTTCGAGAAATTTAAATCTTTATTCATTAAATTTGGGGTCTCACAATCTCCTCTCCTTATGAAATTTCGCCCTCAAAATTTACGTACGTACCTGGTATGCCGAAGAGGTGAGGATACCTTGACTTCATTTTAGATTCTAACTCTTGAGGTATAACCTTTGAGTGTCGAATAGGATCCTTCTTATCCAAGATTTTAACATGTATCTTCTCATACGTTAAATCTTCTGCTATCTCGTCTAGTTTTAAATTAATAACGTGGTTCGGGTCATCCACATATTTACGTAACATCGATACGTGAAAAATGTTATGAACACGCGACATACTCGGCGGTAAAACGAGTCTATAGGCCACAGTTCCTACTCGATCAAGGATTTCAAATAGGCCAATTAAATTGAGGGTTGAGATTTCCTCTCTTCATCGACTCTTGCTTCTAGAATACGCCCTTTTGAACCTTCTTCTTCACATTCATCAGCTCCGGGTGTGTAGATTGAGCGGCTTTAACTTTATCGATTAAAGTCGATTCTACTCGTATATTTGATATCACCACGTGGGTCCTTAGAGTCTTTAACTCTATCTTCATCATTTGTAAGTTATACGAAATGGGTTTTTGTGTTAACAACATCGCACTCATAAACGCATATGATCTTCTTCTCAACGCGTCAGCTACCACGTTCTCTCTTCCGCAATGATATTGAATGTTATGATCGTAATCTTCAACAGCTCGAGCCAACGTCTTTGGCGTATTATACGTTCGTTTTGGGTGAAGAAATACTTGAGGGTTTTAGAAATGGGTTTTGTACGGGGGTCAATACAAAATTTGATTTCACGCTCTAGAGGTAGGCTAAGAAGTCTTCAAGAATACGTCAGGAAATTTATTAACAATAGAAATATCATTCAAAAATGTGACCCTCATCCAAGACTTGGATAACACGTCACACTGATATCTATCAACTTGCCACCGTTATTCACGACTTCCCCTACAAAAAATCTGGCTTCGGTGCATTCCACACAAGGAAGTCAACAACGAAAGGATCGGGGCTCTTTACTTATGGCTTGATATGACAATGATTGACTTCAGTGGTTTGGTTGCTTGAATTCGCAAAACAGGTTGGTTAGGAATATAAAAGCTAACAACCTTACGAAAAGCATGACGAGTAGTTAACCAATCAATTCCTAAAATCACATCAAAGACAAGTATTTTCAAAGAGGTAAGATCGACAGGTAACGTGAAAGTGTCGATTTGAATCAAACAAGATTTATAAACAGTGGAGGTAACGAACGTTTTTACTAATGAAGTTTCAACCAATAAGTCAAAGTCTAACTTCTCTGGAGTCAAATTTAAACGTTGAGCGCAAGCAAGAGAGATAAAATAATAGGTAGAACCGGTATCTAATAAGGTATAGACTTCACAAGAATTTATAATTAACTTACACGTGACAACTTCGTTTGAGTTTCTCGACAAACGCTCTCACTTAAACTACCGACTTTGACTTGTCTAACACATCCTTCGGCATCACTATCCCAGCTGGACTTGACTTCACTACACGAAAAAATCGAGCTAGGTGATCTTCTCTTCCGCAATTGAAACACACTTTGGATTGTTGTGTACAGTTTGGATGGATGTGTCCCTCCTGTCCACATTTGAAACATACGACCGGTGGTCGTTCTTCTTCCTTTGAAACGGGTGCTGATGCTACTATCTTTCCATCATTATTGAACCTCCTCTTCTTGAAATTTCGACTTCTATTATCTTGGCCATGATTACCACCGAAGTGGTTACCATTCTTGGCATGATAATTTCCCCCACGTGGTTATCATTGTTCCGATGGCCGTTGCCACCGGAACGATTATTATCGTGTTGTTGGTCGTTGCCTTTTGGTTGTGCTGACTCATTATCGTGCTCTAATAACTGAGCCCTATTCATAATATCTGAATATAAATAAAGTTTGTTAGAAATGAGGTATTAACGTATATCGGGTTTTAACCCTCTTAGAAACATTCGCGTCATTCGCTCCTCATTATCGACCAAATGGGATGCAAACCGGGATAACTCCGCAAATTTAACACTGTCACAAAACAAGGGTTAATTGACATATCACATATTATCCCTATACTCTGACCGACCAATTAAATACCAAATAAACTTAGGTAGGTCATACTAGCGAAGGAATTTCCCGTCTCTCCCCTCCTAGTTCTTATCTCACATCTCAGCCAGGGATCATATCTCTAAGCTTTGATACCAACTGTGACGCCCCAAAATAGGTTAACATCACCCATCTTGGGTCGTCAGATACATGGTATAAAAATACAAATACAACTTAATTATACAACAGTCGTGTAAAATACGACAAAACATAAATTGAGAGTTTTAATAAGAATATTGTCATCTAGACAATATCCACACTCAAAGGAGTCATCAATACATTTATTGTCACAATATTTAATGAAAATAGTGAGGACTACTAATACTATCATCCTGGACCGCTACTCCGCTCCCCTCTAGTCCCGACTACGTTCTCATTTCACAAGAGAATAAAGAAAAAAAGGGTGAGCTCAACTAGCCCAGTAAGAAATATTATGACTAAGATAAAGCAGAATAAATTATCGTTAGCCTTCAACAGTGTTAAACTGATACAATTTAACAAATATCAAGTTTTACGGCAGCGGAACAAGCAATCCATTAAAAGAGTCAAGTAGAGCATAAAATCTACTATCTTTTATGATTTAAAAAGGTTTTTCATCACTTTTATCACGAGACTCAAACAATAAATAATCCACATCATCCCCGCACTTTCTGACCAAGGATATTCATTAGTATCACAACCACAAAATATCCATGCATTACAGGCCAAGGATATTCGTGTACTCATCAATGGTCATGATCATGCCAATAACTGTCCATCAATGCACTACGAGCCAATGAGGACTTTTACCACATCATTTGTAACATTACGGTCATGATTATACCGAATAATCCCTGGTCATAATCATACTAAGTCCATCTATGCACAACAGGCCACAGATGACTTTCAACATAATATAAGCATGAGGATGATTACAATGATATAAGAATCCAATAAAACAAGTTCAAGAATTAATTTATCCATAGTTCAATAACGTCCAAATTGTCAACATGATACTGCTTTGTAGAGTAAAATTCAAGAATGCTCGGAAGAATATTTCTATGAAAAGATACTAGATGAAGCGCAAATATCAAGGATATTCCACTAATTTCATGGAGTATAGAAGTCAAAGCTTTAACCAACTGAGTATAACAGAATATATGAAACTACAAATGGATTTTCGCCATATGCGTACGATAATCACGTAGATGCATCATTTCCACAATTTAATAAGAAAAGAATACGAAACATTTACCATGCATGTGGTAATCCACATAGACAGGTTATTCCAAAAGAATAATAAAGAATGGAATAACATAAGAATTCACCATGCATCCGATAGACCGCACAGACAGGTTATTCCAAAAGAATAATAAATAATGGAACCAAGTCATGCGTAATACGCACAGACAAGATATTCCAACAGAATAATAAAGAATAAAATAACAAAAGACTTCACCAGGCATGTGATAGACCGCATGATATTATTATTCCAATGAATAATAAATAATGAAACCAAAATGTCATGCGTAATACGCATGCATGTGATATTCCAAATGTAATAATAAAGAATGGAATAACAGAAGAATTTCACCATGTATGCGGTACTTCGCATTTACAGGTTATTCCAACATAATAATAAAAAATGGAATAACAGAAGAATTTCACCATATATGCGGTACTTATGATGACAAAGTTAATCCAACATAATAATAAAGAATGGAATAATAGAATAATTTCACCATGTATGCAAGATTGCTTGGATAGACAGTTATTCCAACATATTAATAAAGAATGGAATAACGTAAGAATTTCACCAAGTATAGGGTAGCTCAGCAGATATCTGTTATTCCAATGTAATAATAAAGAATGGAATAACATAAGTTCTCTTCATGAATACGAAAGAAATAATACCCCTTACCTTAAAATAAACTGGATATAAGAGTAGTGAAGTAGCAGAATACTTTTTTTCCTTTTCTCTATAGTTTCTCTCTCTAGAGTTTCAGTAAATTCGTAAGAAATAATGAAGGAATGAGCTTCTATTTATAGGAGAATGGACTGAATAGTAACTAATTCATGAACGGTCCTGATTGATTTACTTTTAAACGGACGGTCCATATTAATTTACTATGTAATATAATAAAATATTCTAATAAAACAAAATCTTTTAAATAAAATATAATATATTCTATTTATAGTCTAATAAAACAAATAACTTTATAAAAGTATTACATTTTTATATAAAAAGATTTTACTATGCAAAAAACACTACTGCAGTACTATATACAAACACTATGCATAATAAAATATAATATATTCTAATTATTGTCTAATAAAACAAATAACTTTATAAAAGTATTATGTTTTTATATAAAAAGATTTTACTATGCAAAATATTATGCATAATAGAATATAATATATTCTATTTATAGTCTAATAAAACAAATAACTTTATAAAAGTATTCGGTTTTATATAAAAAGTTTTTCTGCTTTTATTACATTAATAATACTAATAAAACTTAATTTATATATAATATATGTATATATATAAACTTCTGTGACTTCATAAAAAGACACCTCAATATATTTAACAACATTTATCATCATTATTATAATTCACAATATTAATCGACCAGGTTGTTCTCAAGAAAGAGGGGGCTTTCCAATAAGGATTTCTCCCTATTGGCGCGCAATTAGGTGACCAAACCTATCCTTGGCAGAACTTCTAGACATCATTAATATTGCAAATAATAATATTAATAACTCTGTCATCTCAATTATTGATTTAATAATATATAAAATATCGACAATAATTGAATCAAATAACGTGAGATACTATTCAACAATTACTGTAGTAATAATTGAACAAACTGAGTGACTTCTCACGTAAGCATCAATAATCAATACCTTGTGCTACTATGAAACAACGCGTATTACTGTATTTTTAACACCGGGTGTTTCAACAGTTAACGGTAAAACTTCCGCCGTTATTTTTATAAAAATATTTTTGTCGTTTTCTCAATCCGACAATAATTTCATTGTGGGGTCCACCAATGATTGTGTCGTCGTACGAATATTCCCTGTTAAAACGAATATTTCTCGACCAATCGAATATTATATAACAACTTGCATACTTTTCAAAATTTATAAATATTACTCACAACTATAACATTATATCAAATTCACACAATAATTTTGAAAAAAAATATTTCGAGAAATTTAAATCTTTATTCATAAAATTTGGGGTCTCACAGAAAGAAGGTGGAAAAGACTCCAGTTCTGCAGAATAAGAGCCAGAGGATTTTTCACATTCCCTACCTTGTTCATCGCACGAGAAGAATTATAGTGGAAGTTGATGAAGAATCACTAGATGTGCTTCTTGACAGATGGGTTAATATCATGCAGATGAGAGGATAAATGTGATGCTGATGACCTCAGAAAATTTGCTCAATAATCGTCAGGCTATGAAGCTGGACACTTCAACTGTGATATATGAGCCTGAAGTTAAGAATCATGCAATAAGGTGGTTTTACTCTCATATGCCACGGGTAAAGGCATCCCTCACTGATGAAAACAGCTATCTCACATGGGTCTTCTCTCACCTTCCCAACCTAGAGCTGGTGGCATAGAACTTCCAAAGAGTAAAGAAGTTTGAAAATAAGCTGATCAAAGACCAGTCTCACTTCGAGGTCTATCAACATGTTGCTAACCACTACATTCCCTAAGATTGTCGAGTAGGCTCAGATGGAAGACGGATAATACCCAAGTCCATTATTGTAGAGTCCCCTCACTCTACCAATGAAGATAACCATGTTGAGTTTGACAAATTCTATACAAATCCGACAATGTTGAATGACATTTCTTCGTCCTCCAACAATGATTGGCACTCAACGATCTATCAGATTCTCACTGCATATGAAAAATTGTCCAAGAATGAGAATCGTGCAGTCCAATCTAGTGTTCAGCAGAAGTCTGCTCAACCAAATGACCAAACTCCTAAGGAGCAAGAGTTAATAAAGAACTCTGAAGAATTGATTGAGGATATCTATCTCATTGGTGCAGAAGTCAAGGACATGTCAACAGGAGAAGACAATGAGATGTCCAAAAGGCTTCAAGACAAACTCTCAGACATATCCCTCAAGCTTTAACTAAGGGATCAAGTTTTTCTGACGACTATGAATGATCAGAAGGAAGAAGCTCTACAAAATTAGAAGGCCAATGAAGAACAAATTCTATCTCTCTCTGACAAGATTGAAAATCTAAATCAGTCTTTTTCCCTACAACTTGAGCTAAGCCAACAAGAACTTAAGATTGAGGTTGGTAACTCATCTCACCTGATGGAGCTACTTATGTCAAATGTGGAGAAGCTCTCACAAGTGATTAATGACAAAAGGAAAAGAAAAAGAGACATAGAAAGAAGCACTCAAGGAGGAGTAAGGAGCCAAAAAGAATGAAGGAAGAAAAGAAGGCCAAGAGCAGAAAGGCAAAGGAGGAGAAGAAGCAGATAGCAACAGCAAAAGCAGAGTCATTATCTAAGGGGGAGCCAAAGGATGATGATCCCATAAACATAGAGTTTGAGGGGGATCCAGACAAATAAGAAGAGCATGCACGAAAACCAAACCCAGAGCAAGATGAAATAATGGAGCATGAATCTGAAGGGGAACAAAGAAAGGAAGAAAAAGAAGAAAAGAAAGATGAGTAGTTGAGTAGCTGATCAACAGACATCCTTGAGACACACATGGAGCTAAAAAGGTACATCTCTATCTAGTTAGGTATGCTCTGGATCCAGGATATAGAGTGTCATAGTTTATATAATTTCATATTATCATCAATGACATTCATGTTTATCTGTTTTAGAAATACAGTTACTCACTGTATATAAGATTCATTCATCTCATGCATATGCATTAATTATTTTTGTCATAATCAAATAGGGGGAGATTGTTAGGAATATACATGAAAATGTTATTCCTATTTATACATGATTTGATTATGATATAAATGAATGAATATGTAAGTATGCTTGCATTAAGGAAAGTTGTAAAGTCCTTTGATAGATAATAGGAATATATGTATAAGAACTTAGAATGAATTGATCAAATATGTTAGGTTGATCCTACATAAACAAAACAGCTTTCTAAAGTCCTTAAAAAGAAATGATGTACAAGGAATATAAATATATAAAGATAAAGCTTGTTAGGTTGATCTTATAATATAATAGATAGACATGTCTAATCGTCGAACACTGCACCAGCATCGTAGTCTGCCTGGAGAGTCAAGAAAAACTAGAGAACTATCAAGGTGGAATCGTAGTCTGCAAGATAGTAGATCTCAGAGTTTGTAGTCTTCTAGGAGAGATGAGGAAGGATCGTACTGTGTCGAGAAATACTTTCCCAGAGCCGTAGTCTGCTGAGGAAGTCATGTTCAGAATCATAGAGACAGTCTGTCTAATAGCCGACCTAGCATCTGCTAGAGCCAAGTCAAGAATCGTAGGCCACACTTGAAGTAGTGAAGTCCATTGATCTTATCAGAGGCAGAAATCATAGTCGAGCCAGATCAGACAAGGATAGCAAGCATAAAGATAGAAATCGTAGTCTGTTAATATCTGATCTCGGAGTCGTAGTATCTGCAGAACCAAAGCTAAATTGTAGTTTGCAAATCTAAGGCTTCAACAAAGGTGCTCACAACGCCAAGACAGAATCGTAGAGTCAACACAATTCTCAATAAATAAGCACTCCCAGAATATCTAAAGTATGAAGCCTCTAGTCTGAGTTGCAAAGATACATTCCACCTGAATGAAACTAAAGAGCACTCAATGAATGGCATACAAGCTAACAGAATGTCTAAGAACCAACCCAATCAACATCCAGACTGAGTTGTGAAGCCATTCAATATCAAGTCTTCCACAAGTCTATGAGAAGAAGACTTTAGTAGAAGTGACTGACTACAGAAAGTCAGCAAGTGCAGTAGCTGTCAAGAAAATAGAAGACAACGATCTTGGGATTTACCAGGATCGTAGTGTTTACCAAACAAAATAGGAACTGATGTAGTTTACACAGAGATACTGGCTAGCTTATGAAGAACAAGGAAAAAGTGATTAAGCATGGTTTAGATCATTGATGATAAGTCAACGGGAGATCACAAGGAGAAAGAGATCTGGGCATGCCACAAATCTGATGTGTCTTGCTATTTAGAAGAAGCCAGAACAAGAAGTCAAGCTATCAATTCCTGAGATCAGTCGAGGCAAACAGAAGTATTAAAGCATTGCACAAGTGAAGGAAGATGTGTTCTACATTGAAGATCTAATGAACACTCTTTTGAATCGTAGTGTTGTCTCAACCAGTTAATAAGTAACATTCAACAAGACACACTACAATCAGGTGCAAGAACATCTGCATTAGAATCATAGAGCTCGGTCATCAGAAGATTGAAGCATTGGTAACAGTTTAATCTGAAGACTGATATTCGAACGTTGCTAATTGAGAGCATCGATGCAGGAGGAAAATTTTTGATGTTCTAATCGAGAAGTTAGAAAGAAGAAATAAAGGTGGCTACCAGCCTGACACGGAAAGGTGACATCTCTGAGGCGGTAGGTAAGGTAACAGACTGTTGTGTCAGTAAAGTTATAAAGGACCTGTCAAGTCACATCAAGTAGTCTGCACTAAATAACTCGAGATCTGCGAAGCAATTCAAATAGCTTCCAACGGCTAGTTTCCAACTAGAAGATTTTGATGGAGTATATGTATAAATATCAGCTAGAGCTTCAAAGATCAGTGTTGAAAAAGTTAAGAAAAATTTTAGTTGTTGGAATGCTATATTGTTGACTCTATGAGTTCCAAGAGCTGAACAGAACAAGTCTCAATGGTGATGGTGCACAGTTGACATCGGATGAAGATGAGATGAATAGTATGAAGATCAGCTGCACCAGAGAAGAGGTGGTCTAGACTCTACGCAAAATGCAAATAGGAACACGTCAAGCTGCTAAGTACAAAATATATTCAAGCTTAAAGACATCTTAGCAACAAAGCACCAACAACAACTATAACAACAACAAGTAGCCAAGGCCTGAGGGGTCCTTGTCCGGAGGGACTAAATGAAGTTCCAAGCCTGTTGGCTTAAAGATTTCTTAGTGAACTGATGTTCCAAGCCTGCTGGACTTGAAGATTTCTTAGTGAACTGAAGTGCCAAGGCTGCTGGCCTTGAAGGAAACCTAGTGATTTATGGTGCTGCCCTTCTTTAGTGGAATTCCTACTTATTGAAGCAGAAGAGTGGATTAGGAGCTTGAGTCTCTAAACCACTTAAATCCCTTCTGTCTTTTACATTCAGTCATTTACTTTCTGTTATTTACATTATGTACCTAACTACTATAAATGCTATGTATGTATTAACTACTATCAATGAAGGGGGTCTTTTACTTATTCCACCATGCTTGAAAATATTCTTATGTTTATCATATGCTAATTCATTAGCAATACAAAATAAACAAGAAAAGTATTTAAAATTAAAAAAGATCTATTCAACCCCCTTCTAGATCTATTGTGTGCCTACTGGGAACTAACAATTGGTATTAAAGTAGGTTCTCATGCTATATTCAAAAGCTAATCGCTTTGAGTCTGATCATAGGCACAAACATTGTTATAAACTTAGTTTAGCAGTAAGTTACTTGTAAATGCAAATGAGCTCACACGTTGGAAATAATGTGTACAGGTAAATGTGTATATACACTTGAAGCTGCTCAAATTGGTACATGTTCTTAAATGTCATAGCAACAAGACCAATCCTTGTCCAAAGTCAATCTCGTAGTCTGAAGACCAGAGATGGGAGGTCAAGAGGCATCAATAGCAAAGAGTCAAGCATCCACCACTCTAAAAGATGAAAGGCCATATATACTAAGAAATACTTATCCAGAAGAGAAAGAAGAATTTCTCAAATATGCATTTGGCTAACCAGCAGCTGGATGTGAATCTTGAGGTTCAAGGTTGTCAAAGAACTAAGGATGCCAAGATTTTCCTAGCTTACATCTTCAAGACTATGACTGTTTGATCGAAGGACAACTAGAGCAACAAGCTGTCAGAAATAAATGTAAAAATATGCACATCAATGCCTAACCTCATTATATCAAGATAAATGACTGTCAAGAAACTTACAGTGGAATGGTACGGTTCCTCATTGAAATAAATGTGTACATCATGTTGCATCACCTTATGTACTATAATAGTATTCTATCAAGAGACAATACTCTTCCTAAAAAGGGGAAGAGAGAAAGTACACAAAGGTTGGAAACTCAACTGCTAACAAACTTTCTTTCCATTCAAGTTTTAGGTTGAAGATATCATCTTGAAAGAAGTCTGAAATAGGTAATAAGCATATCAAGATTTAATTAATCTTAAGTGGGGTAATCCTTGCTGAAGGGTTAGTATGTATGTACAAACCTATATTCTAGGTTTTTGATAATACATAGAATATGATCAATTCTACAGGAGTATCTTGAAGATTCGTAGAAACTGATCATCTCCATGAATTAACTAGATACAAATAAGTGATAGAGTTAATTCTCACTCTGTGAACATTTAAAATCTGTGAACATAACCAAGCAAATGATGAAACCATTAAAGAAAAAGAGTGTCTTATTAAAGTGGTTAATCTTACACACACTCATCATCATGCATTTTAAAATGTCATATCTAAATTGGATATTTGCATGAATATGATTGTTGATGATCAATGTGATGAAAATTCAAATATATGAGGAATAAGGATTTTTAAAACTAACCTAGCAGGACCCATGTAACCATAGGGACCCAAAATAGAAATTTATCTAACCTGCAGGTACTTGGTCTATCTGACCACACTAAGGAATGTTGAAGCAGATAACTTTAGTCAAGAAGATTCAACCATCTAGAGGCTTAAGACATTTCAGAAATGTTCTTAACAAAGTCATTATTTGTCAAAGCCTGTACTTGAAGACTTGTTGAGCTAACATGAATGAAGATCACCCGGTTGGTGATCTCCATATGGAAGTAGGCCATTCATGATAAGCATATCATCTGAGAAGAACCCTAAAGGAAGTTCACATTAGAGGATCATCGAGCATTGATCATGAAGAACTCATCATAGATGCAGAACTCCACGAGTGCAATCTGTCAAAGAGCTTAAGGAAAATCTCAGTGTTCTCTACGATAAAGACTGAGTCCAGCCTATGCAAGAAAACACACAACAATTATAATAAAGAAGACAACATTCATAGATCTATCAACAATCGTGGAGTGATCAGTCTTGAAGATATCTATTTTTATTATCCAAGGAGGTTTAAATGATAGTGATGATTTCAGTCAGAATGAGATGTGCAAGGTTGTCTTCTGATGCATATGAAGAAGAAGAACTCATACCTCTCTGAGAAGACAGTATCAACTATGGGGGAGCACACCAATGTATATCCAGAGTTGGTAGATGAACTCCCCAACAAAGAGATCAACTGCGATATCAGTACTAATCATGTCAAAAGTTCTTCATCTGGTAAGCGCCTAAGGGACAAACCTGACCTTTAGTTCAATTTAAGAGGTTAGCCCTTCTTAAGCTATCTTAATAACCCAAAAGGAATGATTAGTCAGAGTTCATCACAAGAACCAGGACAGACAATGATCACAGAATATGATCAGCAGTAAACCCAACAATTGTAGATTAGCCTCAATGATCGTAGTCTTCCCAAAGGAAACACTAACTCAGGGGGAGCTAAGGGCAGATTAATATTTTCCATACCATTTAAAATCATGGAGCTCGAGAGAACTCGACACGTTTACCCCTATTCAGATCATGTGGAGGGAAGTTACAAGTAAAGTTTAAAAAGGCATTTCGGAAATTCACCTCAGAATGTCAGTGCCCGAACTCTCTTGGGGCTTACAAATGGTCAAGCCATTGAAGCATCTCTTAGAAATCTATCGTTGAGTTGACAAAGAAAATCGTAGAGTCTATATCTATCTTCTCAAGCTACTTTATGTACTAAAAAAGTCAACGGTCAGTCTACATCAGTAATGCTTATTTTCTTTAAAGAAATTAAAACTGAAAAACTGATCAGAATATAGAGAGGTACAGTTTCTTACTGGGCATCGTGCGACCAATGGCTGATTAACACATCATAGCTTATGTAGAGTCAAAAGGAACTTTCTTAAAGATAAATTCCAAATCCCCAAACATTTTTCAAAAGCTATCGACTTTCTTTCCCTCTCTTTTTCAAACCCTAAAATCCTCTTCAAAGCCCGAAACCATTAAATCTTGAGCTTCGCCCAAATTGCATTCAACTATCCCTCATCAGAACTCTTAAATTAAATACCCATATACTTCGAACACTCAAAATGGAAGAATGGGGAGTAATCACGGGCATTCAGCTCGAAACTAAGACGTTTGAGAAATCTGAGAATTAGTTCAGAGATATTCTTGAACTTGTGAAGAAGGTTGGATTCTCAGAATATCTTTAGTGAAACACTCGAATATATGTTGACCTGGTTAAAGAATTTCACTCCAACGCAACCATAAATTGTGGAACCCTTTCTACCAAGGTTAAAGGTTAGATTCTGAAGCTGAAATCTTCTGACATCAATCAATGCTTAGGCTTTCCTGACCTCGGTCTGAAAAGCCTTGATGAGGTCAACACTGAAAAAGATAAGAAGATTATGCAGTACAGAAGAAGCCCTAGTCTGAAGGACATGAAGAAAAAAGAGTTTGCTGAAGAATTTAAGTTCCTTACAGAGATAGTGGACAAATGTATCCTATGCAAGGACACTACACATGACACTATGAGTGATCAACAGCTAAAGATCATGTCTGTAATAGTTTTGAAGAAGCGTTTCAACTTTGGAGTTATCTTGCTTGACCAAATGTCCAAAAGGCTGGATAAGGCAGAGAAGAAAAGGTTAACAGGAAAACCCCTCACGAAGGTTTTCCATGGAAGAGTATCTTTTTGAAGAAGAAGCTAAAGAATAAAATTAAGGATGATGAAGGTGAAGTCCTTAATAGCCATAAAATGATGACTACATAGCTGTTTGCAAATTGGAAGAAGAACCCAATGGAGAAAAAAAGCTAATAATGTATGGTAGCACCAGCAAAAGCACTACGAAGAAAAGAAAGGCAAGTGCTATGAGAGAGGAACAATTGTCATTCACTAAAGATTCAGACATCCCTGAGTCCAAATCTGTGAGACCACCGAAGAAGAAAACTAAGGTGATAAAGAAATCCAAACAAGTTTCCCAAAGAAGTCTATCAACTAAAGAAGAAAATGTAGAGTCAGAAGATGAGAAGGAAACTGAGAGTTTCAAGGATGAATCCTTAAGGAGCAAGTCCACTAATGAAGAAGAAGTTGAATCCAAGAAGTAGAAAGTTGAACCTATGAAAGGAATAGCTACATCTGGTGATGAAGAAGAATGTACAAGTCTTATGGCTAACACTCAAAGTAGCCACTCTACTGATGAAGAAAGTTCAACAGCTAAAATAATTGGATCTCCTACTGCTAAAGCCCTAACAAGTTCATATGATGATTCAAAAGACGTTGAGTCTAAAGAAGAAGGATCTGCTCCTACTTTTGCTGAACATCAAAGAATTTCATCTGATGATTCAGAGGCTTCAAATTCTAAAGAAGGAAAAGAGTCTGAAACTCCATTGAACCCTCAAGAAAAAGGAAGAGCAACAGACTGATTGCTCAAATAGTTTTTAAAAAGGGAGAATTATTTCCAAAGACAATTATAATCAGTGATGATGAGGCTGAATCTAAGGAAGGAGATGCTAAGGGAAAAAGGAAGAAAATATCAGCAAAGGATAGCTTTAAAAGGCTCAAGACTGTAGAGCTAGAAGAGGCTAGTAAGTCTGCAAAGTCTAGTCCTGATAAGAAGAATGATGATCAAATGAAGGAACAAAGTGATGAGTCCATTGAAGGAAGTCTACACAGGTCTAACTCCAGTTCAGGATAGAAATAAGGTGGAAAAGACTCTAGTTCTGTAGAAGAAGAGCCAAAAGATTTTCACATTCCCTACCTTGTTCATCGCAAGAGAAGAATTATAGTGGAAGCTGATGAAGAATCACTAGATGTGCTTCCCGACAAATGGGTTAATCATGGAGATGAGAGGATAAATGTGGTGATGATGACCTCAGAAAATTTGCTAAATAATCGTAAGACTATGAAGCTGGACACTTTGATAAGTGGATTTCATATCCATGAATCGTTGCCCATTTCACGCTTAATTGTTGCTATTTTCTTGTGTTCATGTTCGTTTTTATTTTTTTTGTGTTCTTTTATGTGTAGGGTGGTTGTTGTGGCATTTAACAAGATTTGGAGTCAATTGGGAGCATTTTTGGAAGAATTCATGAAGCAAAAGAAATCACTGAGCATAATAGAGGCCCGCCGGGGTGGGCAATTTGCCTTGTATATCCCACCAAGGCGTGGGGTCTTCAAATGATTTAAGCAGAATGGTAGCCCGCTAGGGCGGGCACTTTTAAAGAATACACCACCGCCGAGGCGGGGGTCCCGGCTGGCAAAGACTCCTGTTGTGCTTTGAACTTTGTGGGAGGATGGTTTCTATTGTTTAATTAGCTTATGGACTCTAATTAGCGAAGAATTTTGACTGGGACTCGTGTGTTGGACATCTATTACTCCATTAACAACAAATTAAACAAGGGAGAGGGCATATTATGGGGATCAATTCTAGTTTTTCATAGCAAGCATTGAAGGAGTATTTTGAGAAGATTTTTGGGACAATTGCAATTCTAGGCTACGTGAAGGGTGTTTTTCACTATTCTTCTTCTTAGACTATTAATTGTAATTGAAAGAATGTTATCTTTGATTTATTAAGTAGTTATTTCATTTATAATGAACTAATTTACTTTTTAGGCTTATGATGGATCCTTAAGAGAAACAATGATTTTGTAAACCTTGATTTCTAGTTCAATAAGCTATTTTCCAGTTTATCTATATTAATTTGAGCTTGAATTTATAAATTGTCTGATCAACAATTCTTTGTGGATTTGTATGGAATCGAGAGAGGATATTTGAATCTAGACTTAGTTAATATAGCATGAGTTCATGAATTTTGTGAATAGCAGAATCTTGATGAATTTTAAGGTAGAGATATGCTTGACATCGCATGTAATCGGATAGAGAACTTAATCTTAACCCTTCTTTAATTATAATTCACATAGAGATATAGTGAGTTAGTTGATTAAGGTGTTTAACTTGTTTCTATCTAAGTTGTGGATTTAAGTTAATACGGTTTTAGTGCATCGAGAGGTGGCTAATACTACATTCGTGTTCTTGATTAATAAAGTGGGATAGTGAATTGAATTGGAATAAAGGTGTAGAAATTAGAGTGAAGCCTAGGGTGAAATCATATGTCTAATTCTCCATTAATTGTTTGAAATTCCAGATTTTGATATTTGTGATAGTTTTGTGGTGATTTATTTATTTCTTAATTTAGTTTTTATAATTATAATCATTGAATTGAGTAGTTTAATAAAATTATGGTTAATAGGAAATTGATACTTGTAAGGTTAAAATTTTTACTACTTTGTCTTTGTGGGAACGATACTCTACTTATTACTATATTACTTGTTAACCACGTATACTTGCATGTTAAGAGTATATAGATTTTACACAATAAGTTTTTGGCGCCGTTGCCGGGGACTATTTAGTATAGATCTTAATATTTTTTCAATATTAGTTTAATTAATCCAGTTTTACTTAAACATTTTTATTTTTGTTTTGTTCCTCTTATTTCGGGTTTTTGAAGTGGTGTATGCAAACTCGGTCCAAAAATCCAGACTTGCTGCCTTTTAAGGACGACATTGAGAAACGGTTTCAGAGGTTAAGTAAGTGGATCAAGGAAACGAGGTAGGACTTTGAAAATTCTGAGAAAGAAGAGGCAATGGCAGCTAAAGATTAGAAAGCATTAAGGGACTTCGCCACACCCAAGGTGACTGAACGGTAGTCGAGCATCACCAGGCCCGCTATTGCTGTAAATACATTCAAAATCAAGCCTGGAACAATTTAGATGATACAGAATTCAATTCAGTTTGAGGGATTGGCTAATGACGATCCGAATGAACATCTAGTCAGCTTTCTAGAGATATGCGACACCTTCAGGTATAATGGGGTGTCGGATGATGCGGTGAGACTTTGCTTGTTCCCATTCACTCTACGGGACAAGGCGAAGAGTTGGTTACATTCTCTACCGCCGGGTTTGATAACTACGTGGGAAGATTTAGCTCAAAAATTCCTCGCCAAATTTTTCCCACTGCCGAAAACTGCAAAAATGAGAAATGAGATAACAATGTTTGAGCAACAACATGGGGAGTCGCTATATGAGGCATGGGAGAGATACAAAGAATTGCTCAGGAAGTGCCCGCATCATGGATTGCCCATGTGGCTGCAAATGAACACTTTTTACAACGGACTACATGAAAATCTCAGGACGAGTATTGATGCAGCGTCGGGTGGAGCATTCATGGCTAAAAGTTATGAGGAGGCCTACAAATAGATTGAAACCATGGTGGCTAACAACTACCAGTGGCCCATAGCAAGAATGACACAGGAAAAGGCGGCTGGGGTGTTGGAAATAGATGGGGTGACAGCAATACAAGCACAAATTTATGCGCTGTCTAAGAAGTTGGATGTCATAACAGGGGCTCAGGTACAACAGGTGGCGGTCGTATGTGAATTGTGTACGGGTGACCATCCTACAGATCAGTGCGCAATCAATCTAGCATCCATCCAGTTCGTAGGTAGCTACAACAGGGATCCGTAAAATATGTACCAAAACAATTATAACCAGGGGAATAGGAATCACCCAAATTTCTCGGTGAGCAATAATCAGCAACATCAAGCTCCACGACCGTCATATCCCCCATGTTTTTAGAATCACCAACAACCGGCTCAACATCAGGAAAGAAAATCAGATTTTGAGGAGTTGGTGTCGATGTACATAACTAGCAATGGGGAAGCAATGAAAAATCAAGCAATGGCCATCAAGAACTTGGAAAATCAGATGGGCAAATTGCCTTAGCACTAAATAAAAGGCCACAAGGGACCCTACCGAGCGATACAGAGAGAAATTCGAAGGGAAACCATGAATAGTGTCAGGCAATTACATTAAGGAGTGGGAAACATCTCGTTGATAAAGATGCAGAAAATTCAGCAATTTTGGATGAAAAAGTTGATGATAGTAAAGTGGTTGAAGGAAACAAGGGTGAGGGTAAGCAAGGTGAGAAAACAAAGTTAGACGGCAAACCAGTTGTATATCCTCCACCACCGTTTCAGCAGAGGGTCCACAAACAAAAATTAGATAAGTAGCTCGCGAAGTTTTTGGAAGTTTTCAAGAAACTTCAGATTAACATTCCATTTCAGAAGCCCTAGAACAGATGCCGAGTTATGCAAAATTCATGAAAGGGATTCTGTCAAGAAAGAAGAAATGGGAAGACTTTGAAATAGTGGCACTAATAGAGGAGTGTAGTGCGGTGTTACAACAGAAGTTGCCACCTAAGTTGAAAGACCCGGGGAGTTTCACTATTCCGTGCACGATCGAGAACATGTCTTTTAGTAAGTGTCTATGTGATTTGGGGGCGAGTGTGAACCTCATGCCATTGTTAGTATATACAGAATTGGGTTTGCCCACGCCAAAGCCTACGAATACTTCATTGCAGTTGGCGAATAGGTCAGTCACATATCCGAGAGGCATAGTTGAGGACATTTTGGTTAAAGTGGATAAGTTTATATTCCCCGTAGACTTTATTATTCTGGATTTTGAGGAGGACAAGAACATCCCGATCATCCTAGGGAGACCTTTCTTGGCCACAGGTAGGACACTCATAGACGTACAAAAAGGAGAACTTACTATGAGGGTCCAAGATCAAGAAATCAAATTTAACATGTTTAAGGCCATAAAATTCCCTACGGATGAGGAAGAATGTTTTCGGATGGATATGATTGAGCAAATTATTAGTGAGGATATGCGCAAGGGTTTGGTCAATGATCCATTAGAAACAACATTATTTGGGGATGAAGAGTTCGACGACCCAGAATTTATGGACTATTTACAGATGCTAGATTCGTTGCCACGAGTTAGACGATTTAGAGCACCATTTGAACCCTTGCACATGGAGGAGACAGCCACAGAAAAATTGAAACCGTCATTAGAGGATTCACCAACTTTAGAACTTAAGCCACTCCTTAAACACCTCAGGTATGCGTACTTAGGCAATTCAAATTTTTTACATGTTATTATTTCTGCTGCACTTAACAATTTTCAGGAAGAAAAGTTTCTGAGGGTGCTTAGGGAACATAAATTAACGATAGGGTGGACAATAGCTGATATAAAGGGAATCAGCCCTTCATTTTGCATACACAAGATTCTGATGGAAGATGATGCAAAACCGATGGTGGAGCAACAACGTCGACTTAACCCCATTATGAAGGAAGTTGTGAAGAAGGAAATTCTAAAATTGTTGGATGCCAGTATCATCTACCCAATTTTCGACAGTAAGTGGGTTAGTCCGGTCTAGTGTGTGCCAAAAAAAGGGAGGAATGACTGTGGTGCAGAATGAGGATAACAAGTTAATACCGATAAGAACAGTGACAGGTTGGAGGGTTTGCATGGATTATAGGAAGTTGAACAAGGCAACCCAAAAAGATCATTTTCCACTGCCCTTTATTGATCAAATGTTGGACAGATTGGCGGGACATGAGTACTACTGTCTATTGGATGGATACTTGGGCTATAACCAGATTGTAATCGCTCCTAAGGATCAAAAGAAGACCATATTTATGCGCCCTTACGGCACATTCGCATTAAGGAGGATGTCATTCGGGTTATGTAATGCACCTGCGACCTTCCAACGGTGTATGATGGCCATTTTCTCATATATGGTGGAGAAAAATGTTGAAGTCTTCATAGATGACTTTTTTATCTATGGGGACAACTTTGATACTTGCCTAGGAAATTTGGTAATGGTGTTACAGCGATGCAAGGATACAAACCTCGTGCTTAATTGGGAAAAATGCCACTTCATGGTTGAGGAGGGCATAATTTTGGGCCACAAGGTATCGGCTCAAGGATTGGAGGTTGACAAAGCAAAGCTAGAAATAATCGAGAAATTGAATCCACCAAGCTCAGTTAAGGGTATTAGAAGTTTTCTGGGATGCGCTGGGTTCTACAGGAGATTTATAAAGGACTTCTCAAAAATTGCAAAACCGTTGTGCAGTCTTTTAGAGAAGGATGTTGTTTTCAGTTTTGACGAAAAGTGTAAGGAAGCCTTTGAGTTGTTGAAAAAGAAGTTGACTACAGCCCTGTGATTGTCGCGCCGGATTGGAATATGCCTTTCGAGCTGATGTGTGATGCAAGCGACTACGTGGTTGGGGTTGTGTTGGGCCAATGCCGAGAAAAGGTGTTTCACGCTATATATTATGCAAGCAAAACGCTCACGGAGACTCAAATGAACTATACAACCACGGAAAAGGAATTGCTTGCAGTGGTGTATGTGTTTGAAAAATTCCGTGCATACTTGATCGGGACTAAGGTGATAGTCTACACAGACCATTCGGCTATTCGGTACCTAATTGCGAAAAAAGATGCTAAGCCACGCCTTATCCGATGGATTCTCCTACTTTAAAAGTTTGATTTAGAAATAAAGGATAGAAAGGGGACGGAGAATCAAGTAGCCGATCACTTGTCTAGGCTGGAAAACCAAGAGAAATTGAAAGAGGACAAGTGTGAAATTAACGAATCATTCCCGGATGAGCAATTGTTTGGGATTAATACAGAATTTCCTTGGTATGCGGATTATGTGAATTATCTTATGAGCAACGTTCTTCTACCTGATCTCACAAGACAACAGAAAAAGAATTTTCTACATGATGTGAAATGGTACATGTGGGATGAACCGTATTTGTTCAAGTAGTGCGCCGACAAAATGATTAGAAGGTGCGTGCCCTACAGTGAAGTGAAGAACATTCTACATGAGTGCCACTCATCAGCGTATGGGGGACATTATGGGAGTGAGAGGACAGCAGCGAAGGTGTTGCAATCTGGGTTTTATTGGCCTACACTATTCAAGGACGCCCACCATTTTGTCAAAACATGTGATAGGTGTCAAAGGGTGGGCAACATTTCCAAAAAGAATGAGATGCCTCTACAAGCAATTCTTGAAGTTGAAATTTTTGATGTATGGGTCATCAATTTCATGGGGCCATTCCCATCGTCACTCAACAATCAGTACATTCTCCTCGCAGTGGATTACGTATCAAAGTGGGTTGAAGCAGCAACACTACCATCAAACGATGCCAAGGTAGTCCTCAAATTCCTACAGAAAAACATTTTTACGAGGTTTGGCAGGCCTAGAGTAATTATAAGTGACGAAGGTAGTCACTTTTGCAACAAATCATTCATAGCTCTATTGGCAAGGTATGGGGTCAACCATAAGGTAACGACGGCTTATCATCCCCAAACCAGTGGACAGGTTGAGGTGTCGAACAGGGAAGTCAAGAAAATATTGGAGAAAGTGGTGAATCTGAATCGTAAGGATTGTTCGCTCTGGTTGGATGATGCATTATGGGCATACCGGACTGCGTATAAGACACCATTCGGGATGTCACCATACCAATTACTGTACGAAAAGGCTTGTCACCTACCAGACGAATTACAGCATAAGGCTTATTGGGCAATACAAAAACTCAATTTCGATCAAGAAGCTGTAGGGGAAAAGAGATTACTTCAACTAAATGAGCTCGATGAATTTCGCCTTCAAGCCTATGAAAACTCCAAGTTATACAAGGAAAAGGTCAAAAGATGGCACGACCAAAAAATTATGCATCGAACATTCGAGTCGGGTCAATTAGTCCTTTTGTTCAACTCACAGCTGTGATTGTTCCCAGGAAAGCTTAAGTCGAGATGGTTGGGACCATTCACTATAAAGCGGGTGTTCTCTCATGGCGCCGTTGAACTTTATAGTCGTAATCCGCAAGAAACGTTCAAAGTCAACGGTCATTATTGGGGTGGCGAGTCCAACACTGATGTCATCGCCATCACATTATCTGACGCACCATAAACAGGAAGTAGTCAGGCTCAATGACTTAAAATCAAGTGCTAATTGGGAGGCAACCCAATCTTTTGTTTATTTTTCGTATTTTCATTCACAATTGTTTACATATAGTTTTTATTAAGTTATTAGGTAATATTATATAATAAAAGTCTTGTTAATCTCTCCACAATACTCTATTTTATCAAAAATACACTAATGTGTATGTTCCATGTCTTGCAGGATTGAAAAAGGAATATTGAGTGGGGTAATATGAAGCAAAGATGAGAAACAGAGGAGTTTAGCAGAAGCCATACTCACGGGAAGGCCCAAATTTCTCTGAACCCCACGGGCTGGGCCTCTCGATATTAGATAGGAAGCCATGCCCAACTGGCGGGCTATTTTTACCTTGTACCCCCCGTCGAGGCGGGGGTCCCCAATCAAGTAAATAGTCTATGCACGAGAAGGGTCAGTCTAAGTTTAATACCCCCCGGGCTAAGGTTCTGAAACCAACACAACAAGTTTGGCAGTTACACACATACTTCTTCCTCTTCCCAACAATACACCACTTCCCCACTACTTCATAACTCCATCCACCACCCACTACACCCACTTCTACCCCACTATTTCCAATACTTCCCCCCACCTCTTCAATCTACCAATAGACCCCATCACACCACCTCTATATATTGCCACATCTCATACCATATGTCACACAAAACTTTTCAACTACATTCAACCATTTTTGAATTAGGGCATTCATAGAGGCTACTTGAGAGCATTGAGGGTTAAGCATAACACTATTTTCGAGTTCCTTAACTTCATTCACCATAATTGTCAACAAGTTTGGGGGATACTCAACTGTGCACACCAAAGTGTTCGACAAAGTGTGTGAACCACGTTTGGAGGAGCAAGGTACTGTGAGACAAGTAATAGAAAACACATTGCGTCACAACCAACATCAAAACGCCAAATGGGAGAGAGTTCAAGGCCTGCGCAACCGACACGGACCTTTGATCGCTGGAAATTTGTGAGTGCCGCCACCGCCGACCGGTATGAGTACATTCTAACGAAGGCCCTTACACCGGAGCGGGGATTGGCACCGGATCCTATCGATGGGGAGATGATGCAGCAAATCTATCAAAAGGGTTGGAACAAATTCACCGAAGAGCCAAAACCCGCCGTGGTCAACATAGTTAAGGAATTTTATGCAAACGCCGAGGATAAAGCCCCATTCAACACGTATGTGCGGAGTCGCTTGGTCCCGTTCAATGTTGATGCAATAAACACCTATTATAAGTTATGGGTACCTCGCCAATGCCAATATGCCCAACTACGAGACTTTGATCCGGACTGTAAGGCAATTCTCAAGGAAATGACTAAATCGAGAACAACATGGATCAAAGGATGGAAGGGAGGTACAATGTTCCATAGCAAAGATCTCAGTCGGTATGGAAAAATTTGGTACGCATTCCTATGTGCTAAACTGTATCCATCCCAACACACCTCAGACATGACCAAAGAGAAGGCATTACTGCTATACGCGATTGTGCAAGACTTCATCATCGACGTCGGGGCCATTATTTATTTCTCCATCCGCCGGTGCTTACGTGGACACTTTTCAAGCGGCTTGCCACACCTAACACTTATATGTGGGTTGTGTCGCCAAGCAGGTGTGAGATGGTCAGACGACGAGCCCACACAGATGCCGGGGGCGACTCCCATCCTCGAGGACTGGGTTTTATTTTTCCATCGGCTTCGGAGGACGAAGTTGATGCTGCAGATTCGTCAGAGGATGAGGATGAAGATATGGGAAATCAAGGAACCGAGAAGGTACCACAGACCGAGGCACTATCTAGTCCTCAGTTCCTTGAATTTCAACGTCAAATGGATGTGCACAACAAGTCAGTACGGTGGGAGATGCGGCGACTCACATTGAGGCAAGCCCATATGTTCGATGCTATGCACGCGTCGTTCGCTTTACTTAACACGACGCTTCAGAGTTTCAATTCGGCGTCACATTTCCCATATCAGCAGCCCATGCCAATGCCGAGGTTTCCACCAAGTGATTCAAAAGAAGAAGATCAACCACCACCTCCCCAGACATAGGAAATTGCAGGGAAGTCCTCACGCACTTAATTAAGATTATTTATCCAATGAGGACATTGTATCACTCAAGTATAGGGAATTTAAATTCTTGTCTGCATGCATAATGTCATTAGTTAGGTTTGCATTTGTCATTGCATTCTAGTTTTGCATATTAGTTTAGGAATTATGATGTTGCATATAGGTTGTGACATGTAGTTAGGTTATTTCTGTTATTACATTATTTTTAATTCTGTTATTATCGCATTTTGTTATCTATATCTAAAAAAAATTAGTTAAATATTTTGTTTGCATATGTCCAGCAGTGTTGTAGTTCATGTTATTTGTGGGCCAATGATGAGATTCAGAATAAGTTAACCAATACAGTATTGATTATTAGAACTGTGACATAATTTCCGTTATGAATCGAATCTTGCATTTATTTGAAACTGATATAAAAAGGTTAGCACACTAATAACATCTTTGTTGTCTGGTCAGTTCAAATTGATACATAAATAGTCTCTAAAGGATAATGCTAGAGTAAATGAGGAAAGGACAAAGATAGGCAGTAAAGGCAAAAAAATTAGGCAAGAACCTAAGTTTGGGGGATTATATGTGGGGTATATAAGCTTTATAAAAAAATGGAAATGAAAAAAAAAATACCGTGACTAGTCTTGTTTTGGGGCCTTTGTTACTTGAGTAAGTACGCCCGAGGGGATTGTCTTTACACCTAGCGCCCTAAGGTCTTTTATGGTCTGGGAGTCGTTAGTCGAAAGCTCGCTAAGGGGTAGCACTGTCAGCCTAATGGAATGAGACATTGCACAATCATGGTTAAAAAAAATGGGAAAAGAGCAAAAAGCCCCCGTGAAAAAAAGAGAGAAGGAAAAGGAAAAAGATATATTTATAAATAAAGTATAAGTACCCTGTGTGAACCCCTGGAAATAGTAATTGCTTAGTTTTAGTTGGAACTTGTCTATTTTTTGGAATTTTTAAGTTTGCATTGAATGATTCCTTCTAAGAAATTGGTTATGTATTGAATTTGAGTCCGTATCAGTTATCTTGGATGTTGGTCACACACGCACACTATACCAGCGATGATGGTGTAAGATTCGAGAGTTAATACAGAATTTTGGATTGGTTTGGGTGATTAATATTGTAGAGTTGCTTGTTTTCTCTGAGGCCGATAAGATAATTTTGATTATGCGATACTGTTAGATTTGTAAGCATAAAGATGATATCATATTTATTTCATTGCATTGCATGGCATGTAGTTTATTTTGTGCTCGAGGACTAGCACGGTTTAAGTTTTGAAGATTTTGATAAGTGGATTTCATATCCACGAATCGTTGCCCATTTTACGCTTAATTGTTGCTATTTTCTTGTGTTCATGTTTGTTTTTATTTGTTTTTGTGTTCTTTTATGTGTACGGTGGTTGTTGTGGCATTTAACAAGATTTGGAGTCACTTGGGAGCATTTTGGAAGAATTCATGAAGCAAAAAAAATCACTCAAATAGAATATAGGCCAACCACCGCGTATGCATATTGCCTTAGTATACCCACGGGGGGGGTCTTCAAATGATTTAAGCAGAATGGTAGCCCACCCAAGGTGCACACTTTAAAGATACACCCCACGAAAGCGAAGTCTCAGCACCAAAGACTCCTGTTGTGCTTTGAATTTTGTGGGAAGATGGTTTCTAGTGTTTGATCAGCTTATGGACTCTAATTAGCAGAGAATTTCGACTGGGACTCGTGTGTTGGACATCTATTACTCCATTAACAACAAATTAAACAAGGGAGAGGGCATATTATGGGGATCAATTCTAGTTTTTCATAGCAAGCATTGGAGGAGTATTTTGAGAAGATTTTTGGGACAATTGCAATTCTAGGCTACGTGAAGGGTGTTTTTCACTATTCTTCTTCTTAGACTATTATTTGTAATTGAAAGAATGTTATCTTTGATTTATTCAGTAGTTATTTCATTTATAATGAACTAATTCACTTTTTAAGCTTATAATGGATCCTTAAGTGATACAATGATTTTGTAAACCTTGATTTCCAGTTCAATAAGCTATTTTCTAGTTTATCTATATTAATTTGAGCTTGAATTTATGAATTGCCTGATTAACAATTCTTTGTGGATTTGTATGGAATCGAGAGAGGATATTTGAATATAGACTTAGTTAATATAGCATGTGTTCATGTATTTTTTGAATAGTAGAATCTTGATGAATGTTAAGGTAGAGATATGCTTGACATCGCATGTAATTGGATAGAGAACTTAATCTTAACCCTTCTTTAATTATAATTCACATAGAGATATTGTGAGTTAGTTGATTAAGGTGTTTAACTTGTTTCTATCTAAGTTGTGGATTTAAGTTAATACAGTTTTAGTGCATCGAGAGGTGGCTAATACTACATTTGTGTTCTTGATTAATAAACTGGGATAGTGAATTGAATTGGAATAAAGGTGTAGAAATCAGAGTGAAGCCTAGGGTGAAATCATAAGTCTAATTCTCCATTAATTGTTTGAAATTCAAGATTTTGATATTTGTGATTATTTTGTGGTGATTTATTTATTTCTTAATTTAGTTTTTGTAATTATAATCATTGAATTGAATAGTTTAATAAAATTAGGGTTAAAAGGAAATTGATACTTGTAAGGTTAAAATTTTTACTACTTTATCTCTGTGGGAACGATACTCTACTTATTACTATATTACTTGTTGACCACGTATACTTTCGTGTTGAGAGTATATAAATTTTACACAACACACTTCAACTGTGATGTATGAGCCTGAAGTTAAGAATCATGTAATAAGGTGGTTTTACTCTCATATGCCATGGGTAAAGGCATCCCTCACTAAAGACAACATCTATCTCACATGTGTCTTCTCTCACCTTCCTAACCTAGAGCTGGTGGCACATAACTTCCCAAGAGTAAAGAAGTTTACAAATTAGCTGATCAAAGACCAGTCTCACTTCAAGGTCTATCGAGATGCTAGTAACCACTACATTCCCTACGATTGTCGAGTAGGTGAAGATGGCAGACGAATAATACCCAAGTCCATTATTGTAGAGTCCCCTCACTCTACCAATGAAGATAACCATGCTTAGTTTGAGAAATTTTATGCTAATCTAACAGTGTTGAATGACATTTCTTTGTCCTCCAATAGTGATTGGCACTCAATAATCTATCAGATTCTCACTATATATGAAAAACTGTCCAAGAATGAGAATCGTGCAGTCCAATCTGGTGTTCAGCAGAAGTCTGCTCAACCAAATGACCAAACTCCTAAAGAGCAAGAGTTAATAAAGAACTCTGAAGAATTGATTTAGGATATCTCTCTCATTGATGCAGAAGTCAAGGACATGTCAACAAGAGAAGACAATGAGCAGTCCAAAAGGCTTCAAGACTCTCTGACATATCCCTCAAGCTTCAACTAAGGGATCAAGTTTTTCTAAAGACTATGAATGATCAGAAGGAAGAATCTCTACGAGCTTAGAAGGCCAATGAAGAGTGAATTCTATCTCTCTCTGACAAGACTGAAAATCTGAATCAGTCTTTTTCCCTACAACTTGAGCTAAGTCAACAAGAACTCAAGATTGAGGTTAGTAACTCATCTCACCTGATGTAGCAGTTAATGTCAAACATGGAGCATCTCTCACAAGTGATTAATGACAAAAAGGGGGAGAAAAAGAGACATAAAAAGAAGCACTCAAGGAGGAATAAGAAGCCTAAAAGAATGAAGGAAGAAAGGAAGGCCAAGAGTAGAAAGGTAAAGGAGGAGAAGAAAAAGATAGCAGCATCAAAAATAGAGTCATCATCTAAAAGGTAGCCAAAGGATGATGATCCCATGAACACAGAGTCCGAGGGGAAGCCAGACAAAGAAGAAGAGCATGCACCAGAACCAAACCCAGAGCAAGATGAAACAATGGAGTATGAATCTGAAGGAGAGCAGAGAAAAGAAGAAAAATAAGAAAAGAAAGATGAGTAGTTGATCAACAGACATCCTGGAGACACGCATGGAGCCAAAAAGGTACATCTCTATCTAGTTACGTATGTTCTAGATCCAGGATGTAGAGTGTCATAGTTTATGTAATTTCATATTATCATCAATGACATTCATGCTTATCTGTTTTAGAAATACAGTTACTCACTCTATATAAGATTCATTCATCTCATGCATATGCACTAATTGTTTTTGTCATAATCAAATAGGGGGAGATTGTTAGGAATATACATGAGAATGTTATTCCTATTTATACATGATTTGATTATGATATAAATGAATGAATATGCAAGTATGCTTGCATTAAGGAAAGTTGTAAAGTCCTTTGATAGATAATATGAATATATGTACAAGGACTTAGAATGAATAGATCAAATATGTTAGGTTGATCCTACATAAGCAAAACAACTTTGTAAAGTTCTAAAAAAGAAATGATGCACAAGGACTATAAATATAGAAAAATAAAGCTTGTTAGGTTGATCTTATAATGTAATAGATAGGCATGTCTGATCATCGAACACTGCACCAGCATCGTAGTCTGCCAGGAGAGTTAAGGAAAACTCGAGAACTATCAAGGCGGAATCATAGTCTGCAAGATAGTAGATCTCAAAGTTCGTAGTCTGCCAGGAGAGACGAGGAAGGATCGTAGTGTGTCGAGAAGTACTTTCCCAGAGCCGTAGTCTGCTGAGGAAGTCATGTTCAAAATCGTAGAGATAGTCTGTCTAAGAGCCGACCTAGCATCTGCTAGAGCCATGTCAAGAATCGTATGCCACACTTGAAGTAGTGGAGTCCACTGATCTTATCAGAGGCAAAAATCGTAGTCGAGCCAGATCAGACAAGGACAACAAGCATAAAGAAAGAAATCATAGTCTGTTAAGATCTGATCTCGGATTCGTAGTGTCTGCAGAACCAAAGCTAAATCGTAGTCTGCAGAACTAAGACTTTAACAGAGGTGCTCACAAAACCAAGGCAGAATCGTAGATTCAATAGGATTCTCAACAAATGAGCATTCCCAGAATATCCAAAGTATGAAGCCTCTAGTCTGAGTTGTAAAGATACATTCCACCTGAAGGAAACTAGAGAGCAATCAACAAATGGCATGCAAGCTAACAGCAGATCTAAGCACCAACCCAATCAACATCCAGACAGAGTTGTGAAGCCATTCAAGATGAAGTCTTCCACAAGTCGATCAGAAGAAGACTTTAGTAAAAGTGACTGACTAAAGAAAGTTAGCAAGTGCAATAGCTATCAAAAGAAAAGAAGACAACGATCTTGGGATTAACCAGGATCATATTGTTTGCCAAATAAAAGAGGAACTGATGTAGTTTACACAGAGATATTGGCCAGCTTATGAAGAACAAGGTGAAAGTGATTAAGCATAGGTTAGACCATTGATGATAAGTGAACAGGAGATCACAAGGAAAAAGAGAGTTAGGCATGCCACAAATCTGATGTGTCTTTCTATTCAGAAGAAGCCAAAATAAGAATTCAAGCTATCAGTTCCTGAGATCAGTCAAGGCAAACAGAAGTATTGAAGCATTGTATAAGTGAAAGAAGAGGTGTTCTACATTGAAGATCCAATTAACACTCTTTAAAATCGTAGTGTTGGCTCAACCAGTCAATGAGAAACATTCAACAAGACACACTACGATCAGGTGCAAGAACATCTGCATTAGAATCATTGAGTTCGATCATCTGAAGATTGAATCATTGCAACAGTTTAATCTGAAGATTGATATTCAAACATTGCTAATTGAGAGCATCGATGCAGAAGGCCAATTTCTGATGTTCTGATCGAGAAGTCAGAAAGAAGAAATAAAGGTGACTACTAGCTTGACACGAAAAGGTGACATCTCTGAGGTGGTAGGTAAGGTAGCAGACTGCTCTGTCAGTAAAGTCATAAAAGAGCTGTCACGTCACATCAAATAGTGTACACTAAATAACTCGAGATCTGTGAAGCAATTCAAATAGCTCCCAACGGCTATTTTCTAATGGAATGATTGTGAAGGAGTATATATATATATATATATATATATATATATATATATATATATATATATATATCAGCTAGAGCTTCAAAGATCAGTGTTATAAAAGTTAAAGAATTATTGAGTTGTTGGATTGTTATATTGTTGACTCTACGAGTTCCACCAGAGCTGAACAGAACAAGTCTTAGTGGTAGTGAGACTACGAAGGTGGAAGTGAAGCAGATTTGAATAAGGACTTGAACAGACTAAAGCTTAACTCAACAAGGATGAGAAGGCCAGTGAAGATGGTAGCTAAGCTGAGAGCCGACAAGGCCAAGAAGATAGCATTCGAAAAAATGACAGAGCACAAAGAAGATCTAGAGAGCCACTCTACGAATCACCATAAACCAAAAGCTAAAATAGAACAGATGCAGAACTATGTCTGCATACCATTCAGGAAGGGTTCAGGGAATACTAAGTGCCAGACGAAGTCTACCAAAAGCTCAAAGACTTAGCAAACCTAAATGGTGTTGGTGCACAGCAGACATCGGATGAAGATGAGATGAACAGTATGAAGATCAGCTGCACCAGAGAAGAGGTGGTTCAGACTCTACGCAGAATGCAATGAGGACCATGTCAAGCTGCTAAGTACAAAAGATGTTCAAGCTTAAAGACATCTTAGCAGCAAAGCACCAACAATAACTACAACAACAACAAGTAGCTAGGGCTTGAGTGGTCCTTGTCTGGAGGGACTAAATGAAGTTCCAAGCCTGCTAAGCTTGAAGAGTTCTTAGTGAACTAAAGTTCCAAGCTTGCTGGGCTTGAAGAGTTATTAGTAAACTAAAGTTCCAAGGCTGCTGCCCTTGAAGGAATCTTAGTGATTCAGGGTGCTACCCTTCCTTAGTGGAATTGCTGCTTGTTGAAGCAGAAGAGTGGATTAGGAGCTTAAGTCTCTGAACCACTTAAAATTCCTTATGTCTTTTACATTCAGTCATTTACTTTTTGTCATTTACATTATGTACCTAACTGCTATAAATGTTATGTATGTATTAACTACTTACAACTAAACTAACTCTATGAACAATGTATGTATGTTTATGAATATATCAATGAAGGGGATCTTTTACTTATTCCACTTTTACTTATTCCACGAAGGTTGAGGATTTTCGAAACTTTTTTCTCTAGTCTCTCTCTAAGAGCGGCTAGGGTTTTTTATTTTGACGTAATCCCTAAAGTGACTGATATATATCATATATATAGCAGTTAGGAGGAATTAATCAAAACCTAATATTATTAAAATTTGAATTTATATATATATATATATATATATATATATCTTAATTAAGTCTTATTTAATTAATATACATATATATACAATTTATCCTTTTTATTTAAAATTAAATGATTTAAAATACTATCAATCATATTGATATATTTAAATCCTTACAATTTAAATTAATTTCCTTTTTAAATTACGTTCTATGTGTGTGACCCTATAGGTTATTATTATGTTGGTAATAATTTTAAAATCATATTATAAAATTATAAACAGTGAGCGGCATCTAGTAATGCATCACTGCTACCCAAGTAATAATAAGATCGATGATTCGATGCAACCTTTTTCGTGACCAATGTTTCAATGTAATTTAATCCTTTTAACCTTAATATCCTAGATTAAACTCGAGTCATGGAATGTGTCATACTCTTCATAATTTAATCTGAGTTTTTCTTGATCAATGAGTAGACTATATGAAACAAATCACTATTTGAGCATAGCCATGCATTTCATAGTCCTACTCAATCAAGAGGCCTATGGATATAACCCCTAATATATAGGATGGTTAAATTCCATCTAGATCACTCATATTCCTCACACAATTCATGATGTACCCAATAATCACCTTTATAGTCCACCCTATTAAAGGTGACATTTGATGATATCAAAGTACATAAATTCTCGTATAGTAATATAGTGATTTTAGGTCGGAGGACCATTACATCATTGCCACTATGAGAATTTCTAATGACACTTTGCATAATGCTCCATATAGAATTCTCATGGTGGATCTGTCCAGTACATCGTTCTCTAACATGTACCTATGCATTGACTTAATATCTCATATATTTATGACCAATGAGATTTGGTCATCAGTCAATCCACATACTAGTCTTAATGCATCATTGCTGTCCCATCAACAATGATACTCGACTAGGGACATTTAAGAACAATGATACTAATTGTAATTATATAATCTCATGTTCAAGTCATATACTTAAAACTATATAATTTGTATCACTATTCTAAGGATTTTTATTATGTTAACATTTATATAACGCAGTAAATAAAACCATAATAAAATCATTCATTTATTCAACCAAATATAATATCAAAACGTTAAGCAATTATATCAAATAATTGGCCTCTAAGGCATAAACTCTAATAATTGGGTGTTGATTTCTTTGGAAATCAAAAGAAAAGAAAAGTAATTTTTCTAGTTTATAAACCATAAAATTTGAATGTACTTTGGATTTCTACCGTTTTTGATCTACACCTTCTTTTTGTGATCCGTCAAAGAGAGGTGCTAGATATGTAAGTTAAATACTAAACCCAAGTGGTATCACTCAAAATGTTGAGTACACAATCCGTAGTGGCTATTTTAGCAAAAATAGTTTCGTTGTTAAAAAGGAAAATAGACTATTTTGGTCCAGTCAATGCCAGGGGTAGTTTTGTCATTTTTCTGATTATCAAAAATTCTGAAAAACTTTGGGATGATAATATGGTGATTTTTCTAACATTTTCAATTGGAATCATTGAAAAAGGAGTTGTAGATTTCCGTATGGATTATTTTTACCAAAGTACGAAAAACTCATTTTTCCTAAAAAACTAATGTTCTAGATTTTGTAAGGGCTATTTCGGTAAATTGATTAATGTAATAAATTTTGGCCATTTGGGACATGAAAATATATGATATAAGGTAGCTCCTGTCCAAAAATGAGCTCATTTTGCCTTAAAATGACCAAGTTATGGCCATTTCAATTTTTAGGATTTTCTGACAAAAATAGCTATAACCAGAGTTTTATAACTCCGATCGCCATGAAAATTAAACTGGAGGCTCGCATTAACATGTATAAGATTGTGTCAAGAGATGGGAATTTCTGGAGTTGAGCATGATAAGGCCAATTTCTTAAGCTACGAACTAAAAATGATTTTTGAAAAATACTAAAAAAGTTGAAAAATTATGGAAAAATACTTTTTGTGTATGAAATATATGTATATATGTTTGGACAAATGATAGAAAAATAATAAGTTGATTTGGTATTTTTTTTGAAAAAGATAATGAATCCAGGTTGCTAGATTGAAGGATTTATGAATCCAGGCTTATTGGATTGAAGGATTATGCATCCAGCTTGCTGGATTGAAGGATTGGTGAATCCAGGCTTGTAGGATTGGAAATGAGTTGAATCCAATCTACTAGATTGGAATCCAGTTTGCTAGATTGCAGTCTAGTTTGTTGGATTGAACATCTGGTTGATGGATTTGGAATCCAATTTGTTGGATTGCAATCTGGTTTGCTGGATTGCAATCTAGGTTGTTGGATCGGTATGTTTGGATAATCCAGGTTGCTGGATTAGTATTTGACTTATTAGATTTTAAAGAAGAACTTATAATATATAAGATTAAAGTGTTAAATCATAATGTATATGATATAGTGATTAAAGAATTATCAAAGGACGATAATAATAATGATGTTTTAAGGAGTAATCTAATATTTGATTATGTGATAAGTGTTTAAGTTGTATAATGACTGTAATTAATAGTAGTATATGTGATGATATTATTCTAATTGGAAGATCGATATTATCAATATTAGGTCTTTCAGATGAAGCTAAAATAGGTTGCGTAACAGTAATCGACAGTGTAGGCAAGTTCGTATACTTTTATTGAGCAAGTTTCCTAACTCGAACTCGAGTTCTTATTGTATAGTATGTCCGTGATTAATCATTGTTGATTACATCACATTTTTGATTATTGATTCGTGATAAATGGGTTTTATACCTACTTATTGGATAGCAATATACGCGAACTATGCTCATCTCAAGTACATTTTAATGTGTTTTTAGTTGCATTTCATGTTATTTTGCATTGCATGTACTGAGAACACCTTTGGTTGAAAAATGCAGGAAATGGCATAGTTTTGTGGTGTTAGATGGCATGAGGCTAATGGATGTATGACGTGAGGAACAAGCGGGGATATGCAACTGAGGATGGAGGAAGGAAGAGTGACATGACAAGGAAGCAATGGCAGCAGGACAAAGCAAGATGCAAGAATTTAACCGAAATCAAAATCTACAGAACCGCACAGCCTGCCATGCAAGTGCTACATTCTGCCAAGACAAGACTTCATGGCCATCACCCGGATTACAGATTTTTGAAGATGCACCTGCCGATGATTACAAAGAGGAAGTGCGCCACAAGCGATGCTCTAAAATCAACACTGCTTTTAATTTAATTTTTAAATTTTAAGGGCTGTAATTGATTAAAAAAAACAATTATGACTCGTGTTAGACGTATTATTGAGTAGTTTTTACATGTTTTTCATATTAGAACTAGGGTTTTACACATTGAGAGATTTCCAACGTAGAACTAAGCCAAAAACTCCATATTCTCTACTTCTTCTTTAGATTTTCAATCGCTGTGGAAAAACTATTGTTCTTTTGCTGGATTTAACATAGAATTTGAACGTTACTATTGGATTGAAATCAGCAATTGGGTTTGATCAATTCTAGTCTTCTCTATTTCAATTATTTGCTTAATATCCATGTATTGCTTTGATCCCATAATGGCTTTTGGTTCCATCATGAACTAAACTCCATTATGGGATTCTAACGGATTTTAATATATAGTTTAATTGCATGCTTAACTGCTGGATTGTTTTACATATCATAAGGAATTTCTATCATGGTTGATTTGCATGCATGAATGATTGATCACCATTCGTTTTAAGTACTTGTATGGAATTGAAAAATAACATGCGAGTATGGATAGTAATCATGATAACATGCGTATATGGGGCTGTTTTGCATGGCTTTGTATTTTGTGAATCAGATAGACATATACTGTTTCACCGCATGAGTTAAATAAGAGCTTGCGCTTAAATTCAATATGGTTGCAATTTCACATAGACATATAGTGATTTTGATTATATTGATGATTACGTGGTGTCTATTGCATGTGGATGTTATGTGAGTATGTCATAATACATTGAAAAATGATTGCCTATTTTAGTGCTCTTGGCTACTTTCCTGTGATATGTGAACAAGTCTTGCATGATGGTGGTAATTAGATGAGGTATTAAATGAAGTTAGGATCTCATTATTTCTAGATTTGATTTATTTCATTATTATTCTTATTTTAGTGTTATTTGATTTTAAAGTAATTTTCAATCATAATCATAATTATTAGTTTAAGCATATAAAAAAATAGTGATAGAGTTGATGCATAATAATTTGATTTCGCAACTTTCCCTATGGATCGATACTCGACTTACTCTGTATTACTTGTTGACGCATGTATACTTGCATGAGTTAGAGCTCTTTTGTTAAAACTAAAAAAGAGGCAACAAGTTTTTGGCGCCGTTGCCGGGGAGAGGCGTTAAATTTAAATAATTATCATCAATTTTAAGCTATATTGTATGACTTATACAATTCTAATCGTTTCTCATTTCTATTCTTGTTTTTGTTTGGGTTTCAGGTACTTGTAGAATTTTTATGCACACAAGATCATCAAACTCAGAATTGACACCAGCACAGGGTAACAAAAATGGAAGAGGTTGGAAAGCGAGTGTGCGGAGAAATTTGCAAGCACAGTTAAAGGGTACTACATCCAGTATGGCAAAAGAACAAAGAATTGAGCAAAGAGAATAGCACCGAGCTCTAAGGGACTATTCTATGCCAAATATTAATGGACTTCAGTCTAGCATAGTCAGACCGGCGATAGGAGCAAATACTTTCGAGATTAAACCGCACTATTCGATGATGATCACGAGAATTGATGCAGTTTGGGGTGTTTCTACGGATGATCCGAATGAACACCTGTTGAGTTTCATTGAGATTTGTGAAACAATCAGATACAACGGGGTGACGGAGGATTCTATTAGACTGAGGTTGTTCCCATTCTCTTTGAGGGATAAAGCAAGGAGTTTGCTTTATTCTTTGCCCTCAGGATCAATCACTACATGGGAGGACTTAGCACAGAAGTTCTTAGCCAAGTTTTTCTCAATGGCAAAGACGGCAAAGATGAGGACATCTATCTCTCAGTTTGAGCAACAACAGGGTGAGTCCTTATATGAAGCATGGGAAAATATAAAGAGATGCTCAGGAAGTGTTCGCATCATGGTATGCCAGATTGGATGGTGATCAACACGTTTTACAGTGGATTGGGATGGCAATCGAGACCTATTGTAGATGCAGCTGTAGGAGGGGCATTATGGGAAAAGAGTTATGAAGAGGCCTATAACCTTATTGAAACAATGGCAGTAAACGATTTTCAGAATCCTATAGCTAGGATGCCACAGCCCAAGGTTGCAGGTTTGTTGGAGGTAGATGCTATTACTCAGTTGTCGGCACAGATGGCAGCTATGGCAAAGAAAATAGATACATTGGCAGAGAGCAAAGTGAAAACAGTTGCCTTCGTATGTGAGATTTGTGCAGGGTCACACTCCACGGATCAGTGTGCTATCAGCTTGGAGTCGATACAGTATGTGAGCAATTAAAAAAAAGACCAAGGATAGTTTCAGAACCCATACAACCCCAACAACCGCAATCATCCAAACTTCAGTTGGTCAAATAACCAAGGGAATTAGCAGAATCAGTTTCAGCCGAATCAACAATTTCAGTCACAACCATCTCAGCCACAATTTACACCAAAACCACCGTTTCCACCGGGATTTTCTCAACAACAACATCATACCCCATCTGCACCTCAACAAGAAAAAAAATCAGAAATGGAAGAGATGATGTTGAAGTACATGGCAAACACGGAGGTGATAATCAAAAGCCAAGCAGTGGCTATCAAGAATCTAGAAACTCAGATGGGGCAAATGGCGAGCATGCTTAATAATAGGCCCCAAGGTTCATTACCGAGCAATACAGAAGAAAATCCATGAAGAGACGGGAAGGAACAGTGTCAAGCGATCACTTTGAGGTCTAGGAAAAACATTGCAGGAACTGAGAGTCGTGCCGCCATATATATTATCTTGAAGAGGTCAATGTCACGGCCGAGGAGAGAGAAACGAAGTCCGCTGATAAATTGATTAAGGAAAATGCTGAGTTACAACAAGAAGAGAAAAACATAGCAGGTTCAGTGGATAAGCCCATGAGTACAATACCACTTGTTCACCCTCCAGTTCCGTATCCACAGAGATTGAATAAATAGAGGGAAGATAAGCATTTCAGCAAGTTTCTGAAGGTCTTTAAAAAGTTGCAGATCAACATACCTTTCGCTGAGGCATTGGAACAAATGCCAAGTTATGCAAAGTTCATGAAGGGTATATTGTCAAGGAAGAGAAGATTAGATGAGTTTGAGACAATGGCCTTGACAGAGGAATGCAGTCCAGTGCTTCAGCGTAAATTACCTCCAAAGCTGAAAGATCCGGGCAGTTTCACAGTACCATGAACGATCGGAAAGATAAACTTTGAGAAGTGTCTATGTGATCTTGGAGCAAGTATTAATCTGATGCCCCTGTTAGTGATTAATCAATTGGAATTGTCGGCTCCAAGGCCGACAAACATTTCGTTGCAGCTAGCTGACAGATCCATCACGTATCCACGGGGAATTGTTGAAGATGTATTGCTGAAAGTGGACAAATTTATCTTTTCAGCTGACTTTTTCATCCTAGATTATGAGGAAGACAAGAGTATACCGATCATACTAGGGAGACCATTCTTAGCCACAGGAAGGACTTTGATAGACTTGCAGAAAGGGGAACTCACTATGCGTGTACATGATCAGGAGGTTACCTTTAACGTCTTCAAGGCAATGAAGTTCCCAACAGATGAAGAAGAATGCTTCCGGGTTGATTTAGTGGAGCAGGTTTTCAATGATGGGGTACAGAGTTTAGTGGATTATGAATCGTTGAGATGTATCATTGCTGAAAATTCAGATTTGGAGGATGAGGAATTTGACGTACTCGTACAATATCTGGATACCACTCCACAACATAGTGCGATAGAAGTGTTCGATAAATTCCCGGATCATCCATTTAAGGTGATTGGACAGCGATTGAAGCAATACTTAGGGAGCGAGGTGGACAGACAACAAGTCACCTCAATTCTTTCTTCGACATGAGATTCAGAGACAATCAAGCTAATTGACTATAACTTAGCCCTTGATGGGAGGCAACCCATTATTTTTATCTCTATTCTCTTTTTATTTATTCAATTTAGGTTGTTTGTATTAGTTCTCTGGCATTACATTAGACATTCATGCGTACTCAGTAAGTCATGCATTAATAGAGTTATTTGATGTCTATGTAGGTATCTTGGAGTGACGTCACCATTGCTTTGAAGTAATTGAAGTAATATCTTGATTAAGCGTGCAACAAAAACAGAACTCACGCCGATCACGTATTATGCATGGCATACAACCTTTACATGCGGATCGAGACAAAGACAAAGATTCATTACATACCACCCCAAAACACATTGAAAGGCCACGCACAAGTAGCCATGCGACGACTTTGGACAGTGAAAAATTTTAAATTTTAAAACAAGTGTTGGGGCTCATTTGGTCTCTCACTTGACATAATAGAAGGCTTAATCACCTCCTCTCCCACAAACGAACGTCTCTCCATCTCTCCACAGTTACAACGTGAAGTCATCAATCTCTCCTCGATTACCCACAATTCTCTCCACGTTCAAATCTCAACCCACGTTTCATAAGTGCAGTATAAAGCTAGGGTTTCTGATTGAGTTGTGCAGAAACGAGTTTGGGGGTTATCACATCATAGGCTCTTATTCATTATCAAGCAAATCATCTGCATTCTCTCTATCTTCTACAAATGGGTCCAAAACGAGCACGTTCCGTCTCTTCTTCCTCCTTGTCATCCTCTAGTAGTCAAGGGGAGGATGTTGTCAATCATACCAAATTCCTGGATTTGGAAGCCCAGTAGGAGTACTACAGGATTGTGACCAAAACATTTGTCAAGGAGCACGGTTTCAAACCTGAGGGGCAAGATGGTCAGCTGTGTGATATGATTCGCAAAAGAGGATGGGGAGGATTGACTGCCACTCCTACGTCAATTCCGATGAGTATAGTCCAGGAATTCTATGCTAATGTTAAAGCCATCATGAGCGGTCTATCTTTGGTACACGGTTTTGAAATAGATTACCGACCACCCGCCATCAGAGCCATTTTCAGAATTACTGATACACCACCAACAGGGGCTGCTAATTGGGTCGAAGGTGCACATTTGGAAACGGACTTGGAATTGGTTATTGTTGAGTTGTGCGTGCTAGGCACGAAAATGGACATATAAAGTTGGCATGAATTAGGCTCGCGTATTCCCATCGCAGCCCTGAATCGATATTCAAAGGCGTGGAATTTGTTCATATGTGCAAAACTAGTTCCTTCTTCACATCAGCATGAAATCACAGCGGAGAGGGCAATCATTCTATGGGGCATAATCACTGGAAAATATATTGATGTGGCCATCTCATCCATCAAAATATGTTGCGGTATCTGCGGGGAAGCACTACTAGGAGCATTCCACATGCGTCAGTTGTAGCTATGATATGCGCTCATCAGGGATGCCATTAGGACAATGAATAAATGCAAAACCTGAGCCAAGACATCACTCACGCCACCATTGCAAAATTCGAGGATTGGGCAGGAGGTGTACCGCACCCGCGCGGAAGAGGATTTATCATTCAGCCCATATTTCTAGAGCCACCACCACAGCAGCCATCTCAGACAGATAAGGCGGGCCCGTCAACCCAAGCACCTGCTGCCCCTGGGGATCGCCAGCTCCAAAGGTTGGAGCGTAAGGTCGATGCCATGTACGATAACTTCGCAGCGTTTGCTATGGGTCTCACGAGGTCCTTGGCGGAGGCTTTTGCACAATAGGGGACGATGCTCGAGTGGCCTCAGTTCGGGACAGTAGTGCCATATCCACCACCAGATTCACCACCCGAAGAGGGTGGTGCAGCTAATCATTAGGGGAGTTCTCTTTAACCCTTTTACCTTCATTCATCGGGACAATGAATATTATAAGTTTGGGGGTATTGGGGTAGTAATGTAGTTACATTTAGTATGTGCATGTTTAGCTTCGCATGTTTAGTTTAATTTTTTATATAATTTGTGCATGTTTAGTTTAAATTGTGTTAGATAAAATTTGTTGAAATTTTTTTAGTTTTTAGTCATTATTACTCGTGTTAGTATATTCTTAGTTTGCATATCTCATAGTTCTAGCTTTATTCAAATTTTATCTAGCCGATGATGATAGTGAATTTTGAAGGATTTTTTAGTATTTTGGATAACATGAACCTAGCTATAATGTTTTACACGATGAAATTCATGTTGCTGTTTAGATGCTTTCGATTTGCACAGACGTGTTCACAATTGCTTATAGGTATAAGAATGATGTGTTGCGCAGTGCTTAATAAAAATGTAGTTTAAAAAGAGAAATATGTGGAACATGGATTTAGGTTATATAAAACATTGATATTCAAACTTTAGGAAAACATGGGTATGCTATATATAAAAAAAATAGCAATAACGTGGCTAGTCTTATTTCGGGGCCCTGGCTACTTGAGTAGTAAATGCCAGTAGTGTGTCTTAACACCTAGCGCCCTAAGGTCTTTCATGGTCTGGGAGTCGTTGGTTGAAAGCTCGCTAAGGGGTAGCAGTGTTGCCTAATAGAATAAGGCATTGCACAGTCATGTGCAAAAAAAAATTATTATAGCAATAAACACCGCGGAAAAGAGCGATAATCGCCCTCGTGAGTAGCAATAAAGCAGTTAAGCCCATTGTTGAACTTTAGTTTGTTTTGATATGTTGGAACAGTCTTTGTTGCATAAGTATACATGAGTCTTGATTTAGACTGTAATTTTCTGTTTTGAGCAGTTTAGCATGTGTATTCTTTGCTTAAATCAAGTTTTGGTGAACACAACACACACACAGAGCATCTTTATAGCATTTATGAATTATCTAAGTGTATGATATTATATCTATAGTTTGGTTTGAATTTGTATTCTTGAATCTGGATAATTCGTTGAGGCATTGTGGACTGAAATCCTGTTATAGCTGGAACAATGTGAGACTAGTTGCATAATAAGTTAGTCGCATAGTAATATAGTTGCATTTTCATTGTTTATTAGTGTGCATTGCTTGAAGGCAAGCAACAGTTCAAGTTTGGGGGTATTTGATAAGTGGGTTTTATACCTACTTATTGGATAGCAATATACGCGAACTATGCTCATCTCAAGTACATTTTAATGTGTTTTTAGTTGCATTTCATGTTATTTTGCATTGCATGTACTGAGAACTCCTTTGGTGTAAAAGTGCAGGAAATGGCATAGTTTGGTGGTGTTAGATGGCATGAGGCTAATGGACGTATGACGTGAGGAACAAGCGGGGATATGCAACTGAGGATGGAGGAAGGAAGAGTGACATGACAAGGAAGAAATGGCACAAGGAAAAAGTAGTGTGATTGAACCGAATCCAAACTACGAAGTGTCGGCTACTACAAAGCGAAGACTTCATGGCCATGTGATCACCCGAATTTGCCAGATTTTGAAGACGCGTGCCCGCGCGATGATTACAAAGAGGAAGCGCCCGACCGCGCGCGATGCCTGAAGCTTCTGACTTGTTTTAATTTAATTTTTAAATTTTAAGGGTTGTAATTGATTAAAAAACAATTCTGACTGGTGTCAGGCGTATTATTGAGTAGTTTTTACGTGTTTTTCATATTGGAACTAGGGTTTTACACATTGAGAGATTTCCAACGTAGAACTAAGCCAAAAACTCCATATTCTCTACTTCTTCTTTGGATTTTCAATCGTTGTGGAAAAACTATTGTTCTTTTGCTGGATTTAATTTAGGATTTGAACGTTACTATTGGATTGAAATCAACAATTGGGTTTGATTAATTCTAGTCTTTTCTCTTTCAATTGTTTGCTTAATATCCATGTATTGCTTTGATCCCATAATGGCTTTTGGTTCCGTCATGAACTAAACTCCATTATGGGATTCTAACGAATTTTAATATGTAGTTTAATTGCATGCTTGACTGCTGGATTGTTTTACATATCATAAGGAATTTCTATCATGGTTGATTTGCATGCATGAATGATTGATCACCGTTCGTTTTAAGTGCTTGTATAGAATTGAAAAATAACATGCGAGTATGGATTGTAATCATGATAGCATGCGTATATGGGGCTGTTTTGCATGGCTTTGTATTTTGTGAATCAAATAGACATATACTGTTTCACCACATGAGTTAAATAAGAGCTTGCGCTTAAATTCAATATGGTTGCAATTTCACATAGACATATAGTGATTTTGATTATATTGATGATTGTGTGGTGTCTATTGCATGTGGATGCTATGTGAGTAGGTCATAATACATTGAAAAATGGTTATGTCTATTTTAGTGCTCTTGGCTACTTTCCTGTGATATGTGAACAATTCTTGCATGATGGTGGTAATTAGATGAGGTATTAAATGAAGTTAGGATCCCATTATTTTCAGATTTGATTTATTTCATTATTATTCTTATTTTAATGTTATTTGATTTTAAAGTAATTTTCAATCATAATCATAATTATTAGTTTAAGCATATAAAAAAATAGTGATAGAGTTGATACATAATAATTTGATTTAGCAACTTTCCCTGTGGATCGATACTCGACTTACTCTGTATTACTTGTTGGCGCATGTATACTTGCATGAGTTAGAGCTCTTTTGTTAAAACTAAAAAAGAGGCAACAATTCGCACATTGTGCATGTTGCATATGCTTAGCAGGTATGAAAGGCTGATCACCATCATTACCATTTGGTCCAGTTAAATTGTTCATTGTTGGCCATTCATTATTATTGACTCAGTCATTCAGTTATGAAAATTGATTCATGTTCTTTCACAATTATTATATTGTTGAAAGTTTGTTAGCTTATTATTATTCTTTCAATCATGATATATCTTTCTTTGAACTTAAACTTGTTGGACAAACTTGTTGCTCACCCTTGTTATATCATAATAAACATTTCAGATTAAGACGAATATAATACTTCGGATACAGGCAAAGACAAAGATAAATTCCAGAATTGGAATATGGTGCAGGTTAAAATTGTAATAGTTTTGAATGAAAATGACATTGTAAGTCATGTAGGATATGAGTATAAGCATTAAGTTAAGGTTATCGATATGTTGTAAATGTTTAATGTATAAACAAATTATGTTTATATCTTCCGCAATAGTTATAGAAATGATGTACCATGTTCGTGGTGATTAGTACCCATATTTGGGGACGCTACATTAATCTTCTGGGAGATTTAAATTCACTATGGGAGTTCAAATTTTTCATGGAGATGGGAATGACTCTTGAGTGTTATTTTTCATAAAGAATAAGATGGGAAATATTTACGTGTAATCCCAGCCCCCTCCCATTGCCATTACTATCCGACACAAAGGAATTAATTTCATGAGTGTCCAATACTTTGCTTTCAGAAAAGCTATATGGCATATAGTCTTCACTCTTCACTCACCTTTTCTATATAATTATTCAACTACTCCAATCTCCTTCCCTTTCCTCTACTCTCTGATTCTCAATCACTCTAAAAACTTGCAGGTTAAGCAATCAAAAAAGACAAAGTTTCATCCCGATCACAAGGACGTGACAGATATGGCTAAACCAGTTATGAACGAAAGCGCATCTGAGCTTGATTTTGAAGAGCTCTTTATGCGTTCGATCGTTCCTGATATCACCGATAAAGATGTCAAGATTAGTAGAATTCGGAGTCTGGGAGCTGAGGGAGCTATAGTTTTTTCCGATTCCGACAGCCTTTTCAGCGTCGAAGACAATGTTTGTTCAGGTGATCTCGCCTTTCCTTTCAGAAATGAATAATTCTAGGGGGACATTTTTTTGCTGACATTCTAGCGACATTCTAGTACATACAAGAAACAGAGTTGTATAGATTGTACAAATTATGTTTCTTGTATGTATTCAAATTACACCTAAAATACTGTTTTTTACAAAAATTTCAGTTGAAATAAATACTATACATTTTTTGAGAGGTATTACAAAAAAAAATCAAAAAAAAAAAATAAAAAAATAATATCTCTAGAATGTCAACAAAAAAATATCTCCCTAGAAGGACTCGAAATGAAATTGGGTTTGTAGTCTCTCTCTCTCACCCCTATTTTAAAATCGTATTTAATACTTATTGTGTGTGACTTTCCACTACTTAAAATGGAGGTGTGATAATATGCTGACTTAGTTTATGACTACTTTTTAATTTTCAAGTGATAATAAGTTTTGGGCATTTAAATAATATTCCACATGTTTCTCATTATTATGTGATCTCTACTAAGCTAAATATTCCATAAATGTTTGGGTAAATAAGGAATAAAATTATACTCTTAAATTTTATTGCTAAATTTGATATGTATTAAAAAGGAATATTAAGTACAGTACCTAAGCCCTACCCTAGGAGTATACTCTCAAAATTTATAAATTATGACAAAAATAATTTAGTGTAGTTGAAGGAGAATTATATATAATTAGTCCTAATACAATATTATCTGTGAGATATTTTTCTCCAATTTCTTTAATACTCCTTGGTGCACCAAAAGATAATACAGTTATACATTTACACATATCAAAGTAAAGGATAGAGTGTAAAATGAGTTCCAATTTTATCAATAAAAGACCCTAGTCAAAAATACTACTAAAAAAAAAAAAATCCTCCCTTATTAAAAGTAGTGGGGTTTGGTCCCTATTAAAGTGCCCGTTTACGCTTAAAATGGTAATTGTTTTGTATCTCTTTTCATTTGCTTTTCATTTGCTTTTCCTATTTACTTATGTAATAATTCGATATTTTCTATATAATTAAATCAGAAATTTTGTGTATAAATTTTTTTTTTATTTTAAAGGTGAGAATACATGCAAGGTAAATGTGACGCCCCCAAAACAGGTATACATCACCCATTCTGAGTCGCCAGATACATGGTACATAATCCAAATACAACTTAATAATACAACTATCGTGTAAATACGACAAAACATAATCTGAGAGTTTTAACACGAATATTGTCATCTAGACAATATCCACACTCAAATTCAATCTTATTACATTTATTATCACACTATTTCACGTAATAGTGAGGACAATTAATCTGACCATCCGGACCGTCGATCCATTCCCAGACTTATCCCAAATATATTCTCATTTCAAGAGAACACCGAAAGAAAGGGTGAGCTCAACTAGCCCAAAGAAAAAATATTATGACTAAGATAATGCGAATAAATTATCTTTAGCGTTCAACAAAGATAACAACCGATAGAATACAATAGACAACAAGTTTTAGATCAACAATCTGCAATGAAATAAGCAATCCATTAGAAGAGTCAAGTAGAGCATAAAATCTACTATCTTCTATGATTTAAAAAGTTTATCATCAACTTTATCGCTAAGACTCAGCTTAATAAATAAACCACATCATCGAATCATCCATGCATTACGGACGAGGATATTCATGTAATCATCAATAATCAAATGATTATACTTAGAATAATCCTCGGTCATAATCATACCAACAACTTTCCATCAATGAACTACAGGCCAATGAGAACTTTTACCGCATCATTCATTACATTACGGTCATGATTATACTGAATAATTCCTGGTCATAATCATACCAAGTCCATCTATGCACGTAAGCCAAAGATGACTTTAATCACAATATAAGCATGAGGATAATGACAATGACATAATAATTCAATAAAATAAGTTCAAGGATAAATTTTAAAGATTTATAATTTAATTTATCAAGAAATCAATAACGTCCAAATTGTCAACATGATCTTCGCTTTATACAATAAAATTCAAGAATAATATTCATGTACCAAAAATAATTTGGACTGAAAAAAAATATATTTTTCGGGTAAATAGTACCCCGTGAATAGTATCCTGTGAATAGTACTTCGGAAATAGTACCTTGTGAATAGTACCCCGACATGAAAAGTACCCCAAATACCCGAGTGAATAATATTTAGGTGAATAGTAACCCGTGAATAGTAACTCGTGAATAGTACTCTGACACTAAAAGTGCCCCGAATATCCGAGTGAATAATACTAGAGTGAATAGTAACCGGGTGAATAATAACCTGTGAATAGTAACTCATAAAAAAATACCAAAGAAAATGATATTCCATGATGAGTACAAAAGAAATGATATCTCATACGAGTATAATAGAATATACGAAACTGCAAATGGATTTTCACCCACCATGCAGTAATTCACGTGATGGATCATTTCCATAATTTAATAAAGAATGAATACGAAGGATCATTCACCATGCATGTGGTAATCCACATGAGACGAGTTATTCAAATGAATAATAAATAATGGAATAATAGAAGAATTCACCGTGCATGCAATAGATCGCATGAGATAGGTTATTCAACAATGAATAATAATAATGGAACTAGGTCAAATGCGTGTCTGCATGCATGGGATATTCCAAATGAATAATAAAGAATGGAACCGGTGTCATGCGTAATCCGCATGCGAGATAGGATATTCCAATAGAATAATAATGAATGGAATAACGTAAGAATTTCACCACGTATGTGGTACTTATGTATGACGAGTTATTCCAACATAATAATAAAGAATGGAATAACAGAAGAATTTCATCATGTATGCGGTACTTCGCATAGACAGGTTATTCCAATATAACAATAAATAATGGAATAACAGAAGCTCTCTTCATGAATACGAAAGAAATAATACCCTTTACCTTAGAAGAAAACTAGATATTGGAATAATGAGGTAGCACACTTCTCTTCTTCTTTCTATCTATAATTTCTCTCTATAATAATTTCTCTATAGCTTTAGTGAATTGGTGAGAAATGAAAGAAGAATGAGCTTCTATTTATAGGAAAATATAGTTTCGATGATTACACGTTTTGGGGCTCAGAATATTACAGTATAATACCTCCCTCTTTTTCTTCATTTTTTATTTAGTCCTGCAAGTATTATCAAACTTGCACCACCTCCCCTAATAGTAAATCATGTGAATAAATAGAAAATCATATGAATCAATAGTTCTAGACATGTGAAAATATGAATTACAGTATAGTACCTTCATCTATACCTCCATTTTTAACTTAGTCATGCAAGTATTATCAATCTTGCACCAACTCCCCTAATAGTAAATGAATGTGAATTAATAGTACACACATGTGAACAAATAGTTATAATTATGTGAATCAATAGCAATTAATTGCTCATTTATTCGGTTAATTACCCGATTGGTCAATATAACCTCCAGACATCAATTATTATCGAAATAAATGTCGATTTCCACTAACACTAATAATTCACACACAATGGAATTATCAATTTCATCTTTAATTAACACAAAATTATTCATCATTAATATTATAACTCACAATATTTAACAACTAGGTCGTTCCCAAGAAAGAGGGGGCTTTCCGATAAGAATTTCTCCTTATTGGCGCGCAATTAGGTGACCAAACCTCTCTTTGACAGAACTTCTAGACATTGTCAATATTTCAAATAATAATATGAATAACTGTGCCAACTCAATTATTGATTTAATAATATAACATATTATGCAGATGATACTGTGACAATAATTGAATCAATAATATGAGAGATATGATGCAGCAATTAATGTAGCAATAATTGAGTATAACTGAGTGACTTCTCACGTAAGCATCAATAATCAATATCGTGTGCTACTATGCAACCACGCGTATTACTGTACTTTTACTACCAGGTAGTTCAACAGTTTTTAACGGTAACACTTCCGTCATTATTTTTATAAAAAGATAATTTTGTCATTTTCTTACTACGACAATACTTCCGTTGTGGGGTCCACCAATGATTGTGCCGCCGTACGGATATTTCCCGACAAAAAGAATATTCCCCGACCAAATGAATATTTTATAACAACTTGCATACTTTGCAAAATTTTCACATATCACCCTTAACTTTAACCTTTTATCAATTTAACCATTTACTAAATAGAATAATAATTATAAGACAATTGAATACTTTTATTTCATAAAATTCGGGGTCTTACAATCTCCCCTCCTTATGAAATTTTGCCCTTGAAATTTACGTACGTACCTGGTATGCCAAAGAGGTGAGGATACCTTGACTTCATTTCAGATTCTAACTCTTGAGGTATAACCTTTGAGTGCCAAATATGATCATTCTTATCCAAGATTTTAACACGTATCTCCTCATACGTTAAATCTTCTGCTATCTCGTCTAGTTCTAATTCAATAATGTGGTTTGGGTCATCCACATATTTTGGTAACATCGATATGTGAAAAATGTTATGGACTCGCGACATACTTAGCGGTAAAGTGAGTCTATAGGCCACAGTTCCTACTCGATCGAGGATTTCAAATGGACCAATTAAATCGAGGGTTGAGATTTCCTCTCTTCATCGACTCTTGCTTATAGAATAACGCCTTCTTGAACCTTCTTCTTCGTATTCATCAGCTCCGGGTCTGTAGCTTGAATGGCTTTTAACTTTATCGATTAGAGTCGATTCTAATCGTATATTTGTTATCTTCACGTGGGTCCCTAGAATCTTTAACTCTATTGTTGACGTCGGGATTTTTTAGTGTCCCTTTTCGTTACTTGTTCTTTGGTGTTCTCATGTTAATGTGAGATTTGTTTCAAAAAATAAGTGAAAAAGGTCTGACATGTATAATGTCGACGATTGGACTTTAAGAGTCGCCAGTTGGTGTATTTAACTGGTTGCACCAACGCAATCGAAAAGGCTTGCACATTGACCATGATGATTCGACAAATCGCTAAACGGTCTACATGAAATCGAGATTCATTTTGGGTCTGGGGGATTGATTATACGAAGGGAAGGTGTTAGGCACCCTCCGACATCCGTGTTACCACGGTGATCGCCATTTTTCAAAGAAATTATTATATGAATGTTTGTGTGTGTGTGTGGATCAATGTGCAATTATTTGAAAGTAGTGTGAGGCCTCGTTCGTACCTATATACACAAGGTTTGAATTTTATAGGAAAATTCAGTTTTAACCAAGATATAGCAATGAAGGTTTGTAAAAGAGGTTTTTCAAACCCTGTGCTCAATAGGAATTGAGACCTTTTCATACTTCCATTTTATTATTAAATGTCCGGCTTGTTTGCTTTTATTTTAGAAATGCGAAGCATTCTCGAGAAAATAATATATAGCAGTGTCGAACTCCTCATGGGCATGACAACCATCCAAGGAAATTCAAACACTGTAAAATAATGTACAGGCTGCTTACAGCTGAAGAATGTCCATCATGGGAACAAAATCTAGATTCAGTAAATTGAACCTGTGATCACATGATTCCTAGGCTCACATGATACTGCAATTTGTATGGAAAGCGATGGCGATTATATATATATATATATATATATATATATAAAAGCGATATATATATATGTGTGTGTGTGTGTGTGTGTGCATGATCAACCACCACAAAGCAACTCCATGGGGGATCAGAAATGTAAATAAAGTAGTAAATGCTATCAATTGCCACGAAGTAAACTCGAGCGGAGACAAAATATAAATAAAGTTTTGTAAAAGCGATCAATCGCCACGAAAGTGAACTCTCTGGCGGGGACGAAATGTAAAAAAAGGCATAAAAAAGCCACGGAGGAAACTCCAGGCCTGATAGGAATGTAAATATATATATATATATATATATATATATGTACAAATATATATATATATATATATAAAAGATAAAATGCACCAATGTGAATCCGTGCTCATCGAATATGTTCGACAATAATTATATATATAAGTATATATATATATTTATATAAGCAATTAAACGCTCGGATATAAAAATCCGGGCTCATCGATGAAATCTCGACCACGCTTATATATATATATATATATATATATATATATATATATATATATATAAAAAAATTAAACGCATGGGATATAAAATCCGGGCTCATCGAGATGAGTTCGACCACGCTTTATATATATAAGTATATATATATAAGCAATTAAACGCTCGAATCAAAATCTAAGCTCAATCGAGGCATAACTCGATAATGTTAGTCCATATATATGAAATATATACATATATTAGTATATATATACAGACAGAAATGAAAACCACGGACCAAAGTCCGGGAAAATGCACACTACACGACTCTCAATGTGTATAACAGTGTGTGCTATATGAGAAGAAGGCTTTATAAAATGTAAGAAGGCTTACAGTGGGCTGTCAAAGTAGACTTCTATGACTTTAAATGGATAAACACTTAGCTCCCGCCGGATAAAAGATAGCTATATGTGAGCTAACTAGTGTTTAAAGAAGAGGAAACACTCAAAAGATGTGTATGCAGAATAAAATGGATAGGGCTTCCTCGCCTTTTTCCTTCTCTCCTTCTCTTTAAATTGTCGACCCCAGACTATATTTATAGGCCGATGGTAGTAGTAATTACACTGCACCGTGCATGATTATACTACTGCGGCTGGTCGTGATGGATCCGAGCCTCGCGGGTCCCGTCGTCTCATAATGCGTCGGTTGTGCAGGTAATGTAATGTTAAACTCAAACTTGCGAACTTCAATCCGAGCATCCGAACGAGGTATATCCGACCTTCTTCGGACCACTGGTGTCGAGAGTTCTGTGATGACATGGATTAGAGGTTATACGAAGTTAGAAAGAGGGGTCTATGCCCATGGTCTTCAAGCTTCAAATTATATCCAAAGTACTGCCACACGTAATAGTCACTCGGGATTGTCATTCCTCGGCTCTTGTGGGACATTGTTTGATGTATGTATGAAGTGTTGAGACGACGTGCCATTGTTGAAGGAACAAGATGACGCTTGACTCCTCGTCGGGGTTATCGCCGGTTTGAGTTAAAAGTAGACGTTGCTCAGGGTTACAGCTGAGATTGGACTACTTGTTGGTATGTCGCGATATCATCTTATTGACGTGGACAGATGACGTTGTGACTCCTCACCAGGGTTATCGGCGGTTTAAACGAAAAGCAGACGTTACTCAGGGTTACATCTGAGATTGGGCTACTTGTTTGTATGCCTCACTGTTATCTGGATTGAAGCTGATCGCACATGTTTGAAATAAGCAATTCCGGGGTTATTTCCGGAACTGAAATGGAATCCCTTGGGGCTATCACCAAGGATGGGGTTTCTACTCCAAGTATTGTCTTTGGGACTGGAACTGAGCGTCGCGGTATTATCGCTAAGACAGAACTGTCCTCTCCGGTGTTATTGTCGGTCTTTTAATCTCCATATCTCAGGGTTATCTCCGAGATCGAGAATGACATTCCCGGTGTGTGTTTCAGGTTGACATGACGCTCCCGGATTGTGTTCTGGGTTGGAACTGAACTTCCGGTGGTATCCAGAATGGATGTAAGCTGTCTTTCAAGGTTATCTCCAAAAGACGAATCTACCCTCCTGCAATGTTAGTAATAGGAGTGCAAAAAATTTTGAGTGTCTACAGATGCCCCTATTTATCATATTCATGCAATGCAAGGCATGGATAGGATAAAGAATCCTACACTTGAAATGCAAGCAAGATAAACATGATGTTATATGCAGCAACATGATGCAAATGCATGTAGAATGCATGAATGATTGTCATGTAATCCTGCTTGGATGACAATCAGTGATGACCTGGATATTCAATCCAAGTTCCTAAGGATGTTGACATTGGGACTACCACCAAAGTCTTGAATCCTAGACACTAGTTTATACTCCACAGAGGTACCTCTTATGTGGAAGAGATCTGTGGGGATAAGGCTTTGTCTGTTTGAGGATGTGTATAACATTTTCCCTCATAATATCGAAGTTACTACCAACAGTGTTGTCGCTGCTAGGGTTGCCTGACCTTCGTTGATGTGTGTATCACCAGATAGATCCCTATTAGGCGTATTGTCAAGGCTGCTTGACCTTCATTGATGTATGTGTCAATGGTAGCATTAGCTTGTAACCCCTGCTGGGCAAAGTTTCTTCGATGGGTTTACTTGCCATCGGCTGATATGACGTCAAGGTTGCTTGACCTTCATTGATGTGTGTATCAATGGTTGCCTTGCGTTGTGACTCCCACCGGGGACACGTAGTTTCTTGAAAGGATATGCATTGTGACCCCCGCCTGGGATACGTAGATGTTGATAACTTCAGCGTTGTAACCCCCGCCGGGGAGATTTCGTGGTTTTTCGCGTTGTAACCCCCGCCGGGGAGGTTAGGGTTGTGACGGCATCGGACCTTTGTGGGGTATTACCGAGCATGGTTTGTAAAAGCTGAGATCATTAGTATAGTATAACCTGCATTCAGGTGAATACCGTTAAGGCGGCGGGAGTTTAACTCGATGAAACAAAAAACCGAGATTTCAAATTTAATCCGCTCGATCGCGTAGCATTTTATTCTGATTTGGCCTTTTCGACATGAGACCTCCTTTGCAACTCTAACTCGGAGTGAGCCGGAGGTGGGACCCATGTGGGGGTCACGGTGTACTGTAGGAGCCATGAGTTAGCTGCTGACCACCGTCTTCTATGTATAGGTGGCTGGTTGCTTTCATAAGTCATTTTCAAGTTGCTCAGTGAAGGAAATTCGAGAGCTCTTCTTTCAGATATTCTGAGTTCAGGCAACTTTCTGCATTTTCTGTCACCGTACAAGTGTTCTTCACTGTCCTAGTAACACAGACATGTATTTTTTTTCCAATTTCTGTCCGTTGGAAAATGACTTATCGCATGAAATGCATTTAGACACATAGTAGTGAATATGCATGCTGATATGACTTGATAAAAAATATTTAACATAGCAAATGTTAGTATTAAACCATGCTAAATACAATGATGTAAAAAAATTTGACTTTTGAAACAGTCAAATTGGCACCTTGTACTGTCATTTCTTATCCTATTTGAGGACAAATGAGTAAATGTAGACAAGCAAAATAATCCTGGTAATTAGACTACACTTACGAATTTTTTACTGCAATGTTTTGATGCATACAGGATGCATATGACTGTGTATAGGTGTGCTACTGAATGGCCACCTAGTCATGCCTATGTGCATATGGATAGTCCCATTTGCAAAGGGGACTATGGCAAAATTTTCCCAAAATGCAGGTATTGGGTAGTCATGCATTTTAACTCAACTGTAGATGTATATTAAAGCAATGCATACATGCATGTAATCATAGAATGCATGTTGAAAAGACTCCAGGTAAGAAATTACCACACCCTTTTTGAGGTGATTTAGAGACTTTTTGTCCAGATATCATGGATCCGGATCAGCCGAGTAGTTCCCGCAGGATCACTTACGGTGTCGGAGGAGGGCTTTTAAAAGCCTCGGGCAGATTACATTAGGCGACCTCGTCGTCAACTTGGCGGAGGCGGTGGTACGTCTATTCGGGTTGAAGTGCGAATGTCGAGGGGCGAGGAGGAGGATGCACCGTCGAGGTTCCCGATCCTGTTGTATGTGTGTTCCTCATAGGGAATTCGGTATTCATGGCGAACCCGGATCTTACGGGTGACTTGAGTAGGCATCCTTGATATATACCAGCACGCAAACGAGGTATGAAGTTAGATCTTTAATCTTCCTTATTTCCTATTGATGAGGAGTCAAGGAGTCTGATGTTGATCTGCATTTCATGTAGGTTCCCGGCTTCACAAAGCCTCGAGGGAACTGGTTTAGCATCCACTCTATGTATCAGGCTTTGCATGATGACTACAGAGCGATCGTCCATGGCTGGGGATTCGGGAGGTTCTTCTCCATTCTACCCCGTCGTTGTCCCTGGGGTTACCTCAGGGCATTGTCTGAGCGGTGGTTTCACCAGACTCAGTCACTCCATTTGCTGGACTGCGAGGTGATGATGACGCTGATGGATTGGCGGTTTATCACAATTATGGAATTTAGAGGGGAGCCGGTGCCTTGCACGGCGGATATCACCCCTACTGTCGTCAGATTCTTATTGGGAGTTCCGACAGAGGCGCTCAAGGGCAGGACTGTTCGTACAGGTCCTTTGAGTGTAGATGCTATGAGCGGGCTGTTGAGTGAACCCATACCCAATGATGTGAGAGTCGGGGACCGCATTCTTTGGCGATTGTTCTGATGATCATTAGAAACGCTTATGCAGATAATTCCTCTACGGTGTCTTTTCGCTTTGATCGAGCCACTCAACACGTGGGCCGTATAGGAGAGTATGATCGGGTTCCTACACACTTTGCCTATTTCCTCGTCGAAATCGCGTGCGATCGCGAGGGCTTAATGGGCGTGGTTAGGATTCTACCCATTCTTTGTTGGTGAGTGTTTTTCTTGTCTTTTCCGTGTATGGGTTAAGAGTGTTGATGACGACAAATGTTTGCCTTTATGTTGGCAGTTTTGGGCCTATGAGAGGCTTCCTTGTTTATGTCGTGTGGCGTGTTAGGTTTAGATACCTATCCACGAGGACGGAGATGGCATCATTCCATCTTGGGCGAGGTCCCTATTCTTTGAGGGTTTCACTCATTATACTTCAAATGGAGCTATTGACGACTAATGTCATCACATGGATTCCCTACTCAAGAGCATTTGGGAGTTGGTTTTTGAGGATGGTTACCCATTTGGGTAAGTACGTCATTTCCACCCGCAGGATTCCTCTCTTCACAGATGGAGGATGGGAGCTCTATTTAGGAGAGCGTGCTATTAGGAGCACTACAGGAGAGATCCGTATACTGATCTTGCCTCCTACCAGGCGTTATTGGCCTATTTCGCAGTCACCCGTCATTGACATCCCATTGATGGGGATTAATGGTTTTACATTATCAGAGGGCCCCTGTTCTCAGGAGATGTTCGAGCATTAGTGGATCCCTCATACGATTGGAGCTCAGACCCGCGCCACATAATTTATGGCGGATATGGTTCTAGGATCCAGGATGATGACGGATTGGCTAGCCTATGTCAGAGATCCGACTCATGTGACATAGATTGACAGACTGACTCGACTGCTGGACCGGTCACATCTTTTCATTCGGCATTTGGGCAGAGATCCTGCAAAGGTAGATGCTTTTGATCCTTCCAGCTCTGGCGCTGGTTCCTCAGGTGACCCATATGGTTTTTGGCGTGAGATCCTCCCTCAGATCGGCCTAACATCTCGTAGATAGAGATCTAGTGACTCGGGAGGAGTTACATCAATGGACGATGTCGATGATGTGAACATCGACACTCTTGACTTTTCAGATGTATTTCTGCTATATCTTTTGATAGGCCTCATTTGTATGTTGGGTAGCTTACCGCCCCATTTCCACATATTTTAGTTGTGCAGAGATGTATTAGATGATGATATACTTAAGAATGTATGTACAGTTTTCCATTCCCTATATCATATTGCCATCTATTGTATCATGCATGTTATTATGTTATGTATATGTATGTCCAGAGATATTCAGTATTGACCCCTGGATGGTCTTATGACACGGCCCGTACAGATGTCTTCTTCGAAAGTTAGCCGTATTGATCATACCCCACCATTTATGGTGGTAGCTGGTATGCGCTCATGGTATGATAGTTTATCACCATCAAACATGGTGATCATAGATGATTTGCTGCAGCATACTATGACCTTACTGATGTTTCAGGTTCCTCCAGGATTTATAGAGGGCATGCTAAAGCACTAGGTACCGAACAAACAGGTATTTCGATTTGGGACCCGTGAGTTGACTCCTACTTTGGAGGAGTATGCACGATTGATGATGCTGCCTCTGGATAGACTTTGCGTGTATATGGTGATGGGAGACATGAGTAGACAGTTCATGACTCTCACAGGATTGAGGCGCAGAGTGGTACAGGATGAGATTACATTCGGCCATGTTATATCCCAGCGTTTCCTGTTTGATAGGTTTGGCTCTGAGGACAGCTATGCACGACATTCCGGGGATTTCACCACACCGGAGGATCATTGGCGTTCAGCCAGAGTAGATGTACTTCTTCTATGCGTATTATCATACGTCTACATACCGCGGTACATGGATGAGCTATATATTGGCGTCATTATGGCAGTGAGAGCTCTCAGGGAGGGTCATACCATTGTACTGATGATCATCGCAGAGACCTTTAGGTCAGCTACATATTGCTGCACTTATCCGGCAGGAGTGTTTACAGGTAGCTCGGTCATGATGTACGTGTGGTTTATGTCACACTTGAGACCGATTGGCACATTTAGACGGCAGGGGTTTTGTTTCACCCATGATATAGCCATGTCATACTCCTTTCAGCCTGCGGAGTGTACAGATGCTACATTGTGGTCAGCTTTTCTAGTAGGGATTAGAGATCCATTTGCCATATTGTCGTGTTCAGGGCTTAGTTCACCCTACAGCTTCATTACTCATACTCCAGGCATGGATTATCTCCCTCTGGCTGGATTGAGGGGCATGATTACTTACCACCCATCGGTAGTGATGTGTCGGTTTGACCCGATTCTAGGATTTTCATTCATATGAGGCGGTGAGTCGGTAACCGCATCCCACCATTTATCAGCGGAGGACAGATCTAGGTTGTATGCCTGTTGGGATCAGCGAGAGTTGGCTGAGTTTTCTGTCAGTCATCCAGGTTGTTCTGCAGAGTATTCCGCATGGATGGAGACAGAGACTGCATCGGCTATGGCAGTATCCACAGTGCAGGGGACTGATCTTGACGATGAGGAGCCTATAGAGGAGGTTGTTATTCCCACTAATGATTTGACTGCTGGGCTGCCAGCATTTGTTACGGATTCTCCCACCCCAAGTGCCATTGTTACTCGATGTTCGGACAAGATTTGGAGCAGAGCTTACATCGATGACCTATGATAGAGATCAGGCTAGGGCCGCGATGTTGACAGCTCTTGATGAGAGAGATACTGCTCTGTTAGAGAGGGATGAGGCTAAATCAGCCAGGGATGAATTAATTGGAGAGCGGGATGCCGCCTTATCTGCTAGGGATGTGGTCATTGCAGATAACACTTCCATTATATCCCAGATGATTTTTAGTCTGGCCGACATGGGTGCTTACATTGATGAGCATTTTTCCACCATGCAGTTAGCCTCTGATCTGCTAGCTCGTATAGATACCCTTGGGCAGGAGCTTGCAGTGCTACCTCTGTCTTCAGAGACGGATGCTATGTTAGATCTGATAGTCCGCATACATACAGATCTGTAGATAGCTTTGTATTTTCTGCCACGAGACTAAGCTTAACCATTTTGTCATATACAACACAGATGTATATATCAAACAGTATTATATATGGTAGGGAAATATATTTTGATTCACTTCCCTTTTAGTTATGCCTTGATATTTGCCTGTTTCTCCAGGGCCTTGTGATCTTGATGCATTCTGAACTTATCCTTGATAGATGGACATTGAGATGTCGCAAGATCTCTCATAATGGATCATTGATTTCTGTATATCCCTACCATCTTTGGTGTCTTGGGACTGGTATCTGTATGGAAAAGTGGAGAGGAGGATGGTTTCTTCCTCTTTGAGATTGACCGCACCACAGATGGTCGCCAGTACTTCTATTTGTGAGAAGCCTAGTTAATTCCATCTCTTATGGGTTGGTATTGCTCTTTAAGGTACGATCGCAGCTTAGATGGTCACCGAATCTTCTATTTGTGAGAAGAGGTTGGGTAATTCCATCCCTTTGATCTGAAACCGATGAAATGGGGCAAATTTAAGATTGAAGAGGAGATCAAGTCTGCGTAGTTCGAACCTAGTGTAGGAGGTTCAACACTGAATGCAGAAGGCAGAAGGGTGTAGAAGTATTTTTGTTGTTTTGTAGAGAAAATTTAGAAATGTTTTTGTTGTTTTTCTTTAGTGGGACCGGGCCATATAGCATATGGTTGCCTACGTACCCCTGGGTATCAGGGAGATCAGGTCAACATAGTTCGCCCCTCAGGACGAATTGAAGGCGAAGAAAAGTGTAAATCCCATGTGCAGGCTATACTGCGGGGAGAGGAAAGTTTAATCCCATAATGGGGATAAACTGCAAGTGTGTAAAAAGTTTGATCCCGTCCTCAGGACAAATTGCAAGCGTAGAAAAGTTTAATCCCGTCTTTAGGATAACTGAAAATGTGAAAGGTTAAATCCCGTCTTCAGGATAACCGAGATTGCATGAAAGGTTTGAAATGAAGTGAAACCAGGCTGCTGGCTTGAAGTTTATGTTTCCCTGAGGGGCATAAAAGTATGTAGAAAGGGTTCAAAACCGGAATGATTGGTGATTTGAGGATCAAAACCAGGATATTTGTTTGATGGTAACTTCAGACATAGTACCGTTTCACGGTGTCCGATTTGATAAGCTGTGGAAATTCATCGCCATCCATTTCCTGCAATCTGAGAGCACCTCCTGTCAATGCTTCCTTAACAACAAATGGGCCTTCCCAGTTAGGAGTGAATTTTCCCTTAGATTAATCTTGGTTGTCAATGATCTTCTTCAAAACCAAGTCATGTTGTTTGAATTACCGTAGTCGGACTTTTCTGTTGTAGGATCGTGCAATCCTTTGCTGATATAACTGACCATGGAAGATTCCGCGGTTCGCCTTTCGTCTATCAGAGACAATTGGTGATACCTGTCTTGTACCCATGGGTCTTCATCTAACTGAGCATCCATCAATACTTTGAGGGATTCCATTTCCACTTCTATGGGGAGCACTACTTCCATCCCATAGACTGATGAGCAGGGGGTTGCCCCAGTGGAAGTTCGCATGGAAGTTCTGTAGGCTAATAAAGTCAGAGGCAAGAGGTCAGACCATCCTTTATGGTTGGCGAACATTTTCTGCATGATCTTTTTGATGTTTTTATTAGCCGCTTCAACAACACCATTCATCTTTGGTCGGTAAATGACGGAGTTGAGATGTTTGATGTGGAATTTTTTGCATAAATCCTCCATCATTTTGTTGTTGAGGTTCTTAGCATTTTCTGACACAATGACCTCTGGTTATCCATATCCACAGATGACATTGTTTCTGATGAAAACAATGATAACTTCTTTAGTGACCTTGGGGAAGGATGCTGCTTCTACCCATTTTGTGAAGTAGTCGATCATAGTGAATATGAATCGATGTGCATTACTGGCTTTAGGCTCGATGGGCCCAATCACGTCCATTCCCCTCATTAAGAAGGGCCATGGCGAACTCATATTGTGGATTTCCCTTGGAGGGGCGTGGATAGCATTCCCATGAATCTGGCATTGATAGCACCTCTTGACGTGATCATGACAGTCAGCTTTGAGTGTAAGCCAATAATGCCCCGTTCTGAGGATTTTTTTGACAAGTAAGAGTCCGCTCATGTATGGGCCACATACTCCACCATGGATCTCATCCACGAGTCTTTGAGCTTGGTCTTTGTCTAGACATCTGAGGAGACCTAATCCCGCATCTCTTTTGTAGAGTGCATCTCCGCTTAGGTAGAATTTCATAGCAAGTCGATGAATCCGCCTCTTTTCAATTAGGCTAGCCTCAGCGGGTGTAGATCCATCTCGCAGATACTCCTTGATGTGTTGGTACCAAGGGTTGTGGATGGGAGGTAGCTCATCCGATACTTCTCCAACGTAATTCCTATAGACTGGGGCTTTTTGCAGAGCAAACGTGATGCTTTGCATGTTTTCCTTGTCAGGTATCTAAACCAAGGAGGCCAACATTGCTAATGCGTCTAGAAAATCATTCCTATTACGAGGAATGTGTAGAAAGGAGATTCTTCGAACTCTAAAGCCATCTGTAGAACTTACTTGGTGGTAAGGCGAAGAAATGTAATTTTTGGTTTTATAGATTCTGTGGATTGCTTGATTACCAATTCGGAATCCCCAAAGATAGTTAACTTACTTTGATGCCCATTGAATCGGCAAGTTTTAGTCCCATGATCTGACCTTCATACTCACCGTGTGTTGTTGGTCTTTGACAAACTGCAATTTAACGGGGCGGATATCTTCCCCCGTCTAGAATATTAAAAGCTGCTCCACTCTAGAGCCTTACGTATTAACGACTCCATCAAAATACATTTTCCACGTACGGCATGTATTGTACTGATGTTGTAGCTGAATTGTCATTACCCCTTCCTCGGGGAAGTATGTTTCCAAGGGTTTATAATCCTCTGCAGGTGCGGCGGCCAGTTGATCTGCAATTCCTTGACCTTTGACAGATTTTTGCGTCACGTAGACGATGTCAAATTGTTGTAGGATCAACTTCCATCTGGATAGTTGACAATTCAGTATGGGCTTACTGAATGCATATTTGAGAGGATCCACGTAGGATATGAGATGGGTTGTGTGACCATGGAGGTAATGCTATAACCTTATAGAAGCCTGATGAGTGAGTTTTATACTCATAATTGAGTGCGTTTGAGCTTAATATTTTGGTTGATTTTAAGTGTTTGTGTCTATTCATGCATGTTTTACGTTGTTTTGTAGGAATTGGGACAAAAGTTACTTGGATCGACATTCGGGGTGGCTAGATTCGCGTTTTTGGCTTGCCATTTACAAAGCAGTCACTTCAGAGCCAATTTGAGTATTGCTTCGGACCTTATTTTGAAAAACTCAAAGAATGAAAGTTGTAGATCTACTTTTCCTCTTTCTGGATCATCTTGAATCATAAAAATCAGAGTTCGAACGAAGACGTTATGACCATTTTCCCAAAGGGCGTCGGAATAAAAAATGTCAGAACTTGGGGCTAGCGTCGGGGCGCCCAAAATAGGCCTATGCCCAGAGCCAAGGCACTGGGGGGGGCAGAATTTGAGCATCAAGCCCAGCGCTGGGGTGTTGGGGAAGGGCTTGGTGATGGCCTGGACGCATTTTTGTGCGAATGTTGACACCTTTTTGACTCCAAATTGGATTGGGTTTGTTCTTAAACTAAAAATTGGACTTGTAACCTATAAATACATGATGTAAGGCATAAAATAGGGGGAGATTACATAGATTAGACTAGATATACACTCCATTAGATTAGAACATAACCCTAGTTCTTAATTAGCCATTGGAGATTGAAGCAAATTGAAGAACATTGATGATCGAGAAGCGAAGCGCAAGAGGGAGCATCAGTTTGCGACAATGATTCTATTCTCTTCTCTTATCATACTTTTATCTTTTAATGTCTATTCAATTATGGATTCTTGGTTTTAATTCATTAATTATAAACTAACTATTTTATTAAGATTTCAATTGAACCTTTTATGGCTATAAATTAGTTATTTAATTTATTCCAATTATTTGTGTCAAAGTGAGTTGTTTATCTTGCCTTATGCTTATTGATTAATTATCTGATCAGAATTACCTTGTTACTCTAAAAGGAATTGAGAAAGGAATTCTAGGGTTAGAACTGGGCATGATATCATGTGACTTAGTTTTTTACACAGTGAATAATTAGGTTTGTGAATAGAATGAGAATATCTATTTGCCGCATGTAACACATAAGGAATTGGGATTGTAGCAAGTTTAATTCATTTGTTTTGCATAGAGATATAGCAAAATTAATCTGGGTTAAATAGAAGGCAAATGATCGCTTGAGAAAGGGCTTTTGGCATTTGAGAATTCCTGTTAATAATTCAGTAGACATAATAATTGAGATAATTGGATAATTGGTTTATAGTTCATAATTGGGGATATTAGAGTCTTAACTTTTATTTATTTGAATTTACTTATAAAGCAATTCAGTGTAATTAGTTAATTTAGTTTTCTTAATTAGAAAAATCACACTTTGCAATTGTTTAAATAAAATTGATTTGGTTAAGAGTTAGTACTTGGTGATTTTTATTAAATAATTTCTCGTGGGAGAACGATACTCTACTTTCACTTTATTACTTATTGAATAGTGTATACTTGCACGTATTCATTGATTCTTGAAATCGATCAACAAGTTTTTTGGCGCCAGATTCTTAGGGAATTAATTTAATAATTATTTTCCAATATTAATTTCAATCAAATTAGTCTTAATTTAAACATTTTATTTTTTATTTTTAATTCTCTTCTATATTTCTCTCTTTTTAGGTACCATGGATGACTTTAACGTGTCAATGGCCATACACGAACATGACTCAACCAAGGGAAGCGGAGATTGACGACTCGAGAAACTTTCGCATTGTCGGCCTGAGATGGAGACACTTTTGAGGATGTTTGAAGCTTTTGAAGCTCAACGTCGTCAAAGTGTGGCGGTTACTTGTGATTATTGTCTTTGGAAATCATATGAGTCATCAATCGCCATCGATTTTAGCCGAAGTGCAATATAGTGGCGATTATCCCAACATTATGTCTATCCCAACAACTATCATCGAGTTGGGGTATCACCCGGATTTTCATGGAGTAACAATCAAGATCAATTTTATGCTCCAAGTCCAACATACCCACCAGATTTCTCGTGTCCACCTCTACTAAAACAGGAAGAACATTCAAATTGGGAGGAAGCCTTGGAAAAATTTATTAAAGCTTCTGAAAAAGAGAACGAGGAACATGAGAAGAAAATTAATCAAATAGAGCTGAATATGAATAAAATAGAGCTGAATATGCAAAGCCAAAGTGCGTCGATCAAGAATCTGGAAAATCAATTGGGGCAGATAGCACATGTGTTGAACAACCGTCCTCAATACACTTGGCTCTATGATATGGATGACGAGACTGATGATGAGCCCGATGATGAGCCCGAACCAAATCTGCAACTAGATGAGCCACAAGATGTTGAAAGAGAGGAAACAATTGGGAACCAAGAAAAGGAGATCGATGAAGATTTAACTGTAAGATTTAACGAAGATGAACCGATTTCATTAGTATCCCATGTGCCTTCTCCACCAAAGTTCAAGAGTCCGGGCAATTTTGCAAAACCATGCCCAATTAAGCGATCGTGTTGTCGTAAAAGCTCTTTGTGACATAAGAGCTAAATACGATTATGGAGTCATGGTGGGATGAAAAGGAGAATATAGAGGAAGACTCCATTATGTTTATTAAGCTTCAATGCCTCAATCTAATCATAGACATAATGGAGAAAACACCTAGTTGTTGGACGTTCTTAATAGGGATCCTATCTACAAAGAGCATGATAGGTGACTTTAATTCAAGGGTCTTTACTAATGGGAACCTCCCAAAAGAGACATTTCTTTTGATGGATGGAGGGTTCCTCAATTTTCGTAGGGGAATTGGATAGAGAATTGAAGAAGTCAGGCTGAGACTATAAAACAAGCGCTTATTGGGAGGCAACCCAAGTTTAATTTTTATTTTTAGTTTTTATTAAGTTTTATATTAGCAGTTTTGAATTTGCATTTATTTATGATTTAATAAAATTGCTTCTATCATGGTTTTACAGGTTATTCAAGTTAAATTCAAGTGTGGCGCTCAATTTGTTCCATGTGCCTAGCTTATTCTCCAAACTTAGCGGACAAGGAGGAAGATTGCTATATTTTCAGGGAAGTCCTCTGCTTTAATTTTTTCTATTTCAGCCATTGAGGACAATGTCTAGTTTAAGTTTGGGGGCATTTTAGTGTCATATTGCATATAGTTAGTTATCTGCACAGTAGTTCATTTTTTTTTATGTGTTAGCATTGTGTTTTTTTTTTTAGGTTTCGTTTTTTTTTATGTGTTAGCATTGTGTTTTTTTTGGATTGCATATAATACATGGTAGTTATTTGCATATTTATATATGTGTTGCATTAGTATGTGTTCATGTAGTATAATTGCATTTTTTTTATTTTATTTTTTTTGCATGAATCTGTGTGATCGGTTGGTGTGGTCTTAGCTCGGCCTATGATAAGATTGGTATTAAATGTTAACTTGAACAGTGTTGATAATTGATGATGAGTTCTAATTTTAATCATGATGATAATCGAGCTGTATCTGAAACTTATGTAGCAAGTTAGCACTTAAAGTTTAAGCTGTTTTATTCCACTTAGTTCAAGGGTTTCATAATTTGTTTCTAAGGAAAATCTTTGTTAAAATTTAAGGAAATTAGTGAACTGGCAGTAAAGGTTGGAATGACGTAAAAGATTGAGTTTGGGAGAATCTATGGGATATATATATACAAAAAAAAAGAAAAAAAAGAAAAAAAAAAAAATGAAAAAAAAGAAATGCTGAAAAGAAAAAAAAAAGAATACAAAATCCAGAAAAAGAAAAAAAAAGAATAAACACCGTAGCATGCTTGTCTAGTTTTGTGGCCTTTGTTACTTGAGTAAGTATGCCCGAGGGGATTGTCTTTACACCTAGCGCCCTAAGATCTTAATGGCTTGGGAGTCGTTGGTCGAAAGCTCGTTAAGGTAGCATTGAAAAGCCTAAGGGAATAAGACATTGCACAGCCATGAGAAAAAAATGAATAAAACACGAGAAAGTGCAAAAATGCCCTCGTGATTGAATAAGAGTATAAATAAATCTTGTATTTACCTTAAGACTTTGGTAATTGCTTAGTTTTAACCGGAGTTGTCATGTTCACAAAAGTAATTGAATTGGAACTAAAATTTTCCTTCTAAGAAGTTTGTTATGTGATTATCTTGAACTGTGGTTGGTTAGAATGGTTAACAAGTACACACACACACAACATGGGTGATAACAGGTTTGGTTTGACTAATTGGTTAGAGTTATGGACTTTGACTTGATTGGATATATTGTTTGAGTATCATTGGTATCTTTGAGGCCTGTTGCTATATATCATACTGATTTATTACTGGGTTCGTAGGTATATTAGGAAGTAGATCATGCATATGCATTCATGTAGTTGAGTTAGTTTGTTTATTTTTAGTTCTTTTGTGTTTTTGCTTGAGGACAAACAAATGTTTAAGTTTGGGGATATTAGATGAGTGAGTTTTATACTCATAATTGAGTGCGTTTGAGCTTAATCTTTTGGTTGATTTTAAGTGTTTGTGTCTATTCATGCATTTTTTACGTTGTTTTTTAGGAATTGGGACAAAAGTTACTTGGATCGACGTTCGGGGTGGCTAGATTCGCGTTTTCGGCTTGCCATTTACAAAGCAGTCACTTCAGAGCCAATTGAGTATTTCTCCGGACATTATTTCGAAAACCTCAAAGAATGAAAGTTGTAGATCTACTTTTTCTCTTTCCGGATCATCTTGAATCATCGAAATCGGAGTTCGGACGAAGAAGTTATGACCATTTTCCCAAAGGAAATCGGATGAAAATATCGAAACTTGGGGCCGCAGGGCGCCAAAATAGGCCTATGCCCAGCCTGGCAAGAACCTTTGGGGGCGGGGTTTGAGCGTCAAGCCCAACCTTTGAAGTATTTGGGGAAGGGCTTGGTGATGGCACGGACGCGTTTTTTAGCGAATTTTGACACCTTTTTACTCCAAATTGGATTGGGTTTGTTCTAAACTTAAAATTGGACTTCTAACCTATAAATACATGATGTAAGGCATAAAATAGGGGGAGATTACATAGATTAGACTAGAGATACACTCCATTTGATTAGAACATAACCCTAGTTCTTAATTAGTCATTGGAGATTGAAGCAAATTGAAGAACATTGAAGATCGAGAAGCGAAGCAAGAAGCGAGGGGAGCATCAGTTCTTGACAATGATTCTATTCTCTTCTCTTATCATACTTTTATCTTTTAATGTCTATTCAATTGTGGATTCTTGGTTTTAATTAATTAATTATGAACTAACTCTTTTATTAAGATTTCAGTTGAACCTTTTATGGCTATAAATTAGTTATTTAATTTATTCTAATTATTTATGTCAAAGTGAGTTGTTTATCTTGCCTTATGCTTATTGATTAATTATCGATCGAGAATTACCTTTTTACTCTAGAAGGAATTGAGAAAAGAATTCTAGGGTTAGAACTGGGCATGATATCATGTGACTTAGTTATTTGCACAGTGAATAATTAGGTTTGTGAATAGAATGAGAATATCTATTTGCCGCATGTAACACATAAGGAATTGGGATTGTAGCGAGTTTCATTCATTTGTTTTGCATAGAGATATAGCAAAATTAATCTGGGTTAAATAGAAGGCAAATGATCGCTTGACAAAGGGCTTTTGGCATTTGAGAATTTCTGTTAACAATTCAGTAGACATAATAATTGGGATAATTGGATAATTGGTTTATAGTTCATAATTGGGAATATTGGAGTCTTAACTTTTATTTATTTGAATTTACTTATAAAGCAATTCAGTGTAATTAGTTAATTTAGTTTTCTTAATTAGAAAAATCACACTTTGCAATTATTTAAATAAAATTGATTTGGTTAAGAGTTAGTACTTGGTGATTTTTATTAAATAATTCCTCGTGGGAACGATACTCTACTTTCACTTTATTACTTGTTGACCGTGTATACTTGCACGTATTCATTGATTGCGAAATCGATCAACAAAGCCCATGCTAAAGCACAACAAGTCTTCTCTATCAGAGTCTACTTGTGTTCACTGATGCTGAATCTTTTGCTGAGGTATTAGATAGCTCGTTCTTGGCCTCTATTGTCTTTTTGCCCCATCATGCAACCTATAGCATTGTCATTTATGGACAGGTACATGAACAGGGGAACATCATCCTTGGGAGGTACCAAAACAGGAGCGTTAATCAGTTGCTCTTTAATGGTAAGGAAGGCTTTCTGACACTCATCGTTCCATTTAATGGATGAGTTCTTCCTTAACAATTTGAAGATAGGCTCACAGGTTGCTGTGAGTTGAGAAATGAATCTGCTAATGAAGTTGATCCTTCCCAAAAATCCCCGTATTTCCTTCTCTGTCAGAGGAATGGGCATTTCCTTGATGGCCTGGATTTTGGTAAGATCCAGTTCAATCCCTTTGTGGCTAACTAGGAAGCCTAGCAACTTGCCTGACTTAACACCAAAGGCGCACTTGGCGGGATTCAACTTCAAGTTGTACTTACGCAACCTGTTGAATAGCTTTGTGAGATGGTCTAAGTGGTCATCCTCCTTCCGTGATTTGACAATGATGTCATCCACATAGATCTCTATCTCCTTGTGCATTAAATTGTGGAAAAGAGCCATCATAGCTCGCTAATAGGTTGCCCTGGCATTGATGAGGCCGAAGGACAACCATCTGTAGCAAAAAGTTCCCCAAGGCGTGATGAAAGAAATTTTCTCACGATCTTCCTCAGCGACCATAATTTGATGGTATCCCGCAAAGCAATCAGCAAAGGAGTACATGTCGTATTGAGCAGTATTGTCAATAAGAATGTGGATAAAATGCACGGGAAAGCTATCTTTAAGGCAAGCTTTGTTCAAATCCCTGTAATCCACGCAGACTCGCACCTTTACCCCTGGTTTAGGCACGGGAACAATATTGGATATCCACTCCGGATATGTAGACACCATGATGATGCCAGCTTGAAATTGTTTCACAATTTCCCCTTTGACTTTTAAACACCACTCAGGTTTCAATCGCCTGAGTTTTTGCCTAACTGGCTTGAATCCTTCTTTAATGGGAAGGCGATGAAGAACAATGTCAGTGGACAAACCCACCATGTCTTCATGAGACCATGCAAACACATCCTGGAATTGGATTAATAGCGCAACCATATCATTCCGTTGATTTGTGGTAAGGTCTGAACCAATCTGGATTAGCTTAGGGTTGTCTAAGTTTCCAAGATTGAAAGGAGTGGTTTGAACAAGATTGGGTTTGGGTTTGCCTGCGACCCATTCCCTAATGTCTTGAGGTGTCTCAATGTCCTCTTGGATGTCCATCAAGTCTGAGTCCAACTTTGCATCAAAGTTATAGCCCTTGTGGAGAGAAGGCATGTCATCAGCAAGGACAGGCACATCTAAATTTAGAGTCCTAAAATCAAAAAGATGCTTTCACTTAATATATGCAACTGTTCGATCATACAAAAGTGTTAACATGTACGTGATAAAATAACTGCTAATGTTGTTAAGGAAAGCAAGCAATTAAAGTTATCTACAGGGCAGAGGATTTTTTTGCCCATTTTACCCTTGTCGACCAATGCATGGAGTGCTGCTCCAATTGTCGAGGGCAAAGTCCTGAAGGACTACAGTAATGGAAGGATCGTCAGTGTCTTCCTTCTCCCGAATGATAACCATGACATCTGGGCAATCATCGGGTGGGGTGTATCTGTTTGTATGTTCATCATGAACAATGACACGAATGCCTGCCATCATCAAGGAAAGGTCATGTTTACGTTTCCATTCCTTTTCTTCCACTTCGGGATTAGGAATCAGCACCTCTTTAGCTTTTATTGTACTTTTCGTTTGAAAATAGCATAGCCACAAAGACGTAAATTTGGCACCTTCTTTGAGATTGCATTAGCTCATGAGGTAAAGGCATAGAAAATCGTCGTGCAGCGGAAGCTTGAGGAACCTGCTAGTGTTTATGAGGATTCCTGTATCTGGAACTAGAATAATAGCCTAGCCCGGCTGTTCCAATTTGACTGGATAGTTGGATAGGGTGCTTAATACCCTGTTGATCCTTACCAAGCCCTTGTCCAGGTTGATGACCCAATAACATCGTTTCTTGAGTGGCTGACATAACCTCGGCAGAAATCTTGGGTAGAGGAAGTGGCGCTCCCATAGAATGGTATTGCGTGTTACTCACTTCCAAAGTATGGAAACTGGCCGGTTTAACTTCTGAATTGAAGCTGATAACTGGTAGAATTCCTTGTTTAGGACAATCCGGCTCAGCATTGACAGTGAATAGACAGTTGTTGATGTAGCGTGGAGGGAACGGCTCTAGCCATGTGTATCCATGGTCTCCCCAATAACAGGTTGTATCCTGAATTGATCTTGAGGACGTGGAAAGATACATGGAATGTATTTGGACCAATCTCAATTGGCAATTCAATCTTTCCGACGGCATTTCGTCGGGATCCATCAAAATCTCTGATGACCGTATGGCTGCTTTGGATCCACTTGAGATTGATATTCATCTTTACCAAGGTGGCATAAGGACAGATATTCAGAGATGAGCCTCCATCTATCAATTCTCCTACTAGCATGTACTCGGAAGACAACACTGCGATGTGCAATGGCTTGCAATGACCAGTCCCTTCGGGAGGTATGTCGTCATCAGTGAAGGATATCACATTGTTGTTGAAAATGTGATCAACCAAATGTTGAAATTTTTCCACATCCACTGATTTTGGCAAATAGACTTCTTCTAAAACCTTCAGCAAGATCTTCCGATGATCCTCGGAAGAGAAAACCCAATCCAGTATTTAATCTGGTGTGGAGCTTCTCGTAAGCTTAAAACCACTTTGGCTTAATTATGACCCATAGTACGGAGGAATTTTTCAATCTTCTCCGTGGGCATTTTCCCCTTTGCTTCGCAAGTAGGTTTAATAACCCATTGGGGAAGGTACAATGGATTTTCTTTCGACACTGTAGTAGTAGTATGAGACGTGGATCCTTGACTTCTCCATAATTCCATGGAACTTTATGCAAGTGACACAACGGGATGTTGTGGTCTGCAAGGTAAAGGAATTGGCTCTAGTCGACCACTTTCAAAGGATTGTCGACTTTTGAGTTGAATTGGTTATATGGGAAATACTTTGTGGCTTTCATCATCCACTGTGGACATAATCACTCTCGATCCCTTCCATTGGGTAGGGCATGCATTTCCACCCTCGAGTTTATGCGGTGTAATCATCTGCTATTTGCGGACACCGCTTATCAATAAGATTACGAATAAGATGGCGGAGTGCCCAAAGATTCTTCCGTGTTGTGACAAATGAGAATGTGAATGATATTGACACATTTCATCAGGATTGAACCACCCTGAGCGGGGATTGATTGGAGGGAGAAGGAATGTGATTCTTCCTTCATTGATCAACATTTGAAGTATCTCCTCCATAGACTGGCCCAGATAGGTGAATTCCCTTTGATTGGCAAAATCTAGACGGGCTTTAGCACTTACTCACTTTGTAACCTCATCCTCCATAGCTTCGCTTTCTAAAGGTGTTGATGGAGCATTTATAACAAATGGAAGGAGATAAGCATGCTCCTGCCTAATTAATTGGCGTGTAATTTGATGCTGGTGGGTCACCAGTTCTGCTAATTGCTCAATTTTTTTGCAAAGAGCTTTCATCTTTCGTTCCATGGTAAACTGGAAGTTTGCATAATCCCATTTGTCAACACCGTCTTTGATGGGTTGGGATGATTCGTCGTTAGAATTGGAACCTTGTACAGTGCTCCAACTGATCATGTTGATCTCTTCTTCTTTGTGTTGAGGAAGAGGGTTGTCTTGCACATGAAGTTGATCTGGTTTAGTGACCATAATCTCACCGTTGTCTATCAGATCTTGAATCTTATGTTTCAAGGCCCAACAATCTTGAGTATCATGTCCAGGTGCCCCGGCATGATAAGCACACTTTCGAGTAGCATTAAAACCCCTCCCATTAGGGTTGGCTGGTGGAAGAAGATGTGTAATTTTCTTTTTAGCAGTCAGAAGGTCAAGAATGTTTTCGAGCGAATCCCCTAAGGGTGTGAACGTTCGAGGTTGCTTTACTTCTCCACTTTTAGGCAATGGAGGGTTTGAAGGTTATGCTGGAAAAGGGGAGCAGTTTCTCCTCTGCATAGACATGCTTGGATTGCCTTTTTGTCCTTGTAGTATCAAGAAAACATCCTCCTCTTTCTTTTTATGGACCCTCCGGGGATTGTTTCCATAAGATCCCGGATTTGGATGTGCTCGTGAATGACTTTAAGAGCGGTTAGGTCTTGAATTTTTCCGGACTTCAATCCCATCTTAGCCATCTCGTCGTGTTTGATCATTTCAGAAAATGGTTTGCCAATACCAGCTAGAACTCTTTCATAGAAAGGAGCTTCCTGTACATCTATGAAGCTCATGACCATTTCTAATTCCGTCATGGAAGGAATAACTTGAGCAGCAAGGTGCCTCCTCCTTTGAGCATACTCTCTAAATGACTCATTTAACTGTTTCTTGACCTTGGTGATTTGGTACCGGTCAGGAGCCATCTGAGATTGGAAACTATATTGAGTGAGGAAGGCGTGAGCCAGCTCTTCTTAGCTATGGATCTTAGAGTTGTCTAATCTAGTATACCATAAACGGGCTTCTCCAGTCAGACTTTTCTGAAATCGCTACATTCTGAGCCTTTCATTTTCTGCGTAAGATCCGAGTTCTCCAATAAACACCTTTAAATGTGTGTAAGGATCCCCTAATCCGTCATACTTTTCAAAATCAGGGGTCTTAAATTTCTCTGGATAATGCACACCAGGAAATATACAAAGGTTGGCATATGAAACACTGCCATGTGTTCCAATCCCTTTGAGAACGCAAATGGTTTCCTCCATTTGAAGGACCTTCTTCCTGATGTCACCCGTGTCTGGATCTCCATTGAGATGGGTGCCTTCAGGGTCTGGGTTGGTTGTATCCAACTGTTGTTCTGGAATTATTTTTCCCAGACCTTGAACTCCCCCTTGTGTAGAGGATTCTGTATGTATAGGTATATTTGTACCCTGAGTAGACTGGTGCAATTCTTTCAGTAGAACGGCCAAGTCTGTGATTTGTTTACTCAATCCATCAAATTCTTCTCGAGAAAAAGGATTAGACTATTCGGAAGATGACATGATTGGTTGTAAGCTCGCGGCCTTTTTGGATTTTGACCGGGTAATGGGCCCAATTGCTTCCCTACAAAAGACTTATGAAGTTTAGTCTTAAGGTAATATAAATGTTATCATAACATGTCCGTTTTAGGAATTTGTCCTGCAAAACCGGTTGTTAATTGATAACATGTCATGCATGCATAGATATTCTTCATATTTTCCATTACATATGAATGAACATGGAATAAAATTACAAGTAAATGCTTTTACAAGTAATTTAAAATGGAAAGTATGAAGAAACTTTCCTCCGCGTTTGATTTATCAGAGGTTGACCTATCCTAGGGTTTCTCTCACGGCTTTTCGACATGAAGTTTCCCAGATCATCGCAATCTACTTGACGGAAAGTTAATCCGGTCGTTCAACTGGAGCGAATCTGGGTGGTGCCTTTCCTAAGCCTCGGGGAATCATTCTTCCCATGAGTCCAGTAATCAAACACCGACAGGATAGCCTCCTGGGGGAGGAACCACACAACATACATTCACATACAACGTGTCTCACCGTTTATGCAAAATGATGACATGTGCGAAGCACTAATATCATAGATAGATATTTAGTAGTGCAGGAGTTAAAAAAATGCATTCGTACACATTTATCAGAAATGTAAATGCAACATTCACACACAAGCATATAATAATTTTGAAGAGCTTGTAATAGCGGCTTAAGCCTTCTTCTTCGAGTCCCAGTGAGTCGCCACCGTCGACGTCGGGATTTTTTAGTGTCCCTTTTCGTTACTTGTTCTTTGGTGTTCTCATGTTAATGTGAGATTTGATTGAAAAAATAAGTGAAAAAGGTCCGACATGTATAATATCGACGATTGGACTTTAAGAGTCGCCAGTTGGTGTATTTAACCGGTTGCACCAATGCAACCGAAAAGGCTTTCACATTGACGCAGTGATTCGACACTGCTAAACGGGTCTGTGAAAACCGAGATTCATTTTGGGTCCGGGGGCTTGATTATGCGGAGGGAAGGTGTTAGGCACCCCCCGACATCCGTGTTACCACGGTGACCGCCACTTTTCAAAGAAATTATTATATGAATGTGTGTGTGTGTGTGTGTGGATCAATGTGCAATTATTTGAAAGTAGTGTGAGGCCTCGTTCGTACCTATATACACAAGGTTTGAATTTTATAGGAAAATTCAGTTTTAACCAAGATATAGCAATGAAGTTTTGTAAAAGAGGTTTTTCAAACCACATGCTCAATAGGAATTGAGACCTTTCCATACTTTCATTTTATTATTAAATGTCCTATTAGTTTGCTTTTATTTTCAAATGCGAAGCATTCTAGAAAATAATATCTGTGATCTTAGAACTCCTCATGGGCATGCATAGCTTATCCAAGGAAATTCGAGACACTATAAAATAATGTACAGTACTACATACCAAGAATGTCCATCACGGAACTAAATCTAGATTCATGAATCGAACACAGTGATCACATGATTCCTAGGCTCACATGATACTACAATTTGTATGGAAAGCAGTAAGCAGTTATATATATAAATATATATAAGCGATAAATATATATATATATATATATGCATGATCAACCACCACAAAGCAACTCCATGGGGGATTAGAAATGTAAATAAAGCGAAGAATGTCATCAACTCGCCACAAGTAAACTCCAGCGAGGACAAAATGTAAATAAAGTCAGAAAAGCGATCAAAAGTCACGAAGTGAACTCCAGGCAGGACAAAATGTAAAAAGCTGTAAAAAGCCACGGAGGAAACTCCAGGCCTGACAGGAATGTAAATATATATATATGTACAAATGTATATATATATAAGCAGTAAATGCACCGGATGTGAATCCAAGCTCATCGGATATGTCCGACAACAATTATATATATAAGTGTATATATATATATAAGCAATTAAACGCATAGAATATAAAATCCGGGCTCATCGAATGATGTCTCCTACGCTTTATATATATATATATATATATATATATATATATATAAAGCAATTAAACGCACTAGGATATAAAATCTGGGCTCATCGATGTGATCCGACCACGCTTTATATATATAAGTATATATATATATATAAAAAGCAATTAAACGCTCCAGACCGAAGTCTAGGCTCAATCGAGGCATAAATCGATAATGTTAGTCCATTTATATGAAATATATACATATATTAGTATATATATATACAAACAGAAATGAAAACCACGGACCGAAGTCTGGGCAAACGCACACTACACGACTCTCAATGTGTATAACAGTGTGTGCTATACAAGAAGAAGGCTTTATAAAATGTAAGAAGGCTTACGGTGGGGTCACCAAAGTAGACTTATATGACTTTAAATGGATAAACACTCGGCTCCATGGGATAAAAGATAGCTATATGTGAGCTAACTAGTGTTTAAAGAAGAGGAAACACTCAAAAGATGTGTATGCAAAGTAAAATGGACAGGGCTTCCTCGCCTTTTTCCTTCTCTCCTTCTCTTTAAATTGCTGACCCCCCAGCCTATATTTATAGAATGATGGTCATGGTACACTTGCAGGCAATTGCTGAGCTTGTACCTCACGACGATCGCGAGAGTTGTACCCCACGACGATCGCGATTGTACCTACTACCGGTCGTGGTGGATCCGAGCCTCGCAGGTCCCGTCGTCTCGTAGTACGTGTAGTTATGCACTGTAATGTTCGCTCGAACTTGCAGAACTTCAATCCGAGCATCCGAACGAGGTATATCTGACCTTCTTCGGACCGCTGGTGTCGAGAGTTACACAATGACATGGATTAGAGGTTGTACGAAGTCAGGAAGAGGGGTCTATGCCCATGGTCTTCAAGCTTCAAATTCTATCCAAAGTACTGCCACACATAATAGTCACTCGGGATTATCATTCCTCAGCTCTTGTGGGACATTGTTGGATGTATGTATGAAGTGTTGAGACGACGTGCCATTGTTGAAGGAACAAGATGACGCTTGACTCCTCGCCGGGGTTATCGCCGGTTTGAGTTGAAAGTAGACGTTGCTCAGGGTTACAACTGAGATTGAACTACTTGTTGGTATGTCGTGATATCATCTTATTGACGTGGACAGATGATGTTGTGACTCCTCATCGGGGTTATTGCCAGTTTAAGCGGAAAGCAGACGTTGCTCAGGGTTACATCTGAGATTGGGCTACTTGTTTGTATGCCTCACTGTCATCTGGATTGAAGCTGATCGCACATGTTTGAAACAAGCAATTCTGGGGTTATTGTCGGAACTGCAATGGCATCCCTTGGGGCTATCACCAAGGATGGGTTTGCTACTCTCAGTATTGTCTCTAGGACTGGAACTGAGTGTCGCAGTGTTATCGCCGAGACAGAACTGTCCTCTCCGGTGTTGTTGCCGGTCTTTTGATCTGTATATCTCGGGGTTATCTCCGAGATCGGAAATGACATTCCCGATGTGTGTTTCGGGTTGACATGACGCTCCCGGTTTGTGTTCCGGGTTGGAACTGAACTTCCGATGGTATCTGGAATGGATGTAAGCTGTCTTTCAGGGTTATCTCCAAAAGACGAATCTACCCTCCTGCAATGTTAGTAATAGGAGTGCAGAAAATTTTGAGTGTCTACAGATGCCCCTCTTTATCATATTCATGCAATGCAAGGCATGGATAGGATAAAGAATCCTAGACACTTAAAATGCAAGCAAGATAAACATGATGTTATATGCAGTAACATGATGCAAATTCATGTAGAATGCATGAATGATTGTCATGTAATCCTGCTGGGATGACAATCAGTGATGACCTGGATATTCAATCCAAGTTCCCAAGGATGTTGACGTTGGGACTACCACCAAAGTCTTGAATCCTAGACACTGGCTTATACTCCATAGAGGTACCTCTTGTGTGGAAGAGAATTATGGGGATAAGGCTTTGTCTGTTTGAGGATGTGTATAACTTTTTCCCTCATACTGTCAGAGTTACTGCATACAAACACAATTGGTGAGAAATGAGGTATTGACGTATTTCAGGTTTCAAACCTCTTAGAAACATTCGCGTCATTCGCTCCTCATTATCGACCAAATGGGATGCAAACCAGGATAACTCTACAAATTTAGCCTCGTATTACGACACGGTCATATTATTTTGCTCCAACTTCATAAACTCCACCTCCTTCATATGAAGAATACTTTCGGGAAAGTACTTGTCATTGAATAGCTCTTGGAACTTCTCCCAAGACATCTTGAGTGCGTTAGGCTGGGTACGTTTTACAGATTCCCACTAGTAATCCGCCTCTCCTCGCAACATGAAGGTGGCAAAGGGAACCTTTTGCTCCTCGGAGCATCCCAAGACATCAAATATCTTGGTGATCTGCTTTAACCACGTCTCAGCCTTAAGTGGTTCTGGCTTTCCCAAAAACTCCGGTGGTCCCAGCTCCTTAAACTGCTTAGTAGTGACCAGCCATGGGTTGCCATTGTTTCCACCTGCATTTTGAACAGGAGTCTCTCTCGCCTGATGTTGCATGAATTGGATAAAGCCTCTTGGAACATCCCATCGTTCATCATCTGATCGGTGTTGTTATTTACCTGAGGATTATTGTCTTCCTGTTGCACATTATCCCGGGTATTGATCGTTGGTGACTCAACGGTCTCATGTGCTTCATTGTTGATCTCAACATTTTTAGATGCCATTTTCAAACACAGTCACAAAATAAGGGTTAATTGACATATCACATATTATCCTTATACTCGTGACCAATTAAATACCAAATAAACTTAGGTAGGTCATACTAGCGAAGAATTCCCCGATCTCTCCCCTCCTAGTTCTTGTCTCACATCTCACCCGGGATCATATCCCTAAGCTTTGATACTAACCGTGGCGCCCCCCAAAAAGTATACATCACCCATCTTGGGTCGCCACTTACACGGTACAAAAATTCAAATACAACTTAATAATACAACTCACGATAATACTTGGTTGTGGGGTTCACCAATGATTGTCTGCCGTCGTGCGGATATTCCCCGACAAAAAGAATATTCCCGACCAAACGAATATTTTATAACAACTTGCATACTTTGCAAAATTTTCACATATCACCCTTAACTTTAACCTTTTATCAATTTAACCAAATTACTAAATAGAATAATAATTATAAGAAAATTGAATACTTTCATTTCATAAAATTCGAGTCTTACAAAGAAAGTATATGTATATATGTGATAAATAAAATTTATTTATTACATGAATAATTTTAAATAATTTTTTTTAGAATTTTTTATCATTATATTCTAATAATAAATTAATTTGATAGTAATAATATTTTATTAATTAATTTCTATGAAAATATAAATATATATTATTTAAATAATATATGAAATGATTATTGTAATTATTATAATAATTATTTTATTATATGAATTTTAGTTCGATTATTTAAGTTAATTATTTTAACTTAGTTAATAATGCTATATATGCAAGATAAATCATATATGGAATCCAAACCCTAATTTTGGATTTTGAACAAGGAATGAGAATAATAATATACTATTAATTATATTTCAGTGCTATAAATATGTACTGTATGTATAGGCTGGTGATGGTTGGTCAATTTTGGTATATCATGCTAAAACCCTAGTATTAATTTGTTTAACCCTATTTTAAAACTCAAATGGGAGATTCAAGACTGTGTAGTAATTGTGTTATATGATTTATGTTGCGTATTATAGAATTTAATGTTAATTAGAGAAAACCTAATTAATATTTGAAAACACTAATGATTAGAACCCTAATTATTCAATTAGTAACCCTGATTTGCTAATTGGAAACCCTAATCGCTAATGTAGCAAGTTTAATTATATTTTGTAAATTTTTAAACCTAATTTTTCATGTTCAATGTAATTAGGAAACTAAGTATGATTAAGAAATCCTAATTGTCCATTTTTAGAAACTAAATTTTTACTATTTTAAACCCTAAATAAAAATCCTAGAAATTCATTTTTTTAAAACCTTAAGGTTAAACCCTTAGGGTCAAACCCTAAGTGTTTGCCAAGTTATCTAATGACCATTAAAATCAAAAGCCAAAAGACTATTTTTCCCCTCTTGTATTATTGAAGCTAACTTGTCAAATTTACCAACACTTTAGTTGGTGAACCACCCTTGACTTGCTCATGTACTGAAAATACATACAACTCGGCTATATATCATCAGCCAAGTTCATTTCATCAATCTATAAATAGAATTGGAGAGAGAAAAGTGTACATTCATGCTCATTTTGTTTATAATACTCATCCAAGACCCTCTCTCTCTAAAACTCATGATATATGGTTGTGTATCAGTCCCTAAATCAAGCTCCACTATCACTCATAACATATCAAAAGCCTTGGATTCAAGAAATTGTACAAAAGAGGTATAAACCCTAATTAAAATTCGATCTTACTAGCTATGTTAAAAGTTATGTTTTAGTATTAAAATATGTTGTATGTAGTGTATATTGATGATCTGGGTTGCTAGATGTTAGATCCATAACATCTATAGGCTCAGATTTGATGATTTTCAAAATCTGGAAAAAGTTTGAAAATGTTGTCTAACAACGAATGTCAGGTCTCCTAGATCTCTTTCTCTTTATTGTTTTGGTGTTTTAAAGGTTTGAAGTTGTTGTCTGTAATGTTGTTAGTATTCTGAAAGTGGATTCATGATCATTGAATGTGTATATCAAGAGTTATTCACGGTCAAAGTTTATTGACCGAACACGAAATCAGTTTTCTGGGAAACCCAAAAAACTGAAGAACGTGTTCTGTCAGTGACTTTGACCAGCTATGATCTCGTTTCTGACAAGCATTTAGGATGTATAATGGTATCTAGATTATAGTATGACATGAAATCTACAAGTATAAGGCATTTTCAAACCTTAGAAAGCAACAGAACGATCGTAGTAATCGGTCAAAAGTCGTTGACCGTTAAGCTTTACTTTCTGGGTAACCCAGAAAGTTGAGACAGTGGTCTGACAAGTACTTTAGGGGCTTAGATCTTGTAACTTAATGAAATTTGGACATTCTAAATGCTCAAACAAGATACCCTGTTAGTTACTCTACAAGGCCCGACGTCTAACACAACTATAACATGAGCAGATTGACTGGAATAAGACCACAAAGAGCATTGACCGGCCATGACTTCATGTTTCTGGGCAGCCCAGAACATGAAAAACATGTCTGGTAGTGATTTCAAAGCTCTATATCTTGCATATGTGTTATGAAATGAACCTAATAATGGATGGATCGTGTAGTATTACACTAGTACTACAAGATCTGACCAATATCTTGTCCAGAAATATTATAGATTAGGAATTAATCAAGGTCAAACCTAGCTACTCGAAACTGTCTATAAATGTTCTTGGTGCTCAAGAACACCTAAGGCGACGCTTTCTGTCGCTAAAGGCTATAGCGACAGACTTTTTAATTTTATTTAGTTTATTTTCTAAATATCATTTAAAAATAGAAATTAATTATTAAAAATTCCAAAATTAGTTTTTAAATTATTTGAAGTTATAAAAATTAGCTTTTAATAATTTGACATATTTTTCATAAATATTAGTATTTATTTAAATATTATTGATATTTAATTTATTTAATAAATGCATTAAATAAATTAATTAAAAATGATTTTATTATATTAAAATCATTTTAAATAATAATAAGGTATTTAAAAATACTTTAAGTTATAAAATATAAATTTTAATATTTTAAGGTAAATTTTATTAATTATTTAATATTAATGATAGTTAGATTTATTTAATAATTATATTAAATAGATTAATTAAAAATTATTTTAATATTATAAAAATCATTGTAAATGAAAATAAAGTGTTTAAAAATATTTTAAGTTATAAAATATAGCTTTTAATATTTAAAGGTAAATTTCATTAATAAATTAATATGAATGATATTAGATTTATTTATTAATTATATTAAATAAATAGTTTTAAAATGATTTTATTAATTTAAAAATCATTTAAAAGGGATATAAATGAAATAAAAATATTTTAAGTTATAATAAATGACTTTTAATATTTTGATAAATAATGCATTAATATTTAAATATTAATGGTAGTTATTTAAAAATGATTTTAATTATTTTAAAAATCATTTAAGAGTAATATTAAATACTTTAAAAATATTTTAAGTTATTATAAATAACTTTAATATTTTGGCAATGGTTTTATTAATATTTTAATATTAATTAAATATTAATGATAATAGAATTATTTAATATTTTAATCATTTAATAATGATTCTAGTGTTTGAAAAATTTTGATAAGTTATAATAATTGTTTAAAAATTATTATAAGTCATTTTAAAATAATATGACTGATATTTAAGTTATCTAAATGGATATTGAATTACAGGATAGAGTTTTAGACTTGATAATTACCCGATAAAGACGTTGGTACACTGAAATGTTTCAGAAATTTATCTGGACTTAGATAATTTGACTAAATACGTGTTTGTTTGTGATCCAATGACTGCTAAACATAAGTGACAATGTGATTAGGTTATGTGCTGACTACTAATAGTAGTACTGTGTGTTATAGTATGTTATTCTAATCGAACGAATGATCTTATTAATGATAGATTTTGATATAAAAGATAAAACTAAATTGTGTAAGCAGCAGATCATGCAAGTATCTAACCCTTTGCATTTATTTTATGCAATGGACATGAGTAAGAAAGTTTCAGAATTATATTATCGTTATTCCAAATTATTAACTCTGTTGTTATTGATTACATATCCAAATAATTGTATCCATATAAGTTTTAATTTATCCGATCATTGTTTATCAATACAGTATTGCACAATCTATATATTTATTCTGTTCGTTAATTTCTAAGTATGGTTATACAAGTGACCTCACTTGGATAATCATTATATTTTATCACATGTTGATACATACTTATTAGTTTCGAGTATGTATACATTGACATAAAAGCCGTCTAAGCTATTTAATTCAGCTAGACACAGATTTAAAAATATTGTTGACACTACTAGAAAAACAAGAATACGTGACGGAATTTTGTGACAGTTTTTAAAAACAATCACAAAAGATAGTAATTTGTGATAGACTTTTTAAGCAATCACAAAATAATAGTATATATGATGGTTCTTAGTGATATATATGTGGCTCTTAGTGATGACTAATCATGCCATCAATGTATTATAATTGTGATGGCCATGTCAATCACACCAATTTTTTCATGCAAAATAAATTTTCTTTTTGTGACGCACTAAGTCATCACTTATAGATATACCCTTTCGTGATTGCATTTAAGTTATCACTAATATTTTAATGTAAGAAATAATCAAAACATTATTTTATGACGGTCATGACAATCGTTAAAAAAGATAGATTTTTGTGATGACTATTATTTGCAATTACAAAAAGAAGGTATTTTGTGATGAAATTTTCAAGCCATCACAAAATAATAAAATATATGATGGCTCTTAGTAATGAATAATTTTATCATCATTATAGAGTATTTGTGACTGCCATTGCAATCACCGAATCTTATATGGAAGTAATTTTATTTAATAAGTCAACTCACATATGTTTCCTTTTATATTTTATTTTAAAATTATAATCATGATGTAGACTTTGGTGTAGTGGTAATACTCGTTATTTAGTTTGCAAATGGGAGAGGGTTTGAATCCTACAAGTATCATTTGATACAATTAATACAGTGAAATAAATTATATGTAAATATAGATTCACGTTCTTACATTTGATCTCTAAAGTCTTATTTTTTGTGATGACTTTGACAATCACAATAGATTATGTGTTAATGTGATTGTATTAATCATCACAAAAGCCTGAAGTGTTTGCTTGATTGCCAAAACCATCACGTAAAACCTTTCATGATGGGCATATATAAGACGACCATTGTGATGCTTAAAGTCATCACGTAAACCTTTCGTGATGGTTTTCCTACTTTTTGTGATAGATTTTGGCCATCACAAATGACCATTTTTTTAGTAGTAAAAAAGATAGAACTTTATTGTATCCAACCAAATTGTTTTGGTTCGGATTCCAGACTAAGTATAAACATCCCTAATTTGGGAAACTTTTATGCGCCTAAGACGGATATGCTGGATGAAAATATCGTTCGAACATGTAGTATTGATCAATACAGGGCATAACGGGCTGATCACCCTCGTGCTTGTAAGTTATGACGGTTTACAGATGAAGTTCTGTTTAATCTTTGCAAAAATTAAAAATAATGTTCATAGTATGTCGACTGATCTCCATCTATAGTCAGTACGTAGTTTCAAAATTTTGAAATAAAATGGTCATGTTGTTTATTGTTGCTTCAGCTTACTTCACAACTGTTGATTCATTGTAGAAGTACCATTCACAGAAAATATTTACTTCCTTCAGTTAACTTTTATTGCTTTTTATTACTTGTTGTGCACTCAAATGCTCATCCTTGCTTAATTTAAATATTTTCAGCTAAGTGTGAACAACCTGAAGGCTCTGCTAAAAACAAGGGAAAAGGAAAGGTTGCTGAATGAGTTCTATGATATCCTATGTAATAACTAGACTTTATTAAGATAATGATATTTATTATTATCATGTATTGTAATGTATTATAGGTTGCGTACTTGGGATTAGAAAACTCTGATATGTAAATTAAGTTTAATATTAATGTTATTATTATTATTATTCCGCTCATAGAAATGATCGTGAAGCACCAAATTTGGATTTCAAGTACCTAAATTTGGGGGCGTCACAATCTCATCATTTGGCTTACAATTCTTCTTGCACTTTTTTCATCCTTTTCTAGGCTGAGGGAGTAATAATTAACAACTCTAATAATTTAGATGCTTATATATTTAATGTGTTTGATTTTTATTAAAGCAAAACTTAAAATCTAGAGAGGTACAAACTCAATCTGTGTTTCATACAAAATTATTTATTATCATTAATTTCATTTATAGTCAAATTTTTAAAAGTAGTTACTTATTAATGTCTTATCTTCAAATATTATTTATAGGCAGTTTAGTTTTAACTTCTATGACAAGTCCATGGTAATTGAGTTGTTTACTTGTGTTATAACTTATAACTTATATGATTGTCATTCCATTAAAATAGTCTTATTTACAAATTTTATAATTATTAATGATTTTTTTCTAAATTTATCTTTAAATATAATAAATTGTAAGTTTAGTAGTGGTGATATGATTATAAATTTTGTTAGCAAAATGTGAGGAGATTACGTTATTTTTTACTACTTTCAATAAAAGAACTTTTTTTGTTGAGTAAACTTTTTGGCAAAATTGAAATTCTTTTTGCAGAACAGAGAAAACATTTGTAGGATTGGATTCAACACAAATCAGGGCCTTTATTAGTATAATAGTAAATTTTAATAGTCGATATTACTTTTACAAAGTAGTTATTCTCTGTAAATATTTTTTTTATTTTTATCGCGGGTGGCAACCAGTAGCTCACTCCAAAAAACCCTGTACCAACATGCTTTTATTTATTTGATACTCCCTCTACAATTAAGGATACATTTTTCTTTTAAATCATTCAAAATTAGAATTGAAAGTAACATCAAGTTCCTAACATGTCATTATTTATATTTTAGATTGATTGAGTACTATTTATTATGTTCCAAAAGTAAAGATACATTTGGAAGACATCTTTTAAAGAAAACATTATTTTTCAAAAATATCTCTTGTAAGACCCTAAATTTTATGAATTAAAAGTATTCAATTTTTCTATTTAGTAAATGGTTAAGTTGATAAAAGGTTAAAGTTAAGGATGATATTTAAAAATTTTACAAAGTAAGTAAGCAAGTTGTCATAAAATATACGTTTGGTCGGGAAATATTCTTTTTATCGGAAATATTAAATGCGACGGCGCAATCATTAATTGGACCACATAACGGAATAATCATCGAGATAAAAGCGACAAAAATGACCTTTTTATAAAAAATAAAGGCAAGACTTTTACTGTAACGCCCCAAAATCCGATCTATCTTCACACCCTGATTCCATGCATCACGAGTACATCTCCTTCCAAACATACATCATTATATAGTTAAATATAACAACATATATTCTCAAATCCCAGGTTCTAATACCTTATAACCTCGTTCATTACAAATAATGATAATTACATTATTCTTTACATCTTACAAGAGTTTCTTTCATCCGCCACCAAAGATACATAACAGTTCATTAAACTAGTCTTTAGTTTAATTAAACTATTCTACAATACAAGTCTTGACTTGATCTTCACGCTCATTCATATACTGAATGACACTTCTTCTAGACACCGGCCAACTTGATCTTTACGGGATCCTTAAGTTTTTCTACTCGTACGCTGAAAATGTTTTTCATTTAAAGCAAGTGTGAGCATTCAATTCCTCAGCAAGTCATAGCAGTTGAATAAATAACTTCAAGAATTTAAACATTCCTTTAGAACTTCGATAACCAAACAAATGTTATGAAGCAACTTGAATAATAGGAATAAACTCTGATTCCTATCATTTTAAAACATTAGTCACATTCACTTTGAAATACTTTCATTCTTCTACCTTTTTCATACACATTCTGTTTGGCTAGAATCAATAGAACAGACTTAACAATAACAGTTCACGTATAAATAGAACATTCTCATATTGAACAGTTCATCTCATAGAAACACCGAAGTATTAAAATTGTGGCACAAGGCCTCATACATTCTACCACCTTGTACAAATATCACACATTTGCACATAGATAAAACTTCTCATGTTCAACATCTGAGAAGTTTAAGAAACTAGCATTCATTTAAAATATGAATGAAGTTAGGAAACTTGCCTTACTGTACATACTCTGACTTATAGTTTACGCTGAACTGCTCATTCCAATTCCTTTATAGCACTTAAGGAAATAACACATACACCAATTAGTCATATACTTGACTTTACGCATTGGTTTAATTAACTTTACTTCTTAGGGTTCGCGTTCTTACAAACTAAGTTTACGCGACTGTGACGCCCCCAAATTTGGGTACTTTCAACCCACAGATATGGTGCTACACGGTACTCATAACTACACATTCATTCCATTTAAACAACATCATAATGATTGTATTTACTACATTCTTATTTCAATAATAATAATAAATCATTTTCCAGGTTCTGTAATCGAATACATTCTTCGTTTATCATAATATAATTCTTAAAAACATACTAGTCTATTACAGGATAGTCTACTTATCCATCTTAGCTTTGCCTTTATCCCTACTGGGACCCTTAGTTCTTTCGGCCTTAGTTGCAATCATATAATTCAAGCAAGAAGTGAGCATAACTAGCTTAGCAAGTCTAGCAATATATAATACAAATACCACGTTGAGAATTATATGATTATTCTTCAATAACTGAACAAATAGCTATGAAGTACAATGAAACTGTAAAATAGCACTTTTCATTTCATTAAGCAATTCCAGAGTACATATAGTAGCTTAGGAATTCTGAGTTGGTCGAAAGACCATGAACATCCTCTTTTGTTTTCATTCATGAAAAAGGATAACCTGGCCCTAAGTATGTAAGTCTAATATATCTTACGAGCACTTCTAGGTGACCAGCCTATAGTACTCTATGTTGATCAACACTCATTCGTTAAACGTATCTACATTTAAGTTTTGGCAACCTCACGTGCCTATCAAATAATCAATGTGAAATACATTTGTTTGTTCATACTCAAGCTTACCTTGAATCCGTACCAAACAATTGGCATAGGATAGCGTTAACAATACTGTGACACCCCCAAAATAGGTATACATCACCCATTCTGAGTTGTCAATACATGGTACAGAAACAACTACAACTTTATTATTACAACATATAAACTGTGAGTTTAAATACAGATATTGCCATCTAGACAATATCCACACGCAAATAAATCCCCATCATAATTATTGATACATTATTTTACAAAATGGTGAGGACTACTAAACAACTCTCTCTAGAACCTTCCTTCCAGACCCCGACTAAGTACTCGCTACATTCTCGCCTCCTGAGAAGAAAAATGGAACAACAAGGAAAAGGGTGAGCTCAACTAGCCCAGTAAAGAATATTATAACTAAGATAATATACAACAAATTATCATTAGTCTTCAACAGGGAAAAAAAACTAATAGAATACAATAGACAACAAGTTTTAAACCAATATTCAGCAGCTGAAATAATAATTCATTAGAAGAGTTAAGTAGAGAATGCAAACTACTATCTTCTATGTATGAATTTAAAAGTTCGTCGCCTATCTTTTATCCTGTAACATCAATCAATATACATCCGGAATCAAATATTCATCTTTGCACTCACAGCCAAAGATATTCATCGATTGGTCATGTTCATCTAAACACTGCTCATCTTTGCACCACGGCCAAAGATATTCATCGAAATCATTCATCTTTTTTCTACAGCCAAAAGATATTCAATAATATCATCATTTAAGACCGAGGATGATGAAAAATATTTTTAAAGAAACGAATCCAAAGGAAACAAAATGACAAGGATTAAGGATTAAGGATTAGTACTTTGTTTTTATCCATGTCCAACAATACCTCAAAAATAATCATAGTGGTGTAAAATTCAAGAATGATCAAAACATGGATACAATCAAAGCTAGTATCCGAATAGATATTTTGGACGAAAAGAAAAATTTTCATTTTTCGATGAATAGTGTCGTGATAGTAAATAGTGTCAGATATCGTGAATAATCTTGTGATCGTGAATAGTAACTCTATACCAAAAGTTCCAAATTTGATAAAAACTTCAGATCAATATTTCAAAGATAATGATATTGAAGAAATAATATCATTCTGAAAAAATAATATCCCTTACCTCACAAAGACAATACTTCTAGTTGAAACAATCAATATAAAGCTATGACTTGAACTTGCACCAGTATAGCAATACTCAAAATATACTCAAAATACTCACAAGAATACGCTCGATAATATAGAGAGAAAACTTTAGTTTCGGTGTGATTTTCAATTCTAACCTAAGCACCTATTTATAGGAAAATGCTTAGAACACCAAAGCGTAAAATTTAATAAATTAATATATATATATATATATATATATATATATATCAAATTCATACGCCCACTTTAGAATTCAAATCTAGCATTTCCCACATGCCACTTTCTAGAAAAGTAAGAAAAAAAGCGTTTTTCATAAAATAATTAAAACTTTCAAAAAATCAATTATTTGAAGAGCTTGAACTTCAATAATTCATAATAAATATCCCTTTTATCGGAAAATTGAATCTCGCGATTTTAATAGGAAATTCAATTCTCTACAACTTTGCGAGAAGAAAGTTTTCCCAAATTCCAAATAGAAATTGGCCAAAATCCACAAATCAGGCGATTTTTTGAAATTTATAATCAAATTTCGGTCAAGAAATGGGGTCCAATTGAGCATGTTTAACATGTTTTAAACATTTATTGCAACAAAAATACTCTTCCTCCTCGATACTCATATATCCCACATTCGTTGTAAAAATATCACCATTATTATATTATTAAAATATAATAATATATTTAAATGAATTTTTTTATCGAAAAAAGATAAAATTTCAATTTTCAACAATTGTCACATTAAAATTTTCTCCATCTATATCCACATAAAATCAATATTTTCCTTATCATATGAATCAATAATTAATTATTCACAAATAATATTACGAATCACAATATTGACAACCGTGCGGGTTCAGGAAAGAGGGGGCTTTCCAATAAGAATTTCTCCTTACTCGCGCGCAATTAGGTGACCAAACCTCTCCTTAGACAGAACTTTCTAGACATTGCCAATAATGTTATCTAATAATATTATTCGGATAATATGAATTATTGCTTCGATAATGAAAAATACTTGTGTAATGACAATTATTGAAACAACAACAATATAAAATATCAACGCAAATAATTATTAAATCAATAAAATAAAATCTTGAATAATAATTCTCATAACCATTATTGAGTAGTGCCTTCTTACGTAAGAATCAATAATTGGTGCAATACTGCAAAGTAAAGCTTCTTGTGTTTTAACCACCGAGTATTTTAACAAAGATAATGGTAATAACTACGCCATTATTTTTAAACAACTTATATTTGTCATTTTCTTCATCCAATCGCTTTCAGTTATGGGGCCCACAAAAGATCGTCTTGTCGTCGTGCGAATATTCCCAGATAGCAAGAATATTCCACGACCAAACGAATATTCCCCGACAACAATGAATATTTTATAACCACTTGCTTATTTTAAAATATTTGCATATTTTACCCATAACTATCCACATTAATCAAATTAACCCTTACTATTTCAAAATAGAAAATTAAATTTCATTAATAATAAGTTGGGGTCTTACAACCTCCCCTCCTTATGAAATTTAGTCCTCGAAATTGACGTGACGTACACAGTGTTTTCAAAAGGTGAGGATACCTCGCTTTCATTTCCGTTTCCAATTCCTGGTCATTTCCTCTATAGCATGATTCCTCCACAAAACTTTAACTTGTGGTATGACCTTTTCTTGCGTAGGACATGCTCCTTCCTATCCAAGATCTTAACAGTACCTCCTCATCGTTAAGTCTTCTTGGCTATTTCGTCCGGTTCTAACTCTATAACGTGGTTCGGTCTTTCACATATTTACGGCATGATATATATGAAACACATTATGAACACGAGACATACTCGGAGGTAACGCAAGTCTATAGGCTACATTTCCTACTCGGTCAAGAATTTGAAATGGACCAATAAATCATGGATTGAGCTTTCCTCTCTTCCCAAATCTTGTAACTCCCTTCCATGGAGCAACTCATGACAATACATGATCCCCTATACTAAATTCCACGTCCTTTCGATGAAGATCTGCATAACTCTTTTGTCGATCTTGTGCCATTTGTATACGTTGTCGAATCATTTGGATCTTTTTCGTAGTCATACGTACCAACTCGGGTCCCAACAATGTTGCTTCACCCACCTCGTCCCAACATACCGAGAGCGACATTTTCGTCCATATAATGCTTGAATGGAGCCACACCTATACTTGCTTCGATAATCTGTTGTTGTGTAGAGAATTCAACCAATGGTAAATACTTATCCCAACGCCCTTGAAGTCTAGGACACAGAGTCTTAATAGATCTTCAAGAGTTTGAATAGTCCTCTCGATTGTTAAATCCGTTTGAGGATGGTATGCCGAATCAATCGTAAATCCGTGCCCATAGCTTTTTGCAAGTTAACCCAAAATCTTGAAGTGAATCTTGGGTCACGATCCAAACTATGGATACAGAGCATGCCATGCAACCTCACAATCTCATTCACGTCATATACTAGCAAGACGTTCAAGGAATAAGTCTCCGTGTCGGCAAGAAATGAGCGGACTTGGTTAATCTATCAACAATAACCCAAATAGCATTAATGCCTTGAGAAAGTAGTAGGAAGACCCGTAACGAAATCCATGGTAATGTGTTCCCACTTCCATTTCGAATCTCAAGTGGTTGCAATGGACCCTTAGGTACTAGATGCTCGCCTTTACACGTTGACAAGTTAAACGCATCGAGATAAACTTTGCAATCTCTCTCTTATTATTGTTCCACCAAAATGTATGTCAAGATCACGATACATTTTAGTACTTCCGAGATGGATTGCAAATGGTGTATTGTTTGCCTCCATCATAATCTTGTACTTCAAATCGAGTCGTTAGGAACACAAAGTCTAGAGTGGACTCAAGTATTCCTTCTTCATCAATTCTCGCTTCCGAATAGCTCCTTCTTGTACTTTCTTCTTCATACGCATCGACTCAAGATTCGGTGGCTTGAGCGAACCTTAACTTTTTCTATTAAAGTTTGGTTCTATCGTATACTTGACATCATCGCACTTGTTCTCGCATATGATCTTCTACTCAACGCGTCACGGCTACCACGTTAAGCTTTTCTAGGATGGTATTGAATAGTGTGGTCGTAGTCTTTCAATAGCTCGAGCCAACGTCATTGCCAGCGTGTTGAGTTCTTTTGAGTGAAGAAATATTTAAGGCTTTTATGGTCCGAATATATCTCCACTTTCTCCCCATATAGATAGTGCCTCCAGATCTTTAGCTGAAAAAATGATCTGCTAACTCTAGATCATGAGTAGGATAATTCCTCTCATATTCTTTAAGTTGTCATGAGGCATAGGCTATGACTTTCCCACGTTGCATGAGAACACATCATAACCCTTTGCACGAAGCATCGTTGAAGATAACAAATCCATCCGAACCGGATGGTATTGTTAGAACAGTCTTAAAATAAGTCTCCTCTTAAGCTCTTGGAAACTCTTCTCGCATTCTTCGCTCCAAACGAATTTTGTATCCTTCCGAGTTAATTTGGGTTAATGGAGTAGCGATTCGAGAAACCCTTCCACAAATCTCCGATAATAACCAAATAAGCCCAAAAAGCTACGTACTTGATCCACCGACTTTTGGTTGCTCCCAACTTTGTATTGCTTCAATCTTCACGGATCAACAGATACTCCATGTTTCGACACCACGTGCCGAGGAATGCTACTTCCTCAAGCCGAACTCGCATTTCTTCAATTTGGCATATAGTTTGTTTTCACGAAGCCTTTGGAGTACCAACTTTCAAATGGTGCTCATGATCTTCACGACTTTTGGAATATATGAGGATGTCATCAATAAAAAACAACAACGAATCGATCTAAATATTCCTTAAATACTCGGTTCATCATATCCATAAAAGCCGCAGGAGCATTAGTCAATCCGAAAGACATGACTAAGAATTCATAATGCCGTCACTGGAGTTCTAAAGGCGCCTTTGGAATATCCTCAATTCTAATCTTGATTGATGATATCCGAGCGAAGATCGATTTTTGAAAAGAATTGTGCCCTCTTAATTGGTCAAACAAGTCATCAATACGAGGTAGAGGATACCTATTCTTGATGGTGACATGGTTCAATTCCCGGTAATCAATATAAAGTCGCACACTCCCATCTTTCTTCTTTATGAATAAAACAGGAGCACCCCAAGGAGATGTACTAGGACGAATGAAACCGATGTCTAACAATTCCTGTAGTTGGACCTTTAACTCCTGAAGTTCAATAGGAGCCCTTCGATATGGGGTTTTAGAAATGGGCTTTGTACGCGGGTTCAAGATCAATAAAGAATTCAACTTCACGTTACGGGGTAGGCCAAAGCTCTTGAGAAATACGTCGGAAAGTCAATAACAACAGAATATTATTCAAATTTGGCGTGTCTTTATTCAAATCCATAACATGGGCTAAGAAAGCTTGACATCCATTTTTCAATAAACGAATAGCTTTATGATTAGATATGAGCGGTGATTGATTTTAATGGTTTAGTTGCTTGAATTAAATACAACGGTTGGTTAGGAATATGAAAACTAACAACCTTACGAAAAAAATCAATTTTGGCATGATGAGTAGTTAACTAATCAATCCCTAAAATCACATCAAAATCAAGTATCTTTAAAGAGATAAGGTCAATGGTAAGGTGATGGTGCCAACTTGAATCAAACAAGATTTATAAACAAAGTGGATGTGATGAAAGTTTCTCCTAACGGAGTTTCCACGAGATAGGTCAAAGTCTAATTTCTCCTGAGTCAAGTTTAAGCGTTGAGCACAAGCGGGAGAGATAAATGAATGGGTAGCACCGGTATCAAGTAAGGTATAAACTTCGCAAGAATTTATAAATAGCTTACCCGTGATCACCTCGTTTGGGTTCCTCGCATTTTGACCAAATACAACAAACGCTCTTCCAGAACCGTTGACTTTGACTTTTACGGGATGATCTTTTGAGTCACCGTCCCCGCTAAACTAGGTTTCGCTACCATACAATCTCGGCGATATGTCCTTCCTTACCACAATTATAGCATACCTTGAATCTGTTGGGCGGTTTGACCGATATGTCCCTCTTTCTGCATTTTATAGCATATGACCGGTGGTCGTTCTCCTCCCTTAGAACCGATTCTTTCTTGACCTGCTCGCCTTCATATAGTCATTTATTAAATCTCCTCTTTTAAAATCTCCTCCCGACTCGCTTCTTCTATTTTCATGGCCATGATTACCACCAGAGTGGTTACCATTTTTGTCCGTCTTTTTTTCTTTCTCCACCGTTATCGTTATTACATTGGATCGCTATCTCCGGTATGATCCTGGTTATGGTCCTTGGTTGAACATACTCTTTATCTGGCTCTAACAATTGAGCCACATTAACAACATCCTGAATAGAGAGAAAATTTATGAGAAATGAGATATTGTCGTATCTTGGGTTTCAAACCTCTCGAAAACATCTGCGTCATCGTTCCTCATTCTCCACCAAATGAGGTCTGAAACCTAGATAACTCTGCAAACTTTGCCTCGTCTTTGAGACACCGTCATGTTATTTTGTTCTAATCGATGAACTCCACTTCCTTCATATGATGAAACACTTTCGGGAAAGTATTTGATATTAAATAGTTTACAAACATCTCCCAAGACATCTTTGAGTGCTTGTGGATGTATACGCTTCACGACTCTCACCACAGTGAGTCCGCCTTTCGCCACGGAACATAAAGGTGGCGAATGGAACCTTCTTCTGTTCTCCGTGCATCCCAAGACATCGAATATCTTGGTAATTTGCTTGACCCATGTTTCCACCGCATGATCGGATCGGCTTTCCCTTAAATTCGATGGTCCCAACTCTTTGAATCGCTTGCATTTGTGACAACCCGGTAATTCTATCATTTCCTCCTCAGATTTTTGAACACGAGTTTCCCTCGTCTAATTTTGCATGAACTAAAAAAGCTTCTAAACATCCCCTCGTTCATCATCTCGCTTTCGGTGGTGTTGTTCACAGGAGGAACATTGCCACTGTTGCCGCGTTCTCCTCGTTGGTGAGTACAGAGCGTCTCCACTGTCTCATTTCCATTGTTAATATTCTCGATCGACATTCTCAAATCATGTCAAAACAAGAGGGTTAATTAAGGAAATTAATATATCACATAATATCCCTATATCTTGACCAACTAACAAATAAGCTTAGGTAGGACACACTAGCGAAGGATTTACTCGTCTCTCCCTCCTAGTTCTATTCCCGATCTCGCCAGAGATCATATCCCTAAGCTCGATACCAACCGCACACCCCCCAAAATAGGTATACATCACCCATTCGAGTTGTCGATACATGATACGTAAAACAACTACAACTTTATTATTACAACATATAAACTGTGAGTTTAAATACGAGATATTGCCATCTGACAATATCCACACGCAAATAAATCCCCATCATAATTATTGATACATTATTTTACAAAATGGTGAGGACTACTAAACAACTCTCTAGAACCTTCCTTCCATACCACCGACAAGTACTACTACATTCTCGCCTCCCGAGAAGAAAAATGGAACAACAAGGAAAAGGGTGAGCTCAACTAGCCCGAGAAAGAATATTATGACTAAGATAATATACAACAAATTATCATTAGTCTTCAACAGAAAAAAAACTAATAGAATACAATAAACAACAAGTTTTAAACCAATATTCATAGCCGAAATAATAATTCATTAGAAGAGTTAAGTAGAGAATGCAAACTACTATCTTCTATGTATGAATTTAAAAGTTAAATGCATCTATCTTTTATCCTGTAACATCAATCAATATACATCTGGAATCAAATATTCATCTTTGCACTACGGCCAAAGATATTCATCGATTAATTAGTGTTCATCTAAACACTGTTCATCTATACACTACTGGGCCAAAAGATATTCATCGAAATCATTCATCTTTGCACTACTGAAAGCCAAAGATATTCAATAATATCATCATTTAAGGCCGAGGATGATGAAAAATATTTTTAAAGAAACGAATCCATGAAACAAAATGACAAAGATTAAGGATTAAGGATTAAGTACTTTATTTTATCCATGTCCAACAATACCTCAAAAATAATCATAGTGGTGTAAAATTCAAGAATGATCAAAACATGGATACAATCAAAGCTAGTATCCGAATAGATATTTTTAGACGAAAAGGAAAATTTTCATTTTTCGATGAATAGTGTCGATTCGTAAATAATGTGCCGATATCGTGAATAAGTAACTCAGACACCAAAAGTTCCAAATTTGATAAAAACTTCAGATCAATATTTGAAAGATAATGATATTGAAGAAATAATATCATTACGAAAAAAATAATATCCCTTATCTCACAAAGACAATACTTCTAGTTGAAACACCGGATATAGGCTATAACTTGAACTAGCACCGTATAGCAATACTCAAAATATACTCAAAATACTCACAAGAATACGCTCGATAATATAGAGAGAAAAACTTTAGTTTAAATTGTGATTTTCAATTCTAACCTAAGCACCTATTTATAGGAAAATGCTTAGAACACCACAAAATAGAAAATTTAATAAATTAATATATATATATATATATATATATATATCAAATTCATACGCCCACTTTAGAATTCAGCTCCTAGCATTTCCCACATGCCACTTTCTAGAAAAGTAAGAAAAAAAACGTTTTTCATAAAATAATTAAAACTTTCAAAAAATCAATTATTTCGGAGCTTCAGAACTTCAATAATTCATAATAAATATCCCTTTTATCAGAAAATTCGAATCTCGCGATTTTAATAGGAAATTCAATTCTCTACAACTTTGCAGAAGAAAGTTTTCCCAAATTCCAAATAGAAATTGGCCCAAATCCACAAGCAAGCGATTTTACAAAGCTATAATCAAATTTCATTCGAGAAATGGGGTCCACCAGGCATGTTTAACATGTTTTAAACATTTATTGCAACAAAAATACTCTTCCTCCTCGTATACTCATATATCCCACATTCGTTGTAAAAATATCACCATTATTATATTATTAAAATATAATAATATATTTAAATGAATTTTTTATCGAAAAAAGATAAAATTTTAATTTTCAACTATTGTCACATTAAAAATTTTCTCCATCTATATCCACATAAAATCAATATTTTCCTCATCATATGAATCAATAATTAATTATTCACAAATAATATTACGAGAATCACAATATTGACAAAACGAGCGGTTCAGGAAGAGGGGCTTTCCAATAAGAATTTCTCCTTCTTGGCGCCGCAATTAGGTGACCAAACCTCTCCTTAGGCGTAACTTTCTAGACATTGCCAATAATGTTATCTAATAATATTATTCGGATAATATGAATTATTAGCCGATAATGAAAAATACTTGTGTAATGACAATTATTGAAACAACAACAATATAAAATATCAACGCAGAATTATTAAATCAATAAAATAAAATACTTTGAATAAGAATTACGTAACCATTATTGAGTAGTGCCTTCTTACGTAAGAATCAATAATTGGTGCAATCTTGTGTCTACCGTGTTTTAAACCACCGAGTATTTTAACAAGATTATTTGAATAACTACTTCTGTTTATTTTTAAACAACTTATATTTGTCATTTTCTTCATCCAATCGCTTTCCGTTATGGGGCCCACAAAAGGCGTATTAATCGTGCGTGCGAATATTCCCAAACAATGAAGAATATTCCACGACCAAACGAATATTCCCGACAACAATGAATATTTTATAACCACTTGCTTATTTTGAAATATTTAGTATTTTACCCATAACTATCCACATTAATCAAATCAACCCTTACTATTTCAAAATAGAGAAAATTAAATTTCATTAATAATAAGTTGGGGTCTTACAAATACTACATCAAAAGACTTGTAAACAAATCAATCAAACTTTTAAGATTAGCCTAGCCGAGTTAAAACTGGCATCGACTCTTTCATAAAACAATTCATGCGTCTCATAACATGAATCACAGAAAACTTGGCTAACACGAAGGTTAGACAAGCGTTAAGAAAACTTACCTTCAAGCGTCTTCAAATAAAATTCAACAGTTCTTGATCTTTACAGTTTCTACATGATATATTCACATAGCACACTGCAATTAGCTACCAAATAATCTAATCACATTATTTTTACCAACTTCTTTCTCTTCTATAACTTAATCGAATTTATTTCATTAATAAAACTTGATTCGCTTTACTATTCTTCCTTACGGCTTATTAACGATCTCATGTCCCTAACTGAATACTCAAGGACCCTTGGTTAAATACCAAAGTAGTTGAATACGTTTTACCTTCCCATACTTTACATTCTTTGTTTAATTACTATTAAACAATGTTAAATTACTAAAGTCATCAATATATATATGATATAGGGATGGTCTTACCATAAATATTATGTATATACATGTTCCATAATTGTCTTTGAAATAATTTGGGTTTAAAAAATTAACTTGGTGAACATTTCTTCCTTACCGGCGCAGCGGCACCAGCCTTATGCACAACATTGGCGTTGGGGCGCCAACTAACAGTAGGCAAGCCCTCGTCTCGGCACTGCGGTGCGAGACTTACTATACATAAGTGGTGTTGCGACTCTGGTTTATAGCTTGGGGTGGCGCTGTGGCGCCTACCCTGAGCCCTTGAAATTTTTTTACATTTTCTAATTTAATTCTTTCCGAACTCGTAACTTAGTCGTTATAAGTTAGAATTAGCTCTTTCAAATGTCGTTTTCTTACATATACCATGTACTTTGATATCATCCGGATAAAAGTAGTTTTTAAATCCGTTAACAATGAATTCATAATCTAACGTTCTATTACGCGTTCGTTTAACGTTCGTAAACGTTCATAACTCGTTTTCTTCGTTCTATGTCGAAATTCGACAATTCTTGAGTCCACGACTCTTAAATACGTTGTTCTATGTTACGCCATCGAAAACTAAGGTTTTCGAATTAAATGGTGAGTTTTGACTACTAATCCAGAAATTCTACGATTTTAACGTTTAACGCCTAATTTCATAAATTTTGCCATAACTTCTTTACTCATGTTTTATACGCCAAATCTAATGGAACCAATCCATTAATTCATTGTCTATAACCTAACCATGAAATATGCACATACCCTATATATGATGGTTTTTAATTTGTCCATCAACAACCAAATTAACACTTAATGGTTTTTCTTCGATTACACTCCCTTAAACGCTTATGATTCCGAAATATCAATGGCTTATCAATGTTTTAATTCACTAATAGCCATCCTTATTACTCCGGAAGAGACATGCTCCACCAATTCATACTTCTCTATGAAAAATAAATAGAAAAGGATCAAAGACTAAAGTTTACGAATTATTACCTTAACGTTCTTCGCATTCTTGACTAAAGCTTGAATGTTTTGCTTTTGATGATCTTGATTAATTGTTAATACTCTTTTCTCTCTCTCAATATATATTGTTCAAGTTGGTGAAATAACCAAATGACCAACACTAGCTTCCTTTATATAGAAAATCAAATGGAGGGTAATTTGGTTAAGTGTCCCACCTCCTTACTATTTATTACTTAGCCACCAAGTAAACCACTTTACTTGGCCACCAAGTGGCCGGCCCACATTGCCTTTTTGGTCCCACATGGGTTGCCCTCATGGGTTTTACCCATGAGGTGATCCATCGGGTTGATCTGCGGTTCAGTTTCTTGGTTCGGGCTTAGCGTTGGGCTTGATTTAACCTAACATTGGGCTTTAATATTACTCAATCTTGGGCTTCATTTACAAAACTTTAGGCTTGACATAATCCAAGTCCAATTGGAATTATCAAAGTCCAATTACTAAGAGTTCATTAACACTAATCGTATTCTACTCGTATAATTCTCATATTCTCTTCGTATACTATTCATACAATATTCGTATTATATGTCATAATAATCGTCATATTATACTCGTATAATAACTAGTACCATACTCGTATTTCTAACATATAATAACCCTAATCATTATACGTAATCATTTCATTCTCAAAACACTTTCCCTAACCCTTAGCTTTTAAGTCCACAGGAGAAAAACTTCGTTTGCCATAACTGAAATATTATTGGATATTCCAACTCATCTTAGAATTCTATCATTACGCGTTTCTCAGAAATTCTTTATTAATTCCCGAGCAGAAACGGATGAATTCCAACTCAATTTTTATTTTCGTCTTGAAAATTCAAAACAATTAATCCTAGCACATAACCAAAATCCTAACCACATCCACACATTCTAAGTCATATAACGACCTTCAAATAGCTTACTCACATAAATAATCAATTAAATTCATTTAATTCAAATAATCAAATAAAATTTAATTCACATAAACATCTGATTTTCTCGGGCGTTACAACGACCAACTTTCTTTACCGGTTTACGGCTTCATGACATACGGAGATGTCTTACTCATACAATCATCATCATTGATGATTTGCATTTTTATTTTCTTCTTATAACTCTTCTAGGACTCAGCACACATCGTGTCTTTGCTAGTATCCATATGGTACTCTGAGTGGTTTCCCACAAACAACCAATAAACAAGTTCCCATCTCATCTACACAATCTTTCACAGTGAGTTAGATTGGTTGCCAGTTTCATATATACCTCCGCTCTCTGAAGGAATTGTTTAGCCTAGCTCCCATATGTCAACTATCAAAGATTACGATTGTACCACAACCTAAACTCATCTTAACTTATCTGAACCATTAAAACTATAACATTCATTAAGTTGATTTCTCATTCTTTATGGCTTTCTGGCAACTAAATGTCATGCCTCAGGATTCATTCTTTATCGTCTAAGTCATACAGTATACTCAGAATGATCATTCCATGTCACTACTATACATTCATAGCGTTAAGCATTTTACATTACAGTATTCTTATCTTACAACGTCCAGTTCATTTGATTCGAAACGTCATCCAAGTTATAGTCATTACTCGGCTTCTTAAAGATATATATACGTCATTGTCTTTAATTCAGTTTCTTTCACCCCTCACAGGTTTAGTCATCATTCTTCATTACCTTACGGTCAAACCATACACGGCGTATAGGTTTTGCCCGTTTAATATTCGCGTACACTCAACCCTTACGTCGGCTAAAGTGTTTAATGTTTACATCTCATTCTCTATCCGACTCATATTCGAACTTTCATTATTCTTATTACCGTTTGTTACGGCTTTCTTGATAAATTCATATCTTACTTACTACTTTCGTCAACGTCTAAGTCATATAACCAATGTATACTTAGAACGTTCGCCCAACGCGAATATGATTCACGAGGATCGTTTACGTAATCCACATTCACATTGATCATGTCTTCATCTCTCGTTCAACCCTTACCTAAGGTTTTAATCGCTTTCATTCGTTATCCATTACATAAACCCCACGTTCATTACTCTTTCTTAATGTCGAAGCCATACTGTTCGTTGTATGCTAAGACCGATCGTTCATTGCAACTATGTTGTGCTAACATTCTTTATCTTTTAATCCTTTTTAATCTTTCCGTTCAACCCTTACTAAAGGTTTAAATCACTTGATTAAGTGTTACATTAAGCAAACAATATGCTCATTATCTTTCCTTACATTTCCCCCAAGAGTTGAGCAATTAAAAGCTCTTCTCTGGGCTTGGCTTCGCTTGCCGTGACTGCACGACTTTGGTTCCTTTCTTCTTTCTCCGCAGCGGCCTTACTTACCGATGAGTTGGATGCCCGGGTTGGAGTTGCGGCGCCTGATAAGTGGATTTTATATCCACGAATTGATGTCCATTTCAAGCTTAATCGTTGTTAATTTCTTGTTTATGTGTTCATTTTTACTTGTTTCGTGTTATTTTATGTGTAGGGTGGTTGTTGTGGCAACTAGCGAAGAAAGGACGTCATTTGGAGCGATTAGGGAAGTAAACATGAAGTAAGCAACATCAACTAGTAGATTACACGCCCGACGGGGTGGCCCCATTTTGCCTTTCCACCCCCGTCGGGGCGGGGGGGTCTTTAATATTGTTTAACAGAAGCCATGCCCACCGGGGCGGGCCTTTTCCAAGCATACACCCCCGCCAGGGGGGGTCTCGAATTCAGACACTCCTGGTTTATTTGAAACTCTGCTGAACATGGACTCTAAGCCTTTTGTTTGCATTTGGACTCTAATGGACATGGGATTCGACCAAAAAAACATGTGTGTTGGATGTATATGGAGCAACTAACAACAAATTGAATAACACTCAAGGCAAATTAGAAAGATTAATTCCAGAATTTCATAGCAAGCTTTGGACGAAGACTTTGAAGATATTTTCTTATCGATTGCAGATTAAGGCTACGTAAAGGGTGTTTTGCAGTATTCTTCCTCTCAGTCTTATATTTGTAATTGAAAGAATGTTATCTTTAATTTATTCAGTTATTATTTCATTCATGATGAACTAATTCACTTTTTAGGCTTATGATGGATCCTTAAGTGAAACGATGGTTTTATAACTTTGAGTTTCAGTTCAATAAACTATTTTCCAGTTTATCTATATTAATTTGAGCTTATTTTATGAATTGCCTGATCAACAATTCTTTGTGGATTTGTATGGAATCGAGAGAGGATATACGAATCTAGACTTGGTTAATATAGCATGTGTTCTTGAATTCTGTAAATGAATAGAATCTTGATGAATGTTAGGTTAGAGATATGCTTGACATCGCATGTAATCGGATAGGGAACTTAATCTTAAACCTTCTTTAATTATAATTCACATAGAGATATAGTGAGTTAGTTGATTAAGGTGTTTAACTTGTTTCTATCTAATTTATGGATTTAAGTTAATACGGTATTAGTGCATCGAGAGGTGGCTAGTGCTACATTCGTGTTCTTGATTAATAAACTGGGATAGTGAGTTGAACTGGAATAAAGGTGTAAAAATCAGAGTGAATCTTAGGGTAAAATCATAAGTCTAATTCTCCATTAATTGTTTGAAATTTCAATTTTTGATATTTGTGATTGTTTTGAGATCATATATTTATTATAATTTAGTTTTTATAGTTTTAAACAATGAATTGGATAGTTTAATAAAATTAGGATTAATAGGAAATTGATAATTGTGGGGTTAAATTTCTTACTAAATTGTCTCTATGGGAACGATACTCTACTCACTATTATATTACTTGTTGATCACGTATACTTGCGTGTTGTGCGTAATTAGATTTTACCCAACAAGTTTTTGGCACCGTTGCCGGGGACTAATTTAGTATAGATTTTAATATTTTTACGATATCAGTTTAATTAGTCCAGTTTTACTTAAACATTTTTATTTTTGTTTTGTTCCTCTTATTTCAGGTTTTTGAAGTGGTTTATGCAAACTCGGTCCAAAAATCCAGACTTGCTGCCTTTTGAGGACGACATTGAGAAAAGGTTTCAGAGGTTAAGTAAGTGGATCAAGGAAACAAGAGAAGAATTCGAAAACTCTGAAAAAGAAGAGGTAATGGCAGCCGAAGATTAGAAAGCGTTGAGGGATTTTGCTACACCCAAGGTGACTGAACTGTAGTCAAGTATCACCAAGCCTGCTATAGCTGTGAACACCTTTGAAATCAAGCCTAGGACGATTCAAATGATCCAAAATTCAGTTCAGTTTGGGGGATTGGCAAATGACGATCCGAATGAACACCTTGTCAACTTTCTGGAGATTTGTGACACTTTCAGGTATAATGGGGTGTCGAATGATACGGTAAGACTTCGTTTGTTCCCATTCACCTTACGGGACAAGGCGAAGAGTTGGTTACACTCTCTACTGCCAAGATCAATAACTACGTGGAAAGACCTAGCTCAGAAATTCCTTGCAAAATTCTTCCCACCAGCGAAAACTGCAAAAATGAGGAATGAGATAACGATGTTTGAACAGCAACACGGGGAGTCACTGTATGAGGCATGGGAGAGATACAAGGAATTACTCAGAAAGTGCCCGCATCATGGATTGCCTAAGTGGTTGCAAATGAATACTTTCTATAACGGACTACATGGAAATCTCAGGACCAGTATTGATGCAACTTTGGGTGGAGCATTTATGGCAAAAAGTTATGAGGAGGCTTACAATTTAATTGAGATAATAGCAGCTAACAACTACCAGTGGCCCACGACAAGAATGACACAGACAAAGGCAGCTGGAGTGTTAGAAGTAAATGGTGTCACGGCAATACAAGCGCAGATTTTAGCACTGTCTAAGAAGTTGGATGCTATGTCAGGGGCACAGACACAGGCACAACAGATTGCAGTTATATGTGAATTGTGCGCAGGATAGCATCCTATGGATCAATGCGCAATTAATCCATCATCCATGCAATTTGTGGGCAACTATAACAGAATTCCACAAAATACATACCAGAATGCTTACAATCAAGGGAATAGGAATCATCCGAACTTTTCATGGAGTAATAATCAGCATCAACAAGCTCCATGACCATCATATCCCCTAGGATTTCAGAATCATCAACAACTAGCTCAACATCAAGAGAGGAAATCAGATTTAGAGGAGTTGGTCACAAAATACATAACAAGCAATGAGGTGGGTATGAAAAATAAAGCAATGGAAATGAAATCACAAGAGATGGCCATCAAGAATTTACAGAATCAGATAGGATAAATTACATTAGCATTGAACAATAGACCACAAAGGACTTTACCAACTGACACCGAAAGAAATCCGAAGGGTAATCACGAGCAATGTCAAGCCATTATGTTGAGAAGTGGAAAACAGCTTGAGGGTCAAGAAACCAAAAATTCGGCTACAAAGGAGGTTGAGACGGATAGAGAAAATACAGCGATTGAGGTCAAGCAGGGGGAAGAAAAACAAGTGGAAAAGAGCAAAACAGTTAACGAACCAGTTGTCTATCCTCCCCCACCATTTTAGTAAAGAGTTCAAAAATAGAAATTATATAAACAGTTAGCAAAATTTTTGGTAGTTTTTAAGAAACTTCATATTAACATCCCGTTCACAGAAGCCCTAGAGCAGATGCCAAGTTATGCGAAGTTCATGAAAGGGATTCTGTCCAGGAAAAAGAAATTAGAAGATTTTGAAATAGTGGCATTAACAAAGGAGTGTAGTGCGATTTTACAGCGAAAATTGCCACCCAAGTTGAAAGACCCGGGGAGTTTCACCATTCTATGCACGATTTGGAATATGACGTTCAACAAATGTTTGTGTGATTTGGGAGCGAGTGTGAACCTTATGCGTTATCAGTTTATACAGAATTGGGTTTGCCCACAGCAAAGCCTACAAACATCTCATTGCAATTGGCGGATAGGTCAGTCACATATCTGAGAGGCATTGTAGAGGATATATTGGTTAAGGTTGATAAGTTTATATTCCCCACGGATTTTATTATTCTAGATTTTGAGGAGGATAAAAACATCCCGATTATCCTAGGGAGACCTTTCTTGGCTACGGGTAGGACACTCATCGACGTACAAAAAGGTGAACTTACTATGAGGGTCCAAGATCAGGAAATAAAATTTAACGTGTTTAAGGCCATGAAATTCCCTACGGATGAAGAAGAATGCTTTAGGATGGATATCATTGACCAAATAATCAGCGAAGACATGACCAAGAGTTTGGTTAACGATCCATTGGAAATGACATAATTGAGGGATGAAGAGTTCGATGATCCAGAATTTGTGGACTATTTGCAGATGCTAGACTCCCTGCCACGAGTTAGCAGATTTAAAACACCCTTTGAATCATTGCACATGGAGGATAAAGCCACAACAAGGATTAAATCGTCATTAGAGGAGCCACCGACTCTTGAACTTAAGCCACTCCCTAAACACCTCAGGTATGCATATTTAGGCAATTCTAATTCTTTACCTATTATTATTTCTGCTGCACTTAACGATTTGCAGGAAGAAAATTTGCTGAGAGTGCTGAGGGACCACAAATCGGCTATAGGATGGACAATCGCGGATATCAAGGGAATCAGCCCATCCTTTTGCATGCACAAAATTTTGGTGGAAGACGATGCAAAACTAACAGTGGAGCAACAAAGATGGCTCAACCCTATTATGAAAAAACTAGTCAAGAAGGAAATACTGAAATGGTTGGATGCGGGTATCATTTACCCGATCTCAAACAGTAAGTGGGTTAGTCCGGTGCAATGTGTGCCGAAAAAGGGAGGAATGATCGTGGTTCAGAATGATGACAATGAGCTAATTCCGACAAGGACAGTGACTGGTTGGAGGGTTTGCGTGGACTACAGGAAATTGAATAAAGCAACCCGCAAAGATCATTTTCCTTTGCCTTTTATCGATCAAATGTTGGACAAATTGGCGGGACATGAGTACTACTGCTTATTGGATGGATACTCGGGTTATAATCAGATCGTCATCGCTCCTAAGGATCAAGAGAAGACTACATTTACATGCCCATACGGCACATTCATATTCAAGAGAATGTCGTTCGATTTGTGTAATGCACCCACTACCTTCCAGCGGTGTATGATGGCCATCTTCTCGGATATGGTGGAGAAGAATGTGGAAGTCTTCATGGACGACTTCTCTGTCTATGGGGATAACTTTGATGCGTGTTTGGAAAATTTGGTAATGGTCTTACAAAGATGCACCGAAATGAATTTGGTCCTTAACTGGGAAAAGTGCCACTTTATGGTGGAAGAAGGTATAATTTTGGGGCACAAAGTCTCAGCTCAAGGATTAGAGGTTGATAAAGCTAAGCTGGAAACAATTGAGAAACTGCCTCCACGGAGTTCAGTTAAGGGAATTAGAAATTTTCTGGGACATGCTAGGTTCTACAGGAGATTCATAAAGGACTTCTCTAAAATTGCAAATCCTTTGTGCAGTCTTTTAGAAAAGGATTCGATTTTCAAATTTGATGAGGAGTGTAAATGGGCATTCGAGTTGTTAAAAAGAAATTGACTACAGCTCCCGTGATCGTAACACCGGATTGGAATATGCCTTTTGAGATAATGTGTGATGCAACTGACTATGCAGTTGGGGTTGTTTTGGGTCAACGTCGAGAGAGTATTTCACGCAATATATTATGCAAGTAAGACACTCACGGAAACTCAAATGAATTACACAACTACGGAAAAGAAATTGCTTGCAGTGGTGTATGCATTCGATAAATTCTGGGCATACTTGATCGAGACTAAGGTAGTAGTTTATACAGATCACTCGGCCATTCGGTACTTAATTGCAAAAAAAGATGTTAAGCCACGCCTTATCAGATGGATTCTCCTTTTACAAGAGTTTGATTTATAAATAAAGGATAGAAAAGGGACGGAGAACCAAGTTGCCAATCATTTGTCTAGGCTGGAAAATCAAGATAAACAGAAAGAGGACAAGTGTGTAATCAACGAGTCATTTCTGGATGAGCAATTGTTTGGGATAAATACAGAATTTCCATGGCACGCGGACTATGCGAATTATCTAGTGAGCAATGTTCTTCCTTCTGATCTTACAAGACAACAGAAAAAGAAGTTTCTTCATGACATCAAATGGTACATGTGGGACGAACCTTATCTATTCAAGCAAGATGCCACTATATGATTAAGAAATTTTAGAAGAAGTGAGAACATTTTGAGTGTCACTCATCCGCATATATGGGGCATAGATTTCATGGGGCATTCCTTTTATCATCACTTAACAATTTGTTAAATTTGTGATAGATGTCAAAGGTGGGCAACATTTCGAAAAGGAATGAGATGCCACTACAATCTCAAAGTGGGTTTTTTGATGTATAGGCATAGATTTTATGGGGCCATTCCCATCACTTAACGATTTTGCCAAAGTGGTTCTCAAATTCTTGTAGAAGAACATTTTAACTAATGATGCCAAAGTGGTTCTCAAATTCTTGAGAAGAACATTTTTATAAGATTGATGAAGAGCTATTATAAGTGATGAAGGTAGTCACTTACGCAAAATCGTTCTGACTCTATTGGCAAAGTATGGGTCAACCATAAGGTAGCTCTACAACAGATCATCCCCAAACAAGTGGGCAAGCTGAGGTTTCGAACAGGGAAGTAAAGAGAATCTTGGAAAATGTAGTAAACCCGAATCGAAAGGATTGGTCGCTCAGGTTGGATGATGCACTATGGACCTACCGGACTGCATATAAAACACCGATTGGTATGTTACCATATCAACTACTATATGGAAAGGCGTGTCACTTACCTGTCGAGCTACAGCACAAGGCTTACTGGGCGATTCAGAAACTTAATTTCGATCAAGCAGCTATGGGGGAAAAGCGACTACTGCAATTAAACGAGCTTGACGAATTTCAACTTCAAGCCTACGAGAACTCTGAGCTATACAAGGAAAAGGTCAAGAGATGTCACGACCATTAAATCATGCAAAGAACATTTGAGTCGGGGCAATCAGTCTTATTGTTCAACTCACGGTTGAGGTTGTTCCCAGGCAAGCTTAAGTCAAGATGGTTGGGACCATTCACCATCAAAAGAGTTTTCTCTCATGGCGCCGTTGAACTCTACAGTCGGAATCCACTAGAAACTTTCAAAGTCAACGGTCAATGATTAAAGCACTATTAGGGTGGCGAGTCTAACATCGATGTCATCGCCATCACATTATCCGACGTACCATGAACATGAAGTAGTCAGGCTGAACGACTTAAAATCAAGCGCTAATTGGGAGGCAACCCAATCATACTTTTATTTTTTCGTATTTTCATTCATAACTGTTAGATTATAGTTTATAATAAGTTCATTAATTAGGTATTATATTGTATGAGTCGTGTTAATCTCTCAACCATGCTTGAAATGATCTATAAATCTACTCACATGTATGTTTCATGGCTTGTAGATGTCAAAATGTTCATAAAATGGAGTAACATGGAAGAAAAGAAGAGCAAAAAGATGAGTTAGCAGTGAGCATGCCCGCCAGGGCGGGCTTGTTATACCTTGTACCCCCCTCCAGGGAGGGGGTCTCCCACATCAGTTAGCAGAATGTATGCCTGTCGGGGCAGGCTTAATATGCCTAATACCCCCCGCTAGGGCGAGAGTCCTAGAACTTAACTGACTCTTCGGCATTTACTTCTTGCTCGACCCACAACCCCACTTCTTCATTCTACTCTCCTTACTCCTCCATTACAACTACAACCTCCATCCATTAGAGCTCACTTTGTTCCCATGATTTTGGCATCATCCACTCCATCTCCCCACCACTTCAATCCATTACTCCTAACCCTCTCCCTCACATCATCCACTTCTATAAATTCACTCCCTCATACCTCAAACTCACCACATACTTTCCACTCCTTCTACAAAAAGCTATGAATTCAGCAAGGTATTGGGGTAAGTTTAGAGAAATTGAGTGTGAAGCACAATACTACAAATTCTTCATCTTCTCTCACCCTATTTGCCACATAAAATCGACAAGTTTGGGGGAAGAAATCTCTATGCACACCAAGTGTTCGACAGTTTATGTGAACTAAGTTTGGGGGGAGATATTGATGTCTAGGCTTCAAAATCAATGACTTCGCAACCCTCATCAAAATGACAAAGGGGAGAAAGTTCAAGGCCCACACAACTGACACGGACCTTTGATCGCCGTAAATTCGTAAGTGTCGACGTTGCCGACCGGTACGACTATATGATGACAAAAGCTCTTACACCGGAGTGGAGGTTGGCACCGGAACGGGGTTTGGCACCGGATCTTATCGACGGTGAAATGATGCAACAAATTTATCAGAAAGGTTGGAACAAATTCACCGAGGAACCTGAGCCCGCCATTATCAACATAGTCAAGGAGTTTTATGCGAACGCCAAGGACAAAGCCCCCTTCAATGCTTGTGTGCGGGGTCGATTAGTACCGTTCAATGCCGATGTCATCAACACCTATTATCAGTTACGAGTGCCTTGACGGTGCTAATACGCTCACCTACGTGATTTCGATCCTGACTATGAGGCTATACTCAAAGAAATGACTAAGTCGGGAACAACATGGTTCAAGGATTGGAAAGGAGGCACGGTTTTTCATAGCAAGGATCGCAGTCGATATGGTAAGATTTGGTATGCTTTCTTATGTGCAAAATTGTATCCGTCCCAACACACATCGGACGTGACCAAGGAGAAGGCACTACTGGTATACGCGATTGTGCAAGATTTCATCATTGATGTCGGGGCCATAATTTGTTTTTCCATTCGTCGATGCTTACGAGGAAACTTTTCAGGCGGCTTACCACACCCATCACTCATATGTGGGTTGTGTCGCCAAGCGGGTGTTAGATGGTTGGATGATGAACCCACACAGATGTCGCTTCAATTATTAGACTCCAGAATGATAGCGCGGTATTCGGTGTGGGCCGAAGGTGATTCCCATCCTCGAGGTTTGGGTTTTATTTTTCCATCGGCTTCGGAGGACGAAGTTGATGCAGCAGACACCTTGGAGGATGAGGATGCAACTATGGGAGATCAAGGAGCAGAGTAGGTACCGCAGTCCGAGGCATTATCTAGTCCTCAGTTTCTTATTTTTCAACGTCAAATGGATGAGCACAACAACGCAGCACGTCAGGAGATGCGGCGACTCGCATTGAGGCAACACCACATATTTGACGCTATGAACACGTCTTTCGCTTCACTCAATATGACACTCTAGAGCTTCAATCCAGCTACTCAGTTTCCATATCAGCAACCAGCCCCAATGCCACGATTTCCACCAAGTGACTCCGATTAAGAAGAACACCACACACCACCACCCCAGGCTTGAAGAAATTACAGGGAAGTCCTCATATTTTAATTGTTATATCTACTACAATGAAGGCATTGTAATTCTTAAGTTTGGGGGATTTAATTACATGTTTGCATGCATAATGTCATTAGTTAGTCTTGCATTTGTCATTGCACTTTAGTTCGCATATTAATTTAGGGATTGTGATGTTGCATTCATGTAATCACATAGTTGCATGGTAGCTTAGGTGCATACATAGTAGCTTAGGTTATGTTTGTTTTTGCTGCATTTTGTTATGTTATGACATATTTATAAAAAAATTAGTTAAATATTGTGTTTGCATATGTCCAGAAGTGTTGTAGATCATGTTATTTTGGACCAATGATGAGATTGAGATTAAGTCGATAATACAGTATTGATTATTAGAACCTTGATGTAGTTTTGAATTATGACTCGAATCTTGTGCTTGTTTAAAACTGGTATAAAAAGGGTAGCACGTAACATCTGTGTTAACTGATTAGTTTAAATTGATACATAAATAGTTTCTAAAGGATAATACTAGTGTAAAGCATAGAATGACAAGAATAGGCAGTGAAAACGACGAATTAGATAAGAACTTAAGTTTGGGGGAAAAAGGTAGGGTATATAAGCTTCAGGAAAAAAAAGAAGAGAAAATAATATCTAGTTGAGTCTTGTGGTGGATTGAGGAAAACATACTCCCCATAAACACGAGTGTGAGATGGAGCGTAAAATGCACTCACCAACCATCTATATAAAAAAAAGACCGAAAATAAGAGAAAGGAGCCCCCGTCATTATAAAAAAAAGGAAAGAAAAGAAAGCATGAATACCCTATTTGATCCCCTAATCTTGGTAAATGTTTGATTTCAGTTGGAACTTGTCTATTTTTTTTTTAAATTTTTGAGTTTGCGCTGTATGATTCCATTTAAAAAATTGGTTATGTATTGAATTTGAATCCGTATCAGTTATCATGGATGTTGAACACACACACACTATACCAATAATAATGGTTTAAGATTTGAGGATTAATAAGGAATTATTGATTGGTTTTGATGATTAAAAATTGTAGTGTTTACTTGATTTTTCGGAGGCCGGTGGAATATTTTTGATTATGTGATACTGTTGGATTCGTAATCATAAAGATTAGATACATTACATCTCATTGCATTGCATTGCATAGCATGTAGTTTGTTTTATGCTCGAGGACTAGCACAGTTTAAGTTTGGGGGATTTTGATAAGTGGATTTTATATCCACAAATCGATGTCCATTTCAAGCTTAATCGTTGTTAATTTCTTGTTTATGTGTTCATTTTTACTTGTTTCGTGTTATTTTATGTGTAGGGTGGTTGTTGTGGCAAGTAGTGAAGAAAGCACATCATTTGGAGCGATTAGGGAAGTAAGAAACATCAACTAGCAGATTACACCCCCGCCGGGGCGGGCCCATTTTGCCTTTACACCCCTGCCGAGGCGGGGGGTCTTCAATACTGTTTAACAGAAGCCATGCCCGTCGGGGCGGGCCTTTTCCAAGCATACACCCCCACCGGGGTGGGGGGGTTTCGAATTTAGACACTCCTAGTTTATTTGAAACTCTGCTGGACATGAACTCTAAGCCTTTGGTTTGCATTTGGACTCTAATGGACATGGGATTCGACCAAAAAAACGTGTGTGTTGGATGTATATGGAGCAACTAACAACGAATTAAATAACACACAAGGCAAATTAGAAAGATTAATTCCAGAATTTCATAGCAAGCTTGGAGGATGACTTTGAAGAGATTTTCTTATCGATTGCAGATTAAGGCTGCGTAAAGGGTGTTTTGCATTATTCTTCCTCTCAGTCTTATATTTGTAATTGAAAGGATGTTATCTTTAATTTATTCAGTTATTATTTCATTCATGATGAACTAATTCACTTTTTAGGCTTATGATGGATCCTTAAGTGAAACGATGGTTTTATAACTTTGAGTTTCAGTTCAATAAACTATTTTCAAGTTTATCTATATTAATTTGAGCTTGAATTTATGAATTGTCTGATCAACAATTCTTTGTGGATTTGTATGGAATCGAGAGAGGATATACGAATCTAGGCTTGGTTAATATAGCATGTGTTCTTGAATTCTGTAAATGAATAGAATCTTGATGAATGTTAGGGTAGAGATATGCTTGACATCGCATGTAATCGGATAGGGAACTTAATCTTAAACCTTCTTTAATTATAATTCACATAGAGATATAGTGAGTTAGTTGATTAAGGTGTTTAACTTGTTTCTATCTAATTTGTGGATTTAAGTTAATACGGTATTAGTGCATCGAGAGGTGGCTATTGCTAAATTTGTGTTCTTGATTAATAAACTGGGATAGTGAGTTGAACTGGAATAAAGGTGTAAAAATCAGAGTGAAGCTTAGGGTAAAATTATAAGTCTAATTCTCCATTAATTATTTGAAATTTCAGTTTTTGATATTTGTGATTGTTTTGAGATCATATATTTATTATAATTTAGTTTTTATAGTTTTAAACATTGAATTGGATAGTTTAATAAAATTAGGATTAATAGGAAATTGATAATTGTGAGGTTAAATTTCTTACTAAATTGTCTCTGTGGGAACGATACTCTACTCACTATTATATTACTTGTTGATCACGTATACTTGCGTGTTGTGCGTAATTAGATTTTACCCAACAGCGCCACCTCCCAAGGCTTAATTGGCGCTGCGGCGCCAGGCCCAAAACTTTGAAAATTTTTCTAAGTCATGGAAAATGTTTGAGATGTTTACTTCATAATCTCATAACTTATTCGTTATAACTCGAAACGAGGTCGTTCTAAAGCCATTCTCTTCCTTATCTTACGTACTTTAACTTCCCTTGGAAACAAATTTATTCTGAATCCATTAACATGCCATTCAATTGGCTTAATCTTCATTATACGTTCATTTTATGTTATTAACGTTCTTCGTTCGTTCGTTCGTCCGTAATTCGATCATTCGAACTCAGAATTTGTTCATTCTTGAGTCCATGACTCACGTTTTCTAAGTTCTCTTACATTCTTATGAAACCCTAAACATTTGGGTTCATTTATATACTTTCTACTTCTCGTTCATCTTTTACAAAAATTTTGTCATAACTTCGTTATAGCTAAGTTTAATCCGTTCTTCATGAATGTTTCTATTGTTCCTAACCAAGCAATAAGTAACTAAATTATACGCGATGGTTTTAAACTTGTCCATCAACAACAAGTTATACTACGATGGTTTTAAATTTGTCAATCAACAACGTTCTTCATATTCTTCGCATGTTCTTCACATGTTCTTCTCGTTCTTCATTTTTAATTGATATTTTGATTACGATTTCACTTTTTCTTCGAATTTGATGTTATAAAACACCATTCATTGCTAATTTCACCGAATCGTTCATATGATTCATTCGGATTATTCAAATTCATTACGAAACTTATACCTCCTTAAGAAATTTATAAACTAAACTTCTAATTCTTATTTCTTATTTTTCTAATGAATTCAACCATATGAAAATCATTCTTAACATCTTTTACTTCTATTATTATTAAGCTATATTTTTAACATAGAAAACTTAAAGAAAATTTATATTAAATTAGGTTTTGGATTACCTTTCTTCTTTAATCTTCTTCCATTAGACAAAGTTTGCTCACGGACTAGTTTTTCCTCTTCTTTTTCCTAGTCTAATGAGATGTTAATGTGACAAACATGTAATGAAGAGATTAAAATAGAATTGTATCATGTAATTAGTAATTTCAAAGTTGTGAAAAGATTAGTAAGTTATAAAAGTGATACGTTATGATTTAATGTACACATGAGTAGTGAATAAGTGTTTTGAAGTTAACACTTGTGATTTCTGAAATGTATATGGTGTAAAATAAAACTTGTACTAAAGTAACAAATTTAACTAAAAGTGAGTTTTATTTTGGAAAGTGTATGTTAGTATATCTAATAGATATTGTGATTCTAATAATGTGTGTAGGTGAACATGAGTTGTAATTTATAGCTTACGCATGAGGCAAGTTCCTTACCCTAAACTTTAATTGAGCAAGTTATATTATCCTTAAACTTTATTTGAGCAAGCTCTAACCCTAATTTTATTCGAGCAAGCTTTGAACTCTAATAGTTGTTTGATTTATCCTAACTTGTTTATAGTTAAGCAAGTTTTCCTAGTTCTATTCTTTCTATAATGAAAGCAAGTTCTTGAACTCAAATCTCTAAATGAATTATCTTGTCTCATTTACTTTACATAGTTCTTTCGTTTAAAGCTTGTTATTCACTAATGCATGTTCAATAAATTAATTCTTTTATTTGACAAGATCATAGCCTTAGCTTAATATTGTTCAAGCAAGGTTTATTGTTTTATTCAATGCTTATGCTTTTTAGTTATTTCTAAGCATGAGTTTAATGTATAGTTGGTTCACCTATGATTCTTAATCATTTTACATTAAATTATTATTGATCACTCGTAGTGCTGTTAAGTTTTGTTGATTCAATTAATCCTTTAGTTGATGATCGTGAAACTCTAAATTACCCTTGAAGCTTATCCAAACCAAACTTCCTTTGGTTTGGACTTGTACTCTAAAACTGAGAAGAACAACCCTATTATAGGGGAGTTATTTTATGCGTTGCGTTTAGATCTTTGTGCACAATACAAGGTACGAAGGGCTGATCACCCTAAGTACGGGGAGTCCCTACAGTATGACTGTTTAGATAAAAGTTGAAAGATTACTTATAACCTTGGACATAGTTCATGGTCTTGTGACCCTCAATTACATTTTATATGTTTATTCCAGTTTTTGATTTTCATTGACAAAGTATTATTCGACTCTGATGAGCTTATTCATTGGCAATTATTATGCTATTGTCATTCATTGTTATTTCAAGTGAGCATTTGTTTTGCTCAATCTTGCATAAATATAACTATTGCAGCTAAGGTTGAGAAGGTCGATGAACCTACAACTAGCAAAGGAAAAAGAAAAATTAGCAAGTGATGAAGACTTGTAATTTATTTAATATAATGATGATAGACTTTATTTTTAAATGATGTGATGTAATTATTTTATTTCCGCACTTGATTGATGTTAAAGGTTAGATAACTTGGGAGACTTTTTGATTTAATGATGTAACCCTTTTAATGGGAGGATTTATGGTTTAATTTTATTATAATTGGATAGTTAGATATGAATGAATGGAAAATGAACACCAAGTCTTGTGGGAATGAATTACCCAGATTTGGGGGTGTCGCAGTTACTATTCCCACCTCCTTACTAAACCTCCGTATTATTCACACCTCCTTACTATTCATGAAGCTTCTCTTGGAAGCTTTGTGGTTCCGTCTTTCGGGATTCGTCCGACAGTTCAAAAAACTGCGATTCTCAAAATCCAAATATTTTTGGATATTTCATTTTTTTTTCTTTACAGATTAACTTTTACGCATTCTTCGGAACTTCGAAAAATTGAAAAACACTTTTTAATGATAAGCATTTTCCTTCACGTTTTCCCCTAACGTAGTTAAACGAAAGTACATAACAATACTTTTCGTTATTTTTATTTCATCCGATTTCTGCACATTTTTCGAGAAAAACTTTTATCGGCTTACTTAACTTTTCACGATATATTATCATCAAATCTTTCGACGGAATGTCATTTCGACATACCGAACTCTCGAAAAGGCTTAGGTTATTCAAACCCTAACCCTTAGGGTTTTGTTGGGTGAATAGTGCCTATTTCGTCTTTTTCCTCAGAAATATTGTTGTTCCCGAAAAAATTTTATTTTCATCTTGAAAATTCTTACTCATTCAGTCCAGCTCGTAGCCAGAATCCTCTCATTTTATAATCATCCTAGGTTCTAGAATGATTAATAAACACATAGAAGATAATCTTATTAATAAAAATTTCTTTTATTAATAACTAATTCTTTAAACTTAAATTCTGGATAATCCGGTTCTCTGGGTTGTCACATTTACCGTTAAACTGTTCAAATACCCGGTGATAAAAGTATAGTAATATGTGTCGTTGCATAGTAACACACGGTATTGCACAACATCTATGATTATTGATGCTTACGTAAGAAGTCACTCAGTTCATTTAATAATTGCCACAGTAGTTGCTGTATAGTATCTCGTATTATTGATTCAATTATTTTCACAGTATCATATGCATAATATTTTATATTATTAAATTAATAATTGAGATGACACAGTTATTAATATTGTTATTTGCATTATTGACAATGTCTAGAAAGTTCTGTCGAGGAAAGGGATTTGGTTATTTAATTGCGCGCCAGTAATGAGAAATCCTTATCGGAAAGCCCCCTCTTTTTTGAGAACAATCTGGTTGTCAATATTATGAGTTATAATATTAATGATGAATAATTGTTGAAAGATTAAAAATGAATTTATTAAAGATAAGTGATTTGTGATAAATATTTATTCAATTTTTGATATAAATAGAGGGGTTTGTCATGAGGCATTTGTTATAAGTTTGGCTTATTATTCCATGAGGAGATGTGCTAATTTTTCAAACCGTTGGTTGAAGTTTTAAAAGTAAATCAATATGGATTTTCGGTTGAGGTTTTAATAGTAAATCAATATGGATCGTCCGTTTTAATAGTAAATCAATCTGGACCGTCCGTGAATCAGTTACTATTTAATCCATTCTCCTATAAATAGAAGCTCATTCCTTCATTATTTCTTACGAATTCAATAAAACTATAGAGAGATAATAAGAGAGAAAGAAGAATAGTATTTTGCTACTACACTATTACAGTATCCAATCTTCTACTAAGGTAAGGGATATTATTTTTCGTATTCGTAAGGGGTATTATTTCTTTCGTATTCGTAAAGGATGTTATTTTCTTCATACTCATAAGGGTTGTCATTCTATTCCATATAAATCTGCGGGAGTAACCTGTCTACGCAGATTACCGCATGCGATGGTTTTGCTGGTGCAGATCCTCCATTATATAGGCCAGAAAATCAGATTGTCCAGAATTTAAGATTTAAATAATTAGCTATTAATAAAAGGAATTTTTATTAATAATATTATGTGCTATGTTTATTAATCGTTCTAGAACTTAGGATGATTATAATACGGGAGGATTCTAGTTACGAGCTAGACTGAATGAGTAAGAATTTTCAAGATGAAAATAAGATTTTTTCGGGAACAAAAATATTTCCAAGGAAAAAGACGAAATAGACACTATTCACCTGACGAAACCCAAAGGGTTAAGGTTTGAATAACCTAAGCCTTTCCGAGAGTTCGGTATGTAAAAATGACATTCTGTCGAAAGATTTGACGATAATATATCGTGAAACGTTAAGTAAGCCAATAAAAGTTTTTTCAAAAATTGTGTAGAAATCAGACGAAATAAAAATGATGAAAAGTACTGTTATATACTTTCCATTCGTTTAACTACGTTAGGAGAAAACGTGAAGGAAAATTCTTAACATCAAAAAGTGTTTTTCAGTTTTTTGAAGATTGGAAGAATGTGTAAAAGTTAGTCCTTAAAGGAAAGACGAAATATCTAAAAATATTTGTATTCTGAGAATTGCAATTTTTGAATTGTCGGACGAATTTCGCAAGACGAAAGCACGAAGCTTCCAAGGAAAGCTTCGTGAATAGTAAGGAGGTGGAGTAAGGAGGTGTGAATAGTAGATTCGGGGGCGAAATAACTATTTTGCCCCTAGCCTTGGTTTTCTATAAAAGGAAGCCTAAATTCATTTGTTGGTGATTTTGAAAATCACCAACACTTGAGAGAGAGAGAGAGAGAGAGAGAGAGAGAGAGAGTCGGATGAGAAGGAGAGGGAGGAGGAAAAGCTTGCTCGTGTGCAAACTTTGTCCGACGGAAAAAGATTAAAGGAGAAAGGTAATCTGAAACCTTGTCTCATATAAATTTTCTTTAAGTTTACTATGTTAGAAACATAACTTAATGAGAATAGAAGTAAAAGATGTTAAAAATGATTTTCATATGGTTGAAATTGTGACGCCTCCAAATTTGGGTATCTTCCAACCCGACATATGGTGCTCCATTGTACTAACATCCATATAATCATTCCATTGAAATACAACAAAATGAATGTAATTACTATCTTCTTATCACAATCAAAGTATAATCCTTCCCATCGAATAATCGATGTAAAATACATTTGTTTATTCATACTCGGGCTTACCTTGAATCCGTACCAAACAATTGGCATAGGATAGCGTTATCAATTCTATATTAAAAGACTTGTAAATAAATCAATCAATCTTTTAAGATCAATCTAGCCGAGTTAAAACTGGCATCGGCCCTTTCTTTAAAACCATTCATGCATCTCATAACATGAATCACTGAAAACCTGGCTAACACGAAGGTTGGGTAAGCATTAGGAAAACTTGCCTTCAGCGTCTGCTACGGTTATTACACTTTCCCTTTAATTCTTTAGAGTCTCTACAATACATAACCAAATAACATACCACATTAGGTCATAATCAGATATATATGGTACCTAACGTATCTTACCCTTCTTCTCAATCTAAACATTTATTAGATTTGTTATTATTGGTTCAGGCTTTCCGTTATGTTTTACATTGTTCTTACGTTCACGTTCACATAATCATTAACAACTTTTAGTTGTAATTCTTAACGTTATCATCGAAGATGCTACTTTAAGTTAATTACTTCATCATCAATCAACTATCTTTCATTTCATATACTTAATCGTACTTATTTCATTAAAAAAACTCATTTCAAGTATTTATATGCCCTTACGGCTTATTATCGTTCATCGTTTCAGTATTAATAACTTACGTTCAATTAATCTTTCTTTCAACCTTTAGTCATTAATTTAAGGTTTTCAACATCTTAATTGATGTTACTTTAGGTTTAGTATGGATATAGTTCACCAGCTTTTTCTTTACATTTATAAACATTTTTCTCTGTGTTTCATTTAGTGCTGGTGATGCGACGCCAGCTTTTCTTCTTGGACTCGCGTTGCGGCGTGAGTCTTCAGTGCCTAGGACCCGGACATGGTGCTATGGCGCCATACCCTTCTCTATCATCCGCGCTGCGGTACCACTCTTAAGTGGCTAATGGGCATTCTCATTGTGCCGCCACTTACTTACTAGCTTTTCAAGGCGTTACGGCGCGCACCTCGATACTCGCATAATTTTGACAGACTTCTTAGTTTAATGAACTTCCCGACTCCAAATTTGATCATTTTAAGTCCGAATTGGCTCGTTCAAAAGCCATTAGCTCAAAAATCACATACTCTAAGTGTTCATGGAAGAATTTTTCATTTTCAAATCCGTTAACTCAAAATTCACCTATTAGTTCATTTTAACGAAAACGATAAACGTTCATGAACGCTCAACGCTCATTTCTTCATTCTAAGTCAGAATTCAGTCATTTTCGAGTCCCCAACTCTATAATGCCAAATAAGACTTATCCCCATCGAAAACCAACATTTTCGAGCTCAAAGTCAAAATTTGGCTTCCATTATGAGAATTTCACGATTTCGACGATTATCGTCTAAACTCGTGAATTTCGTCATAACTTCGTTTCTTGAGATTTTTAAACCATTTCAAATGGATTCATTCCATCATAATAACATCCTAACCATACATATTTCAATAACTTATACTCATGATAAGTTCTTACTTGTTCTTCATGAGTTTATAACTTATAAAAGTATAAACTACTTATTCATGACTTATTAAAGCTTAAGTCCATTGATTAGCCATTCCTACTTCTTCTTAGCATACAAGTTCTACCACTACTCACATATCTAACAATTGAAGAGAGGGAGAATCACGGTTTAGGATCTTACCCTTAAAGATTACTTGATTAATCTTTATTCTTCCTTCTTGCTTCTTGAACTAACAAAGTCTAACTTTTCTAGCTTTTCTAGCTTTTTCTCTCTAACCAATAAGCACTTATGTTGTTGGATGAAATTTAACAACCAACAAATGAACTAGCTCTCCTTCTATTTATAGGAAATCCTAGATTAGGGTAGTTTAGTCTTTAAACCATCTCACCTCCTTAATCACCTCCTAACTATTCCTTTACTTAGCCACCAAGTATAAGCACTTTACTTAGCCACCAAGTATAAGTACTTTACTTAGCCATCAAGTTTACTTGGTCATCACATATCTTATCCTTTGCTTAACCACTAAGTAATTGCACTTGGCCACCACTTTGGGTCACCCATGGGTCGCCCCATGGGTTTTAACCATCTGATAACCCATCGGTTCAATCCGCGGTTTAGTTTCTTACTTTGGGCCCTAGCATTAATTCTCATTGGGCCTATCTTGGGCTTATCTTAACGTAACTTTGGGCTTGACTCTACTTAACATTGGGCTTGGCATAATCTAAGTCCAATTGGATAATGACAAAGTCCACTTACTAAAGTCCATTAAGAACTATTCGTATTATACGTCATATTAATCTTCGTACTATACTCGTATACTTATTCATCATATACGATATACCATCATTCATACATACTCGTATAATACCTCGTATCATACTCGTATTCATTACCTCATATAATACTTACGCATCATATGATCATCGTTTAACTCATTAACGCTTTACTTCTCTTAACGTTCTCAAATTAAGTCCACGGGTGAAAAACTGTGTTTGCCATATCTGAATTATTATTACATAATCCATCTCACCTCGATATTCTATCGTTACGTATTTCTCGAAAGTTCAAAAATAATTTCCGAGCAGAAATCAGTGAATAGTGATTTTACAGAAATTTCTCGAAAAACTTTTATTTTCGTCTTGGAAATTCAAACACTTTAATTCTACCACATAGCCAAAATCCTAACCACATCTGTAAAAACCCAAATTTTACGAATAAAGATTTAAATTTCTCGAAATTTTTTTTGAATATTATGGTGTGGATTTAATATAATGTTATAGTTGTGGTTAATATTTATAAATTTTGCAAAGTATGCAAGTTGTTATATTATATTCGATTGGTCGGGGAATATTCTTTGTGTCGGGGAATATTCGTACGACGGCACAATTATTTGTGGACCCCACAACGGAATTATTGTCGGATTGAGAAAATGACAAAAATATTTTTATGAAAATAACGGCGGAAGTTTTACCGTTAATACTGTTGAACTACTCGATAGTAAAAGTACAGTAATATGTGTGGTTGCATAGTAGCACACGGTATTGATTATTGATGCTTACGTGAGAAGTCACTCAGTTTTGTTCAATTATTGCTACAGTAGTTGCTACTTAGTATCTCACGTTATTTGATTCATTTATTGTTGATTGTTATATATATATATATATATATATATATATATATATATATATATATATATATATATATATTATATATAAGTTTTATTTTATTAATGTTAATGTAATAAAAAAGCGTAAAAGCTTTTATATAAAAATGTAATACTTTTATAAAGTTATTCTATAAATAGAATATATTATATTTTATTATGCATAGTGTTGCATAGTGTTGCATAGTGCCTGCATAGTGTTTTGCATAGTAAAATCTTTTTATATAAAATGTAATACTTTTATAAAGTTATTCATTTTATTAGATTATAAATAGAATATATTATATTTATTTAAAAGATTTTGCTTTAAATCTGGACCGTCCGATTAAAAGTAAATCAATCTGGACCGTTCATGAATTAGTTACTATGTAGTCCATTCTTCTATAAATAGAAGCTCATTCCTTCATTATTTCTTACGAATTCACTGAAACTATAGAGAGAAAGAAGAAAAGTATTCTACTACTTCACTACTTCTATATCCAATTTCTTCTATAAGGTAAGGGGTATTATTTTTTTTCATATTCATGAAGAAAACTTCAGTTATTCCATTCTTTATTATTCTCATTGGAATAACTCAGATACTGCTGATCTACCCTATACTTGGTGAAATTCTTCCATTATTCCATTATTTATTATTCTCATTGAATAACTCTGCTCTGCTAAGTATCGCATACATGGTAAAATTTTGTTGTTATTCCATTCTTTATTATTCGTTGAATATCCTGTGCATGCGCTTTTACGGCGGACACGGTTCTGCTTTTTTATTATTCATTGGAATATCCTCATGCATGCGCTTTTACGTAGAACTCCGTTCCGTTATTTATTATTTTGTTGGAATAACTTTGCCTATGCAAGCACCGCATGCATGGTAATTTCGTTGTTATTCCATTCTTTTTATTCTTACATTGAATATCCTCGACGGCAAATATTACGCTGACTCGGTTCCGTTATTTATTATTTTGTTAGAATAACCTGTCTATGCTAAGTACCGCATGCATGGTAATTTCTTTTGTTATTCCATTCTTTATTATACTCAGTTGGTTAAAGTTTTGACTTCTATACTCCATGAAATTAGTGGAATATCCTTGATATTTGCGCTTCATCCAGTATCTTTTCATGAAAATATTCTTCTGAGCATTCTTGAATTTTACTCTACAAAGAAGTATCATGTTGACAATTTAGACGTTATTAGTTCCTGGATAATTTAATTCTTGAACTTGTTTTATTGAATTCTTATATCATTGTCATCATCCTCAAGTTTATATTTTGTTGAAAGTTATCTGTGGCCTGTAGTGCATAGATGGACTTGGTATGATTATGACCAGGGATTATTTGGTATAATCATGACCGTAATGTTACAAATGATGTGGAAAAAGTCCTCATTGGCCCATAGTGCATTGATGGACAATTTTTGGTATGATTATGGCTATGGACTCTCTTCGGCCAAGGGAACAAAGATGAATTGTTTTATGGCATGATCAGGACCGTTGATGAAAACACAATTATCTTTAGCCCATAGTGCATGGATAATTCGTGGTCGTGATACTAAATAATATCCTTGGCCTGTAGAGCAGGGATGATTCGATGATGTGGTTTATTTATTAAGCTGAGTTTCAGCGATAAAAGTGATGAAAAACTTTTTAAATCATAAAAGATAGTAGATTTTATTCTTTACTTGACTCTTTTAATGGATTGCTTGTTCATTACCGCAGCTTAAACTTGATGTCTATTATATTTTATCGGTTTAACATTGTTGAAGACTAATGATAATTTATTCGCATTATCTTAGTCATAATATTTCTTCTTGGCTAGTTGAGCTCACCTTTTCTTTCACCGTTCTCTTGAAATGAGAACGTAGTCGGGACTAGTCGGGAACTGGAGTGACTGATGCGAGATGGTGTCTTAGTAGTCCTCACCATTCTATATAAAAGTGTGATAATAAATGTAATGAGGACTTATTACGAGAGTGGATATTGTCTAGAAGACAATATTTGTATTAAAACTCACAGCTCTTGTTGTATATTTAAGATTGTATTTGTATTTTGTACCATGTATTTGGCGACTCAGAATAGGTGATGTATACCTATTTTGGGGGCATCACAACATCCGCACATTCTAGGTCATAGAACAACCTTCAAATAGCTTACTCACATATATAATCAATTAAATTTATATAATCCACATAATCAAATAAAAATTTAATTCTCATAAAAATCCGATTTTCTCAGGCGTTACATTAAGTCTGAGGTGAACATACCCTGAAATGGGGGTTATACGATGGGTTGATTGCCTTTGTATGGAAGAGGTAGTTTGCTTTCTTGGTAATTGTAAACTAACCGTGATAGAAGGGTTTACGGCAAAATGTTGTTAAACCTAGTAAGAGTTCATGGTCAATTTGACCCCTCAGCAAAAGTATGAAATTTTTTAAAGGAATCTTTATATTCCTATTTATTCCTTCTACTTCATGATTCTTGGTAAGTTATGAAGGGTAGGGAATGTTTGAAATTTAAGAACTTCTTTGAAGAGAAGTTGAGAAGAAGGGTAAGCTAAAATTTTGAGGATGAAATTCTGTGAAGAAGGGGTGAATGTGATGACTCGGGAATGGGTGTGGTTTTAGAAATTCCAAGGACAGAATTTTTATACGGAGAGAAGAATGTGACAACCCAAAAAATTAGATTGTCCAGAATTTAAGATTTAAAGAATTATTTATTAATAGAAGGAATTTTTATTAATACTATTCTATTCTATGTGTTTATTAATCGTTCTAGAACCTAGGATGGTTATTAATCGGGAGGATTCTAGCTACGAGCTAGACTGAACGAGTAAGAATTTTCAAGACAAAAATAAAAAAAAATCCAAGAAGAAAATATTTCTAGGGAAAAAGACGAAATAGGCATTATTCACCCGATGAAACCCTAAAGGTTAGGGTTTGAATAACCTAAGCCTTTTCGAGAGTTCAGTATGTCGAAATAACATTCCTTCGAAAGATTTAACGATAATATATCGTGAAAAGTTAAGTAAGCCGATAAAAGTTTTTCTCAAAAAACGTGCAGAAATCAGACGAAATAAAAATGACAAAAAGTACTGTTATGTACTTTTCATTTGTTTAACTACGTTAGGGAAAAATGTGAAGGAAAACGATTAACATCAAAAAGTGTTTTTCAGTTTTTCGGAGATCCGAAGAATACGTAAAAGTTAATCGGTAAAGGAAAGACGAAATATCCAAAAAAAATTGGATTCCGAGAATCGCGGTTTTTGAACTGTCGGACGAATTCCGCAAGACGGAACCATGAAACTTCTAAGGGAAGTTTTGTGAATAGTAAAGAAGTGGAATATTAAGGAGGTGTGAATAGTAACCAGAAGGGAAAATGACTATTTTGCCCCTAGCTTGGAAAATTTATAAATAGGAAGCTAAATTCATTTGTTTAGGATTTTGAAATTTCTACAACTTTTGATAGAGAGAGAGATATTTCAGATGAGAAACAAGAGGAAAAGCTTGCTCGTGAGCAAACTTGTCCGACGGAAGAAGATTAAAGTAGAAAGGTAATCTGAAACCTTATCTCGTATAATTTTTCTTTATGTTTTCTATGTTTAAAACATAGCTTAATGAGAATAAGAAGTAAATGATGTTAGGAATGATTTCATATGGTTGAAATCATTGAGAAATGAAGAAATAAGAATTACAAGTTTAGTAAATAAATTTCTTAAGGAAGTATAAGATTCGTAATGAAATTGAACGATCCAACTGAATCATATGAATGATTCGGTGAAATAAGTAAGGAATGGTGTTCTATAACATCAAATTCTAAGAAAAAGTGAAATCGTAATCAAAATATTGATTAAAATGAAGAACTAACGAAGAACGCGAAGAACACGAAGAACGTTCTTGATGGACAAATTTAAAACCATTGTAATATAATTTGTTGTTGATGTACAAGTTTAAAACCATCGCGTATAAGTTAGTTGCTCATTTCTTGGTTAAGAACGATAGAAACGTTCATGAAGAACGTATTAAACTGAGCTATAACGAAGTTATGGCGAATATTTTGTAAAAGACGGACGAGAATTGGAAAGTTAGTAAATGAACCTGAACGTGTAGGGTTTCATAAGAATGTAATAGAACATAGAAAACGTGAGTCGTGGACTCAAGAAAGAACGAATTCCGAGTTCGGGTGACCGAATTACGAACGAACGAATGAAGAACGTTAAAAACATAAAACGAACAAAGGACGAAGATTAAGCCAATTGAATGGCATGTTAACGGATTTAGAACAAAGTTCTATCTAAGGGTAATTAAAGTAAGTAAGATAAGGAAGAAAATAGCTTCGGAACGACCTCGTTCTGAGTTATAACAAATAAGTTATGAGATCGGGAAGTAAGCGTCTCAAACTGGATTTAAGACTTAGAAAATTTTTCAAGGATTAAGGCTTGGTATTGCAATGAGAAGTGCCTTGGGAGGCGTGCGTCGCAATGCCAAAATTTTAGGTTTGACACTTTGTAGAGTGGCATTGCGTATAATGAATGATAAAGAGGAATCGGTATGCAAATACCGATGCGAATGCAGCAAAGCCCAATGTGAGCTTTTAACTCGCTTTCAAATCTCAGGGAAATGTACCAAAAGCTAATGAACATATAGTTCATCGAATGTAACACTTAAACAAGTGAATTAATCCTTTAATGAAGGTTGAACGGAAAGATTAAACGAGATTAAAAGATAAAGAATATGAACGCGGGTTACAAAACCGGTATCCGGGGACCATAGTCGCAATAAACGAACGTGTGGGATTGCTATGATTGTGATTCCTTAGACGTTGAGTGACGAGGGTAATGAATAACATTTCGATGTTATGTTGTGGTAATGAGGGATAAGTGTAAAGCGTATAAATGTTGTGAACGCAACGCTGTTGCGAAGAACGATCGGTCTTAGAATACAACAAACCGTATGGCTTCGATATTAAGAAAGAATAATGAATGTGGGGTTCATGTAATGGATAACGAAAGATAGTAATAAGATTAACGAAAGCCGAATGTGGGTCGAATGGAGAATGTTAGAATAAAATGTAGGCGTTGAACACTTTAACCGACATGAAGGTTGAGTGTACGCAAATACTAAACGGATAGAACCTACACCCTGTGTATGGCTTGACCATAAGATAATGAAGACCAATAATTAAACCATGAATGGTGAAGAAGCTGAATTAAAGACAAGTACGCATAACGTAACGAAGGCGAGTTAATGATTAACTTGAATGATCGTTCTGGGTGTACAAAAGACTGTATGACTTAGACGATAAAGAATGAATCCTGAGGTATGGCATTTAGTTGCCAAGAAGATATAAGGAATAAGAAATTGACTTAACGAACGTTATAGTTTAATGGTTCGGATAAGTTAATATAAGTTAGGTTGTGGTGCAATCGTAACCTTTGATGGTTGAATATGGGAGCTGGGCTAAAAAATTCCTTTAGAGAGCGAAGGTATATACGAAACTGGAAACCAATCTAACTCACTATGATGACAGTGTAGATGAGACGGGAACTTATTTGTTGGTTGTTTGTGGGAAATCACTCAGAGTACCATATGGACTACTAGAAGAGAAGCGATGTGTGCTGAGTCCTAAATGAGTTATAAGAAGAAGATAAGAATGAAAATCATTAAAAATTATGAACGTATGAGTAAGACATCTCCGTATGTCATGAAGCTGTAAACCGGTAAGGTAAGTTGGTCGCGTAAACTTAGGTTGAAAGAACGCGAACCCTAAGAAGTAAAGTTAAGTAAACCAATGCATAAGTCAAATATACATGACTAATTGGTGTATGTATTCCTTATGTGTCATATAGGAATTGGAATGAGCAGTTCAGCGTAAACTCTAAGTTGTGATGTGCGTAAGGCAAGTTTCCTAACTTCATTTATATTTTAAATGAATGCTAGTTTCTTAAATTTCTCAAATATTGAACTTGAGAAGTTCTGTCTATGTGCGAATGTGCGATATTTGTACAAGGTGGTAAAACATATGAGGCCTTGTACCACAATTTGAACACTTCGGTGTTTCTATGAGATGAACTGTTCTGTGATTGAACTGCTCAATATGAGAATGTTCTATTTATACATGAATCGTTATTGATAAGTATGTGCTAAAGATTGTAGCCAGACAGGATGTGTATGAAAAAGATAGAAGAATAAAAGTATTTCAAAGTGAATGTGACTAATGTGTTAAAATGATAGGAATCAGAGTTTATTCCTATTATTCAAGTTGCTTCATAACCTTTGTTCGGTTATCGAAGTTCTAAAGGAATGTTTAAATTCTTAAAGTTGTTTGTTCAACTGCTATGACTTGCTGAGCAATTGAATGCTCACACTTGTTTTAAATACAAACATTTTCAACGAACAATGTTAGAAAGAACTTAAGGATCCCGTAATGATCAAACTGATTAGTATCAAGACGAAGTGTCATTCATTAAATGAATGAGCATGAAGATTAAGTGAAGACTTGTAATGTAGATTAATGTAATTAAACTATAGAATAGTTTAATAAATGGTTATGTATCCTTGGTGGCGGATGAAAGTCACTCTTGTAAGAAAGAAAAAATAATGTAATTATCATTATTTGTAATGAACGAGGTTATAAGGTATTAGAACATGTGATTTCAGTATGTATGTTGTTATATTTAGTTAAATAATGATGTATGTTTAGAAAGAAGTGGGATCGTGACGTACGAAATTCGGGTGTGAAAATAGAACGGATTTCGGGGCGTTACAAAAAATCTCATTTATTATATTTGTAAGTATTAAGGAGATATTATGTTTTTTTGTTTATTTTTAAAAGTAATAAATTTGTTAATTTTGTTATTTGTTGAAAATTATAAATTGTTAGTTTAGTAATAATGACTTGATAGAAAAATGACAATGAACAATTTTAAAATCGAAATTGTTATTTTATATTACTATTAGTAGAAAATGACTTTTTTATGAAATATAAAAATTATGAAATAGGACATTTCCTTGTAATAGTTCTAATAATTCAACTTCAACAATGCCTTTTATTTCAAATTAAGTTGTGACATGCTCAAAATATTGTAATATTATTTAATATCGTACTCATTTTATCTTAAATATAAAATCTTTGTTGACTTTTTAACAATTAATATGTGATGCAACTGTAGGAAACGATTTCCAAATAAATTAATAATTTTTAATTTTAGAAATTATTATCCCAAGATCTTTCTCATAATTTAGCATAATCAAAAATTAAATAAATTATATTACATACCTCGTGCTCGGTTGTAGCACAATGGAGAATTTTTTTTATTTTGATGAAGGCTTTTCCTCCTTCCTGATCTTCCTCCCTATGACCCTTATTTTGATATTACGTACTTTTCTGAGTGCAGGCTCAAAATAGTGTAAAGTGATACAATATATAGAGTCCTCAACTTCCTGATATTTATCAGGATAATTTGAAAAACTTTTCTGATATATTTTTTCCTGCTATTTGAGTATATCTTAATAAAGGCTAGAGTGGGGATCAAGCAGGATTCTACAATTCTAGCTCCAATATAATTCTAATTTCTGATTAACTCTTTAATCAATTAGAATTGTATTAATTATAACTAATTCCACTAAATAGTTATAATTGCACTATAGAATAAATAAAATTAAAATTAATTAATTAAATCCTTCCACTATTAGTATCTTGCAAAAATACTCCTCTACAATAATATCTATAAACACATATAGGAATAAAATTGTTAACCCACTACGTTTACTGCTTATATCCTTGACTACATAATTTATACACTTTTGATCACACATTAATTTAATAAATTAAATTAATACTTTACTAATTTGAATTACTAAAATACTTGACCAAGATTCTCGTGATCAACTAATAAATTATATCAAGGGATATTAAAATTTAATTGTAGAATTTCATCTTGAAAATACATGTTCCTAATTTCATAACATATATCACCCAACATATTGAGGTATTGATTGTATTTAAAATCTCACTCTTTAATTAATATATTAAAGTGACATACATTATAAAATTAAGTTCATTATTCTCTCGTGATTAAGAGTAATTGCACATTAATAGTAATTGAAAAATTATTTATAATAACGAAGATTTAACAAATAATTTTTTCATAACGATCCAGATTCTATGTATTTCAAAAATACACCAATACACTAGATTAAAGTCTTCATTTTACATGACTAAGACAAATCATCCAATCAAGTGTATTACAATCTACTAGAATGGTTTGTTCATTTCCATCTAAGATTGAGAACAATATAAATCTTTAATTATACATAACATATAATTTATGTCTTCTTCAGATATGACACTCCTTCATATACATAAATTATAAAATGTATAATTATGGACAAAATTTATGACACATTTAATTATGCAAAATGAAATTAAATTTTATTATTAAAATAATAAAATAAATATCAAGATTGGGTTTTTTGGGCTTAAAACCTTAGAATCTCCTACTAGCCCAAAACCCAATATACCATATGTCTAATACTCATTCCCTTAAGATGAAAATCAAAAACTTTAGAAGACAAGGTCTTCGTAACAAGAGCATCACTAGAATAAACAAGCATATAATCTCTTGTTCTCCGTAGATACTTAAGTATATGCTTTACAACTATCCAATGTTCAAGTCCAGGGTTAGAGTGATATCTGCTGACCAGGCCTACTACAAAACAAATAACTGGTCTAGTACACAACATTGCATACATAAGACTTCCCACCGCCAAAGCATAAGGGATTGTCTTCATGCGCTCTTGCTCTTGATCGAGGTGTCTTAGGACACTGCTCCTTAGTAAGAGGAATTCCATGTCTGATAGGAAGTAGTCCTTTCTTGGAATTCTGCATGTTGAACCTAGCCAAAATTATATCTATGTATGCAATTTGGGATAGGCCTAACATTTTATTCTTGCGAACACGCCAAAGCTTGATCCTTAGAATGTAATTAGCCTCTCCTAGGTCCTTCATCTCAAAATTACCAGACAACCAAATTTTAACGCTATATAATACTCCCACATCATTACCAATAAGCAATATATCGTCCAAGTCTTGTGGTGGATTAATTGATTGAGTAATTGATGTGCTTGACATTTCTTCTAAGATAATTTTACTACTCCACTTGTGATCCATTATGTAGTCATTTTCCAGAAAAACTACATTTGCGCTAACAAATACTTTCTGGTCTAAAGGACTATAAAATAGACCACCTCTAGTTCCTTTTGGATATCCTTCAAACAAACATACTTCTTGAACCTAAGTTATCTAAGTCTGTCTTTCCTTTTCGTACATGGTGCAATATTGGCATTCGCCCACTCCTCAATTCTTTAGGTGTTAAAGGAACATACTTTGATGGTACAAGATTCAATAAGTACATTGTGCTTAACCCAAAAAAAATAAAAAGAGTAGAAAAACTCATCATAGACCTTACCATATCAAAAAAAGTCACGTTTCTTCTCTTTAATGGTATATGTTGACTACATTCAGATTTGCATTAATGAATAATAATTTGTAGTAAGAATATATAAATTATCTACCAATAAACTAGAACAAATGAAATTTCCATTCTTGCAAATAACAATATTGGAATCAAAATTAATTGAATATCCATGTTTAAACAAGCAAGAATCTGAAATTAAATTTCTACGAATGTATGGAATATAAAGACAATCTACTAATTCTAAAGTTTTATCATTATTAAAATTGAGATGCATAACTCCTACAAAGGTGTAGAACCAAGGTGTAGATAAATCTCGCCTTCATTCAACTTTCTGGTTTTCTGAAACCCCTACAAAGAATTGCAGACATGATTAGTGGTTCCCGAATCTACACACCAGGATTCAGTAGAACGCCCCACAAAACATGTTTCATGAACGAAAGATTGATATTTACCTATCTTGCCAAACTAATCAATGAGACAATCAATTATACCTTGATTTTTGGTCTTGGCTAGGTAAGTAGAACAATTCCTTTTCCAGTGATCTTTCTCCGCACAGTGAAAACATTTCCCTTTAGGTTTTGTTTCTGCCCCTTTCTTCCCAACCCCTCCAGATGAAGGAATGTTTCCATTTGCAGCTTTTTTACTGTTATGCTTTTTCCAGTTCTTGCCCTTAGGCTTTCCCTTAAAAGTACCAATTTTTGCAATATGAAAGTTTCCTCTTGCACGAAGAATACCCTCTGCTACTTGAAGTTCCTTCATCAGTTCAGGCAAAGTTAAAGACATTTTGTTCATAGTGTAATTAAGTTTGAACTTATTGAAGGAATTAGGCAAGGTCTCTAGCAACATGTCAACCTGGGTTTCCCCATCAACTGTTGCTCCCAGGATTTCCAGTTCGTTTAAGTAAGAAATAATTTTTAAACAATGATCTCGAACTGAAGATCCCTTGGACATCTTGAAATTCATAAGTGTTTTCATCACATTCTGTCGTGAAACACGACTCTAGTCAGCAAACCTTTCATGAAGGCTATCCAAGATTTCCTTAGCAGTGATAGTAGACTGATATTGGTGTTGCAATATATTTGACAAAGATGCCAATATATAGCAACGAGCCATATCATCTGCCTTTTGCCACCTCTTATGGTTATTCTTTTGTGCAACAGTAGCATTTTCTAGAAGAATTGGGAAAGGTTCAGTCAACACAAACTTGTAATCCTCAGCAGTCAACACAATGTCAAGGTTTCTTTTCTTGTCCACATAATTTGGTCCAGTTAACTTATTTTCTTTAAGGATAACAGCAAGGGGATTAAATGACGACATGGTAATCTGTATACAATATGCATAAAACAAATGGTTATTCCATAAAATTAAACTTTTGCATATAATATGAAAGTGTAATCCTCAAACACAAACATAAAATAAACATGACAACTTAATTTCAAATAATTCTCTTTTCGATGGGAAAATAAGAATAATTTAAAATTACAATTATTGTTATATCTTGACATCTCATGAAATAAAAATAATTCACCATTTAATTCAGCCCAAAACAATAATAATAAGTATCACTCCGATGGGAAAAATTAGTATTTATGTTTTGTCAAGTGTATATCATCCATTTAAATTTTCTCTAAAATTATAATACAAATATTTCGATGGGAAATAATTCGTAATACAATTTTAAATAAATTTATCACAAGGAAATTCATATCTAATATAACTAGATTCATGCATCTTCCGAAGGGAACTCACAAGATTTGAGATTAGATACATGTATCAATATAATGGACCAATGATGGAGGCCGTAAGAAATACAATTCTTTCTCCCAATTGAATTTTTATTTTTATTTTAAAAAAAAATTGAGGATTTTTATTTATTTAAAAATATATAATAATATTAATATCCCATATTAATACATATAACATGTAAACTAAGATCAATGAAAATTCACATTTAACAATTACAACATTATGAAAATTTTAACAATTAAACATTATAATTGTTAAATACTAATAAATATAATTGAATCCGAAAATATAAATAAAAGGTTTGTTGGTATAATTGGTTGAGTATGACTGTATTTACGGCAAGGGTCCAACCCTTGCAGCAACAACTAAAACATTTAATTTTTTACAGTTACGTTTTTGGGCCTGGGCTTAAAATTTTTGTTTCTTTTTTATAAAAAATTTGCTTATAAGGATTGAACTCCTGACTTCGCCCAAACTAAAAACCATACTTACCTTACCAACAAAAACCAGCGAACCAAAAAAGCAATCATGCAAGAATATATCTAACATTAATATTTATTATATTACCTGAGCATGGTTGAAATAAAAAAAAACGTACTACGCAGATCTAGGATCTCAGCCTCTTTAAAACTTCACCACTCATTTTTTTTTTCATACCCACATATAAACAATTACATACATACATGCAGCTAGTCATAAACAACAAATCTCGTTATAACAATGTTAACGCCAAGTTTCGCCGGCGCGTCCAATCACAGAATCCACACGCTAGAACCTGCATAATAACAGATCACACAAAAGCTTGACGGTTTGTGCTGCCGGGGGATAGCTCCGGTGTGAGAATAAGTACAGGCCGTTCACAAGGTTTAACAATTGAGACTAAATATTTAGTGCTCAAAAGTAGGTATTACCTGTGAATTGTAACCTTGACCTTGTATTTATAGTGCTCACCACCTTTAGAATCCTTTTCCGAGTCGAATTAGGACTCCTAGTCATGGTAGTTACCATAACTTGGGTCCAACACAATCTCCTTAAAAGGTGCAAGTGGAATCCAATCCATTCATTACCTTCGGAGTTACCTTATTCAACCATAATTAGATCTCCAGGCTCTATGCGCAGGAAGTCCCACTGCACAGGCCCAACCCAACCGAACTCCCTCATCAAGTCTGGGCCTCGGCCCAAAGGACTCGAAGACCCGACCCCGAACATCTTACACCGAGGCAAGGCTCCGGCCCAAAGGACTCGGATGCCGAACCCGAACACCATCACCACCCATGGGGGCTTTTACCGATGGGCTCACGAACCCTTCAAAGGTCGCTTTACCACGTGAAGGTCGATGTAGAAAACGCTCCCTACATTGCCCCTAGTCTCTTGTTATAATATATTTATAATTAGAGACTTGAAAGGTCAGGAATTTGATAAGTCACGACAACTAATGATGAGCTATTTGGGTAGCGTGCAACTACACCTATAAAAACCCCCTTTCCCCCTTGAGCATTTAATAGCCGCCCTTGGGTAGCGTGCAACTACACCTATAAAAACCCCCTTTCCCCCCCTCATCATCACTTTTCCCAAATATCTTCATTTCAAACTCTCTATCTCACTTTTCCGGCAAGGCGATTTCCAGCGAGTAATCAGTTCATTCCAACTTCTCCTTGTTCGCATTTTTCTAGTTAGAAATCATCACATTTCCAGCTTCCTTTCCTTCATTTTAGCTTCTGAAACTCTGCATTTCTGTTTCCTCCACCTCAAATGGCAGATTCCAACACTATTCCTTCTATCGAGTCACCCCGCCTCGGCCACCACCCATATTGATCTAATCCCAAGTTGATTTGTTTGGTTGCTCCCTACCGATAACCCTTCTTCCTCGATTTCCTACCCCATCAGGTCTTAGAGGCCAAAATCCACAACGCCTACCACTCCGATACGGAGTTCTCCCATATCAATACCCCATCTTCCATTACACCCTCTCAAATCTCCGACATCCGAACCCTTTTCAATATCCCCCAAGAATACAAGCTTCGGGCATCAAAACCCGATGAGAAAATGTTTTGGAGGCCCGAGGGCGAATGGGTGGCCGTTCCCCTATACCTTCTGAAATATGGGGTTCGGTTCCCACTTCATGAATTCATCTCTTCCTTCATCTGTTTTGCTGGGATCGGGTTCGCACAGCTTATGCCGAACTCATACATCCATTTAGTTTCTTTTATCGCCTTATGTCAGGAGATCGAGATCACTCCTGGCCTCGACTTTTTCTTTGCCTTATTCACCGTCACCGGGTCGAAAGAACCCGGTCTTTGACAATTGAACAAACGGGCCAATCGACCCGTCCTCATCAAAATCCCCTCGAGTAACCAGGGGTGGCATGACAAGTGGTTCTTCGCCTGGGGAACCGACCTCCAACTTCTCCCTCAATGGGCCCATCCCGAGGACCCCGTAGCCAAGGTGTCCAAGTTCCCAAAGGATCGGGTCGATGCATTCAAATCTTTTTACAAGAGGTGGAGCAAAACCGAGTGGAGCCTGGCAGTTCTGTCCAACGAAGCCTGGTTATACAAACATAGCTGTAAGTATCTCCCTTCTGACCGATAAGTCCCCCTCTTACTTTGTCTTCTTTCTCCTCAGATATTTTATGTCTTAACCTATTCTCTTCTGTGCAGTGATGATTTTCAAGCCCGAAGGGGCAGCTAAATCCTTAACTCCTCTTCCTATTACCATCGAGCCGATCCGCCTTCCAATCACCGATGAGATGGCTGAGGAAGAAACCATCCCGATAGTTAAACTTTCAACCGGTTCTACTTCGGGCCCAGCCCCTCCGACTTCTTCTGCCAAACCCACCACCAAAAATGTTCTGAAGATGAGCCGGGCGGAGAAGTCGGCTCTGTTAAAGAAAACCAAGAAGTCTTCCGCCAAGGCTCCCATCAAGTCCATTACCGTGGTTCCTCCAAAACTGACTCCTCCCCCCGCTCAAGTCGCGCTGATCGAGGATTCAGAGGAAACCGAGGAGGTTCGCCTTGAGCCCCGACCCAAGAAGCCACGACTCATCAGTGAACCTGAGCAACCACATCCCGAACAGCAAGTTGTTGAGGCTGATCCCCTACCCGCAGCCACTCCTACTTCCAAGGCGAGTTCTTCCTAAGGAACACCGACCACTTGCTGGTCGAAGAGTCCTTCGGAAGTTTTTTCGTTTAACCTGTTCGATCATTTCAAGCTTTCGGGCGATGACGAACAGTTTAAAGGATTCTCTTCCGAAGAGTACCTGGTGGCTTATATCCGGGCCCAGTGCGAGGTAATCCAGAGATTGTTAATCTTCTTGTTGTAAACTTACACTTTTACTTCGATAGCTGATGTATGTGTTTGTTGCAGGCCAATGCCATCCTTGCTCGAGCCATTCCTCCCCTCGGTCGAACCACTAAAAAGGAAGTTCAGCTGAGGTCGGACGTGATGCTGCTTGAAGCTGAGGTTCGAGGCCTAAACTCGAACCTGAAGAAGGAACGGGAGCTCCACGCTGAGACCCAGAATAAGGCAACCCAAGTCAAAGCTAGGCCGATGAACTCCAGGAATAATACTCTCTCCTTCAGCATGAGTTCGCCGGCCTCGAAGGCCATAATAAGAAGTTGATCGAGGACAAGAAGCACCTGGCCGCCGAAGTCAAAGAGCGGGAGCAAGTGAAAGTAGTATGCACACAAGCCAATCATGTTTGATGATAAAGCATATACTTTGTAACAATCTTATTCATTTATTAATAAAAAGTATTAATTTATTAAAGGCTTTTAATTATCTACATGATGCTATTTTATAATATGTGATAAACTCATAGTTTTAAGCAATGCTTTTAGAATAATGATGATGATCATTCTAATGAGATCTAAATTCTTAGAAAGCTTAAAACTAAAATAGTTCCCAATCATTGGATTACTAAATTGGGGATTAGTGAATCCTGGATAGATTGGTACATACGTTGCTTGCTTTCATTGGATGAGGATGATTGATCTCATGATTATTTGTGTGGAGACACTAAAGCAAGTATGTAGGTGCTTATTAGAGAATAAGTTCATCAGAATTGGCTCGCTAAGGAATACCTAATGGAGTTTTACTTGCTGTCAATAGGAATTCCTGTAGTGATAGTAGTACAAGTGATCCTTGGACTTGAGATCATCATAGTATCTTGTGTATGATGAATTATACTTTAACTTATTCCTTAAGACCCTTAGGGTATATCAAAGGGTATGCTTGGGTATAATAAGTTGTACATGGAGATAATGTATGATCAATAAAGAATCTACCACTTATTAAAAGAAGAGAAATGTCCTATGTGATTCGATAAATGACAACCCTAGGTAGTCCTTAGCTAAAGGCGAATAAAATTAGAAAGGAGTTTCTAATTTGCATTATTTGGTGTTGTGCATTTAAGGATCGAAATACATATAATTAAATAAAATAAGACTTGACAAGAATTCCATGTCTTATATTTAATTGGGACATCAGATGGTGGAAGGATTGAATTGTACAGTAACTATTTACTCAAAGGTTCTTTTATGATTAATGTTGAAATCTATATTATCCTAAAAAGTCGTTGATCGCTAGGGGAGGCTTATCCCTATCAGAATAAATATTATTTATTTAAATAAATTAATTGTTTAATTTATTTATTTAAATAAGATTAGAATTGTTCTAATTGATTTATTCACAACCTAGGTTTAATATGGAGAACCTAAAGGGTCACACCATAAAAGGAAGAATAATTATTTAAGAAGTTAATGGCATAATCGTAATAATATGTTATGTATATTTAATTTAATCTATGGTGATAGAATAAATTAAATAGCTTAATATTTATTATTTAATATTTTAGAAATATTAAATATAAATTAATAAGAGGAGTCTTATTAATATTATTACAATTATTATTATTATTTTAATTTCTAAAAGAGTTTAGGAATTAATTTAATATAAGTACTCTCATTTATTCCTAATAAGATTAGGAGGGAAAATTAATTAAACGAGTTTAATTAATTATCCTTAATAAGATTAGGGAGCCCATTTAATTAAAAGAGTTTAATTAAATAATACCTTATTTTAATAGGTTACTTGATATCTTTATAAGAGGAGTCTTATATCGATATCAAGACTACGATATATTTTTCAATGGTTGGAGAATGACGCTCCTTTTCTATGAGATAGAAAAACTAGGGTTTAGCCAACCACCCATCTTCTTGAATTCTTTTTCTTCCTTGGTGGATCACCTCTAGAGGCCAAACACTTGGGTGGCTAACGTTGATCAAAGGAAGGAACCAAACCCGGTGGATTCAAGTTGAACGCGAAAAGGATTGGAGGTGAACTTGTACCTGAGGAAGCTCGGATCTTCAAGGGTATGTTTCTTATTCATCTTTTTCGTTTAATTAATAATTGTGCATAAAGGGTGATCCGGGTATATGGTTTGTAAAAAATTTAAACTCTGATTTTCCACGTTTCCGCTTATTTTTGCAATTTGATCGCGTTCATGAATATTACAAACCTAACAGTGGCATCAGAGCCAAACCTTTATGCGAATTATTAATTGTTTAATTTGATATGTATATTGATATATGTTTAGAACAATTTAATTGGGCATAATTTAATTGAATAAAATTTATTTAAAAAAAAAAAAAAGGAAAAGCCGTAATAAATTTTGGAAATCTGTTGCTTTTTCGGTAATCTGTACACGTTTCTTGAAATTCTGTGACATGTACGGTACGGTGGGATGTTAATATGGTATATCATTTTGCTTTTATATCCTGGTATATGATATCAAGGGGTGAATAAATGATTCACGGCTGGCATGATTATGTTAAGTTTCCTGCCTTCCTATAATATCTTTTAAAAAGGTGACGTGAGCAACCATGTGATCAAGGTTAAGGGGAAGACTTAAGATATTCTGCACCTAAGTAATCATGCGGACTAATCATTAACGAGCAACATGAATTACAAGGAAATCACGAAAATCAAGGGGCATGTTAACGTAATATATATATATATATATATATATATATATATATTGATATATATATATTTGTTATTATATATATATATAATAGTTATATATATATTATTCTTAATAATTTTAGAATTAAAATGAAGTTTATTTTAATTTTAAAATAAAAAGTTCATTTTAATCTTAAAATAAAAGTTTATTTTAATTTTAAAATTGAATTTCATGCTAACTAATTAGAGTTAGAATTGGATTCTATGATAACTAATTGGAGTTGAAATTGGATTATATGTTTCCTTAAATAAAGAAGTTTATTTAGATATGAAATAAGATTTCATATTATTCAAAATAAAAGAGTTTATTTGTGAATAGGAAAGAGAATCCTAATTTCCTTAAATAAAGGAGTTTATTTAGATATGAAATAAGATTTCATATTATTCAAAATAAAGGAGTTTATTTGTGAATAGGAAAGAGAATCCGTATTTCCTTTAATAAAGGAGTTATTTATTTATTTTTATTTTTTTACATGGAATTGGATTCCATAATTAATTAAAATAAAGGAGTTTATTTTGATTAAAGATTTTGATTAAAATAAAATAGTTTATTTTATTCAAAATTGGATAAATTAAAATAAAATAGTTTTATTTTGATTTAAATTTGGATTAAAATAAAGGAGTTTATTTTGATTCAAAAATAGATTTTATACTAACTAAATTTGCCCATTAAATGATATCAATATATATATATTAAATGTTTATTATTCATAAGATGAATGTTATTTATTGATGCATATGATGATGTGTATGATAATAAATGGGATTGATTATGGACTATCACCAATGTGATTGGATTTTTATTTTAGTTGGATGCATGAATGTATGGGTTTTATTAAATGGGGTCTCACAGACTGCCTTCTAATTTTTCTTAATGTAAATTCTATCTCTCTCTATGTACTTCCCTCGATCACGATCAAGGTTTCTATTTATTTTAATAATTTTGTAATAGGAATAGTTAGAATTAATTTTGAAAAATTGGAGATCAAGGAGCAAGGAGCGCTTGAAGACCCGCTTGTAATGGAGCCCAGTTTAAATGTAATAGTTATATTTAAATATTATTTCTTGCACCCCTAGGGTTTGACCTTTTGGTTCACTTGGTGGCTCTAGTGAACCAAACTAGAATAAAAGTCCATAATCAATCCGAGTAGAATATAGTATTCTATATGTGCATGCTTATACAATATATATTATATATTATGCAAACATGCTTCGCATGTTCATTAATATATTGCGTATTTTATATATATATGTGCATACGCACGCTAAACAAGATGAGACAAATTAATAACAAACCCCTCAATTTTATATTAAGTCCTAAGCGTTCAAAGATATTTGGAATATTGACGTCATTTCTAGCATGATAAAATTAATAGAGTATTAAATATTTAATATGAGTTTGTTGTGTCACCACAAGGCAAGTATTAAGTATTTAAGATGTTAATTTATCACATTTGATGCTTATAAAGAAAATTGAACAATATTATTTTGTTGTGTCACCACAAGGATGATATTTTTCTTTTTGAATATATGGAGTGCTAGGTCGGACTTAACTTGGATAATTTTGATTCTATGTGCCACCACTTGATCAAAATAATCTAAGAGGCAAAAGAAAAGGAGTTGCATAGTTGATGTAATTGACAAAAGTTGTCACCTATTTATTTATATATAGTTTGTTGTGTCACCACAAGGCTATATACATTTGAAATGGGATCCTTATTCTCACTAGCAAATCTTTAATTAGATTTTGCTTAAACTATATAAGTGAGGGTAATATAGTTTGAAGAAAATAGTGGGAGATACCAATTTAAAACAATACCTGAATTATTTTGGTAATTAATAAAAGAATGTATGTTAAAATGTTGTTAATTACAAATTCATTTAAAGAATTTTACAATGTCTAAAATTACTATCATTGCAAAGCATATTAGATGCTAAATTAACTGCATCCAATTAAACGGATTGGTTAAGGAATTTGAGAATAGTTCTCATAGTTGAAAAGTTATCTTATGTCCTTAATCGCCTATCCTCAAGAATGGTTGCGCATAATGCCTCTCGAGGAAGACATTGCTACTTTTAGAAAGTGGCAAGATGATGCACATTGGCTCAATGCATCATGCTCGATCTATGAAAGTAACGAGCTTCAAATACGATGAAACTATGGATGCTTCTACTATATTCCCCGCACATCAAGTAGTTGATGGTGAGGAAAGTAGGACTGATAGATATCAGATATCTAAGGAGCTCTTCCGATCTAGAATGGCCAATGGCACTATAGTATAGACAAAAGTTCTTAACATAATCAATTTGATTGATCAATTAGGACAACTGGTTTTGTCATGGATGGAGAGTTGAGCCAAGAGTTGATCTTGCACTCACTCCCGGACTCCTTTCACAATTGTTGTGAATTTTTCATATGAACAAGCTAGATATCAGCCTCGCTGATTTGCTTAACATGTTGAAAAATATTGAGAGTCACTTTCCAACCAAGAAAGATCAAGTCTTACTGGTAGGGGCCAAAGGATCTTCTGAAAAGAAGAACGATTCAAAGAAGGTAAATAGAAAGGCGTAAACAAAGGATAATAAGAACAAAACTGATACGGATAGCAAAGGAGTTTGCTTCCACTGCTATAAGCCTGGACACTGGAAAGAAACTGCGAGAAGCATCTTGCAGAGGCTAACCAAAGAAGCTTAGTGAAGTTTCGGTTACAATACAATTTTTGCACATGATTTAAAATAATTTTTTTTAAGTCAAGGTTCTACTTGGGTATTGGATACCGACTTTGGTTATCATAAATATAGATTTATGAAGGGACCAAACAGAAGTAGAAAGTTAAACAAAGATAAGTAATCCTATGTGTGGGAAATGAAGCAAAGGTTGCTGTATATTAGCCATAGAAACTTACAGTTTAGCAATGCCTACGGGCAAATCTATTAAGTCAATAAGTCATTATTGTATTCCAGTTCTTGTTAAAATATTATTTCTATTTTATTGTTGACAATGAAATCTTTGGTATTATAATTAAGAACAATTGTTGTTCTATTTATAATAATAATGTTTTGTATAGAATCGAATATTACTTAATAAATTTTGTATACTTGACTTACATGAAAATAATTTTTCATATTGACCAAATTAGTATAAGAAAAAGCAGATGATCATTCAAAGAGTTGAATGTGTGTATTTGTTTGAATACAAGTGTGAATTATTTGAAAGGTTCAAAGAATTCAGAAGTGAAACAAATTGACAAAGTATTAAGATTCTTTGATTAGATCAAGGAATAAATACTTGTGCAATAAGTTTCTAGATCATCTCAAATGGTTTTCTCATAATGGACACATCCTGATACGTAATAATTGATTGATGTATCTGAATGGAAAAATCGTACCTTGTTGGACATGGTGCGGTCCATAATGATTTTACCGACATTCCAGTATCCTTCTGGGATAATGTCCTAGAAATGGCTGCATATCTACAAAAAGGTAACCTCAAAATTATTTGAAAGACTCCATAAAAGTTATGGATAGGGAGGATTCCTAATCTTAAGTATGTTAAGATAAGGGGTTGTCCAACTTATGTGAAAAGGTTTCGAAGGATAAGCTTGGGACAAGATTTGACATGTATAGATTTGTGGGACATCCTAAAGTAAGTTTAGGGTATATGTTCTATAATTCTACTTAGCAAAAGGTGTTTGTTATAAAACACGCCCCTTCTAAGATAAAGGTGTTTATCATTAAAAGGGCTAGTGGGAGGATAATAGATCTTAAAGAGTTCAAGAACCACAAAATACTATAAGTCAAATAAGAGGAACCTGTAGAGATGGACCTATTATACCACAACCTAATCGTAAATCGAATAGTACCAAAGATACCTAGGAGGTATGGATTCATCATGGATGATGATGATGAGGTACACATCATAGAAGATGATGATTTAGAGTTACATTCGATGAGGTAAGACTTCTAGTGTGTACAAAAGGGTCGATGGGGAGCGTCAGTGAAATTTCTAGTATTATATGTTGATATACTACGGATGAGGAATAACATACCAATGCTACAATCAAGAAAAGATAAAGTTGTCTAAACATTCCTCCATGAATGATTTGGAAGAGTATCTTAATTGGGGATATAAATCTATATAGATAGATTTAAAAGGATGCTAAACTTAACCCAAGGAACGTATATTCATTTGATGCTAAAGTCGTTTAGCATGGCAAACTCCAAGAGATGTCTCATGTTGATGAGCTATGGAGTGTATCTCTTTATAGTCCCCACAGACTCTCGAAAAGAGAGATCGCATGAGTGACTATCATGTATGCAATGAAATATACAAGATCTAATGTTGATCGGTCATATTCTGAGAAGATTACCGTAAGAAATGGTGAAAACATCTTAAAGTACTTACTGGCACTAAGGATGTGATCATATTTATGGTGGGTCCGAATTAAAACTAGAGGGCTTTACTGCACTCAAGTTTTTCGAATGCACCAAGACGATCGAAAAATCCACTTTAAGGTAAAGTGTTACCTTAAACAAAGGTGTAGTGAATTTGAAAGGTTCCAAATAGCAAAAAGTTCTTTGGTTTGATGATAAAGACAAAGTATATAGCTATAAATGAAGCTGCAAGTTGATTGTTTTGATGATAAGCTCATTACAGAACTAGGAATAGTTCCTAAGTCTCATCTTGGATCTAAACATGTGTTGTAGCACTTTCATTTGATTATAGGAATAATTGAAAGATGGGAAATCACTATAGAGATAGTGAACTCTCAAAAACAACATACATATCCATTAACTAAAGCTTATCCAACAGCAGGATAATCGTCACTTAGAGAAGAAGAGTATGAGATACCATGACGATTGACTTTAGTGTAAGTGGGAGATTGAAAGTAGTATGCACACAAGCCAATCAGGTTTGATGATAAAGCATATACTTTGTAACAATCTTATTCATTTATTAATAAAAAGTATTAATTTATTAAAGGCTTTTAATTATCTACATGATGCTATTTTATAATATGTGATAAACCCATAGTTTTAAAAAATGCTTTTAGAATAATGATGATGATCATTCTAATGAGATCTAAATTCTTAGAAAGCTTAAAACTAAAATAGTTCCCAATCATTGGATTACTAAATTGGGGATTAGTGAATCCGGATAGATTGGTACATACGTTGCTTGCTCATTGGATGAGGATGATTGATCTCATGATTATTTGTGTGGAGACACTAAAGCAAGTATGTAGGTGTTTATTAGAGAATAAGTTCAAGCATTGGCTCGCTAAGGAATACCTAATGGAGTTTTACTTGCCTGTCAATAGGAATTCCTGTAGTGATAGTAGTACAAGTGATCCTTGGACTTGAGATCATCATAGTATCTTGTGTATGATGAATTATACTTTGACTTATTCCTTAAGACCCTTAGGGTATATCAAAGGGTATGCTTGGGTATAATAAGTTGTACATGGAGATAATGTATGATCAATAAAGAATCTACCACTTCTATTAAAAGAAGAGAAATGTCCTATGTGATTCGATAAAAATACAACCTAAGTAGTCCTTGGCCAAGGCGTAATAAAATTAGAAAGGAGTTTCTAATTTGCATTATTTAGTGTTGTGCATTTAAGGATCGAAATACATATAATTAAATAAAATAAGACTTGCGATGAATTCCATGTCTTATATTTAATTGGGACATTGTATGGTGGAAGGATTGAATTGTACGGTAAACTATTTACTCAAAGGTTCTTTTATGATTAATGTTGAAATCTATATTATCCGGAAAGTCGTTGATCGCTAGGAGAGGCTTATCCTATTGTAGAATAAATATTATTTATTTAAATAAATTAATTGTTTAATTTATTTATTTAAATAAGATTAGAATTATTCTAATTGATTTATTCACAACCGGGTTTAATATGGAGAACCTAAAGGGTCACACCATAAAAGGAAGAATAATTATTTAAGAAGTTAATGGCATAATCGTAATAATATAGTTATGTATATTTAATTTAATCTATGGTGATAGAATAAATTAAATAGCTTAATATTTATTATTTAATATTTTAAAAATATTAAATATAAATTAATAAGAGGAGTCTTATTAATATTATTACAATTATTATTATTATTATTTTAATTTCTAAAAGAGTTTAGGAATTAATTTAATATAAGTACTCTCATTTATTCCTAATAAGATTAGGAGGAAAAATTAATTAAACGAGTTTAATTAATTATCCCTAATAAGATTAGGGAGCCCATTTAATTAAAAGAGTTTAATTAAATAATACCTTATTTTAATAGGGTTACTTGATATCTTTATAAGAGGAGTCTTATATCAGATATCAAGACTACGATATATTTCCAATGGTTGGAGAGTACGCTCCTTTTCTATAGAGATAGAAAAACTAGGGTTTAGCCAACCACCCATCTTCTTGAATCCTTTTTCTTCCTTGGTGGATCACCTCTAGAGGCCAAACACTTGGGTGGCTAACGTTGATCAAAGGAAGGAACCAAACCCGGTGGATTCAAGTTGAACGCGAAAAGGATTGGAGGTGAACTTGTACCTGAGGAAGCTCGGATCTTCAAGGGTATGTTTCTTATTCATCTTTTTCGTTTAATTAATAATTGTGCATAAAGGGTGATCCGGGTATATGGTTTGTAAAAAATTTAAACTCTGATTTTCCACGTTTCCGCTTATTTTTGCAATTTGATTGCGTTCATGAATATTACAAACCTAACAGCAAGCACTTGAGGACTTCGAGGAGAAGTTTTTCGAAGCTCATGAGAAACTGAAATACCTGATTCGGGAAAACAACTCCCTGAAGGAAGACCAAGCCGGAGCCAAACAGCGAATAATAGCCGAGTACGAAGAGTCTGATGCCTTGAACGAGAAAGTCATGGCCCAATTTGGTGAATGTTACAAGACTTATAGAGAAAAGGCTAAGACAAAATTGATAGTTGTTGGTCTCGATGCCTCCCTCCTTGATTCGTTCGATGAGGAATCCGAAGCCGGGGATGACCCTCCTCTCGAATAGCTCTTGTTTGGACTTGTCCATTTTTGTATCTCTTCACTTTTTCTTTTTTGTTTGTACCTCGCCCGAATCATATACGATCGGGTTTTGTAAAAAATTCAAAAATATGAATGAAGTAATATAGTTTTGTTCGATCAGTTATACTTGTGACTTATATCGATCAATTGTGTCTTTTCGAACCTTCTAATCGGATTGTGCCCGAAGTTTGTCTGATTCCCGAATCGCAGTCTCGATCAGTTATACCCGCGACTTTTACCGATCAGTTATGTCATCTTCCACTTTCTGATCGGTTTAAGCCCGATGTTTGTTTGATTGGACACCGAAAACCGTATGAACATAGATGAAGTTAAACATCTCCCAATAAAACTTTTATTTATTTCATTTAAAACTAAAATGGTTACATGGATAAAGAAAAGAACGGCATAACTATTACTGGTAAAATTTTCTAAGTCTTCCAGCATGCCATGTATTCTTAACTTCCGAACCATCCATTGCTCAAAGCCGGTATGTACCTGGCTTCGGCACCTCTACTACTTCGTATGGTCCCTCCCAGTTAGGCACCAGTTTGCCGATGTTCTGGGGGGTTGATGCCTCCGACTCCCGGAGGACTAAATCACCCACTTCAAACCTCCTCTGTTTCACCTTCCGATAATAGTGTCGGGTTATTCGCTGCTGATAGATAGCCAACCTCATCACAGCTAAATCCTGAACCTCTTCCAACAGATCCAAGTTTGTTTTCAAACCTTCATCATTGTATAGTTCTTTGTACTGACTGACTCGAAGAGTAGGGGATCCGATCTCAACTATTATGAGTACATCGGTCCTGTATGCCAGTTGGAAAGGAGAGTCCCCAGTTGTTGTCCTTGGAGTAGTCCGATATGCCCACAAAACACCGGCGAGTTCTTCTGCCACCACCCTTTAACTCATCCAAATTTCTTTTTTGATCCCGTTGAGCAGAGTTCGGTTGGTCACTTCTACTTGACCATTCAACTGAGGGTGAGCGACTGAAGTCTTACGATGCTGAATTCCCAACTCTTTCAGAAAGCCTTCGAACTTAGACCCCACAAATTGTCTGCCATTATCAGAGACCACTACCATCGAAATACCGAAACGATAGACCACTCCTTCTTTGAAAAATTTCAGGCATTCTTGTTCGGTGATCTTCTGCAATGGTTTGGCTTCGACCCATTTCATCATATAGTCGATAGCCACGATCACAAAACTAACTTGTCCCTTGGCTTTTGGCAGAGGCCCTAGGATGTCGATTCCCCATACAGCGAAGGGGATCAGGGAGAAGATCGAATACAGTTCTTCGGGAGGCTGATGTGGGATAGTGCTGTTCAGTTGACACTTGGGACACCTTCTGACGAATTCCTTGGCCTCCGTGTAGATAGTCGGCCAGTAATACCCCTGCCTTAAAATCTTATGCGCCAGGGACTTGGCCCCCATGTGATCCCCACAGATCCCTTTATGTATTTCCCGAAGTGTATAATCTGCTTCCGAGGGGGTTAGGCATTTGAGTAGTGGGGAGCTAAAGGCCCTTCGGTATAGGTCTCCGTCTATAACGACGAAGTTTGAACTCCTGTGTTTGATTTTTCTTGCAAGGATCTGGTCTGAAGGTAGAGCCCCATCTGCCAGATACGTGATGTAAGGTATGAGCCAGCAGTCGAGTCTATCCAAAATTAACACCTCTATCTTCGGTGTACTTGGTCGTTCTAAGACCTCCAGATAGACCGATCCATTGAAGGAGCTTGCTTCAGTGGTTTCCAACCTGGCTAGGGCATCTGCTACCATATTATCTGGCCGATCAACTCCCTGACAGCTGTACAATGTGAAGTACATGAGCTTATCTTTCACTTCGGCCAGATATTTTGACATTCTTGCCCCCCGAGCCTCATACTCCCCCGATAACTGCTTGACCACCAGCTGTGAATCACTATAGATAACTATCTTCTGTGCTTCTAAGCTCCGGGCCAACCGAAGTCTGGCTAGTATGGCCTCGTATTCTGCTTCGTTGTTTGTTGCCTTGAACTGAAACCGAATCTCCTGTTAGACTTTGAAGCCTTCGGGACTCGTTAGAATAACTCCTGCACCACTGACGTCCGAAGTCGATGACCCGTCCACGTACAAGGTCCACGCGGCTTGTCCCTGTTAAGCTTTGGTAACCATACTCACATCCGGTTCAGTAAAAGAGCATTCCACTATGAAGTCTACCAGTGCCTGACCCTTAATTGCCGTCCGAGGATGATATTCTATAGCAAATTGCGTTAACTCCATCGCCCACGTTGCTAGCCGGCCCGACACTTCTGGCTTGTGCAATACTTTCTTTAACGGTTGATCCGTATACACCACCACTACCCGACCCTGGAAATAGTGTCGAAGCTTCCTGCTTGCAATGATCAGGGCAAACGCAAATTTCTCCAGGTACGGATATCTTGTTTCTGCATCTCGAAGAACGTGGCTGACGTAGTATACCGGGAACTATTTTCCTCCCTTATCCCTCACCAATGCCGCTCCTACTGCCATCGAACTCACTGCCAAGTACAAGTATAAAGGTTCTGAAGGGATCGATTTCATCAACAACGGTGTCAAACTCAGATATTTCTTGATCCCTTAGAACGCATCTTCGCACTCTGAGATCCACTGGAAACTCTTATCTTTCTTCGGTCCCTTAAGAGTGTTAAAGAAGGGTAAACATCTTTCGGCTGATTTTGACACAAATCTCCGAAGGGCAGCTATCCGGCTCGTCAACCTCTGGACATCTTTGTATGTCTTTGGAGATTTTATGTCTAAGATCGCTGCAATTTTTTTCGGGTTCGCCTCGATTCCTCTCTTGCTTACTAAATACCCCAGAAACATTCCTGAGCCCAAGCCGAAGGTACATTTGGTTGGTTTCAGTCTCAGTTTATGTTTCCTTGCTGTTTCGAAGCAGTCTTCTAGGTCCTCCAGATGATCCCGGACTGACATACTCTTTACGATCATGTCGTCCACGTACACTTCCATACTTTTCCCCAGCTGCTTTCTGAATACAAAGTTCATCATCTGTTGATAAGTTGCCCCCGCATTGAGCAATCCGAAGGTCATTTTTCGATACGCATATATGGCCCGATGAGTGATGAAGCTTGTCTTCGGGATGTCTTCCTTGTTCATCAAAATTTGGTGGTATCCCGAGAAAGCGTCCATGAAGCTTAGCATGCCATACCCCGATGTGGCATCAATCAACTGATCTATATTAGGCAAATGATAGAAATCCTTCGGGCAAGCCTTATTCAGATCGGTGTAATTGATGCATAACCTCCACTTTCCATTCTGTTTCTGAACCAGGACCACATTTGCCAACCATTTGGGGTAATCAATCTCGAAGATGAATCCTGCTTCCAACAGTTTGGTGATCTCTTCATCTATGATCCTATGCCTTTCCGGGGTGAAAATCCTTCTCTTTTGAATCACTGGTTTTCTTTTCGAATCTGTATGCAGCCTGTGTAGCACCACCGATTCACTTACCCCTGGCATATCGCTAGGCTCCCAAACAAAGATATCGGCATATACCCAAAGCAAGTCCACCAACCCTGTTCGTAGTGGTTCTGTTAATCCTGCCCCAATCTTGATCAATTTTTTGGTGTTCCCCAGTATCAACTCAACATCTTCCGTCTCTTCTGTCGGTAGTGCCATCGGTTCAGTACTACTTTCGGTGAATGGCTCTATCTCGATGGCCATCGTCTGTTTCTGTTTGTTGACTCCAACCCCTGAGGAAATCAAGGTATTTCGATAGCACCTTCGGAAATGTCAAGATCGCCTTTTACCTCCCCTATCCCATTCGGTGTCGGAAACTTGATTTTGGAGGGATGGATGTGACTGCTTGCAAGGCCGCTAGTGTCGGCCTGCCCAGGATGGCGTTGTAGGCCGAATCCACCTGTACCACAAAAATTTTCATCATTATTTCGCTTCTTTGTGGAGTGTCAGCGAACCCCGACAAAATGACTCTATGGTCCCTGACACATGCATCGGATCCCCACTGAAACCATACAACCGGCCTTCCCCTCCTAACTCCATCTTCTTTCCTTCTAAGTCCATCCTTTGATAGGCGTGCGTGTACAGTATATCAACCGAGGACCCATTATCAACCATTATCCTTTTCATATCCACTGGTCTGACCTATGCTGTTATTACCAGTGCCCCGTTATGTGGTTCAATGTGATCGGTAGGATAGTCTTCGTCCGAGAATGAGATGGATACTCCTGAGTATGCCCTATCCTTTCTAGGGGATGAACTTGCTACCGACAACACGGCCTCGAGATGTTCACTCCTCTTCCTTTCGGTTACACGCCCAACCGACCCGCCCGAAATTACATCAATCACCCCTCGGGCCTGTAGGTGCGGTTGCGGCTGTGCTTCTCAAGTTGGTTCCCTGTTCTCCTCCCGGGGTGCCTCTGAACCTTCCCGACCGGCCACATACTGCACCAGTTGCCCATTCTGGACATTCTTCTCTATCAGATCTTTCAAGTCGTTACACATCTCCGTCGTATGCCCCCGACATTGATGGTATGCACAGTATTTGTCCCGACCTCTCTTTCCAGGCTTCGGGATCGGGCGGCATGGCTCAAAGAAAGGTTTGTTCTGCATTTCTTCTAATATTTTAGCCCGATCAGTGTTGAGTGCGGTATAGACTTTGTTGACATTCTTATTCGGGAAAGGTGGTCGTCCGCTGCCCGAACCCCCCCATTGTAGCTTTTCTTACCACAGTTATCAGACTTCCTCTGATTATCGGACCTTTGGTAACTCTGCTTGTCTCGATCTTTAGACCTCTCGTAAGATTGGGAGTGGGGTTTAAAATTTCCCATCGCCTCTTCTATTGCAATGTGACCCTCGGCTCGGTGGAAGGCCTCTGTCAAATCTGCCGGAGGGTTGATCACTAGATCCTTCATCAACTTCTTCGACTTCCCTATGTCTAAACCAGTAGTGAAGAATCCCAAGGCTTGTGGGGAGTTTAACTCTGCTACCGACCCCACAGCCTCTCGAAACCTTTTGACGTACTGACCCGGGATTTCATCTGACTTCTGTCTAACCTGCATGAGGGAAGCTGTGATCTTTCCTCGCCTTCTGTTACTTCCGAACCGGCATGGAATTTTTCCCGAAGATCACTCCATGAATTGACCGATCCTGCTGCCAAAGTTCCTATCCATTCACAGGCGCTCTTTTTCAAAGTCGTTGCGAATATGCGACACTTGGCAGCATCAGAATGGCCGTAGTATGTTATCAGCCTATCATACCCGTCGGAGTGGTCATATGGATCCCCCAGTCCATCATAGGTCTCTATCGGGGGCATCTTCTTTTTGGGGTCGACCGTCACATGATTGATTTCAGGGGAGAAAGGCGACCCTATGCAAGCCAAATGCGTTCCCATCGAATTCTTTGCCAACAACAACTTCTCCAATTCAGCCACCCTTTGAGCGAGGGGGTCGGTCTCCTCTTTACGAGGGGACGATCTGTGTCTGTCCCTCCCGTATTCGGGAGACGCGTCCCGCCTCCTCTGTCCCGATCGACCTTGATGCTCAAACATTCGTTCTACCGAACGACTCCTTCTTCTGCTTCGGCCATCCAGCGAACGACTTCTGTGCCGGCTCCTTTCTCTTCCGGTCTCTCCCCGTCGAGGTGACCGGGATCGGCTCCGATGTCTGCGCCTTTTTGAAGAGGCTTCCTGCTCACCAGCCACCTTCGCCATCTGCTGTTCGAGTTCATCTTGCTGAAGATGCAAGGCCATCATGGCATCTTTGTTCTGTTGCATCTTCTTCTGCAAGATAAACTCCCTCTGATCTCAGCTGTCCTCTCCTCGGGTCTTTCCACGTACCTCCAATGCCCGAGAATGGTTTTCATCCGCATGACTAGCCTGATTGGGGGTATGATGGCTGTCATAGAAGAGTTTCCGCTGGAGGGAGGCAGTCGGCTCTCCTTGACCCTCCTGGATTTGTGAGCCCAGTCTATCCTTCACCGACCCCCTCACTAGTGTGGTTTGGTGGGTCCTTGCCTTTTCCTGGTTAGAGGCACTGTTCTCCTTACTCGCCATAGCCCGCTACCGGAAAAGATGGTTGTGATTGTAAGAACACTAAAGCCCTCCTTCTAGCGCCAATGTTAACGCCAAGTTTCACGGCCAAGGCGTCAATCACGTAATCCAAGCGCTAAAACTCGCGCATAATAACATCACACGGAAGCTTGGCGACCATGTGGCTGTCAGGGGGATAGCTCCGGTGTGAGAATAAGTACAGGTCGTTCACAAGGTTTAACAATGGAGGCAAAGTGTTTAGTGCTCAAAAGTAGGTATTACCTGTTAATTGTAACCTTGGCCTTGTATTTATAGTGCTCACCACCTTTAAAATCCTTCTCCGAGTCGGATTAGGACTCCTAGTCATGGTAGTTACCATAACTTGGGTGCAACACAATCTCCTTAAAAGGTGCAAGTGGAATTCAATCCAATCACTACCTTCGGAGTTACCTTATTCAACCATAATTAGGTCTCCAGGCTCTATGCGCAGGAAGTCCCACTGCATAGGCCCAACCCAACCGAACTCCCTCATCAGGTCTGGGCCTCGGCCCAAAGGACTCGAAGACCCGACCCCGAACATCTTACACCGAGGCAAGGCTCCGGCCCAAAGGACTCGGATGCCGAACCCGAACACCATCAGCTCACCCATGGGCTTCGGCCCGATGGGCTCACGAATCCCTTCAGTGTCAGGCTTTCGGCCCACGTGAAGGTTGGTAAAACGCTCCCGAACAAACAACATGAAAAAAAATACTGTTAATTTAAATAACAAATGATTCATGAAATCCGTAGAGTAATATTTAAAAAAAAAAAAAACCATACATGCATCTCGTCGAATATAATCCAAATTGAATAATACAATCATGATTTATGAAAATTACGAGTTTGCTCTAATATTAATTGTAGGAAACGATTTCCAAATAAATTAAAAAAAAATTCTTTTAAAAATTATTATCCCAAGATCTTTCTCATAATTTAGCATAATCAAAAATTAAATAAATTATATTACATACCTCGTGCTCGATTGTAGCACAATAGAGAATTTTTTTATTCTGATGAAGGCTTTTCTTCCTTCTTGATCTTCCTCCCTATGACCCCTATTTTGATATTACGTACTTTTTTGAGCGTGGGCTCAAAATATTGTAAAGTGATATAATATATATAGTCCTCAACTTCTTGATATTTATCAGGATAATTTGAAAAACTTTTTTGATATATTTTATCCTGCTATTTGAGTATATCTTAATAAGGGCTAGAGTGTCCGAGTGGGGATCAAGCAAGATTCTACAATTTTAGGTCCAATATAATTCTAATTTCTGATTAACTCTTTAATCAATTAGAATTGTATTAATTATAACTAATTCCACTAAATAGTTATAATTGCACTATAGAATAAATAAAATTAAAATTAATTAATTAAATCCTTCCACTATTAGTATCTTGCAAAAATACTCCTCTACAATAATATCTATAAACACATATAGGAATAAAATTGTTAACCCACTACGTTTTCGCTTATATCATTGACTACATAATTTATACACTTTTGATCACACATTAATTTAATAAATTAAATTAATACTTTACTAATTTGAATTACTAAAATACTTGACCAAGATTACGGTGATCAACTAATAAATTATATCAAGGGATATTAAAATTTAATTGTAGAATTTCATCTTGAAAATACATGTTCCTAATTTCATAACATATATCACCCAACATATTGAGGTATTGATTGTATTTAAAATCTCACTCTTTAATTAATATATTAAAGTGACATACATTATAAAATTAAGTTCATTATTCTCTCAGGATTAAGAGTAATTGCACATTAATAGTAATTGAAAAATTATTTATAGTAACAATATTTAACAAATAATTTTTTGCAACGATCCAGTTCTATGTATTTCAAAAATACACCAATACACTAGATTAAAGTCTTCACTTTACATGACTAAGACAAATCATCCAATCAAGTGTATTACAATCTACTAGAATGGTTTGTTCATTTCCATCTAAGATTGAGAACAATATAAATCTTTAATTATACATAACATATAATTTATGTCTTCTGTATATGACACTCCTTCAAATACATAAATTATAAAATGTATAATTTTGAACAAAATTTATGACACATTTAATTATGCAAAATGAAATTAAATTTTATTATTAAAATAATAAAATAAATATTAATATTAGGTTTTCCGAGCTTAAAACCTTACAATGAACATATATTAGAAATATACAAAAATTTATCAAAATCTTGATAAAAAATCATAAAATCATGTACTTATTTCATAGTCTTTTGAAAGTAATTTTAAAAGTTATTAAAATCCACAAACTTTATAAAAATCTATCACTTAAAAAAATATTTAAAAATCTTAGATTTATAATAAGAAAGTTAAAATTTATAAGAAAGTTAAACTTGATTAGCATAAAGAATTTTTTTTTTATAATATTATTCATTATAATCTAAGAGTCTTACAGAGAGTTAGATAAGACGGGCTAGAGATCACTTCTGCACTTCTGCTTCACTATTTAGCCAAGCAAAACACTGGTCCGCGAGTCAACGATTTCTCCTCTTCTCAGCCGCGACCTCGACACCTCTTCTTGGCCCTCGCCCCTAGTGCATATGTGATTTAGAAGGTAACAAATTTAGTGCTTTTTTATTTGATAATTTAAAAATTTTAATTTGTTTAAATTTGTTGTTGGTTGTGGAATTGGGGAGTTGGGGTTAATTTCAATTCAATTTATTTGATATATTTGTTGTATTGGACTTGAGAGGTAGCTAATTAGTTTTTTTTTGTTTGATAATTTTTTTAAATTTTTAGGGCTTTCTTTCTTTCTTTTTATTTAATTTTTTTTTCTGTTAAGAGTTGGGGTTAAATCTGTTGTGGATTCTGTTGGGGTTAAATCTGATGTATTTAGGACTTAAGAGTTGGGGTTAAATCTGTTGTATATTGTCAAAATTATAACTCAGAAAAAAAATATATGTTGTCTTAATGTCTTCACATTACTATATCAAACTCAGCAAAAGACCTTGACTAATTTAAAGGAAGACCATAATTGACTTTGACTTTTCCAGTTGCTACTGCCACGGTGGAGAGAATATTTATTAAAACCACTCTCCGAAATCAAATGGGCGATAAATGGTCGAGTGATTGTTTGGTTACTTATATTGAAAATGTTGTATTTAAAACTATTGATAATGAATATATCTTTTAGAACATTTTCAAGCTCTGAGGTTTAGGAGGATAAAATTGTAATTTGTAAACATTATTATGATTAGTTCAATTTTTTTTATTTAACTTCAACAGAAAAAAAATTTAAAATCAGCCCCTGCCCCCTGCATGGATGCTATGGGTTCTAAATTCTACTAACTAACTAACTTTTATTCAAGGCTCCATTACTACTATTACTAGGGAATCCTTTATTTCCCTGGGCCTAACAAAGGTTAAAGGGCTAGTAGCATAACAAATACAAGACTACCAAATATTGGTCATCAGCCATAGCCTCTTTTTTGAACTTAGCTTCAGCTAGCTTGTATGTGGTGACACGTGTTTGTCTTGTTTATGTGTTGTGTATGCCCGTTTATGATGGAAAATTGTGGAGTGGACAACCTTGGGACCTCCTCTGGTACTTTTGGTTTTGTGATTAGAGCCTATGTGACATCCTCCGCAATATGACCTCTTGGGAGATATATCAAGACCTTGCTATGTCTGGAGATAGTGCGGTATTAATAGAAAATAAGGCGTTGCCCAACGAGTGGCAAATTTTTATGGTACGTGGTGTGTGCGACATATGATGGGTGTTAGTATACCCCTGCCATGCCTGCAAAAATTACTAAAGGAATATGTTTTCAACCAAGAAGATTGAACATGCTACAAGGAGTCTAGAGGATTCTTGTCTCACGTGCTAAGCAAGCTCACGACAAAACACATACCCATCTCTCTCTTAGATTGCTGTCCATTCTCTTACATTCTTCTCAAATTATTGTCACTGCATTAAAGGCCTTGATTAACTAGCCTTTCCCCTTTTATGCAAAACCCGTGGAACCATTTTTATCTTCCTGATCTCATAAATATCTAAAATCTGTCTCCATCTCTCTCTCTTAGATTGTTTTGAGTCTCTACCATTACTCCAGAGTTCTTTGGAGGCATTTTGAATCACTGTGCAACGCCTATTGCATAATTTTCCCTTCTCTTCCGCCCCTAATGTTTGATAGGAAAAGGGGGACGCGGATACCAAATTCTAAAAAATAACAACTTTTAGGCTCTCTTTTTTTTTTTTTTTTTGTAACATGATTCATCTTACCTGTGTGCATGATCACCGTCTTATGTGGATCCGACCTCGTTGAAGTTGGTCAAGTACATATTGAAAAACTTTAATTTGTACATTACAGAGATTGCAGTTTCCTTGACATTATTTTATATTATTAAAGTTGCAACAACTTTGTGTTGTAAACATGCAACTTTTTTTTTTGTGTAACTTGATCAACTTCATCAAGTCCAGATGCGTCTTATGTTATAACTTATAAGTTAATTCAGACAATTCTGAAGGTTGATTTTCAATATAAATGTGTCCAATTCAGATTCTGTAGATTTATGGAAGGTTTATGCGTCATACATTCATGTACTAGTAGTTGATAGCATGGTTACCAGGAACGCTTATCGAATAGGTATGTGGAACAAAATCGGGTACGAGAAATGCTACCTGTGGTAGAATGCGACTTACTAGTCGTTTATGCTACGGTGGGATTGCAGGAATCAATGTGGGAATGCAATGACTCATTCTTATAATGGAAAAAAAGTTTGGTTGGTTGTTTTTTGCAATGAAATGAACTATTCTCATTCTTGCCAAATTTTTGGATTTTATTCCTTAGTGGTGGGTATGAAATGACTCATCACTTTCAGAAATGGAATGAATCATTCTACTATCCATTCCAGTTTCTTTTCTATTTCATTCCTCCAATCTAAACGTGGCATTAGTTCTCGTACCACGATTCGGAACGATTGTACGCAGTACATAGGGCAATTAGAGTTCCATGGTAACCCTGTTTAATGGTTTGACTCCAGAAAAATTGTGGAAGGCCTATATAAACAAGAGGCATCTGATATAGATCACCACATATCAGATCTTCCAGTAACAAGAATATACTCCTTATAATTTGTCTAAGAATTTTCAGTTACTCTTCCTTTGTTTTACAACACTTTTTGTTGCTAACAAAATAACTCTTTTCATTTATTTGAAATGGCAGGAGATTATGAATGGTTTTTCAAGTTGTGCTGAACTAACAGGAGCTCCGCTCTGGTCTCAGAATTATACTCCCAAGCACTCTAGTATCTCAGTGACTATTGACTCACAATCATCAATATGTGGTATGACTCCGGTCACATCAATGTTTGTGTATATGCATTTATCTGTCTTCTTGTGTGTATTCATGCATGCGAGTATGTTCCATGCATTCTTCGAGTAATCACTTATGTTTAGGAAACTATTTTTAATGACCATGACCATGTAAGCTATGATGGTTTACAAAAATAAAATCTTTTTTAGAAAGAAGGGCCCAGTAAGTTCCTTTGTACTTGTTATTAGTGTAACTGCAAATGCATTTGTAATTGGCAGTTGGGAGTCCAACTTCAGCTACCAATCTGCCAAAAGGCCGAGATAATCAAGCAATGGGAGCTAGTAGTGGTTCATCCCGTGAGCAATCAGATGATGACGACATAGACACAGAAGCCGGTCCATGTGAACTAAGTGACCAGGTCGATGTGAAACGTATTAAAAGGTAGTTGATGTCTAAAAACTGGAATAGAATTGCTAGTATGAACTTCTTATGCCCACTTGATATGGTTTATCTGGCTTAGGATGGTCTCCAATAGAGAGTCTGCCAGGCGCTCTCGAAGAAGAAAGCAAGCCCATTTAGCAGATCTTGAGCAACAGGTATAGTTTCTATAGTCGTTTTTATCTGATAAAGCAGAAAATAATGCTTCATGTGGTTGGAAAATTAAAGTACAAAAGAAAAGGGATATTGGAAAAGATTGGAATATTTAATATTATTCATGCATTTATTTGGTTTTATAGTATATTGAAATGGACGAATTTAAATAAATCTTTTTTTGGTGTTTTTTTTGGTTTCTTGAGTAGGTTTACATTTTTAACTTTTTATATGTATTGTGTGTATGTATTTATATGTGGGTGTATTTTAATTTACTTATTTATGTTATTTTTATTATTCTTTTCTTATTTAATCAACTCATATTTTTTGTTTTCTTCTATACCTTTTCACTGTTTAAGCTTATATATTGGATTCCTTTCAGCTCACACCAAGTAGTTATAGATAAAAAAATGTTGGTCGAGTATTTCGAAGATGTAAATGTTTCTTTTGTGTAACCTCCTGATGGCTGAAAGTTATTAGTAAGATGATTTGGTTAATAAAAACGTCCATGTTAAAAGTGTAATCTATTTTAAATGAAGTTAAACTGCTTCCATTTTTTTACAGGAGATTAAAATAAGTTACTTTTATGTTGTTCATGAAATGACACCAAACTTCTTTGAATTCATTTATTAATTTGATATACGGCTTTTCCATAGGTTGAGCAGCTTCGTGGAGAAAACTCAACTTTGTTCAAGAACCTCACAGATGCTAGTCAACAATTTAAAGATTCTACCACGAATAATAGAGTTCTCAAGTCAGATGTGGAAGCTTTGAGAGCTAAGGTACCAAAATTATAAACGAACCAATATCCTCCCCCCAGCTATTTCCTTTTCTTTTTTCTCCAGTCAAGTCATTCCACAAAATTAAGATTTTTCTTCTTTTTGTAAACTGAGGTAAATATAAATAAAACTATGTATTAAACATCTAGAATCTACTAGTCCCATCCATGAATCATGACCACTTAATTTATGGAATATAGAAGCTGATATAAATGGGGAAGCCTGAATCTTAGGTCCAGTACGAGGATATTTAGCAGGAAAATCACCTATTGATTCCTGGTATTAAAAAAATCTGAGCTTGACAGCAGAAACTTCACATGTCAAGCACAAATAGTCACCCAGGGAGTTTATTTTTAGGATAAAGAATGAGTTCCCCTCCCCCTCCCCCCTCCCCCCCCCCCCACCCCCACCCCCACCCCCACCCCCATGGATTAAACAGAGAGTTGCTACAGATGTGTGCAAACTGAACCATATACCTGTGTCTGGATTTTCGAACCTCAGTTCCAATCCCTAGTGAATAAGAAATCCTAATGAAAGAGAAAAACCTCATTAAGGTTTGCTTTTATTGTCCTAACACCAAAAGGATTTATAATATCCTTATAGCTATAAGATTCTTTCATTAAAGAAAGAAGTATAAAAACTGAAATGATGTTGCAACAAATGTTTTAGTGCCGCCATGTGATATCAAAGGAGTTCATTTCTTCAAGTTAGTTTTGACTGTATGAACTCCACTTATTTTTCAGAACTGTGTTAAATTAGGATATTTGGAAGTTGCGTTTCTCATGTAGAAATTGTATGTTCAGGTGAAACTGGCTGAAGATATGGTAACGCGAGGCTCACTTACAACCGGTCTAAGCCATCTTCTTCAAAATCATTTAAACAGTACTCTTCAATCATTTGGTGGTCATAACATTGCCAGAGTGAGTAATGTCTCCCCTTCCATCACCATGCATGGAGATGATGCATCATATCCTGGATTAACAGGTTCAGGCCAGACTTCAACACTCGGAGTTGAACATGTGGACGCCTTTAATGGCAATTTCAAGAATGGAATTATCAATGATGCTGTAAGTTGTGCATCAGAGATATGGCCCTGGGGATCTCATGCTTCTACAATGTCAAAGTAGATCTGGACTCATTCCTCTGTTGTTTAAAAGCCATCATCTCTGATTTGCTACTGCTTCCTTTCTTTTATTCTGTTTTTCCGTTTGTTGGTTGCAAGACCTTGTGTTCATATTTTCAGACTATCGGTAATGATGTATACATTTGAACATTCCAGCTATAATTTTGTTCACAAATCCCAACAATGAACAAAAAAGAGTATAAGCCAAAACGCTATAGAACCGCAACGCGCTTGCTTACAAAAACATTCATATTAAAAGGGGGTACTAAATGTAGCCAGATGTACGTGGTTGATGAGTCATTGTCTGGATGACCCAATGCTATAACCACTAATAAATTGTCAAATCATAATATAAATATGTTTCGTATACATGCTTTTTCTTCTATTTTTAAATGTAGTTGTAAATAACTCGGATTTTTTAATAATTAAATATTAATTAATTTTATTTTATAAAAGCGTAATTGAATTGTTATTAATTTTTTATTTTTATTTCGATTGAAAAGTTAAATTCTTTTAGTAGATGATTAAATAATTAATTTTATTAAAATTAAAGAGACCATTAGAGTTTTGGTAACTTATATTGTTTCAGAGATGCAACCTTAATTTTATTCTAATTTGATTAGTTGAATTCTCGAGTAGAATACTTATACGCATTGTAGCCTGTTAGGACAAATGTATATTTGATTTGATGACGATGAGATGAGATGATATATATTTGTAACCAGTAACTTTTATGAAGTCGAATGAAATTGATATAAAAGGACATGGAGTAGAAGATAAAATTTGTTAGGTTGATCTGTTGAATGAATTGAGTGTATAGACTATAAGAAATTAAATAATCGTAACGTTCTTTAGACGATTGAACGATCGTAGAGCATAATGATTGAGATCACAGAGTCTGCTCAAAGATCGTAAGGCAAGACAAAGATCGTAGAACTAACTATTCCAAGAACGTAAAGCATCAAGAAGACGGTATAGTTTGATAAGAGATCATAAAAATCATTGAAGATCGTAAAGCAAATCGTAGATATTACAAATCGTAGAGTCAGATTAATCAGATACTCTACGAGCACCTTGAAACTCTACGATTCGTAGAGTATGTCAACTCTGATAACGGACTAACAATGTGAAGACTTGTAGAGTGGAGATCCCAAGATGGTTGCTGAACATCCTAAGTTTTAAAAGAAATATCAGATCGAAGTGTGTAACAGATAGTTTGGTGAAGTTACAACATCCATGTGAAAGTCATTGTAGCAGTCTGATGTGACATATCATAGCCGAAAGTAAGTTGACACATCCCCTTTAAAAGTCAACAATTAGAGATCTTCTAGGATCAGAGTATTAAATGAGTAACAACAATTTTCCAATGGAAAAATCTCGAGGGCGTTATAAAAGGCATGCAGACTCAATCTAACAAAAACAAGAAAACCAATCAAGATTTGAATTGTTACACAACTTTCAAAAAGCTCTACTCTACGAATAAGAAATTCTTGTTCTGTTGTTAACTCATTCTTCATTGGACTTAAAGCCACTTAACAAGACCTCAAAATCACTTATTCTCTTTGTGTTTCCTTGGTTTTAGTGAACTTTTTATAACAAAGTCTAAGTGACTTGAAAAGTTCTTAGTAAACTAATCTTAGTCACATATACCAAATCTTAGTGACTTGAAGGAATCTAAGTGATTGATCTATTGTAATATTTTTTAGTGAATTGATCGAAGTGATCACCCCCATCCTTAATGGATTTCCTACTTGAAGAGTAGGAGAGTGGAGTAGGAGATTTTTGTGCTCCGAACAACTTAAAAATTCATGTGTCTAATTTACTTTTTGCACTTAAATTTTTGCAAAGTATTTATATTTATTTGTGACTTAATTCTACTTGTGTATTAAATTTAGAACTGAGAATTCTTTTAAATCTTTGAAAGGATTTTCAAACTATCATTCCACTGTGCATAATTAAATTAAATTGTTTAATTTATAAGTTGGTAATATATCTTTAAAAGAAAAGTTTTTTAAAGGATCTATTCTGTAACGTCCACAAATTTGAAACTCCTTATTAATTAAATATGTGATTTAATTTTAATGAGTTAGTTTTGTGAGCCTATTTAAACCTTAAGTGGTTATGTGAATTTATGAAATGATTAAAGGGAGTCACTAATAGTTTATTTAAATTAGTGGACTAACCCTAAGAGTTTGATATCAAGAAATTGATAGGATTATTAAATATTCAATTTATTTGAATATAGTAGCAAGAGTTGAACATATTGATTAATTGCAATTATGAGTAATTAATTGATAATGTGTTAATTAATAATTATTATGAATAAATAATAATTATGAGTAAGAGATTAATAAATATAATATGATTTTATTTACTTGATTAATTTGTGCAAGCATGAATAGTAAACCTTTATTATATGGAAGGTGACACATTAATATGTCTATATATTATATATATAGACTATATAGTAAGAATTATTACATTCATGTGAGTACATAAATAAATCCCAACTTTCCATTGTGTAGTAGCATTAACACATTTATATTACATTTTGGAAATTTTTAGTATCCAAACCAAGCCTTAAATATATTGTAGCTGAGCTTGTCCCAAATTAAGAGTCACATTAGTACATGAACAGTGTGCTACTCTCCATTGCGTAAAAACTCCAGCAGCTAGGATTTATAATGATAATGGCTATTCAAATGGTGGTTGGCCAACTCCTCTATAACCCTTGTATCTTTTCAATTTCCAGTAAAATAAACCATGAAACAAAGCCATGAACTGGGCAACCCTTTTCTCTATAAATGGCATCCAAACTTCCTAATTCTCAGTTGCTTGAAAAATTTAGCTGATAAGTGTAGTTGAGAGGGAGAGCCACTGAGCATTGAAGGGTATAATCAGTGTGTTGGAGAATTCATTTAAGCTTCAAAAATGTATAAAATCCTAATTTTGTTCTTAGTTGGGTTTTGCCAAATTCTTGAGAATTTCTTGAATTCTTTGTTAGTCAAAGTGAATTAGCATGATATGATGTGTTTAGAAAGTATGCTTACATGTTTGAACTCTTATATGATGATAATAAGCATGTTTAAATAAAAGAATAGTATGAAGGTTTGATGCTCTGTAGAATAGAGCAAGTTATTCTTTATCTTTGATCACGGTGTATGTAATTGCTTTTTATTTGTACTAGGGTGCAGTATGCATTCTTGTAAGAACCCAAAAAATCGATTTTGTCTACGGCATGGCGCAATTTCTTCTAATTATACTAGGGTACAACGCAATTGCTGCATGGGACACTGCACCGACTCGATGTTTTCTACTAAGTTTCTGTTGTGCTAACTTGTTAGTATATGGTTAGAGCAAACATGAAAATTGTTTAACACTCACACATAAGCATATGCATGTAGTATGATCAAGTATAACAATATTAGTGCATATGATGGACACAACACTTGTGGTTTTGAAATGAAAATTATAGTTCGAAAGTGAACTTTGTCACGAACACATCATATGAGCATTCTGACTTTATGAGTAAGATAAAATGGTTTATATTGACATGAAATGCAAGACTAAAGTGATTAAACACACTAGCATACATGATTGAAAGTTAAGACTATTTCAAAGATAAGAAAACTTAAAGCTTTTCAAAGAGAACTTGACGAAGATTTTTATCTAGTAAGTTATGACTATTTGAACATGTATATGTGATTTTAATATATGTTGTAAATGCATGAGAGTTATATGCTAATATGCCTTGTATATGCTAAGTTGACTTAGTGTTAAATTCAAAGAAAATTAGAATGAGAAAGCTAATGTCATCAAGAAATGAGTAAAGTACGTTATGATCATGCAAGCATGTATATTAGGACTCATTATGTCTATAGATATATTGGCATGAACATCGTTTGGTTAATGTATGGTTTTTACTTATTCACACATAGTCATGAAAAGGAAATTTCTAAAATATGAACTATGTGACTAAAGTATACATGTGTTGTCTATATACAAGCATGACTACTGAGTATTGAATGATCAAGTTGTAAGGCACAAATGATTACATGATCCTTTTTATGTTTTAATGACATATAAATTATAAGTTAAACTTGAAGTAATGAACTCAAGTATAATCATGTGTTATATGTGAAACTCTAGCATGAAGGTATGTTAATATGTATGTATAGGTGTATGTTAGAGTTGGACTGAAGTCAGGAAGTGCAAGGCTCAAACACAGTGCAGCGAGGGATGACAGTAAGCAATGCTGCACCATCCCTAAGCTTTAGACCAGGTAGCAATTCTTGTAATCCCCGCAGATCACAAATTGATTCTGTTTTTGGTTTGAAGTTTCAAGGCATGCTTATATGATTTCTTTATCTTGTAATATGTGACCAATGTGCCATATAATGTATTGAGAAGCATGCTATGTGATGACTTGATTCTTTTAAATGTAGACTCGTACTAGTTTACACATACTAATTGAAAAGACCGATTTATAAATGTTAGGCCGTTTCAACGCGAGTTAGTTAAAGCTAGTATTATATTATAGCTGAGAAAATAGGCAAGTTTCCTAAACTTACTCCAATTATTATTAAGCAAGTTTTCTTTGAACTTCACTCTTTGATTGTGCAAGTTCCTGGAACCCTACTTTTATTGTGCAAGTTTCCCTAAACTTACTCAAATTTATATTGAGCAAGTATCCGAACACTATTTTATTGTGTTGCAATGTTTCCTAACTTACACAACTTTGTTTGTTGTGAAAGTTTCTTATCCTTCTCATATTATATTGGGTAGGTTATTGTTGAATTGAAAGTTATTCATTTAAGCTTGAATCTTATTTCCAAGCATGCTATTAAGTGGTTTAATTACCTTACAATTATTCCACACCGATATTATTGATATTTACAGTTAGTGCACTTGAGTTCGTACAGTCTTGGACTTGTACATCATTTAAATTTCAAATAATTCTTGAATTATGTGAGATAGAGTCTGAACCTTTGTTTGGTCAGACAAGCGTATGAAGTTTTATAAAAGCTATCCAAACCTATTAAGGGTAAGGATTCTTAGACTGAAAGAACACCCCTTTCTATGATAGGGGAGTACCAGGTATCTAATATAAGATACACAGAGCAGATTTAAATGTTATGCATATACATAGTGTACGTGAAGCTGATCCCCTCAACTACTTATTCTGTAGCCAGAAACCAAAGGGTCAATATTGATTCCATTGGAGTATTATAGTTCAAAGTCTATTTGACTAGCAGTTATCCTAAAAGCAAATCGTTATCTTTGCTTCTAATATTCATATTGTTGAATCTTCAGATATTCATATTATTGAATTCATTGCCAAATATTTTTCCATTCATCATGATATATCCTTAATGTTATATTTAAAATTGTTGGGCAAACTTGTTGCTCATCCTTGCTATATCATGAATTATATTGCAGCTAAGCCCGAGACCTCAGGAAAGGACAAGGGTAAAGGGAAGATGTAGGATAGTTGAGAGAAGTAGAATTTATCTTATGCTTAGTTTTAAATTACGATTATGTAATATGAATCCTAATGATTAATTTAGGGTATGTTTGTAAGATGATATTAAGGTTATCATATCTTGGGACTAGTAACACCTTTTGAATGAACGACGTATGTTTATTATATTCCGTATTTTAGTTAACGTATATTGTTTAGAGGTGGATGTTTGTATTTTATCGTGATGACCGAATTGGGGTCAGAGGACCCGGATTTGGGGGCGTTACATATTCAATCCCCCCTTCTAGGTCTCTTAGTGCCTTTGGGAAACAACAAGTGGTATAAGAGCAGGTTATCTTAAACAAAGCTTAAAACGCTTGAGTAGATCAATGACACAAAACAAAACCAGTTCTGAGCTTGGAGGTAGAAACAAGCCACATCTTTGCAATAGAGATAAATTTATTAACTGGAAAGTTAGAATACATGCATATATGTACACGATCAATGAAGATCTGTTCGATGCGGTGATCAATGGCCTGTATGTCCCATTAAGCTCACTCCAACAATAAAAGATCTAAACAAGGTTGTGGCCAAGCAAATGGCAAGATGGACATATATGGAGAAGAATCTCATGCAGTTAGATAACAAAAGTCAAGAACATTTTGTTTATAGCTTTGGAGGATGAATTGTTTGAGAATATGGTCAACTATAAGACAACAAAGGAAGCATGAGAAACTTTGAGATCCCTATTGTATGAGAGAACTGAAAAAGTCAAGAAAAATAAGAAATCCCTATTGAGTTAACAATATGAGATGTTATCCCATGTCTCTGGGGAAAACATAATGTTATTTCCCAAAGGCACAATACAGATCTAGAAGGGTGGGTTAAATAGATCTTTAAAATTCTGCATATTACTTAATTAAATTAACTCAATAAATATTTAATCAAGAATGTCTATACGCAACGGAATATAGGTTTGAAAACTCTACTTGAAGATTTTCTTAGAAATCTTAGTTCTTAAAACAAGTTATATGAATGATCAAACACACAGCCGATATAACATTTATAGATTATAGAATGTAAATTTCAGAATGTAAAAGACACGAGAGGTTTTAAGTTGTTCCGAGACTGAACAACTCCTACTCCATTCTTTTACTCAACGAGTAGGATATCCATAAAGAATATAGGCCCAACAGACCATTTTACATTTGAACCCCTTGGGTTCCTTTGAGTCATAAAGTCTTGGCATCGAGTCACTTATATTTAGAAATTCAGTCACTAATGACAAGGATCCACCAACCCCAATTCGTTCCTCAAGACCAGGATCCACCGACCACCCCACTTCGGTCACAAAGACTAGGATCTATCGACCCTTCTTCCTTTTTTGTAGAAGTGTGTTTGAGGTGCTACTAAGATGGCTTGAATTCTCTTCATCTTATGGTACTTAGCAGCATTGTTGATCATCTTCTTGATGCTTGCTGAACTATGTTGTTGAAGCTTGATTTCTTTTGATTATTAGCAGCTACTCATGATCAATGTTGATGTGCTGCTGAGCTATTCACTTAAGCTCTTTAAATTTTATGCGTAGCAACATTGAACACTCTTCAGAATTATAGACTTATGTTCTATGTATTCAGCTGGTTGATTCTGAGTGTTCCTAATGAAACGTATAGTGGTACCTTGAGGTTTGCCTTCTGATCTTCCACTCTCACGTTATTAGTATTAACTAAATGGCATCTTCATATTTAGACCTTTAGTTCTGTCATGTCCTCCACTTTCTTGGCTTTACGACTCTGCCTCATTTATTCTAGAGCTTTCTAGCTCTTTTGACTTTAGCTCTGTGGTTCTAACCTTTTTATGTACTCATCAGCTTCTTATAGTCTGATGAGGTACTACCAAGATTAACTTTAATCTCTTTCTCTTTTGGACTTGACAGCTTTGAACATTTATCTGCTCGTAGAGGTGACCTAATCTACGTTTTCTCTTGTTCAGCTCGATGTTCATCTCTGATGATGATTCTCCTTTAGTATTGACGTTTAGTGCTCATCATCATCATCATAATTCTTTAAAAATGTTGTCTTTTATACTCCTTTGAAATCTTTCCATTGAGAAGTATTCATTGGATCATTTAATGCTTAGATATTTTGATATCTCTGATGTTGACTTTTTGAGGCTTTGTTTAGCATACTTTCTGACTTAGGACTTGTCACATCAATGAGTATCCTTACTTGCTATTCTGATAGCTTGCTTTCAGCCAACTAGCCGGTGGATATATCTTTGTTTTCTTCCAAGAATACATCTTCTTATACCTCGAGATTATCTTCATGCAACGTTCTATTTTTGAGTCTCATTGTTAGACCTGACACAGACTCTATGATCTTGTTGTTACAAGAATCGTAGAATTGGGCTTTATGTTCTACCTTGAGCTTTTTTTTTTGCATTCTTTTGATTGTTTATAGCAGAGTGATGGTTGTCGTAGTCTTATGTTCTGTATCATCACTACTATTATGGTCTTATCTTCTTTTCTGCTTTCTGATTGCTTTATGAAGCTTGAATTTTCTTTGCAGACTCTTCTTCTTTCTTTTGATACTTTAGCTGTCTTGCGAAGTTGATAACATCTTTCTGAGTGAGCTATTCTTCTTTGATATCAAGTACTGTCTGCTTCTATACGAAGTCCTGATTTCTCTACGATCTGTTCTGAGTTCTATGATTAGGTAGAATATCGTTGTAGTTGTGACCTTTAGATTTCTTCTTGAGATCTCTTCTTGTAAGAGATATACTCATATATTATCAGAGTATATTTTTTTGCTATATCCTTGAGTAATCTTCACCTTATATCAATGGCATAGATAAGCTCAGTGCTTTTTTTTAGCTTGTGTAATAAGCATTGCACATTTTGCTTTACGGTTCTGGGGCTGACTTGTAATATCTTGACTTCACTAAACGATCTTGTAGTTACCTTAAAATATTTCTACATTCAACTTCTGCTTGAAGTATTCTTCGATCATCTGACTTTACGATTCACTTATCTCTTGGCAATCTGATTGTGCCTTTACTAGATGATATTCAACATATAACATCTTCTTCTTTTCCTTCTTTAGCTCTGAGATAATCTCGTTATCTTTGAGATCATTTGTTCATTTTACAAGCCGATCTTCGTCTATGTGATAGAGTATTTCCATCACATAGATTCCTGATACTGTCCATCTACAGTTAACTCTACGAAGTATTTCTTCACTTTGAGCTGGCTTAGTAACTCTATGATCATGATCTCATATCCTCAATACATCAGATCAATTTCCATAAGATCAACCTAACATTATTTGATATTTCTAATCTAAGTCCTTGTACATCAAATAAGTCCCTGTACATCAATTCTTTTGAAGGACTTTACAAAACTTATTTGTATAAATATACATTAATTAAATTTCTCTTTAAGCATATGTAAATTTCTTTGCTGATGATGTCGCTATCATATAAAGCACCTTTTTACAATGATTCTATCTATTACACATTCAGATAGGATAAAAATCAACCTAATAAGTTTGATCATACTATTCTAAGTCCTTGTACATAGATATCTTAGTTAAGGTTTGACGCCCCCAAAATAGATATACATCACCCATCTTGGGTCACCAAATACTTGGTACAGAATACAAATACAACTTAATTATACAACTGTCGTGTACAATATGACAAAACATAAGCTAAGAGTTTTAACACGAATATTGTCTTCTAGACAATATCTACACTCAATGGAGTCCTCATTACAATTATTATCACACTATTTCATAGAATAGTGAGGACTACTATAGCCACTTATCCTGGACCATCACTCCATTCCCCGACTAGTCCCAACTATATTCTCATTTTCTGAAGAGAAAAATGAAAGAAAAGGGTGAGCTCAACTAGCCCGGTAAGAAATATTATGACTAAGATAATGCAGAATAAATTATCCTTAGCCTTCAATAGTATAACAACTGATAGAATACAATAGACAACAAGTTTTAGATCAACAACTGCAGCAGAATAAGCAATCCATTAGAAGAGTCAAGTAGAGCATCATATCTACTATCTTCTATGATTTAAAAGTTTACCATCAATTTTATTACTGAGACTCAACTTAATAAATAATCCACATCACTAAATTATCCACACACTACTGGCCAAGGATATTCGTGTTTTCACCAATGGTCATGATCATGCCAAACAACAATTCATCTTTGTACCCTTGGCCGAAGAGAACGCATGGTTATGATCATAACAACAACTGTCCACCAATGCACTACGGGCCAATGAGGATTTTTACCACATCATTTGTAACATTACAGGTCATGATTACACCGAATAATCCCTAGTCATAATCATACCAATGAACAGTCCATCTATACACTACAGCCAAAGATGACTTTCATCACAATATAAGCATGAGGATGATGACAATGATATAAGAATTCAATTAAATAAAAATAAGGATAAATTTTAAAGATTTATAATTTAATTTATCAAGAATTCAATAATATCCAAATTGTCAACATGATACTACTTTAGGGAGTAAAATTCAAGAATAATATTGTATCAAAAATGATTTGGACCGAAAAGAAATCAGTTTTTGTCATGAATAGTACTCCGGGTGAATAGTGTTAGAGTTTATGCCCTAGAGGCCAATTATTTGATATAATTGCTTAACATTTTGATATTATATTTGATTGAATAAATGAATGATTTTATTATGGTTTTATTTATTGCGTCATATAAATGTTAACATAATAAAATTCCTTAGAATAGTGATACAAATTATATAGTTTCAAGTATGTGACTTGAACATGAGATTATATAATTTCAATTAGTATCATTGCTCTTAAATGTCCTTAGTCGAGTATCATTGTTGATGGGACAACAATGATGCATTGAGACTAGTATGTGGATTGACTGATGACCAAATCTCATTGGTCATAAATATATGAGATATTAAGTCAATGCATAGGTACATGTTAGAGAACGATGTACTGGACATGCCCACCATGAGAATTCTACGTGGAACAGTATGCAAAGTGTCATTAGAGATTCTCATAGTGACAATGATGTAATGGTCCTCCGACCTGAAATCACTATATTACTACACGAGAATTTATGTACTTTGATATCATCAAATGTCACCTTTAATAGCGTGGACTATAAAGATGATTATTGGGTACATCATGAATCGTGTGAGGAATATGAGTGATCTAGATGGAATTTAACCCTCCTATATATTAGGGGTGATATCCATAGGCCTCTTGATTGAGTAGGACTATGAAATGCATGGCCATGCCCAAATAGTGATTTGTTTCATATAGTCTACTCATTGATCAAGAAAACACAGATTAAATTATGAAGAGTATGACACATTCCATGACTCGAGTTTAATCTAGGATGTCAAGGTTAAAAGGATTAAATTACATTGAAACATTGGTCACGAAAAGGTTGCATCAAATCATCGATCTTATTATTACTTGGGTAACAGTGATGCATTACTAGATGTCGCTCACTGTTTATAATTTTATAATATGATTTTAAAATTATTTCCAACGTAATAATAACCTATATAGGGTCACACACACATGTAACGTAATTAAAGGGGATTAATTTAAATTGTAAAGATTTAAATATGTCAATATGATTGATAGTATTTAAATTACGAATTTAAATTAATAGGATAATTTATATATAGGTATATTAATTAAGTAAGACTTAATTAAGATATATATATATATATATATATATATATATAAATTGGATTTTATTAAATTAGGTTTTGATTAATTCCTTTTAATCGCTATATATATATATGATATATAGCGACCATTTTAGGGATTATTCATTAACCAAAACCCTAGCCGCTCTTAGAGAGAGAGAGAGAGAAAGCAGTTCCAAAAATCCTCATCCTTGGTGGCTAGTACCGCAGTTCCTTTTCTTCGCAGATCGCATCTGACGATTTGTAGGCGTTAGGTGGATACCGTAGAGAGGCACGATTCGTTTGGATTGCGTTAGAGATTTGATCATATCAATTCCAGCTACAATAATCGGTATAAATTTCTAACCACTGAATTAATATGGTTTTCGCATGGATCCTGTTTAGGGTTTTGAAATTGCTTTAAATTGTTCTATTTTCGTTGCGTTTTATGTGTCGAAACCCTACAAATAGTACCCGAGTGAATAGTACCCCGTAAATAGTACTTCAGAAATAGTACTTTGTGAATAGTACTTTGTGAATAGTACTTTTTGAATAGTAGTTTGTGAATAGTACCACGTGAATAGTATTTTGTGAGTAGTATTTTGTGAACAGTACTCTGGCATAAAAAGCTTAAAATTTAACAAGAATGTTCAGAAAAATATCATTGTGAAACGATACTAGATGAAGCACAAATTTCAAGGATATTCTATTAATTTCACAGAGAATAAAAGCAATACTTTAACAGAATGAGTGTAGAATTGGGAATACAAAACGAAATTTTACGAATAAAGATTTAAATTTCTCGATTTTTTTTTTGAATATTATGGTGTGGATTTAATATAATGTTATAGTTGTGGGTAATATTTATAAATTTTGCAAAGTATGCAAGTTGTTATATTATATTCGATTGGTCGGGAAATATTCTTTGTGTCGGGAAATATTCGTACGACGGCACAATCATTGGTGGACCCCACAACGGAATTATTATCGGATTGAGAAAATGAAAAAAATATTTTTATGAAAATAACTCGGCGAAGTTTTACACCGATTATCTTGTTGAACTACTCGATAGTAAAAGTATAGTAATCTGGCGTGGTTGCATAAGAGTACACCAGTATTGATTATTGATGCTTATGTGAGAAGTCACTCAGTTTTGTTCAATTATTGCTATAGTAGTTGCTACATAGTATCTCACGTTATTTGATTCGATTATTGTTGATTGTTATATATATATATTATATAAGTTTTGTTTTATTAGTATTATTAATGTAATAAAAGCAGAAAAGATTTTTATATAAAACAGAATACTTTTATAAAGTTATTCTATAAATAGAATATATTATATTCTATTATGCAAGTATTTTGCATAGTAAAATCTTTTTATATAAAACAGAATACTTTAATAAAGTTATTCTATAAATAGAATATATTATATTTTATTATGCATAGTGTTGCATAATGCTTCGCATATTGTTTTGCATAGTAAAATCTTTTTATATAAAATAGAATACTTTTATAAAGTTATTCATTTTATTAGATTATAAATAAAATATATTATATTTTATTTAAAAGATTTTGCTTTAAATCTGGACCGTCCGATTAAATGTAAATCAATTTGGACCGTTCATGAATTAGTTACTATGCAGCCCATTCTTCTATAAATAGAAACTCATTCCTTCATTATTTCTTACGAATTCACTGAAACTCTAGAGAGAGAAACTATAGAGAGAAAGAAGAAAAGTATTCGCTACTTCACTACTTCTATATCCAGCTTTCTTATAAGGTAAGGGGTATTTTTTTCATATTCATGAAGAGAACTTCATTATTCCATTCTTTATTATTCTCATTGGAATAACTCATGTACGCCATTTACCCTATACTCTTGAAAAATTCTTCATTTATTCCATTATTTATTATTCTCTGTTGGAATAACTCGTATAATGTGGGCTACCCTATACTTGGTGAAATTCTTCATTATTCAATTCTTTATTATTACATTAGAATATCTTGTTTGTGCGTTTTTACACGGACTGGTTTAGTTATTTATTATTCATTGGAATAACTTTTATCTGTCTGGCACCGCATGCATGGTGATTTCTGTTGTTATTCCATTCTTTATTATTACATTGGAATATCCTATCATCGCATGCGTTTCTACGCAGGACTCGATTCCATTATTTATTATTACATTGGAATAAACCGCCTATGCAAGTAATCTTGCGTGCATGGTGATTTCGTTGTTATTCCATTCTTTATTATTCTGCTTGGAATATCCTCATGCATGCGCTTTTCTTGCCGGACCTAGTTCTCGTTATTTATTATTCATTGAATAACTTTATCTATCCGGCAATCGCATGCATGGTGATTTCATTGTTATTCCATTCTTTATTATTCATTGGAATATCCTGCATGCATGCGCTTTTACTGGGGACTCAGTTCCGTTATTTATTATTCTATTGGAATAACCTTTTTATGCGAAGTACCGCATGCATGGTGATTTCTGTTGTTATTCCATTCTTTATTATTCTGTTGGAACATCCTGCTTGGTGCGTAATTTCACTTTGACTCGGTTCCGTTATTTATTATTCTGTTGGAATAACTCGCCTATCATGCAATCTGCATGCATGGTGATTTATTTTGTTATTACATTCTTTATTATACTCAGTTGGTTAAAGTTTTGACTTTTATACTCCATGAAATTAGTGGAATATCCTTGATATTTGTGCTTCATCCAATATCTTTTCATGGAAATATTCTTCTGAACATTCTTGAATTTTACTCTACAAATAAGTATCATGTTGACAATTTGGACGTTATTAGTTTCTGGATAATTTAATTCTTGAACTTGTTTTATTGAATTCTTATATCATTGTCATCATCCTCATGTTTATATTTTGTTGAAAGTCATCCGTGGCCTGTAGTGCATAGATGGACTTGGTATGATTATGACCAAGGATTATTCGGTATAATTATGACCGTAATGTTATAAATGATGTGGAAAAAGTCCTCATTGGCCCTAAGTGCATTGATGGACAATTTTTGGTATGATTATGGCTATGGATTCTCTTCGGCCAAGGGAGCAAAGATGAATTATTTTATGGCATGATCAGGACCGTTGATGAAAACACAATTATCTTTGGCCCATAGTGCATGGATAATTCGTGGTCGTGATACTAAATAATATCCTCGACACAGTAGGCGGGGATGATTCGATGATGTGGCTTATTTATTGTTTGAGTCTTAGCGATAAAAGTGATGAAAAACTTTTAAATCATAAAAGATAATAGATTTTATTCTCTACTTGACTCTTTTAATGGATTGCTTGTTCTGCTGCAGTTAAACTTGATGTCTATTGTATTTTATCAATTTAACATTGTTGAAGACTAATGATAATTTATTCTGCATTATCTTAGTCATAATATTTCTTACTGGGCTAGTTGAGCTCACCCTTTCTTTCACTGTTCTCTTCAAGAAATGAGAACGTAGCCGGGACTAGTCGGGGAACGGAGTGACGGTCCGAGATGGTGTCTTAGTAGTCCTCACCATTCTATATAATAGTGTGATAATAAATGTAATGAGGACTTATTCTGAGAGTGGATATTGTCTAGAAGACAATATTTGTATTAAAACTCACAACTCTTGTTGTATATTTAAGATTGTATTTGTATTTTATACCATGTATTTGGCGACTCGGAATAGTTGATGTATACCTATTTTGGGGGCGTCACAGTTGGTATCAAAGCTTAGGGATATGATCCCTGACTGAGATGTGAGATAAGAACTAGGAGGGGAGAGACGGAGAATTCCTTCGCTAGTATGACCTACCTAAGTTTATTTGGTATTTAATTGGTTGGTCAGAGTATAGGGATAATATGTGATATGTTAATTAACCCTTATTTTGTGTCAGTATTTGAAAATGACATCCGAGAATGTTGAGAATAGCAATGGAGCACAGGAGACCGTTAAGTCTCCACATATCAATAATCAGGATAATGTGCATCAGGAAGATGATAATCCTCCTGTAAACAACAACACTGACCAAATGATGAACGATGGAATGTTCAGAGGCTTTATGCAATTCATGCAACAACAGGTAAGAGAGACTCATGTTCAAAATATAGGTGGAAATAATGGCAACCCACGGTTGGTCACCGCTAAGCAGTTTAAGGAGCTGGGACCATCGGAGTTTTTGGGAAAGCCAGAACCACTTAAGGCAGAGACATGGTTAAAGCAGATCACCAAGATATTTGATGTCTTGGGATGCTCAGAGGAGCAAAAGGTTCCATTTGCCACCTTTATGTTGCGTGAAGAGGCAGATTACTGGTGGGAATCTATAAAACATACCCAGACTGACGCACTCAAGATGTCTTAGGAGAAGTTCCAAGAGCTGTTCAATGATAAGTACTTTCCCGAAAGTATTCGTCACATAAAGGAGGTGGAGTTTATCAAGCTGGAGCAAAACAATATGACCGTGTCGCAGTACGAGGCTAAGTTTGCCAAGTTGTCTCGGTTTGCATCCCATTTGGTCGATAATGAGGAACGAATGACGCGAATGTTTCTAAGAGGTTTGAAACCCAATATACGTCAATACCTCATTTCTCACAAACTTTGTTTATATTCAGATGTTGTGAATAGGGCTCAGTTATTGGAGTGCGATAATGAGTCAGCACAACCAAAAGGCAACGACCAACAACATGATAATAATCGTATTCGCATGACAACATCATCTAACAATGATAACCATCGTGGGGAAAATTATCATGCCATGAATGGTAACCACTTCGGTGGTAATCATGGCCAAGATAATAGAAGTGGAAATTTCAAGAAGAGAAGGTTCAATAATGATGGAAAGACAAAGAAAGATCAAAGACCCATTTCAAAAGAAGAAGAACGACCACCGGTCGATTGTTTCAAATGCGGACAGGAGGGACACATCCGTCCAAACTGTACGCAGCAATCCAAAGCGTGTTTTAATTGTGGAAGAGAAGGTCACCTAGATCGATTTTATCGTATGGTGAAGTCAAGTCCAGCTGGGATGGTGATGCCAAAGGATGTCCCAGACAAGCCAAAGCCGGTAGTTTAAGAGAGAGCATTTTTTTTGTGACGAGGAACCTGAATAAAATTATCACAGGTAAGTTAATCATAATCTCTTGCGAAGTCTATACCGTGTTACATATCAGTTCTACCCACTCTTTCATTCCACTTAGTTGTGTTCAATGTTTGAATTAACTCTGGAGAAGTTAGACTTTGATTATCTATTGAAACTCAGTTGGGAGAAACCTTCGTTACCTCCACTATTTATAAATCTTGTTTGATTCAAATCGACACTTTCACGTTACCTGTCGATCTTATCTCTTTGAAAATACTTGCCTTTGATGTGATTTTAGGAATCGATTGGTTAACTACTCATCATGCTTTTTGTAAGGTTGTTAGCTTTCATACTCCTAACCAACCTGTTATGCGAATTCAAAGTAACCAAACCACTAAAGTCAATCACTGTCATATCAAGACATAAGTAAAGAGTCCCGAGCCTTTATCTGGTGACTTCCTTGTGTGGAATTTACCGAAACTAGACTTTCCGTAGGGGACGTCGTGAATAACGGTGGCAAGTTGATAGGTATCAATGTAACGTGCTATCCAAGTCTTGGATGAGGGTCACAGTTTTGAATGATATTTTTATTATTAATAAATTTCTTGACGTATTCTTGAAGACTTCTTGGCCAACCCCAGAGCATGAAATCGAATTTTGTACTGACCCCAGTACAAAACCCCATTTCTAAAACCCTTAAATATTTTTTCAACTAAAACGAACGTAACATGCGCCAAAGACGTTGACTCGAGCTGTTGAAGATTACGATCGTACCATTCAATACCATCGTGGGAAGAGAGAACGTGATAGCTGACGCATTGAGTAGAAGATCGTATGTGGTTACAAGTGCGAATATACGAACCCACGTGAAGATAACGAATATACGAGTAGAATCGAATTTAATCGATAAAGTTAAAGTCGCTCAAGCTACATACTCAGAGCTGATGAATGTGAAGAAGAAGGTTCAAGAAGGCGTTATCTTAACCCTCGATTTAATTGGCCCATTTTGAAATCCTTGATCAAGTAGGAACTGTGGCTTATAGACTCGTTTTACCGCCAAGTATGTCGCGTGTTCATAACGTTTTTCACATATCGATGTAACGTAAATATGTGGACGACCCGAACCATATTATTGATTTAGAACTGGACAAGATAGCGGATAATTTAACGTATGAAGATGTACCTGTTAAAATCCTGAAATGTATTCAACACTCAAAGGTTATACCTCAAGAGTTAGAATCGGACGAAGTGTCCTCATCTGTTCGGTATACCAGGTACGTACGTAAATTTCAAGGGTGAAATTTCATAAGGAGGGGAGATTGTAAAATCCCAAATTTTACGAATAAAGATTTCAATTTCTCGAATTTTTTTTTGAATATTATGGTGTGGATTTAATATAATGTTATAGTTGTGGGTAATATTTATAAATTTTGCAAAGTATGCAAGTTGTTATATTATATTCGATTGGTCAGGGAATATTCTTTATATCGGGGAATATTCGTATGACGGAACAATCATTGGTGGACCCCACAACGGAATTATTGTCGGATTGAGAAAATGACAAAAATATTTTTATGAAAATAACGGCGAAAGTTTTACTGTTAATACTGTTGAACTACTCGGTAGTAAAAGTACAGTAATATTTGTGGTTGCATAGTAGAACACATTATTGATTATTGATGCTTACGTGAGAAGTCACTCAGTTTTGTTCAATTATTGCTACAGTAGTTGCTACATAGTATCTCACGTTATTTGATTCAATTATTGTTGATTGTTTTATATATATATATATATATATATATATATATATATTATATATAAGTTTTGTTTTATTAGTATTATTAATGTAATAAAAGAAAAGCTTTTATATAAAAAGAATACTTTTATAAAGTTATTCTATAAATAGAATATATTATATTCTATTATGCATAGTATTTTGATAGTAAATTTTTTTTTATATAAAACATAATACTTTTATAAAGTTATTCTATAAATAGAATATATTATATTTTATTATGCATAGTATTGCATAAAGGTGCTGCATAGTGTTTTGCATAGTAAAAAAATCTTTTTATATAAAATAGAATACTTTTATAAAGTTATTCGTTTTATTAGATTATAAATAGAATATATTATATTTTATTTAAAAGATTTTGCTTTTAAATCTAGACCGCCCGTCGATTAAAAGTAAATCAATCTCTGACCGCTTCATGAATTAGTTACGATGCGATCCATTCTTCTATAAATAGAAGCTCATTCCGTCATTATTTCTTACGAATTCATTTAAACTCTAGAGAGAAACTATAGAGAGAAAGAAGAAAAAAGTATTCTTTCTACTTCACTACTTCTATATCCAGCTTTTCTTCTATAAGGTAAGGGGTATTATTTTTTTCATATTCATGAAGAGAACTTCATTATTTCATTCTTTATTATTCTATTGAATAACTCAGTATACGCTGCTTCACCTTATACTTGGTGAAATTCTTCAGTTATTCCATTATTTATTATTCTGTTGGAATAACCTATATACGCGGGCTACCACATACTTGGTGAAATTCTTCAGTTATTCCATTCTTTGTTATTACATTGAATATCCATGCGTGCGTTTTACGTTTTACGGGACACGGTTTCGTTATTTATTATTCTGCTGAATAACTTTAATACATCTGTACCGCATGCATGGTGATTTCATTGTTATTTAATTCTTTATTATTCTCATTGGAATATCACATGCATGCGCTTTTGTGGGACCAGTTCCATTATTTATTATTCTATTGGAATAACTTTGTCATGCACAAGTACCACATGCATGGTGATTTACATTGTTATTCCATTCTTTATTATTCATTGGAATATCTCGTCTGCATGCGTTTTACGCCTGACCGGTTCCGTTATTTATTATTCTCATTGGAATAACCTATCTATGTGAAGTACCGCATGCATGGTGATTTCGTTGTTATTTCATTCTTTATTATTCTGCTGAATATCCTCGTCTCATGCGTTTTACGGGACCGGTTCCGTTATTTATTATTCTCATTGGAATAACTCGCGTATGCGCAAGTACCGCATGCATGGTGATTTCTGTTGTTATTCCATTCTTTATTATTCTGTTGGAATATCCTGTCTGTGCGTTTTATGCTGGACCTGGTTCCGTTATTTATTATTCTGTTGGAATAACTTGTCTATGCAAAGTACCGCATGCATGGTGATTTCTGTTGTTATTCCATTCTTTATTATTCTGTTGGAATATCCTCGTCTCATGCGTTTTTATCTTCAACTCGGTTCCGTTATTTATTATTCATTGGAATAACTTGTCTGCTGGCACCGCATGCGTGGTGATTTCTGTTGTTATTCCATTCTTTATTATTATGTTGGAACATCCGCTTGTGCAATGTATTTTACTTTGACTTTAGTTTCGTTATTTATTATTACGCTTTAATAACTCGTACATCTGCGAAGTACCACATGCATGGTGATTTATTTTGTTATTACATTCTTTATTATACCCAGTTGGTTAAAGTTTTGACTTTTATACTCCATGAAATTAGTGGAATATCCTTGATATTTGCATTTCATCCAGTATCTTTTCATGGAAATATTCTTCTGAACATTCTTGAATTTTACTCTACAAAGAAGTATCATGTTGACAATTTGGACGTTATTAGTTTCTGGATAATTTAATTCTTGAACTTGTTTTATTGAATTCTTATATCATTGTTATCATCCTCATGTTTATATTTTGTTGAAAGTCATCTGTGGCCTGTAGTGTATAGATGGACTTGGTATGATTATGACCATGGATTATTCGGTATAATTATGACCGTAATGTTATAAATGATGTGGAAAAAGTCCTCATTGGCCCGTAGTGCATTGATGGACAATTTTTGGTATGATTATGGCTATGGATTCTCTTCGGCCAAGGGGGCAAAGATGAATTATTTTATGGCATGATCAGGACCGTTGATGAAAACACAATTATCTTTGGCCCATAGTGCATGGATAATTCGTGGTCGTGATACTAAATAATATCCTTGACCTGTAGAGCAGGGATGATTCGATGATGTGGCTTATTTATTAAGCTGAGTCTTAGCGATAAAAGTGATGAAAAACTTTTTAAATCATAAAAGATAATAGATTTTATTCTCTACTTGACTCTTTTAATGGATTGCTTGTTCTGCTGCAGTTAAACTTGATGTCTATTGTATTTTATCAATTTAACATTGTTGAAGACTAATGATAATTTATTCTGCATTATCTTAGTCATAATATTTCTTACTGGACTAGTTGAGCTCACCCTTTCTTTCACTGTTCTCTTCAAGAAATGAGAACGTAGCCGGGACTAGTCGGGGAATGGAGTGACGGTCCGAGATGGTGTCTTAGTAGTCCTCACCATTCTATATAATAGTGTGATAATAAATGTAATGAGGACTTATTCTGAGAGTGGATATTGTCTAGAAGACAATATTTGTATTAAAACTCACAGCTCTTGTTATATATTTAAGATTGTATTTGTTTTTTGTACCATGCATTTGGCGACTCGGAATAGGTGATGTATACCTATTTTGGGGGCGTCACAATAGAGTATAGAAGAAAATATTATTTCTTACCGTTCACGGTTTAATCATTGGTCTTCATTATCATACGGTTAAACCATACAAGGGGTGTAGGTTCTATCCTCTTAATATTTGCGTACACTCAACTTTCACATTGGTTATAATGTTCCATACTTACAATTCATTCTATCATTTTTCTATCCGAATCATGATCGACTTTCATTAATCTTATTACCGATAGTTACGGCTTTCTTGTTACCATTTTTATCTTACTTAATACTTTCGTTATCCATTACCTGAACTCTATGTTCATTACTTTTCTCTAATGTCGGCCACACTCGCTTCATTGTATGCTAAGATCGCTTTAAATCTAACGTTACGTTTACGTTTATTCTCTTCTTGATCTTTTAATCTCTTTCGACCATTTCGTTCAACTTGTACTAAAGGTTTAATTCACTTGTTTAAGTGTTATTTTAGGTGAAATACATGTTCATATTTCTTTCTTGCACATCCCCCAGTAATTGAGCACTTAAAAGCTCATCACTGGCTTTTTTCTAAGCACTTGGCGCAAGGTGTTTTGTCCTCTTTATCACTTTCATGACTGCAGTGCCACTCTGTAGTGTCTAACTTCCGAGTCTGGCGCTGCGGTGCCGCCTCCCAAGGCACGGCTCGCGTTGCGACGCCAAGCCTTCATCCCTGAATTTTTTTTTAAGTCTTAAATCCAATTTGAGACGCTTACTTCACGCTTCCATAACTTATTCATTATAACTCGGAACGAGGTTGTTCTAAATCCATTCTCTTCCTTATATTAAGTACTTCAATCCCCTTTAGACATAACTTCATTCTAAATCTATTAACGTGCCATTCGATTGGCTTTATCTTCACCCTTTGTTCATTTTATGTTTTTAACGCTCTTCGTTCGTTCGTCCGTAATTCGGTCATCTGAACTCGGAATTCGTTCGTTCTTGAGTCCATGAATCACATTTTCTATGTTTTCTTACATTCTTATGAAACCCTACATGTTCGCGTTCATTTACTAACTTTCTAATTCTCGTTCGTCTTTTATGAAATGTTCGCTATAACTTTGTTATAGCTCAGTTTTAATCCATTCTTCATGAACGTTTCTATCATTCCTAACAAAGTAATAAGCATCTCACTTATACACGGTGGTTTTAAAATTTTCCATCAACAACAATTATCCTACGATAGTTTTAAATTTGTCCATCAACAACGTTCTTCGCGTGTTCTTTGCGTTCTTCATTTTTAATCGATATTTTGGATTATGATTCCATTTTTTCTTGGAATTTGATGTTATAGAACACCATTCATTACTTATTTCACCTACTCATTCATATAATCCACTCGGATCATTCTAATTCATTACAAATCTTACACTTCCTTAAGAAATTTATTTACTAAACTTCTAATTCTTATTTCTTCATTTTCTTACGATTTCAACCGTATGAAATCATTTCTAACATCCTTTACTTGTTATTCTCATTAAGCTATATTTTCAACATATAAAACTTAAAGAAAATCTAACATAGAAGTTAGGTTTTAATACCTTGCTTCCTCATTTTTCTTCCTTTAGACAAAACCAGCGATTCGCTAGCTTTTCTATTTCACGAACTCTTTTGATTTGATCATTCATGCTCATGCTCTTCCTTTTCCCTCTTCATCCAAACCCTCTCTCTCTCTCAAGTTGTAGGATTTTCAAAATCCTAAAACAAATGAATTAAGCTTCTTATTTATAGAAAACCAAGGCTAGGGGTATTTTAGTCATTTCGCCCCCCAAACCTCCTTATTATTCATGACTTAAGCACTAAGTTAACTTAGCCATTAAGTTTACTTAGCCCTTAAGTTTACTTCGCTCATAAATTTACTTAGCCCTTAAGTTTACTTAGCCCTTAAGTTTACTACTTTCACCTCCTTAGTTAACCTCCTTACTATTCACGAGACTTAGCCTGTAAGTTTCGTGGTTCCGTCTTTCGGGTTTCGTCTGACAGTTTTAAAAACTGTGATTCTCAGAATCTAAATATTTGTGGATATTTCGTCTTTCCTTTACCGATTAACTTTTATGTATTCTTTAGATTTTTGAAAAACTGAAAAACACTTTTTGGTGTCAAGCGTTTTCCTTCACGTTTTCCCCTAACTTAGTTAAACGAGTGAAAAGTACATAACATTACTTTTCGTCATTTTATTTCGTCCGATTTCTGCACGTTTTTTGAGAAAACTTTTATCAGCTTACTTAACTTTTCACGACATATTATCGTCAAATCTTTCGACAAAATGTCATTTCGATATACTGAACTCTCAGAAAGGCTTAGGTTATTCAAACCCTAACCCTTAGGTTTCGTTGGGTGAATAGTGCCTATTTCGTCTTTTTCCTTGGAAATATTTTGTTCCCGAAAATTTTTTATTTTCATCTTGAAAATTCTTACTCGTTCAGTCTAGCTCGTAGCTAAAATCCTCTCGACTTATAATCATCCTAGCTTCTAGAAGGATTAATAAAAACATGGCACATGATATTATTAATAAAAATTCATTTTATTAATAAGTAATTCTTTAAATCTTAAATTCTGGAAAATCCGAATTTCCGGGTTGTCACACCTTAGCCTTCAACAGTATAACAACTGATAGAATACAATAGACAATAAGTTTTAGATCAACAACTGTAGCAGATTAAGCAATCCATTAGAAGAGTCAAGTAAAGCATGATATCTACTATCTTCTATGATTTAAAAGTTTACCATCAATTTTATTACTGAGACTCAACTTAATAAATAATCCACATCACTAAATTATCCACACACTACTGGCCAAGGATATTCGTGTTTTCACCAATGGTCATGATCATGCCAAACAACAATTCATCTTTGCACCCTTGGCCGAAGAGAACGCATGGTTATGATCATACCAACAACTGTCCACCAATGCACTACGGGCCAATGAGGATTTTTACCACATCATTTGTAACATTACAGGTCATGATTACAATCGAATAATCCTAGTCATAATCATACCAATGAACAGTCCATCTATACACTACAGCCAAAGATGACTTTCATCACAATATAAGCATGAGGATGATGACAATGATATAAGAATTCAATTAAATAAAAATAAGGATAAATTTTAAAGATTTATAATTTAATTTATCCAGAATTCAATAATATCCAAATTGTCAACATGATACTACTTTAGGGAGTAAAATTCAAGAATAATATTGTATCAAAAATGATTTGGACCGAAAAGAAATCAATTTTTTGTCATGAATAGTACTCCGGGTGAATAGTATCCCATGAATAGTACTTCATGAATAGTACTTTATAAATAGTACTTTGTGAATAGTACTTTTTGAATAGTACTTTGTGAATAGTATCTCGTGAATAGTACTTTGTGAATAGTATATCGTGAATAGTACTCCAGCATGAAAAGCTTAAAATTTAACAAGAATGTTCAAAACAATATCCTTGTGAAATGATACTAGATGAATTGCAAATTTCAAGGATATTCTACTAATTTCACGGAGTATAGAAGCAATACTTTAACAGAATAAGTGTAGAATTAGGAATACAAAATGAAATAATATTACTCACATACTACAGAGCATGAAAGAAAATATTATTTCTTACGAATACTGAAAAAATTAACATCTCTTACAACTGTTGAACGAAAATAATATTCCTACGAATATTGAACGAAAATAATATTCCTTAAGAATATTGAACGGAAATAATATTCCTTACGAATATTGAACGAAAATAAAATTCCTTACGAATACGAAAAATAATATCGTAAGCGAATATGAAATAAATAATACCCTTTACCTTAGTAGAAGACTGGATACTGCAATAGTGAAGTATCAGAATACTCTTCTTCTTTCTCTTTATAGCTTTTCTCTATAGCTTCTCTCTTTATAATTGCTCTTGTGAGTCTTAGTGAATTGGTGAGAATGAAAGAAGAATGAGCTTCTATTTATAGAAAAATATAGTTTCGATAATTGCACATTTTGGGGCTCGAATTATTACAGTATAGTAACTTCATCTTTTCCTCCATTTTTAATTTAGTCCTACAAGTATTATCAAACTTGCACCACCTCCCCTAATATTAAATGCATGTGAATCAATAGTTCCATTCATGTGAACAAATAGTTATATGCATAAGAACTAATATCAATTAATTGCTCATTTATCCGATTAATTGCCTGTTTGGTCAATAAAATCAGCTAATCACAGAAATACCTCCTCTGAGGGTAATTGAGTCACGTAAGAATTAAAGAAAACTGAATGAACAAACATCTTTAATTAACACGAACTTATTCATCATTAATATTATAACTCACAATATTTAACAACCAGATCATTCCCAGGAAAGAAGGGGCTTTCCGATAAGGATTTCTCTCTATTGGCGCGCAATTAGGTGACCAAACCCCTTTCCTCGACAGAACTTTCTAGACATCGTCAATAATGCAAATAATAATATGAATAACTTTGTCGTCTCAATTATTAATTTAATAATATAAAATATTATGCATATGATACTATGACAATAATTGAATTAATAATATGAGAGATATTATGCAGCAATTACTGTAGCAATAATTGAGTATAACTGAGTGACTTCTCACGTAAGCATCAATAATCAATACCATGTGCTACTATGCAACCACGCGTATTACTGTACTTTTACTAACGATTATTTTATGACAACTTGATTACTTTGAAAAAATTTCAAATATCACCCTTAACTTTAACCTTTTATCAATCTAACCATTTACTAAATGGAATAATAATTATAAAAAAATTGAATACTTTCATTTCATAAAATTAGGGATCTCACATAAGGCCTGTACAAAACTTATCCGGACAAATATACTTTAAATACTTCATCATCAAATCATATACATTTGGAATCTAATAGGGGTTCTAATCAAACTCCTCCTTAATTATGTAACCTTCTGATCTATAATTAGATTCCTAACATATAACAACAACATATGAAAGATTCAATATTCTACTCAACTCCCTTAGAGTGTTCAGGAAGGTCTACCCAAACACAGACCTCAACATTAAATTCATGAGGACACTACCAAGCAAGTGGGATGCAAAGACCACTGCTATCAGAGAGTCAAAAAATTTACACGAAATGACAGTGCAGAAGCTCTATGGTAATCTCCTTACCTACGAGCTCGAGCTAAACCAACAAGCAAAAAACACATCAAAACTAAAGAAGAAAGAAAGAGAAGCTGCTCTTAAAGCATCGGAGGCAGCTTCCAAAGCTACGGTTAAAGACGATTATGATGATGAAGACATAACACTGCTAGTCAGAAGATTAAGGAGGTTCATGAGAAATGGCAGAAGCAATAAGCCCAAGAGATATAATAACAGTAACAACCATGATCTCATAAAAATATGTGCTATAATTGTAAAAAGTTAGGTCACTACATAGCAGAGTGTTACAAGCCCCTGAGAGAGGAGCTGAAGAAAGACAAGAAGAAGAAAGAGTCAGCCCCAAAGAAGGATTTCAAGGGCTATAAGAAGTTTCAGAAGAAGGATAAAGGCTTTGTAGTAGAAGTTTCATGGAGTGATTCTGAGAATAACTCAAGCTCAGAATCATGCGAAGATGAAGGACCCTAGATTTCCAACTTATGTCTTACGTCCATAAAATCAGACGTTGACAACACCACTGATAGTTAAAAGATTGATATCAGTGAGATATTTGATGTAGTTATAGATGATTTGAGAATTGCATTGTATGAAATTACTTTCGATTTGCATAAATATATGAAGTGGTTTAGGGTTCTATCGAAGGACCATTCTCTTCTTCAAGAAGAGAAAGAGAAAGTACAAGTAGAGTTGGAAATAACTCTACGAAGTGCTAACTTTCTTTCCAAACTTGAAGCTGAGAATGAGAGATTGAGAAAGATAATTGAACATAATGCACAAAGAGAATCAAATTTAGTTTCTAAGATCGAGGAACTAGAGAAGACAATCTCAACATAAAATTGCTCTTCTTTTTCTATGGACTCCCTGATCACAAGTCAGAAAACATCCTTAGACAAATCAAGTTTAGGGTGTGGGAATTCATCCTCAGATTAAACCGTGGATGAAGTATTGGAGATTAACAATAAAAATGATTCTACTTACCATAGAAGAATTGTGTTTTTGAAATCAACAGAGGTTGCGGAGCTGATCATTTTAAGTTGTATGATTTTTGTTTATCAAATTGTGATCCCTAAGAATAATAGATCAAACACTAGTTTAGGGTTTAAAAAACTGTAGGGTATGCCAAACACTACCTTTAAGCCTCGAAGAATCATAGAGTCAGATAATACTTACTCTACGAATCAATTAGACAAGAATTGTAGAGTTGAATTTCACTCTACGAAATCTTAGAATCGTAGAGCAGTGTGAAAACAAAGAGAGTATGAGCCCATGAGAAAGGTTGTAAGTGTCTATAATTCACATATGTCTTTGAAGAGAAGGAATCCACTCACACACACAAGCATGCATCATATAAGATGTTATAACTGTCATAAGTATGGTCATATATTTGCTTTTTGTTATTTTAATGATTATATTGCCTATTATATACCTAGAATCAAGCAGTTTTGGGTCCCAAAAGGTACTAACAAATCAGGACCCAAGAAAATTTGAGGACTAAAATAAAAGTTTACATTTCTTGCAGGTGAGGAGCTCCACTAGGTCAATCTGGTATCTCGATAGTAGATGCTCAAGGCACATGTGTATGACCCCAACTTTTTATGAATAAAGATTTAATTTTTTCTAAATGTTATTTTGAATAATAAGGTGTTGATTTGATATAATGCTATAGTTATGGGTGATATGTGAAAATTTTGCAAAGTAAGCAAGTTTTCATAAAATATTCGGTTGGTCGGGAAATATTCTTTTTGTCGAGGAATATTCGTACAACGACACAATCATTGGTGGACCCCACAACGAAATGACTACCGGATATAGAAAGCGACAAAAAAAACCTTTTCATAAAATAATGATAAGACTTTTACCGTTAAAATTTTGAAATACCCAGTGATAAAAGTATAGTAATACGTGTTGTTGCACAGTAACACATGGTATTCCACAGTATCTCTGATTATTGATGCATACGTAAGAATCACTTAGTTTTATTCAATAATTGCAACAGTAGTTGCTGCATAGTATCTTATATTATTGATTCAATTATTATCACAGTATCATCTACACAATATTTTATATTATTAAATCAATAATTGAGATGCCATAATTATTCATATTATTATTTGTATTATTGACAATGTCTAGAAAGTTTTGTTGAGAAAAGGGGTTAGGTTATTTAATTACACGCCAATAAGGAGAAATCCTTATCGGAAACCCCCCTCTTTCCTGAGAATGATCTGGTTATCAATATTGTGAGTTATAATATTAATGATGAAAAATTGTTGAAAGATTAAAAATGTGTTTATTGAAGATAAGTGATTTGTGGTAAATATTTATTCAATTTTTGGTATAAATAGAGGGGTTTGTCATGAAGTATTTGTTGTAAGTTTGACTTATTACGTGAACCCCCACTTACTTATTTTTTCAAAATCGCTGGTAGAAAGTTGTCTTAGTTTTATTTTATTATTATTATAATAGTAATAAAACAGAAAACTTTTTATATAAAACAGAGTACTTTTTATAATATGTAAAGTTATTTATTTTATTAGATTATAATTAAATTAAATTATATTATATATAAAGTTTTTGTTTTCTTAGAATATTTTATTGCACATTGATGAATAGTAAAAATCAGAAAATCAGCCGAATTCCCGTGAATTCGTTTATGTTCATCCATGATTATATTCTTAAATAGTGCACTGCCATTCTCCTATAAATAGGTTGCTTAGTTTCGAAATCAAAATCCCACCAGAATCAGAGAATTCTTCTTCTATAATATTGTGCGTATTTCTTTCTAGTATAAGAATACTTTGAGTGTTACTAATATAGCAAGATTTCCTCAAGAATATCTCCGCTATACCAGTCAGATTTAGTCTCCTAATTAGGTAAGGGATATTATTTTCGTTCAATATTCGTAAGGGATATTATTTTCTTTCAATATTCGTAAGGGATATTATTTTCATTAAATATTCGTAAGGAATATTATTTTCTTCCATAATCTATATTATGTAAGTGATATTATTTGGTTTCATATTCCTAAATCTACACTTACTTTGATTAGTATTGCTTCTATAATCCCTGAAATTAGTAGAATATCCTTGTGTTTTGCGCTTCATCTAGTATCATTTCACTAGAATATTGGTTTGAACTTTCTTATTAAATTTTAATCTTTTCATTCCGGGGTACTATTTACTCGAAATACTATTCATTCGGGGTACTATTCATAAAGAAATTGGTTTCTTTTCTGTCCAAATTATTTTTGATACATAAATATCATTCTTGAATTTTACTCCACAATTAATTATCATGTTGACAATTTGGACATTCTTGAACTCTGGATAAATTGAATTATAAATCTCTAATATTTATCCTTGATCTCACTTGATTGACTCCTTATATCATTGTCATCATCCTCATGCTTATATTGTGGTGAAAGTCATCTTTGGCCCGTAGAGCATAGATGGACTGTTGATTGGTATGATTATGACCAGTGTGACGCCCCCAAAATAGGTATACACGACCCATTTTGAGTCGCCCGATATCACACTATAAAAATCAAATACAAACTTCATTTATACAAACTCGTTGAATCGTCAGATGAATACTAATTACAGCTTAAACTGTGAGTTTTAATACAATATTGTCTCGTAGACAGTATCCAAACTCAAATTGTTACAATGCCATATAAAATTAGAGCAGCAAATATTTTAAGACCCCAAAGAAGAACGAGAAGATTACTATCATATTCATTCTAATGAGGTGCACTTTTGACGCTTTCAAAGTTGGGTTCTCATCACCCTATTGTTGTTCGCCAAAATCAATTATTAAGTGACGTATAAAATACGACACACACATCTTAGGTCCTTAATTCAATTATCTGTTGCATGTCATGTTGTTTTATAATGTGTTGAGAAACTTTGACAGTCTCGAACCATCCCACTATTTCCCTGTTATTCCCGCTCGACCCAGCTACACTCTTATTACCTTAGAATAAAACTGGATATTGGAATAATGAGGTAGCAGACTTCTCTTCTTCTTTCTCCCTATAATTTCTCTCTCTAGAGTTTCAGTGAATTCGTAAGAAATAATAAAGGAATGAGCTTCTATTTATAGGAGAATGGATCGATAGTAACTAATTCATGAACTATCCGATTGATTTACTTTTAATCGAATCGGTCCATATTTAAAGCAAAATCTTTTAAATAAAATATAATATATTCTATTTATAATCTAATAAAACGAATAACTTTAAAAAGTATTCTATTTTATATAAAAAGATTTTACTATGCAAAATACTATGCGAACAATTATGCAACACTCGCATGCATAATAAAATATAATATATTCTATTTATAGAATAACTTTATAAAAGTATTCTGCTTTTATATAAAAAGATTTTACTATGCAAAATATATGCACAATAGAATATAATATATTCTATTTATAGAATAACTTTATAAAAGTATTCTGTTTTATATAAAAAGATTTTACTATTATAATTTCAACCAACGGTCTGAAAAAATTAGTACATCTCTTCATGGAATAATATTGTACCCAAAAATAATTTGGACTGAAAAGAAATATATTTTTTTGGGTGAATAGTACCCCATAAATAGTAACTCGTGAATAGTACTTCGACACAAAAAGTGCCCTAAATACCCGAGTGAATAGTAACCGGGTATTTTATGACAACTTGTCTACTTTGAAATTTTTTTAAATGTCACCCTTAACTTTAAACTTTTATCAATTTAACTATTCACCAAAATAGAAAAATTGAATACTTTTATTTCATAAAATTCGGGGTCTCACAATCTCCCCTCCTTATGAAATTTTTCCCTCGAAATTTACGTATCGCACTGGTATTTCAAGAGATGAGAATACCTTGCTTTCTTTTCGGATTGTACCTTCTGCTATTTCTCCGTCATCATCATGATTTTCCCATTGCTCATCTCCCATGTTTCGAGATATCATTCTAGAATATACTTCAAAACAAAGGTTAATTGACATATCATAATTTGTCAATATATCAAGTAAACAATTTCAGCTTAGGTAAGTCACACACTAGCGAAGTATATTACTTGTCTCTCCCCTCCTAGTTCTAGACTCATATCTCCGCCAGCGACCATATCCCTAAGCTTTGATACCAAATGTGATGCCCCCAAAATAGGTATACACGACCCATTCTGAGTCGCCCGATATCACACTATAAAAATCAAATACAAACTTCATTTATATTAATCATTGAATCGTCAGACAAAATACGACCATTACGCTTAAACCGTGAGTTTTAATACAATATTATCTCGTAGATGTGATCCAAACTCAAATTATTACAATGCCATATAAAATATAGCAAAGAAATATTTTAAGACCCCAAAGAAGAACGAGAAGATTACTATCATATTCATTCTAATGAGGTGCACTTTTGACGCTTTCAAAGTTGGGTTCTCATCACCCTATTGTTGTTCGCCAAAATCAATTATTAAGTGATGTATAAAATACGACACACACATCTTAGGTCCTCAACACAATTATTTGTTGCATGTCATGCCATTTTATAATGTATTGAGAAACTTCGACAGTCTCGGACCATCCCACTATTTCCCTGTTATTCTCGCTCGACCCAGCTACACTCTTATTACCTTAGAATAAAACTGGATACTGGAATAATGAGGTAACAGACTTCTCTTCTTATTTCTCTCTATAATTTCTCTCTCTAGAGTTTCAATGAATTCGTAAGAAATAATGAAAGAATGAGCTTCTATTTATAGGAGAATGGACTGCATAGTAACTAATTCATGAACGATCCAGATTGATTTACTTTTAATCGGACGGTCCATATTTAAAGCAAAATCTTTTAAATAAAATATAATATATTCTATTTATAATCTAATAAAACGAATAACTTTATAAAAGTATTCTATTTTATATAAAAAGATTTTATTATGCAAAATACTATGCAGGCACTATGCAACACTATGCATAATAAAATATAATATATTCTATTTATAGAATAACTTTATAAAAGTATTCTGTTTTATATAAAAAGATTTTACTATGCAAAATACTATGCACAATAGAATATAATATATTCTATTTATAGAATAACTTTATAAAAGTATTCTGTTTTATATAAAAAGATTTTACTATTATATTTTCAACCAACGGTCTGAAAAAATTAGTACATCTCTTCATGGAATAATATTGTACCCAAAAATAATTTGGACTGAAAAGAAATATATTTTTTTGGGTGAATAGTATCCCATAATTAGTAACTCGTGAATAGTAACTCGTGAATAGTACTTCGACACAAAAAGTGCCCTAAATACCCAAGTGAATAGTAACCGGGTATTTTATGACAACTTGTCTACTTTGAATTTTTTTTAAATGTCACCCTTAACTTTAAACTTTTATCAATTTAACTATTCACCAAAATAGAAAAATTGAATACTTTTATTTCATAAAATTCAGGGTCTCACAACCAGGAATTATGTATTGGTATAATTATGACCTATAATGTTATAGACAAATATTATGGTAAAAGTCCTCTTTGGCCCGTAGTGCATAGATGGACAGTTGTTTGGCATGATCATGACCACTGGTGATACAAACGAATATCCTTGGCCCGTAGTGCATGGATAATTTGTTGATTTGAAATATTTATTGATTGGTGTTTCAAAGATAAAATATTATCGATGCAGATGGATTGCTATTTTCGCTGCAGTTGTTGATCTAAACCTTGTTGTCTATTGTATTCTATCAGATTTTTCACCGTTGAGGACTAAGGATAATTTATTCTGCATTATCTTAGTCATAATATTCTTTACTGGGCTAGTTGAGCTCACTCTTTTCTTTCATTGTTCTCTTCAGGAAATAAGAATATAGCTGAGACTAGTTGGGGAATGGAGTGATGGTCCAAGATGGTTACTATAGTAGTCCTCATTATTCTATAAAATAGTGTGACAATATTTGTATTAAAACTCACAGTTTATGTTTTGTCGTATTTTACACGACAATTAATAGTTATATAAATGAAGTTTGTATTTGAATTATATACCATGTATTTGGTGACTCAGAATGGGTTGTGTAGACCTATTTTTGGGGTGTCACAACGTGACTGACAATAAGACTCTCTAGTCAAACTTTAAGGAAAAGGATGACCGTGTAGTTGTCTTTGGAGACAACAACTCTAGAAAGACACGGGGATACATCTCAATTAGAAATGGTGCAATATTATTCAACAAAGTGGCGTTCTTTGAAGGATTGGGGCATAATCTGTTAAGCATCAGCCAACTGTTCGATAAGGGGCATCAACTAGTCTTCCTCAACAACAAGTGTTAAGTCAAAGACCTAGTGTCATACTCGTTGAAGCTGTTTAGAACTAGGGAAGGTAATGTGTACGCAATGAATCTTGCAGAACTGAGTTCAACTAAAACTGCTGGCTTCTTTACTAAAGCATCAAAAGACGTCAGCTGGTTGTGGCATTAAAGATTGTCTCGCTTGAACTTTAGGAATATTTTAAAATAGGCCTCTAAAGATCTAGTTTTAGGCTTTCCAAAGCTCAATTTTGTCAAAGAAAGACCATGCGTAGCCTGTCATCTAGGAAAACAAATAAAAGTCTCATTCAAAAGCAAGATAAACAACTTTAATGATAGGCCCATATTGTTGGGTATTGCATATTTAAATTTGATGTTGAAAGTAAATAATTATGCTTATATGTAAAGTCCTTCAAAGAACATTAGTACAAGGACATAGGTGATAGATTAAAATTGTTAGGTTGATCTGTGCTTTATGTTTATCATTCTGTAAATGAATGTATAGAAGAAAAGATCAAAGCTATTAGGTTGATCTATTTTGAGATGTAATAGATAGGCATCAACAGAATCATAGTCTGTCGAGCCAGCCGAGGGATTGCAGAAGCCAATGAAGAATCATAGAGTATCGAGAAAATTACTATGGAATCGTAGTTTGCTTTGGAGGGCCTCACTCAGAATCGTAGAGTTGGTCTAAACGCCTGCCGAGCCAAATCAGGAATCGTAGTCTATTCTCGGAAGCGTAGAGTCTACAAATCAAGCAAGCAAGGGTCGTAGTATACCAGTGCTTAAGAGAAATCATAGTGTTCTCCTCTATCAGTCCAAATCAAACACGAATGTGATAAGACACCACAATCATGATCATAGTGCATCATCTATCTACATCAGAAGCATCGATCTTTGTCCATTTGTTGAAGAATAAAATACAACAAATGTGGAATAGATTATAGACGTTGAGACTCTCGGGAATCCCAATGACCAAACACTCATCCTTAGTATATAACGAAGAAACATATTGAAGAAGCTAAGGAAAGTACTATATGTCAGCTGAAAACACCTTTTTAGGTGTTAGGTGTGATAATAGTCTGCTGTGTCGGTGGGTCAGATGGCTGAACAGAAGATTTCTAGGAAGTTACCATCAGTGCTCATAAATGTCAAATACAATTAATGCTTTAACGGATGCCTTCAAACGAACATATTTTAAAGGCACCTTATATACAAATCAGATGTAGATGTAAGAATAAGCAAGTACACAACAAAAGCTGAAGAACACTCAATGCTCAACGCTACGATCAAGAAAGAAAGCTTGCTCAACTACTCAGTTCTTTCGAACACATGCTTAACAGCAACTGAGTAGCACTACCTAAGAACTCAACTCTCATCAAGTGTATTCCAAGTCTGCTGGACTTAAAGAGTTCTAAGTGAACTTAGAGATTCCAAGTCTGCTGGACTTGAAGAGTTCTAAGTGAACTAAGAAGTTCCAAGATTGCTGGTCTTGAAGGAATCTAAGTGATTCAAAGACTGTAAAGATATCTTTAGTGGATTTCATACTCGAGGAGTAGAAGAGTGGACTAGGAGCCTTGAGTGCTCTGAACCACTTAAAAACACCGTGTCTCTTATATTCTTACTTTAACTGCTATAACTGTTATACCTACTTATCACCTATTAACTCAGTTTATCTTAAAGGGGAAAAAAAATTATATATTTCGCTGTGATTGATTTATTAACAAATCTGACAAAGTATTTTGAAAAAGAAATTTTAAAGATATCTATTCAACCCACCCTTATAGATAACTATTGTGCCTTTGGGAAATAATAATTGGTATCAGAGTAGGTTCTCTCAATCAGCCTACAAAGCTTGTGTAAGACCCCGAATTTTATGAAATGAAAGTATTCAATTTATATATAATTTATATTCTTTTTAGTAAATGGTTAAATTGATAAAAGGTTAAAGTTAAGGGTGATATGTGAAAATTTTGCAAAGTAAGCAAGTTGTTATAAAATATTCGTTTGGTCGGGGAATATTCATTTTATCAAGGAATATCCGTACAATGGCATAATCATTGGTGGATCCCACAACGGAATTACTGTAGGAGTTAAAAAATGACAGAAATAACTTTTTATAAAATAACGACAAAACTTTTACCGTTAATTGTTGAAATACCCGGTGTTAAAAGTATAATAATATGCGTGGTTGCATAGTAGCACACGATATTGTACAATATCTTTGATTATTGATGCTTATCTGAGAAGTCACTCAGTTTTACTCAATTATTGTAATAGTAATTACTGCATAATATATCACATTATTGATTCAATTATTGTCACAGTATCATCTGCATAATATTTTATATTATTAAATCAATAATTAAGATGATAAAGTTATTCATATTATTATTTGCATTATTGACAATGTCTAGAAAGTTCTATCGAGGAAATGAGTTTGGTCACCTAATTACGCGCCAATAAGGAGAAGTCCTTATCGGAAAGCCTTCTCTTTCCTGGGAATGATCTGGTTGTTAATATTGTGAGTTATAGTATTAATGATGAAAAAAATGTTATTAAAAATGTGTTTAGTGATGCCAAGTGAATTGAGATAAATAGAGTTTTTTTTATGAATTATTTGTTGTAAATTTGACTTATTATATGGACCCCCATTTATTTATTTTTTAAAATTATCGGTAGAAAGTTATCTCAGTTTTGTTATATATATATATTATAAAAGTTTTGTTTTTTATATAAAATAGAATATATTATATTTTATTATATGCATAGTACTGCATAGTATTTGCATAGTACTGCATAGTGCAGCATAATGCTGCATAGTAAAATCAAAAAATATTCAGAATCCTGCCGTGATTTTGTTCGAAATTTTTATTGTGCAGTCCGTGATTTTATTTTCTAAATAGTATCTTGCCATTCTCCTATAAATAAGATGCTTAGTTTGGAAATGAAAATCACACCAGAATCAGAGAATTCTTCTTCTATAATATTGAGCGTATTTCTTTTGAGTTTAAGGAAGCTTTGAGTGCAGAAAACAATAAAGTTTTTTTCAAGAATATTCCCGCCATACCAGTCAGAAATACTCTCGTTTTAAGGTAAGGGGTATTATTTATTTCATATTCGCTTAAGATATTATTTTTCGTATTCGTAAGGAATTTTATTCTTGTTCAATATTCGTAAGGAAAATTATTTTCGTTCAATATTCGTAAGGAATATTATCTTCGTTCAATATTTGTAAGGAATATTATTTTCGTTCAACAGTCGTAAGGGATATCATTTTTATTCAATATTCGTATGAAATAATATTTTCTTCCATACTCTGTAGTATGTAAGTAATATTATTTCGTTTCGTATTCCTAATTCTACACTCATGTTGATAAGTATTCCTCCTATAATTCTTGAAATTAGTAGAATATCCTTAAAATTTGCGTTTCGTCTAGTATAGTTCCACTGAAATATTTTTTGAACATTTTTGTTAAATTTTAATCTTTTCATGCCGGAGTACTATTCATACATACGACACTATTCATATGTACGAATCTATTTATACATACGGTACTATTTATACGTACAACACTATTCACGAAGTACTATTCACGGGGACTATTCACAAAGTACTATTCATGAGGTACTATTCACTCAGGTACTATTCACCCGGGGTATTATTCACGACAAAAATTGATTTCTTTTCTGTCCAAATTATTTTTGATACATGAATATTATTCTTGAATTTTATTCCACAAAGTAGTATCATGTTGACAATTTGGACATTTTTAAACTCTAGATAAATTGAATTATAAATTTTTAAAATTTATCTTTGATCTCATTTAATTGAATGCTTATATCATTGTCATCATCCTCATGCTTATATGGTAATAAAAGTCATCTTTGGCCCGTAATGCATAGATGGACTGTTGATTGGTATGATTATGACCATGAATTATGTATCGGTATAATCATGACCTGTAATATTACAAATGATGTGATAAAAGTCCTCATTGGCCCATAGTGCATTGATGGACAGTTGTTTGGTATGATCATAACCACTGGTGATACTAACGAATATCCTTAGCCCGTAGTGCATGGATAATTCATGTATGTGATACTAACGAATATCCTTGGCCTGTAGTGCATGGATAATTCGGTGATGTGGATTATTTATTTTACAGACAAATGATGTGGAAAAAATCCTCTTTGGCTTACGTGCAAAGATGAACTAATGTTACAGACAAATGATGTGGTAAATATCCTCTTTGGCATACGTGCAAAGATGGACTATTGTTACAGACAAATGATATGGTAAAAATCCTCTTTGGCTTACGTGCAAAGATGGATTATTGATTATTGGTTTTACAATTGTATATCTTTGGCTTACGCGTAAAGATGGACTGTTGATTATTGGTTTTACAGTTGTATATATTTGGCTTACGTGCAAAGATGGACTGTTTATTATTGGTTTTACAGTGGTATATCTTTGGCTTACGTGTAAAGATGGACTGTTGATTATTGGTTTTACAGTTGTATATGTTTGGCTTACGTACAAAGATGGACTGTTGATTATTGGTTTTACAGTTGTATGTCTTTGGCTTGTAGTGCAAAGATGGACTGCTGATTTACCTGATTATAAATATGAATTGCGAATTTAATTATAATCTTTGGTGGTTCAGGTGAAGACAGGTGATGAGAGTTCTCTTTGTCTTGGTGACAACAAAGAACTGATGATGAATATTACAAGAATGAAAGGACTTTTAATTTGGAGGAGATAGTAGACATTATGTTCTACTTAACTCTTCTAATGGATTGCTGTTTTCGTTGTAGTTGTTGATCTAAAACTTATTGTCTATTGTATTCTATCAGATTTTTCCCTATTGAGGACTAATGATAAATTGTTCTATATTATCTTAGTTATAATATTCTTCACTGGGTTAGCTGAGCTCACCCTTTTGCTTCACAATTCCTTTCAGGTATTAAGAGTGTAGCTGGGTCGAGTGGGGATAACAGAGGAATAGTGTGATGGTCCGAGACTGTGGAAGTTTCTCAATACATTATAAAACTGCATGACATGCAATATATAATTGTATTGAGGACCTAATATGGGTGTGTCGTATATTATACGTCACTTAATAATTGATTTTAGTGAACAACAATAGGGTGATGAGAACCCGACTTTTAAAGCGTTAAAGATGCACCCCATTAGAATGAGGAGGACAAAAATCTTCTCGTGTTCCTTTGAGGACTTGAAATATTTGCTGTTGTATTTTATATGTCATAGTAATAATTTGAGTATTAATATTGTCATATTATATACGTAACAATATTTGTATTGAAACTCACAACTTATGTGTTGTCGTATTTTGCACGACAGTTCAACAGTTGTATAAATGAGGTTTGTATTTGAATTATGTACCTTGTATCTGGCGACTCAGAATGGGTTGTGTATACCTATTTTGGGAGCGTCACAACTTGAGTAGATCCAGTGGCACATCTGATAAGAAAATCCAAGACTGGAGGAGGCAGCAAGACACCAATGTGCAACAAAGACAAATTTGCGAACTAGAAAGTTCGTATGCAAGCCTACATGGACTCAATAGATGAAGAGTTATATGAAACTGTTATGAATGGGCCCTACATTCCAACAAAGCTTGCACCAATTCTAGAAGATCAAAAAAGAGTTCAAATCAAGGTCAAAATTGAATGGACTGATAACGAAAAGAAAGCTGTCCAACATGACAAAAATGCCAAGAACATTTTGTTCTAGTGTTTAGAAGATGATCTATTCGAAAATGTGGTCAATAGAAAAGCTACCAAGGAAGTTTGGGAAACACTGCTCATTATGCACCAATGAACTGAAGAAGTCAGAGAAAACAAGCAATCTCTACTGACTCAACAATATGAAATGTTCACCCATGTTCTAGGAAAAAATGTCACTTCTGTTAGGAATACACATGTGAATGATATTCCTATTTATGTATGATTTGATTATGATATAAATGAATGAATATGCAAGTATGCTTGTATTAAGAAAAGCTATAAAGTCCTTTGATAGATAATAGGAACATATATACAAGGACTTAAAATGAATTGATCAAATATGTTAGGTTGATCCTAAATATGCAAAACAGCTTTGTAAAGTCCTTAAAAAGAAATGATGCACAAGGACTATAAATATAGAAAGATCAAGCTTGTTAGGTTGATCTTATAATGTAATAGATAGGCTTGTCTGATCGTCTAGCACTGCACCAAAAATTGTAGTCTACCAGGAGAGTCAAGGAAAACTCGAGAGCTATCAAGGCAGAATCGTAGTCTGCAAGATAGTAGATATCGGAGTTCGTAGACTGCCAGGAGATACGAGGAAGGATCGTAGTGTGTCGAGAAGAACATCCTCGAAGCCATAGTCTGCTGAGGATGTCAAGTTCAGAATCGTAGAGACAACCTGTCTACGAGCTGACCGAGCATCGGCCTAAGCCAATTCAAGAATCGTAGACTACACTCGGAGTCGTAGAGTCTACTGATAAATTCAGAGGCAGAGATCGTAGTTAAGCAAGATCAGATGAAGACAACAAGCATAAAGACAAAAATCATAGAGTGTCAAGATCTGATCTCAGAGTCGTAGTGTCTGCACTACCCAAGGCAGAATCGTAGTGTGCAGAACTAAGGTTTCAACAGATGTGCTCACAATGCCAAGGCAGAATCGTAGAGCAAACACGATTCTCAACAAATGAGCACTCCCAGAATATCCAAAGTAATAAAGCCTCTGGTCTGAGCTACAAAGATACATTCCACCTAAAGGAAACCAAAGGGCACTTAATGAATGGCTAGCAAGCTAATAAAAGATCTAAGTACCAACCCAATCGGTATCCATATTGAGTTGTAAAGCCATTCAGGATGAAGTCTCTTACAAGTAGATCAAAAGAAGACTTTAACAAAAGTGACTGACTAAGGAAAAGTCAGCAAGTGCAGTTGTTGTCAAATGAACAGAAGACAATGATCTTGGGGTCAACCAGGATCGTAGTGTTTTCCAAGAAAAAGAAGGAACTGATGAAGTGTACACAGAGATACTGGTCGGTCCATGAAGAACAAGGCTAAAGTGATTAAGCATGGGTCAGTCCATTGATGATAAGTGAATGGGAGATCACAAGGAGAAAGCGAGCTGGGCATGCCACAAATCTTAGGTGTCTTGCTAATCAGAAGAAGACCAGAACAAGGAGTCAAGCTATCAGTTCCTAAGATCACTCAAGGCAAATAGAAGTATTGAAGCACTGCACAAATGAAGAAAGTAGTGTTCTACATTGAAGATCCAATGAACACTCTTCAGAAAAGAAGATCAAGAGAGCCACTCTATAGTTCACCATAAATCAAAAGCTGAAAAAGAACAGATGCAGAATCATGTTTGCAAAACATTCAAGAAGGGTTCAGGGATTGCTAAGTGCCACACGAAGTCTACTAAAAGCTCAGAGACTTAGCAAATCCAGATGGTGATGGTGCACAGCTGACATCGGATGAAGATCAGCAAAAAAGAATGAAGATCAGCTGCACCAGAGAAGATGTGGTCCAAACTCAAAGCAGAATGCAAAAAGGATTACGCCAACCTGCTAAGTATAAGAGATGTTCAAGATTAAAAGACATCTTAGCAGCAAGGCACCAACAACAACAATCAACAACAAGTAGCCAGGGCCTGAAGGGTCCTTATCCGGAGGGACTAAATGAAGTTCTTGTTAGGTTTGTAATATTCATGAAGCAATCAAATTGCATAAAAAATGCAGAAACGTGTAAAATCAGAGTTTAAAATTTACAAACCATATACCCGGATCACCCTTTATGGACAATTATTAATTAAACGAAAAGATAAAGAATAAAATCATACCCTTGAAGATCGAGCTTCCTCAGGTACAAGTTCACCTCCAAATCCTTTCGCGTTCAACTTGAATCCACTGGGGTTTTATTCCTTCCTTTGATCAACGTTAGCCACCCATATGTTTGGTCTCTAGAGGTGATCCACCAAGGAAAAATAAAGATTCAAGAAGAAGGGGTATTTGGCTAAACCCTAGTTTTTCTATCTCTATAGAAAAAACGTACTCTCCCACCAATTGGAATTATTACGTACGTTGTTAAAGTCAACAACCACCTCACCCATAATAAGACTCCTCTTATTTATAGATGTGGGCAACCCAACTTAACAATTAAGGAATTGGGTTTTATTTAATTAATTAAATTCTTTTAATTAATTAAGCTCCTTAAACTTATTAGGAATAATTAATTAAACTCCTTTAACTAATTTTTCTTCCTAATCCAATTAGGAATAAATGAGAGTACTTATATTAAATTAATTTCTAAACTCTTTTAGAAATTAAAATAATAATAATAATTGTAATAATATTAATAAGACTCCTCTTATTAATTTATATTTAATATTTCTAAAATATTAAATAATAATATTAAGCTATTTAATTTATTCTATCACCATAGATTAAATTAAATATACATAACATATTATTACGATTATGCCATTAACTTCTTAAATAATTATTCTTCCTTTTATGGTGTGACCCTTTAGGTTCTCCATGTTAAACCTAGGTTGTGAATAAATCAATTAGAACAATTCTAATCTTATTTAAATAAATAAATTAAACAATTAATTTATTTAAATAATATTTATTCTACAATAGGGATAAGCCTCCCTAGCGATCAACGACTTTCCAGATAATATAGATTTCAACATTAATCATTAAAGAACCTTTGAGTAAATAGTTACCGTACAATTCAATCCTTCCACCATACAATGTCCCAATTAAATATAAGACATAGAATTACCACAAGTCTTATTTTATTTAATTATATGTATTTCGATCCTTAAATGCACAACACCTAATAATGCAAATTAGAAACTCCTTTCTAATTTCATTCTGCCTTGGCCAAGGACTACTGGGTTGTCATTTATCGAATCACATAGGACATTTCTCTTCTTTTATTAGAAGTGGTAGATTCTTTATTGATCATACATTATCTCCATGTACAACTTATTATACCCAAGCATACCCTTTGATATACCCTAAGGGTCTTAAGGAATAAGTCAAAGTATAACTCATCATACACAAGATACTATGATGATCTCAAGTCCAAGGATCACTTGTACTACTATCACTACAGAGAATTCCTATTGACAGCAAATAAAACTCCATTAGGTATTCCTTAACGAGCCAATGCTCAATGAACTTATTCTCTAATAAGCACCTACATACTTGCTTTAGTGTCTCCACACAAATGATCATGAGATCAATCATCCTCATCCAATGAGCAAGCAACGTATGTACCAATCTATCCGGATTCACTAATCCCCAATTTAGTAATCCAATGATTGGGAACTATTTTAGTTTTAAGCTTTCTAAGAATTTAGATCTCATTAGAATGATCATCATCATTATTCTAAAAGCATTGCTTAAAACTATGGGTTTATCACATATTATAAAACAGCATCATGTAGATAATTAAAAGCCTTTAATAAATTAATAGTTTTTATTAATAAATGAATAAGATTGTTACAAAGTATATGCTTTATCATCAAACATGATTGGCTTGTGTGCATACTACTTTCAGTTCTAAGCCTGCTGGGCTTGAAGAGTTCCTAGGGAACTAGAGGAGTTCCAAGCCTGCTGGGCTTGAAGAGTTCCTAGGGAACTAGAGGAGTTCCAAGCCTGCTGGGCTTGAAGATTTCTTAGTGAATTGAAGTTCCAAGGCTGCTGGTCCTTAAGGAATCTTAGTGATTCAGGGTGCTGCCCTTCCTTAGTGGAAATCCTGCTAGTTGAAAGCAAAAGAGTGGATTAGGAGCTTGAGTCTTTTAACCACTAAAAATCTCTTGTGTCATTTAATTTATATCATTTACATTATGTACATAACTGTTATGTATGTATTAACTGCTTGCAACTTAACTAACTCTAAGAATAATGTCTGTATAACTGTGAATATATCTATGAAGGGGATCTTTTATTTATTTCGTTGTGCTTGAAAAGATTATTATGTTTGTTATATGCTAGTTCATTAGCTGTGACGCCCCCAAAAATAAGTATACATCACCCATCTTGAGTCACCAGATATATAGTACATAAATTCAAATACAACTTAATTATACAACAGTCGTGTAAAATACGACAAAACATAGCTGAGAGTTTAAACAATAATATTGCCTTCTAGACAATATCCACTCTCAATGGAGTCCTCATTACATTTATTATCACACTATTTCACAGAATAGTGAGGACTGCTAATGCTATCATCTGGACCGTCACTCCGTTCCCCGACTCGTCCTAGCTATATTCTCATTTCCTGAAGAGAACTGTGAAAGAAAGGGTGAGCTCAACTAGCCCAGTAAGAAATTATTATGACTAAGATAATGCAGAATAAATTATCATTAGTCTTTAACAATGTTAAACTGATAAAATACAAAAGACATCAAGTTTAACTGTAGCGGAATAAGCAATCCATTAAAAGAGTCAAATAGAGAATAAAATCTACTATCTTCTATGATTTAAAATTTTTTTCATCAACTTAATCGCTGAGACTCAACTTAATAAATAAATCACATCATCGAATCATCCCTGCACTACGGGCCTAGGATATTCATTAAATCATCAATGGTCATGACTATACCGAATAATCCCTAGTCATAATCATATCAAAAATTGTCCATCAATGAACTACAGGCCAATGAGGACTTCTACCACATCATTCGTTACATATGGTCATAATTATACCGAATAATCCCTGGTCATAATCATACCAAGTCCATCTATGCACGTAAGCCAAAGATGACTTTAATCACAATCTAAGCATGAGGATGATGACAATGACATAATAATTCAATAAAACAAGTTCAAGAATTAATTTATCCAGGAACCAATAACGTCCAAATTGTCAACAAGATACTTCTTTGTAGAGTAAAATTCAAGAATGCTCAGAAGAATATTTGCATGAATAGATACTGGATGAAGCACAAATATCAAGGATATTCCACTAATTTCATGGAGTATAGAAGTCAAATCTTTAACCAACTGAGTATAAGAAAATATATGAAACTACAATGGATTTTCACCCGCCAAGCGGTAATCCACGTAGACAGATCATTTCCACAATTTAATAAGGAATGAATACAAAGGATCATTCACCATGTATGTGATAATCCACATAGACAGTTTATTCCAACAGAATAATAAAAAATGGAATAACAGAAGAAATCACCATGCATGTGATAAATCGCACCGACACGTTATTCCCAACAGAATAATAAATAATGGAACCAGGTCAAGCGTAATACGCACAGACAGGATATTCCAACAGAATAATAAAGAATGGAATAACAACAGAAATCACCATGCATGCGATAGATCGCACATACAGGTTATTCCAACAGAATAATAAATAATGGAACCAGGTCATGCGTAATGCACAAATAAGATATTTCGACAGAATAATAAAGAATGGAACCAGGTCATGCGTAAACGCACAGACAGGATATTTGGACAGAATAATAATGAACGAAATAATAGAAGAATTTCACCATGTATGCGGTACTTGATGATTGGGTTATATACCCATGAATCGGATACTTTTAGGTTTAGATTATTGCATTCTCAAGGTATTTAGGTTCATTTTTACCGTGTTTATGTTTTGATTTGCAGGTTTGGGAGCTGTAAGAACACTTGTGGTAATTTGAGTAGAGAAGGGGCATAATTGTCAGTTTCTGCATACCAGCGCCGGGGCACTCTAGCTAGTGTAAATCCCAATACGGCAGTACCGTGCCGTGGATCATAGCTTCTTGATTAATATGCGTCTTTTTGACCTTCCGTTTGACTTGGCTTGGCACATGGAATTCAAAGTTGATTTGGAATTGGATTGGGGAACAAGATGGGAAGTATATAAGGTTTATTTACATTAAATTAGGGGACTATTCTACACAATTGAAGGCTGATCAAGGAGCAAGAGAGTTAATTGAAGAATTTACTTGGAGTTTTTCTCTTCTTCTTCTTCATTCTTTAATTTGTGTAATTCATTGAGGATGATTTGTAAAATATTGTTGGTTTTATTTTTCGTTATGAACTAATTTCTTTCATTAAGATTACAATTGAACCTTTTATGATTATGAATTAATTATTTGGTTTATTCCAATTATTTATGTTGAAGTGAATTGTTCATCTTGCTTTGTGCTGATTAATTAATTATCTGGCCAATAATTACCTTGTTACTCTAGAAGGAATTGAAAGAGGAATTCTAGGGTTAGAACTGGGCATGATGACATGTGACTTAGTTATTTGCAAAGTGAATAATTAGGTTTGTGAATTGAATGAAAATATCTATTCACCACATGTAACACATAAGGAATTAGGATTGAAGGAGTTTAATTCAATTGTTTTGCATAGGAATATAGCAAGATTAATCTGGATTAAATAGAAGTCAATTGATCGCTTGGAAAAGGGCTTTTGGCATTTGAGAATTTCTGTTAACAATTCAGTAGGCATAATAATTGGGATAGTTGGATAATTGGTTTATAGTTTATAATTGGGGATATTGTAGTCTTAACCTTTATTTATTTGAATTCATTTATAAAGCAATTTCGTTTAATTACTTAATTTAATTTTCTTAATTTGAAAAATCGCAATTATTTGTTGTTTAAATAAAATTGAATTGATAAAGTGCTAGTAGGTGGAATTTATTAATTAGAATTCTCTATGGGATCAACACTCTATCTTATCACTCTATTACTTGTTGACCGTGTATACTTGGACGTTTGATTTGATTATGAAATCGATCATCAAATTTTTGGCGTCGTTGCTGGGGAATTCGTTATTAGTATTAATTCTATATTAGTTATAATCAATTCGGTCTTAATTTAAACGTTACTTATTTTTCTTCTTGTATTTGCAGGAATTCTTTGCGAGTGTATGCACACTAGATCATGGGCGATAAAGGAACTTTTTCCTTACACAGATGATATCGAAAGGAAGTTCTGGCAATTGCAATCGACTAGTGCAGTGTCACCTGTGTAAGAAGAACTGGTAGAACAAGAAATTCCAGCGAACATGGCAGGGAACGACCAGAAATCACTTAGGGATTATGCCATGCCGAATGTCACGGATATACAGTCGAGTATTAGGAGGCCGGCGATCAATGCAAACAGTTTTGAGATAAAACCAGGAACAATTCAGATGCTTCAGAATACATGTCAGTTTGGGGGTAATTCGATAGATGATCCTAATGAGCATATCTTAAGTTTTTTGGAAGTTTGCGACACCTTCAAATTCAATAATGTATCAGAAGATGATACAAGGTTGAGGATGTTCCCGTTTACCTTGAAAGACAAAGCGCGAAGTTGGCTACATTCTCAGCCTCCTGGCTCAATCACCACTTGGGACGACTTAGCTCAAAAATTTCTAGCTAAGTTTTTCCCACCAGCGAAGTCAGCAAAACTACGGAACGATATTCACACTTCCGCAAAATTTAATTCAGAATCGTTATATGAGGCGTGAGAAAGGTTTAAGGATTTGCTCCGTAAGTGCCCACACCACGGAATTCCACAGTGGATGCAGTTAGGGATATTTTGTGATGGTTTGCAAGCGTCCACGCGGGCTAGTATTGATGCAGCAGCAGGGGGAGCGATCATGTCTTAAGAGTTTTGATGAGGCATATCAGCTGTTAGAGACAATGGCCACCAACAACTATCAGTGGCCCATGACTAGGTCTAATCCTCCAAAAACACTGGGAAAGTATGACGTAGATGCGATGACAGCATTAACAGCACAAGTGACCGTAATGGCTAAGCAGATGGAAATATGGCGTCCACAATCCATACAGCAGGTAGCAATGGTTTGCAAATTATGTGCTAGGGGTCATGCTACGGATCAATGTGCCATAAATCCTGAATCAGCTCAGTTCGTAGGGAGCTATAGTCTATCTACCCAACCTTACCCAAATCAAAACGCATATAATCCGGGTTGGAGAAATCATCCGGGATTTTCTTGGAGTAATAATCAAGCTCAATCTCAAGCGGCGAGACAACAAAACACATCCAGGTTTCAAAATCAGACACAACAACCAGAACGGAAAGCAAATTGGGAAGAAGCCTTGGATAAATTTATTAAAGCTTCTATAAAGAAGAACGAGGAAAATGAGAAAAAATTTAATCAAACAGAGCTGAATATGCAAAGCCTAAGTGTGTCGCTCAAGAATTTGGAGAATCAAGTGGGACAGATAGCACATACGCTAAATAACTGACCACTTGGAACACTTCCGAGCGACATAGAGAAAAATCTGGGCAGAGATAAGCATTGTAAGGCAGTAACTCTACGAAGTGGAAAGGATTTGCAAGAGACAGTAACGGATAGGGAAAAGAGGGACAACATAATAATTGAAACAGAGGAAGTGGTGGACACTGGGAAATGTCAAAATGAGACCTTCGAGCAGAAAAAACCAACCATCACAATGCCACCCATACCATATCCGCAGAGGTTTCAGAAATCCAAGTTGGATAAGCAGTTTTCACGATTTTTGGATATCTTCAAAAAACTGTATATTAACATCCCCTTTGCCGAAGCCTTGGAACAAATGCTGAGTTACGCCAAGTTTATGAAGGAGGTTTTGTCGAGGAAGAGGAAATTGGGTGAGTTTGAGATATAGCATTATTGATCAAGAATGCAAATAGCGATTATTCGAAATAAGTTACCACCGAAGCTTAAGGATCCGTAGCTTTAATATACCCCTGTGAAATTGGAAATCGCCGGGGAGCAGCATTGTGTGATTTGGGGGACAGTATAAATTTGATGCCATTGTCCGTCTACAGTTAGATTGGACTTCAGGCTCCACGATCGATAAATATCAGTTTGCAGTTAGCGGATAGATCGGTTACATATCCACGAGGTATTGTTGAAGATGTTTTAGTTAAAGTGGATAAATTCATCTTCCCTGCGGACTTCTTTATCCTGGATTGTGAAGTGGATAGCGAAATTCCAATAATTCTTGGGCGACCATTTTTAGGAACGGGTAGAACTTTGATTGACGTTCAAAAAGGTGAATTGACGATGCGAGTTAAAGATCAACATGTCACCTTTAATGTTTTTAAGTCAATGTCTTATCTGAAAGAAAAAGGTGATTGTTTGTGGGTTGATATCATGGAGAAATTGATTAATCACAAGTTCAGTGGAAATTACTTGGAGGATCCGCTTGAATCCATTTTGCTTGGGACAGACGATTGCAGTATTGAAGATGACGTAGAGTATGTCAAATGGCTAGATACACCATAAGTCTTCCGAAAAAGCAAACAATCATTCGACACCCTTGAGAGGCCCGAAACGGAAGGTAAAAAGTTCAAACCCTAGATAAAAGAGCCACCAGTGTTGGACTTAAAACCGCTACCATCCCATCTGCAGTATGCTTATTTGGGAAAAGACGCTACCCTACCAGTTATTATTTCAACGGAGTTAATTGACACACAAAAGGAGAAATTGTTACGGGTTCTGCGTGAGTTCAAAACAGCAATTGGGTGGACCATAGCGGATATTCAGAGAATTAGCCCATCTTATTGCATGCACAAGATTTTAATGGAAGAGGGGGCAAAACCAACCGTTGAGATGCAAAGAAGGCTAAACCCAATTATGAAGGATGTGGTGAAAAAGGAGATTATAAAGTGGTTTGATGCCGGCATTATTTACCCAATCTCAGATAGTTCATGGGTGAGTCCTGTACAATGTGTACCAAAGAAAGGGGGTATGATAGTGGTGAAGAATGAAGCTAATGAGCTCATCCTACTCGAACAGTTAATAGATGGAGAGTATGCATGGACTACCGCAAACTGAATAAAGCCACTCGTAAGGATCACTTCCCCTTTCCATTCATTGATCAAATGTTAGATAGGCTAGCGGGACATCAGTTCTACTATCTTCTGGATGGATATTCTGGGTATAATCAAATTGCCATAGCACCGGAGGATCAAGAGAAGACTACATTCACATGCCCATACGGTACGTTTGCATTCTGGCGTATGTCCTTTGGTTTATGTAATGCGCCGGCAACCTTTCAACGATGCATGATGGCGATCTTCTCCGATATGGTCAAAAAATTTGGAGATATTTATGGACGATTTTTTTGTGTTCGGTGATAGTTTTGATCTATGTTTAAAAAATCTGATTTTAGTGTTGAAGCGATGCGTGGAGACTAATTTGGTTCTTAACTGGGAAAAATGTCACTTCATGGTGAAAGAAGGGATTATTCTGGGGCATAAGGTTTCTGCAGCAGGGTTAGAGGTGGACAAAGCGAAGATTGAGACAATTGAGAAATTACCTCCTCCATCATCTGTGAAGGGAATCCGGAGCTTCTTGGGACATGAGGGTTTCTACAGACGCTTCATTAAAGATTTTTCCAAAATATCAAAACCCTTATGCTCCCTGTTGGAGAAAGACGTGCCTTTCAAGATGGATCAGTCATGTATTGAGGCATTTGAGGTATTAAAGAAGAAGTTGGTCTCTACTCCAATTATTGTGGTGCCCGATTGGACTTTACCGTTCGAATTGATGTGCGACGCCAGTGAATACGCAGTTGGAACAGTATTGGGACAACGTCACGACAAGATTTTTCACATAATCTACTATTCCAGCAAGACGTTGACGGATGCCCAGTTGAACTACACAACCATCAAAAAAGAATTACTTGCGGTTGTGTTCGCCTTTGATAAATTCAGAGCATATCTCATTGGGACCAAGGTAATTGTCTACACTGACCATTCTGCCATTAAGTACTTGATTGAGAAAAAAGATGCCAAACCAAGGTTAATATAGTGGGTGTTGTTGCTTCAAGAGTTTGATTTGGAGATCCGGGATAGAAAAGGTACAGAAAATCAAGTGGCTGATCATCTTTCTCGGTTGGAGAATGCAGACGTCCAGCAAAAGACATCAATGAGAAATTTCTGGATGAACGACTTCTCCGAGTAACAACAACATTGTCGTGGTATGTGGACTATGTGAATTACGTGGTTGCTAAGGTATTTCCCCCGGATTTGAACTCACAGCAACGTAAGAAGTTCCTCCATGACGTGAAGCAGTATTATTGGGATGAACCATTTTTGTTTAAGGCCTGCGCAGATCAAATGATTAGACGTTATATGCCACATGAAGAGATGGACAACATACTGGGTCATTGTCACTCGTCAGATTATGGAGGCCATTATTCCGGTGATCGAACATCGGCCAAAGTGTTACAATCAAGATTTTTCTGGCCTTCACTTTTCAAGGATGCGTATCTCTATGTGCTGAAGTGTGATCGATGCTAACACGTAGGTAATATCTCCAAGCGCAATGAAATGCCACTCAACTCAATTTTAGAGGTAGAACTGTTCGACGTAGGGGAATCAATTTTATGGGACCTTTCCCATCATCCTTCAATAATCAGTACATTTTATTGGCGGTCGATTATGTTTCTAAATGGGTAGAAGCCTCAGCTTTACCCACAAATGATGCCAATGTTGTCCTCCGATTCTTAAAGAAAAACATCTTCACAAGATTTGGGACGCCGAGGGCGATAATAAGTGATGAGGGGACTCACTTCTGCAATAAACAATTCACAAAGTTGCTCACAAAATATGGGGTTCATCATAAAATTGCAGCCGCGTATCATCCTCAAACTAATGGTCAAGCGGAAGTCTCAAATAGGGAGGTTAAGTGAATTCTTGAAAAGGTGGTCAATCCATCATGAAAGGATTGGCCATTGCGTCTTGACGATGCCTTATGGGCATATCGAACAACATATAAGAATCCTATCGGTATGTCACCTTATCGGATGGTCAACGAAAAGGCGTGTCATCTCCCAGTCGAATTAGAACACAATGCACACTGGGCCATTCAAAAACTTAATTTTGATCTACAACCAGCTGGTGAGAAAAGGTTACTGCAGTTGAACGAGATGGATGAATTTCGGTTCAATGCCTACGAGAACGCAAAACTCTACAAGGAGAAAGTTAAAGGATGGCATGATAAGAAAATTCTTGATCGAACATTTGAACCGGGCCAACAAGTCTTGCTTTTCAACTCAAGATTGCATTTATTTCCTGGGAAACTGAAATCTCATTGGTCGGGACCTTTTAAAGTTGTATCTGTTGCACCACACGGTAACATCGAAGTCGAGGAACCAAATTCAAAATGCACATTCAAGGTTAACGGTCAACGACTTAAACACTACTGGAGTGGACCCATTGATCGACAATCTACGACCGTATACCTCTCCGAACTAGTAGACAATTCAGCACAACAGCAAAGTCGGGCTGATGACTATAAACCAAGCGCTTTGGGGAGGCAACCCCATGTGTTCTAGTTTAAGTTTCTTTTGGTAGTTAATTTTATTTAATTTCATGATATGCTTTCGTGGTTTAATGATTTTCTTGCTTACTTCCAGCCCAATGCATAAGCGTTCGAGGATACAGACAAGTCGAACAACTTGGCCAAAAAGAAAAGGAACGGAGACTGATGTACAGTGCCCCGGCGCTCAAGCTTCGAGTAAAACCAGCATACAAGGCTGGAGAGGTTTTCAGCGATCCACGACACACAGCCCACACTACTTTCTATATATAACTTTCATACCGACGCTAGAGTCGAACATCACGCCTCGACGATGGACAAATACCGATGCTTTTATTAGGCCAAATCTCGGACCAGACGGACAGGAGGGTGCGAATTAGAATCCTTTTTGATGTAAAATACTCAGATTCCCACTCCAACTCTTCCACTTCCTCCCACGATTCATTCTCCATCTGGTAACTGCTCGTAAACCTTTATATAACTCCCAAAACTCAACTCCATTTCTATTTGCAAAGCAATTTTCATTTATCATCTCAACTGCAAAGATTCTTTCTACATGGCTTCAAAGCGACAATGAGGAGAAGGGTCCGGTTCCGCCTCAGCCCCTCCAAAATTTAATAGCCGACAATTTGTCTTTGCCGAGGCACAGGAGCGCTACAACAAGATGGCTACCCGCTCTCTCATCCCTAAAAGAGGTTTAAGGTCCGATCATTCTAAAGACGGGGACATAGCAGTCATGATAGCAGAAAGGAATTGGTTCACACTCACCGAGCAGCCCGATCTAGCGGTGATTGCAGTTGTAAAAGAGTTCTACGCCAACATGCCCGAGCACTACCATTATGGGGTGTTTGTGAGGGGCAAAACAGTTGAAATTAGCGAGGAGGACATAAACGGGTGTTATCAACTGCCATTAGAGGGCCTGAATGATGAGTATGCTAGACTCGTGAGTGATGGGCCAGACTATGAAAAGATAATTCGTGAACTGTGTCAACCGGGCACCACATGGACCATGCATGAGCGTGGCAGCATGACTTTCCCGCTGTCTCACCTCAGTCTATATGGAAAGGCATGGTATGCCTTTGTTTCTGCCAAACTAATGCCATGTACGCATATGAGCCACGTCACCAGAGAAAGGGCTGTGGTACTATATTCAATTATACAAGGCCTAAAGATTGATGTCGGCCACCTTATTCAGCAGTCCATTCTCCGAGCATCACGACGAGGGACCACAGGCGGGTTACCCCATCCGTCCCTCATTTGCGTATTATGTGCTAAGTTTGGGGTAAAATGGAAATCCGATGAGATGATTCAAACACCCATGCCAGTTTTGGACCACAAGTTGATAAGCAGGTATAAAGTGTGGACAGGTGGAGCAAACCACCCTAGGGGATTGGGTTTCATAATTCCCCAAGTTGAAGCTTCTCAAGCTCCACCACCTCAGGCTCCACCTACTTATGGTCCTTTGTCAGCAGCTCATCGTGGTGTGGTTACGGAAGAGGTCCAGCGTGAGATAGATGGATGGTTCTACAATCTCGAAGCCCAAAATGTCCGCCTGTCTGAACGCCAAGATGTGATCTATAAATATTTGGTCGACCAGTTTGTAGCTCAGAATGCCATGAACGCCCAGTTGTTTCTGGGTGTTAATCTCAATCAGTTCCCCTCTGCCCCAGTCCTACTAGTTTTCCCCCCCTTTAGATCTAGAGATGAGCGTGGATGATGATGCTCCACCCGAGGCATAAGCTCGTCAGGGAAGTCCTCTGTTTTATGTTGATTTATTTTTCACATGAGGACATTGCTCTAGATAAGTTTGGGGGTAGTTTATTTTTATTTGCATTAGTAGATTGTGATTGTTAATAGTTTGTGGATGCTGTGATTGTTATTAATGTTGTATTTAGGATTGCATTTTAATTCCAGCCTTTGATAGTACGTATATTTGGGGCCAATGATGAAATTAAAATTGCAGGAACAAGTCTAGTAAGGATTGTTAGGATAGTGATATGATCTTTCGACATGATTTAAATCTTTATCTATTTCAGACTGATATTATAAGAATATCACGTTTTGATAGAATGACCATGTTGGCTATGATAGTTTAAAATGGATAGATAATAGAGTTCTAAAGGATGAATGCTAGTGAAATGAAGGAACAATTTAAATAGCTAGTGAAGACTAAATTTAAACATGAACTCAAGTTTGGGAGAAAAATATTTGGAGTATATAAGCTTTGAAAAAAAAAACAAAAAAAAAATACCGTGGCATGCTTGTCTAGTTTTGTGGCCTTTGTTATTTGAGTAAGTAAGCCCGAGGGGATTGTCTCTACACCTAGCGCCTTAAGGTCTTAATGGCTTGGGAGTCGTTGGTCGAAAGCTCATTAAGGTAGCATTGAAAAGCCTAAGGGAATAAGACAATGCATAGTCATGAGAAAAAAAATATATATAATAAAGCAGGAAAAGTGCAAAATGCCCCCGTATAGCAAAAACAAGCATAAGTATTCCATTTTGACCCCTGGACTTTGGTGATTGTTTAATTTCAGTTGAATCTAGTTTATTTGATGAGTTCTTGACTTTAAACTGTATGATGCCTCTTAAGAAATTTATTATCTTTCATATTTTGCTGTTCATTGGTTAGCATGGTTGTTGAACACACACTCACAATATCAGTAATAACAGATTTAGATTCATTGATTGTTGGGATATTATTGAACTGTAGTAACATGATGTATTAGCATGTTTTTGTGATTTTTCTGAGGCCTAATGAATATACTTGTGTTACTGGATTGCTGGAGTTATGAAGATATAGATAAATTGCATATTGTATGGTTGTTTAAGTTATTTTTTGTGTCTTGTTGCCTGAGGACATGCAACGATTTAAGTTTGGGGGTATTTGATGATTGGGTTATATACCCATGAATCGGATACTTTTGGGTTTAGATTATTGCATTCTCAAGGTATTTAGGTTCATTTTTACTGTGTTTATGTTTTGATTTGCAAGTTTGGGAGCTGTAAGAACACTTGTAGGAATTTGAGCTGAGAAGGGGCATAATTGTCGGTTTACATACCAACAGTCTTGGGGCACTCTAGCTAAATATAAATCCAGTCTTGGGCAGTCTTTGGTAGTATTATCAGTTGACTGGCACGCGCTTTGACCTTCCATTTGACTTGGCTTGGCACATGGAATTCAAAGTTGATTTGGAATTGGATTGGGGAACAAGATGGGAAGTATATAAGGTTTATATACATTAAATTAGGGGACTATTCTACACAATTGAAGGCTGATCAAGGAGCAAGAGAGGAAATTGAAGAATTTACTTGGAGTTTTTCTCTTCTTCTTCTTCATTCTTTAATTTGTGTAATTCATTAAGGATGATTTGTAAAATATTGTTGGTTTTATTTTCTGTTATGAACTAATTTCTTTCATTAAGATTCCAATTGAACCTTTTATGATTATGAATTAATTATTTGATTAATTCCAATTATTTATGTTGAAGTGAATTGTTCATCTTGCTTTGTGCTGATTGATTAATTATCTGGCCAATAATTACCTTGTTACTCTAGAAGGAATTGAAAGAGGAATTCTAGGGTTAGAACTGGGCATGGTGACATGTGACTTAGTTATTTGCAAAGTGAATAATTAGGTTTATGAATTGAATGGAAATATCTGTTCACCGCATGTAACACATAAAGAATTAGGATTGAAGGAGTTTAATTCAATTGTTTTGTATAGGAATATAGCAAGATTAATCTGGATTAAATAGAAGTCAATTGATCGCTTGGAAAAGGGCTTTTGGCATTTGAGAATTCCTGTTAACAATTCAGTAGGCATAATAATTGGGATAGTTGGATAATTGGTTTATAGTTCATAATTGGGGATATTGTAGTCTTAACCTTTATTTATTTGAGTTCATTTATAAAGCAATTCTGTTTAATTACTTAATTTAATTTTCTTAATTTGAAAAATCACAATTATTGGTTGTTTAAATAAAATTGAATTGATAAAGTGCTAGTAGGTGGAATTTATTAATTAGAATTCTCTGTGGGATCGACACTCTATCTTATCACTCTATTACTTGTTGACCGTGTATACTTGCACGTTTGCTTTGATTGTGAAATCGACCAACAGTACTTCGCATAAACAGGTTATTCTAACATAATAATAAAGAATGGAATAATAGAAGAATTTCACCAAGTATAGGGTAGTCCGCGTATACAGGTTATTCCAACAGAATAATAAAGAATGGAATAACATAAGTTCTCTTCATGAATACAAAAGAAATAATACCCCTTACCTTAAAAAGAAGAGTATTTCGACGGGTAGGGCAAGAAAATACTTGAAGAAAACTTGCACTATCTTCTATGCTCAAAGCTTTCTTAAACTCTAAAGAAATACGCTCGAGATTACAGAAGAAGAACTCTCTCTATAGTTTCTCTCTCTAGAGTTTCTGTGAATTTGTAAGAAATAATGATGGAATGAGCTTCTATTTATAGAATGGACTGAATAGTAACTAATTCATGAACGGTCCAGATTGATTTACTTTTAATCGGACGATCCATATTGATTTAATAAAATATTCAAATAAAACAAAATCTTTTAAATAAAATAAAATATATTCAATTTATAATCTAATAAAACGAATAACTTTATAAAAGTATTCTGTTTTATATAAAAAAAATTTACTATGCAAAACACTATGCATAATAGAATATAATATATTCTATTTATAGTCTAATAAAATGAATAACTTTATAAAAGTATTTTGTTTTATATAATTTTTTTTTTCTGTTTTATTACATTAATAATACTAATAAAAAAAACTCATCATCATTATTATAATTCATACTATTAATCGACCAGGTCGTTCCCAGGAAAGAGGGGGCTTTCCAATAAGGATTTCTCCCTATTGGCGTGCAATTAGGTGACCAAAACTCTCCTTGGTAGAACTTCTAGACATCGTTAATATTGCAAATAATAATATTAATAACTCTCTATCATCTCAATTATTGATTTAATAATATATAAAATATCGACAATAATTGAATCAAATAACGTGAGATACTTGTGCAACAATTCTTTGTAGCAATAATTGAGCGTAATCGAGTGACTTCTCACGTAAGCATCAATAATCAATACCACGTATTTCTTATGCAACCACGCGTATTCTTCGTACTTTTTTACTACCGGTAGTTCAACAGCTTTTAACGGTAAAACCTCCATTTATTATTTTCATAAAAATATTTTTGTCATTTTCTCAATCCAACAATAATTCCGTTGCGGGGTCCACTAATGATTGTGCCGTCGTACGAGTATTCCTTGACACAAAGAATATTCCCGACCAATCGAATATTATATAACAACTTGCGTACTTTGCAAAATTTATAAATATTACCCACAACTATAACATTATATCAAATCCACACCATAATATTTAAAAAATTATTTTGAGAAATTTAAATCTTTATTCATAAAATTTGGGGTCTCATAATCTCCCCTCCTTATAAAATTTTGCCCTCGAAATTTAGGTATGTACCTGGTATGTCGAAGAGGTAAGGATACCTTGAATTCATTTCAGATTCTAACTCTTGAGGTATAACCTTTGAGTGTTGAATACGATCCTTCTTATCCAAGATTTTAACACGTATCTCCTCATATGTTAAATCTTCTGCTATCTCGTCTAGTTCTAATTTAATAACGTGGTTCGGGTCGTCCACATATTTATGTAACATCGGTACGTGATAAACGTTTTGAACACACAGTATATTTGGCGGTAAAACGAGTCTATAGGCCACAGTTCCTACTCAATCGAGGATTTCAAATGGGCCAATAAAATCGAGGGTTGAGATTTTCTCTCTTCATCGACTCTTGCTTCTAGAATAATGCCCTCTTAAACCTTCTTCTTCACATTCATCAGATTTGAGTCTGTAACTTGAGCGACTTTAACTTTATCGATTAAAGTCGATTTTACTCGTATATTCCTACTCATAAACGCATACGATCTTCTACTCAACGCGTCAGCTACCACGTTCGCTTTTTCTACGATGGTATTGAATGGTACTATCGTAATCTTCAACAGCTCAAGCCAACATCTTTGGCGCATGACACGTTTGTTTTAGTTGAAGAAATATTTAAGGGTTTTAGAAATGGGGTTTTGTAATGGATTCAAGGTCGATACAAAATTCAATTTCGCGCTCTTGGGGTAGGCCAGGAAGTTCTTCAGGGAATACGTCAGGAAATTTATTAACAATAGAAATATCATTCAAATTTGACGTATTTTTATTTAAAACCGTGGCATGAGCTAAGAAAGCTTGACATCCGTTTTTCAATAAATGAATAGCTTTATGGCTTGATATGACAGTGATTGATTTTAGTGGTTTGGTTGCTTGAATTCGCATAATAGGTTAGTTAGGAATATGAAAGCTAACAACCTTACAAAAACAATCGATTTTAGCATGATGAGTAGTTAACCAATCAATCCCTAAAATCACATCAAATGCAAGTATTTTCAAAGAAATAAGATCGACAGGTAACGTGCGGTTACCGATTTGAATCAAACAAGACTTATAAACAGTGGATGTAACGAAGGTTTCTCCCAACGAAGTTTTAACAGATAAGTCAAAGTCTAATTTCTCCGGAGTCAAATTTAAACGTTGAGCGCAAGTATGAGAAATGAAAGAGTGGGTAGAACCAGTATCAAATAAAATATAAACTTTGCTAGAGTTTATGATTAGCTTACCCGTGATAACTTCGTTCGGGTTCCTCGACAAACGCTCTCACTTAAACTACCGGCTTTTAACTTGTCTGGGACATCCCAGTTGGACTTAACTTTGCTGTAGAGTACATTCCACCCTTAATTGCTTCGTCACATTCCTGATCCATGATTCGAATCATTATTCTCCGATCCATATCGAATTGGGGTTGACCACTCTGTAGAGGGTAATTTCGAACTCGATGTTGGATTTTCCCAATTGCTGTCCAAAAAGCGAAATACATTTCATCTATTTTGGCCTTATTAGATCGGACGTCTTTTTCTACAATATCAACACGTTGTGCAGCTTTTACCCATGCATCATCTATTCTCATTCGTTCATTTGCTTCTTCTTTCATCAGAACTTTGATCATAACATTCTCAGATTCCAGCTCTAATATCTTATACTCTGCCAAAGAGTGCTTCTGTTCAAGCATTGCACATCGGGTAACACAATTTTAAATTATTGCATCTCTTTTCTCCACAACCGCCTACCGTTCTTCAGCCTGCTCTTCCAACTCATGAATACGATTTTGTAATTATAAATTTTGATCATAAACTTCTTCTAACCAATTCTCCTCAGGTTCCTCTTCTTCCAATTCTTCCTCACTCTCTGCTGCTACCTCTGTAACTAGCTCGGGTGCAACTATTAGTTCTTCACTTACCATGTAGATATCCCTAATTTCTTCTTCGTCTGACATTACATTAACCTGGTTAGTGATTAAAGGTGTCTCAATGGTCTCATTCACTCCATTGTTAACATTTTCAGCTGCCATTTTCAAACACTGCCACAAAATAAGAGTTAATTAACATATCACATATTATCTCTATACTCAATGAGCCAATTAAATACCAAATAAACTTAGGTAGGTCATACTAGCGAAGGAATTCCTCGTCTCTCCCCTCCTAGTTCTTGTCTCACATCTCAGCCAGGGATCATATCCCTAAGCTTTGATACCAACTGCGACGCCCCCAAAAATAGGTATACACCACCCATCTTGAGTCGCCAGATATATAGTACATAAATTCAAATACAACTTAATTATACAACAGTCGTGTAAAATACGACAAAACATAGCTGAGAGTTTAAACAATAATATTGCCTTCTAGACAATATCCACTCTCAATGGAGTCCTCATTACATTTATTATCACACTATTTCACGAATAGTGAGGACTAAGTAATGCTATCATCCGGACCGATCACTCCGCTTCCCAGACTAAATCCAACTATATTCTCATTTCACAAGAGAACAAAGAAAGAAAGGGTGAGCTCAACTAGCCCAGTAAGAAATTATTATGACTAAGATAATGCAGAATAAATTATCATTAGTCTTTAACAATGTTAAACTGATAAAATACAAAAGACATCAAGTTTAACTGCAGTGGAATAAGCAATCCATTAAAAGAGTCAAATAGAGAATAAAATCTACTATCTTCTATGATTTAAAAAGTTTTTCATCAACTTAATCGCTGAGACTCAACTTAATAAATAAATCACATCATCGAATCATCCCTGCACTACGGGCTAAGGATATTCATTAAATCATCAATGGTCATGACTATACCGAATAATTCCTGGTCATAATCATATCAAAAACTGTCCATCAATGAACTACAGGCCAATAAGGACTTCTACCACATCATTCGTTACATTACGGTCATAATTATACCGAATAATCCCTGGTCACAATCATACTAAGTCCATCAATGCACGTAAGCCAAAGATGACTTTAATCACAATCTAAGCATGAGGATGATGACAATGACATAATAATTCAATAAAACAAGTTCAAGAATTAATTTATCCAGGAACCAATAACGTCCAAATTGTCAACATGATACTTCTTTGTAGAGTAAAATTCAAGAATGCTCAGAAGAATATTTCCATGAATGAATCTTTGGATGAAGCGCAAATATCAAGGACATTCCACTAATTTCATGGAGTATATAAGTCAAATCTTTAACCAATGAGTATAAGAAAATATATGAAATCGCATGATGATTTTCACCGCCAAGCGGTAATCCACGTGAGACGGATCATTTCCATAATTTAATAAGGAATGAATAAAAAGGATCATTCACCATGCATGTGATAATCCACATAGACAGGTTATTCCAATAGAATAATAAAGAATGGAATAACGAAGAAATCACCATGCATGCGATAGATCGCGACCGAGCGAGTTATTCTCAACGAATAATAAATAATGGAATCGGTCGGTAATAATCACCTGCAAGCGGGATATTCCAACAAAATAATAAATAATAGAATAGCAATAGAAATCACCATGCATGCGATAGATTGCACAGACATGTTATTCCAATAGAATAATAAATAATGGAACTAGGTCATGCATGTATCATGCATGAGGATATTCCAACGAGAATAATAATAAAGAATGGAATCGGTCATGCGTAAGCGCGCATGTGGGATATTTTACGAATAATAATGAACGGAATAATAGAAGAATTTCACCATGTATGCGGTACTTTGCATAAACAGGTTATTCAACATAATAATAAAGAATGGAATAACAGAAGAATTTCACCAAGTATAGAGTAGTCGCGTATCTGAGTTATTCCAATGAAATAATAAAGAATGGAATAACAGAAGTTCTCTTCATGAATACAAAAGAAATAATACCCCTTACCTTAAAAAGAAGAGTATTCCGACGGGTAGGGCGGGAAAATACTTGAAGAAAACTTGCACTATCTTCTACACTCAAAGCTTTCTTAAACTCTAAAGAAAAATATGCTCGAGATTATAGGAGAAGAACTCTCTCTATAGTTTCTCTCTCTAGAGTTTCAGTGAATTCGTAATAAATAATGAAGGAATGAGCTTCTATTTATAGAAGAATGGACTGAATGGTAACTAATTCATGAACGGTCCAGATTGATTTACTTTTAATCGGACGATCCATATTGATTTAATAAAATATTCAAATAAAACAAAATCTTTTAAATAAAATAAAATATATTCTATTTATAATCTAATAAAACGAATAACTTTATAAAAGTATTACATTTTATATAAAAAGATTTTACTATATCAAAAACACTATATCGCAGTAACTATTAAACACTATGCATAATAAAATATAATATATTCTATTTATAATCTAATAAAACAAATAACTTTATAAAAGTATTACATTTTATATAAAAAATTTTACTATCTTGAAAACACTATCGTAATATAATATAATATATTCTATTTATAGTATAATAAAACGAATAACTTTATAAAAGTATTACATTTTATATAAAAAAAGCTTTTCATTTTATTACATTATTAATACTAATAAAATAAAACTCATCATCATTATTATAATTCACACTATTAATCGACCGTGTCGTTCCCGTGAAAGAGGGGCTTTCCAATAAGGATTTCTCCTATTAGGCGCCAATTAGGTGACCAAACCTCTCCTTGGCGTAACTTCTAGACATCATTAATATTGCAAATAATAATATTAATAACTCTGTCATCTCAATTATTGATTTAAAAATATATAAAATATCGACAATAATTGAATCAAATAATGTGAGATACTTATCTGACAATTATTGTAGCAATAATTGAACAAAATTGAGTGACTTCTCACGTAAGCATCAATAATCAATACCGGTGTGCTACTATGCAACCACGCCGTATTCTTGTACTTTACTACTGAAAGTAGTTCAATGGTTTTTAACAGTAAAACCTTCACCGTTATTTTCATAAAAATATTTTTGTCATTTTCTCAATCCGACAATAATTCCGTTGCGGGGTCCACCAATGATTGTGCCGTCGTACGAGTATTCCCCAACACAAAGAATATTCCCAACAAATCGAATATTATATAACAACTTGAGTACTTTGCAAAATTTATAAATATTACCCACAACTATAACATTATATCAAATCCACACCATAATATTAAAATAAATATTTTGAGAAATTAAATCTTTATTTATAAAATTTGTGGTCTCACATTTGCAATACAAAATAAAGGAGAAAAGTATTTGAAAATCAAAGGATCTATTCAACCCCCCCTTCTAGATCTATTATGTGCCTACTGGGAACTAACAATTGGTATTAGAGCAGGTTCTCATGCTACATTCAAAAGCTAATCGCTTTGAGTCTGATCCTAGGCACAAACATTGTTCTAAAGGTAGTTTAATAGTAAGTCACTTGTAAATACAGATGAGCTCACAAATTAGAAATACGTATGCGAGTAAATGTGTATATATACACAAGTCGCTTTCATTGGTCTATGTTCTTAAATGCCATAACAACAAGACCAATCCTTGCCCATAGTCAATCTTGTAGTCTGAAGAGCAGATACGGGAGCTCAAGAGGCATCGACAGTAAAAAGTCAAGCATCCACCAGACTGATAGATAAAAAGGCCATATGCGCTAAGAAGTACTCACTCAGAGAAGAACTCTCAAATCTATACTTGGCTAACCAACAACTGGATGTGAATCTTGAGGACTTGAGGTTATCAAAGAATGCTGAGATTTTCTTAGCCCACATCTTCAAGACTATGACTAATTGATCAAAGGATAACTGGAGCAACAAGCTATCAGAAGTGAAGGAAAAAGTATGCACATTAATGCCTAACCTCAGTATATTAAGATAAATGACTGTCAAGAAACTGACAATGTAAAGGTACGGTTCCTCATCAGTATAAATGTATACATCATGTTGCACAACCTTAGGCACTATAAAAGTATTCTATCAAGAGACCATACTCTACCTAAAAAGGAGAAGAGAGAAAGTACACTAAAGTTAGAAACTCAAATGCTAACAAACTTTCTCTCCATCCAAGTTTTAGGTTGAAGATAACATCTTGAAAGAAGTTTGAAATAGGTCATAAGCATACTAAGGTTTAATTATTCTTAAGTGGAGTAATCTTTGCTGATGGGTTAGTATGTATGTACAAACCTATGTTCTAAGTTTTTGATAACACATAGAGTATGATCAGTTCTACAAGAGTATCTTGAAGATTCGTAGAAACTGATCACCTCCATGAATCAACCAGATATAAATAAGTAATAAAGTTGATCCTCACTCTGTGAACATTTAAACCCTATGAACATAACTAAGCAAATGATGAAACCATCAAAGAGAAATAGTGTTTTATTAAAATGATTAATCTTACACACATTCATCATCATGCTGCTTAAAATGTAATATCAAAATTGGATACATGCATGAATATGATTCTTGGTGATCAATATGATGATAATTCAAATATATGAGGAATTGGGATTTTGAAGGCTAACCCGACAGGACCCATTTAACTATAGGTACTAAAAACAAAAATTTATCTAAACTGCAGGTACCTGGTCTATCTGACCACACTAAGGAATGCTAAAGCAAAAGACTGTAGTCAATAAGATTCAACCAGCAGAAGGCTTAAGACAATTCAGAAATGATTCTGATAAAATTCCTATTTGTCAAAGCCTGTCCTTGAAGATTTGCTGAGATAACATGAATGAAGATCACATTGCTGCTGGTCTCTATATGGAAGTAGACCATTCAACCTAGGATGAAAAGGGTCTTATATACTCAATTATGCGAAGCATGTCATATGAGAAGAATCCTCAAGGAAGTTCACATCAGAGGATCATCAAGCATTAATCATGAGGAACTCATTATGGAAGCAGAACTCCACAAGAACAAACTGATAAGGAAGACTACGTTCGTAATGCTGTCAAATGATCGTAAAGAGATAAGTCCTGAAGATATCCACGTCTATGATATAAGGAGAGTTAATTGATAGTGATGATTCCAGTCAGAAGGAGATATGCAAGGCTACCCTCTAATGCACATGAAGAAGAAGAAATCACACCTCACTGAGAAGATAGTATCAACTATTGGGAGCAGTGATATGCTAAAGAACAGCAGCGCTAAAGATATTAGAGATATATTATGAAGCAATGTACCAGTCACAGAGTTCCAAAACTTTGTGGCTGATGAACCAAATGAAGATCCATAGTCAGCAGGAACGTCTCAAAACATACTACTAATAATCCTGTCAGCCACCCAACTCAAAATCATAGAGTGCCTATGATCAACCATCTGATCGCAGTGTGGGAGCAGAAGGACACCACGATTATAGCCAATGAAAATGTCTAGAGTTGGTTGATGAACTCCCCAGCAGAAAAGGTCAAATGAGATATTAGTGATAATCACTTCTATAGTCTTTCATCTGGAAAGCGCCTCAGGGACAAACCTGACCATTAGTTCACTCTAAGAGGTTGGCCCTTCCTGATTAACCTTAATCCAGAAGGAATGCTTAGTCTAGTTCATCTCAAGGACCAGGACAGACAATGATTATGGAATAGATTTTGAAGTGAACTCAACGATCATAGTGCAACCTCAACGATCGAAGAGTAGGCTCGACGATCGCAGTCTTCCCAGAGGATACACTGGCTCATGGGGAGATCGGAAGAACTAGACACATGCTCAACTACTCAGATTGTGTGGAGATAAGATTGGAAAGATACCCTGCAGACTCACCTCAGAAATTTAGTGCCCAAACTATCATGAGGTACATCAGTGGTTAAGCCATGCAACTTCAAAGATGAGGATCAATGTCAAATCATCAACTGAAGCATCTTTCAGAAGATGATCATTGAGTCGATAAAGAAAATCATAGAGTCCATAGCTACCTCAACAAGCTACTCTATGTACTAAAATAGTCAATAGCAGAAAAGTCAAATATAAAGGACGGACACGATGGAGGACTTATAGATGATGACTTATCAGCGACTTACAACTGTCCCATTAAGAAACATGGAAGGAACAGTTACAAGAGGGAAATTCAAATAATTGGCAATTTCATAATAGCGAGCTCCTCAAAATCTGTAAAGCTGTCAAATCTATACCTAATGCAAAACTTAGCTACCTCTAAACAGCCAAAATCTCTGAACAAGTTATCCAAAGGTATCGAACCTTTCTCTACCTCTCTTATCCAAACCGTAAAACTCTCTTCAAAGCCTAAATCTATCAAACCTCAAGCTTCGCCCTAAGTGTATTCAGCTACCTCTCATTAGACACCTGAAATTAAATACCCACATACTTTAAACTACTTAAATGGCAGATTGGCAAGTAATCACTGGCATTTAGCTCGAAACTAAGACATTTGAGAAATCCGAGAAGAAGTTTAGAGATATTTTTGAACTTGTGAAGAAGGCTGGATTCTCAGAATGTCTTGAGGCAAACACACGAATATATGCTGAACTAGTTAAAGAGTTTTACTCAAATGCATCTATAAACTTCAAAAACCTCTCTACCAAGGTCAAAGGTCAGATTCTGAAGCTAAATTCTTCTGACATCAATCAATGCTTAGGCCTTCCTGACCTAGATCTGAAGAACCTGGAAGAGATCGACACTGAAAAAGCTAAGAAGATTACGCAGTACAAAAGAAGCCCTATTCTGAAGGACATGAAGAAAAAGGAGTTTCCTGAAGAATTCGAGTTCCTTGCTGAAATAGTGGGTTAATGTATCTTATGCAAAGACACTTCACATGATACTGTGATTGACCAACAGCTGAAGATTATGTCTGCTATAGCCCTGAAGGAACACATCAACTTTGGAGCTATCCTGCTTGATCAAATGTCTAAGTGGCTGGATAAGGAAGAAAAGAAAAGGTTAACTGAGAAACTACTCACAAAGGTTTTTCATGCAAGGTTTTTAAGTATCATCTTGAAGAAAAAGTTGAAGAATAAAATTAAGGATGATGAGGGTGAAATTCTTAATGTTCATAAAGTAATGCCTCCACAGCTGTTTATAAACTGGAAGAAAAATCCCAAGGAAAACAAGAGGCTGATAACTACTGGGAGCAGCAACAAAGTCTTGACAAAGAAGAGAAAGGCTCGAGAGGTGGAAAACAAGTCATCCCATTCTAATGACTCTGTATCAGTAGCAGCCACACCAATAAAGAAAAGGTCTAAGAGTGTGAAGAACACAGAGGCTCCACCAAGCAGTCTCTCCATTGAAAACAAGAGAAATAGAGCAGGAAAGGAACGCGCATCAACTGTAGAAACCCCAAAGAGAAGAAGGAGTAACAGATTACTCCAAGAGCCATTCAAAAAGAAAAAAAGGTGATAAAGAAATTAGCCCCAGTTCCCCAAGAAAGTCCATCCAACAAAGAAGAGGACGTAGAGTCAGAAGATGGGAAGGGAACTAAAAGCTCTAATATTGAACCCTCAAAGAGCAAGTCCAGAAATTAAGAAAAAGCTGAGTCTATGAAAGAAATAGCTAACTATGATGGTGAAGAAAAATATGCAAGCCCTATGGCTAACTCTCAGAACATCCACTCTGATGATGAAGAAAGATTGTAAGTTGACACAACAGCATCTCCTACTGCAAATGCTCCAACAAGCTCCAAAGATGTTGAGTCTGAAAAAGAAGGACCTGCCCCTACTGATGATAAATATCAAGAAAGCTTATCTGATGACTCAGAGTCTTCACATTCTAAAAAAGAAGAAATGTCTGTCTCTCCTATAGCTGAATCTCCAAGGAGAAGAAAGAGCAACAGACTGCTGGCTAATTCTATCGCAAGGAAGCAAGGTGAACACTTTGCTGCAATAATTGAAGTCAGTGATGATGAGCCTGACTCCGAGGGAGAAGATGCTGAAGAAGGCATTGATGATGAAAATTAGCATGAGAATTCTCTGATAAATCAGATGAAAGAAGTCAACATGATACAAGCTCAGAAGGTGAAGAAATGGAGAAAGATTCGAGTTCTGCAAATTAGGAATTAGAGGAACCAGCAGACTATCCTGTTCTCTCTCCAGCAAGAATTAGTAGAAGAATAGTGGTGGAAGTGTTTGATGAACCACCAGCTGAACCAGCAGTAAGATGGATAAGTCATGGGAATGAACAACTCCGAGTTGTAAGAATGACTACAGATGAGGTGCTTATCAATTGAAAAAATATGGAGTTAGATTGCATAACAATATTGTACAATTTTGCAGATCTTCTGATGAGATGGTTCTTCCCGTGGATGCCTTGGTTAAAAGCGCATACTGATAAAGATGAGAGCTACTTCAGCTGGTGTTACTCAATGTTTCCAAACTTGGAGCTGGTATCTCAAAACTTTCCAAGAGTAAAGGAGTTTGCAACCAAGATGATCAATGAACAAGCTCACTACAAAGTCTACCGACATGCTAAAAACCACTACATTCCCTATGATTGCAGAGTGGGGTTTGATGGCAGAAGGATCATGCCCAAGGAGATGATCTTAGAGTCTCTTCACTCTACCATTGAAGATGTTCAAGTTCAGATTGAGAAGCTTCCCTCTGATCAAACACAGTTGTCTAATATTTCTTCATCCTTCAACAGTGATTGGCACTCAACGATTTATCAGATTCTCAATTCTTTCAAAAATCTGTCTAAAAATGAAAATCATGGAGTCCAGTCTGATGTTCAACAGAAGCCTACCCAGCCACATGACCAAACTCCTACCGAGTAGGAGTTACTGAGGAATACTGATGAGTTGGTCAAGCAGATGTCCATCATCACTAAAGAGACAAAGATGTTGACCAAAGGAGGCAATGCAGTTGAAGACAGACTTCAAGCCACCATGATTGATATATCTTTCAAAATCAAAGAGAGAGATCAAATCTACCTGAAGGCCATGATTGATCACAAAGAAGAAGCTCTACAAGCACAGAAGGCCAATGAAGAACAAATCCTATCCCTCTCTGACAAGATTGACAATTTAAATCAGTCTCTTTCCCTATAGCTTGAGCTAAGCTAACAAGAACTTAAGATAGAGGTTGGTAACTCATCTTACTTGATGGAACAACTTATGTCCAAAATGGAGTAGTTCTCACAAGTGATTAATGACAAAAAGGGGGAGAAAAAGAGGCATGGAAAAAGGAACTCAGAGAAGAGCAAGAAGATCAGAAGAAAAGAAGATAAGAAAGCCAAGAGAATGGCAAAGAAGAAGATAACAGCAGCAGTAGAAGAATCATCATCTGAGAGGGAGTCAAAGGATGATGACCTCATGAATGCAAAAGTTGAGGGGGAGCTAGAAAAAGAAGAAGACCATGAATCTAAGAAGGAGCAGAGAAAAGAAATGAAGTCACTATCTCAAGAGGAGCAGTATCAAACTGATAAATAGCTGATCAACAGACATCGTGGAAGACACATGGAGCCAAAAAGGTACATCTCTAACTAGTTAGGTATGTTCTAGATCCAGGATGTAAAGTGTCATAGTTTATGCAATTCCATATTATTATCAATGACATTCATGATTATCTATTTTAGAAATACAACTGCTCACTGTATATAAGATTCATTCATATCATGCATATGCACTTATTATTTTTGTCATAATCAAATAGGGGGAGATTGTTAGGAATAAGCATGTGAATGATATTCCTATTTATGTATGATTTGATTATGATATAAATGAATGAATATGCAAGTATGCTTGCATTAAAAAAAGCTGTAAAGTCATTTGATAGATAATATGAACATATGTAAAAGGACTTAGAATGAATTGATCAAATATGTTAGGTTGATCCTACATAAGTAAAACAACTTTGTAAAGTCCTTAAAAAGAAATGATGTACAAGGACTATAAATATAGAAAGATCAAGCTTGTTAGGTTGATCTTATAATGTAATAGATAGGCTTTTCTGATCGTCGAGCACTGCACCAGAAATCGTAGTCTGCTAGGAGAGTCAAGGAAAACTCCAGAGCTATCAAGGCAGAATCGTAGTCTGCAAGATAGTAGATCTCAGAGTTCGTAGACTGCTAGGAGATACGAGGAAGAATTGTAGTGTGTTGAGAAGAACATCCTCGGAGCCATAGTCTGCTGAGGATGTCAGGTTCAGAATCGTAGAGACAGCCTATCTACGAGCTGACCGAGCATCTGCCAAAGCCAATTCAAGAATCGTAGACTACACTCGGAGTTGTAGAGTCTACTAATAACTTCAGAGGCAGAGATCGTAGTTGAGAAAGATTAAATGAAGATAACGAGCATAAAGACAGAAATCGTATAGTGTCAAGATCTGATCTCAGAGTCGTAGTGTCTGCACTACCTAAGGCAGAATCTTAGAGTGCAGAACTAAGGCTTCAACAGATGTGCTCACAACGCCAAGGCAGAATCGTAGAGCAAACACGATTCTCAACAAATGAGCACTCCCATAATATCCAAAGTAATGAAGCCTCTGGTCTGAGCTGCAAAGATACATTCCACCTAAAGGAAACCAAAGAGCACTCAACGAATGGCATACAAGGTAACAGAAGATCTAAGCACCAACCCGGTCAACATACAGATTGAGTTGTGAAGCCATTCAAGATGAAGTCTTCCACAAGTTGATTAGAAGAAGACTTCAGTCAAAGAAACTGACTAAGGAAAGTCAGCAAGTGCAGTAGTTGTCAAATGAATAGAAGACAACGATCTCGGGGTCAACCAGGATCATAGTGTTTGCTAAACAAAGTAGGAACTGATGAAGTGTACACAGAGATATTGGTCGGTTCATGAAGAACAAGGCTAAAGTGATTAAGCATGGGTGGGTCAGTCCATTGATGATAAGTGAACGGGATATCATAAGGAGAAAGCGAGCTGGGCATGTCACAAATCTGAGGTGTCTTGCTAATCAGAATAAGACCAGAATAAGGAGTCAAGCTATCAGTTCCTAAGATCAGTCAAGGCAAATAGAAGTATTGAAGCATTGTACAAATGAAGAAAGAAGTGTTCTACATTGAAGATCCAATGAACACTCTTCAGGATCATAGTGTTGTCTTAATCGGTAGATGAGCTACATTCAACATGACACTACGATCAGGTCCAAGAACATATGCATCAGAATCGTAGAGTTCTGTCATTTGAAGATTGAAGAATTGGCAATGGTTCAATCTGAAGACTGATATTTGAACATTGCTAGTTAAGAGCATCGATGCAAAAGGACAACCTCTAATGCTCTAATCGAGAAGTTAAAAAGAAGAAATAAAGAAGATTACTTGCCTGAGGCATCAAGTGACATTTCTGATGGGGTATGTGAAATAGTAGACTGCAGTGTCAGAAAGATGAAAAAGGGGATGTCATGTCACATCTGCAGTCTGCACCAAATAACTAGAGATCTGCAAAATAATTCAAATAACTTTCAATGGCTATATCCCAACGGGAAGATTGGGTAGGAGTATAAATAAGCCAGAGCTTCAAGGATCAAGTGTTGCTAAAGTTACAGAATCGTTGAGTTGTTTGAATGCTGTTGTTGACTCTACGAGTTCCACCAGAACTAAACAGAACAAGTGTCAGTAACAGTGAGAGTAAAAAGGTGGAAGTAAAGCAACCTTGAAGAAGGACTCGAACAGACTAAAGCTTCACTCAACAAAGATGAGAATGCCACTAAAGATGGCAACTAAGCTGAGAGCCGAGAAGGCCAAGAAGATAGCATTTAGAAAAGTGGTAGAGTACAAAGAAGATCAAGAGAGCCACTCTACAGTTTACCATGAACCAAAAGCTGAAAAAGAAAAGATGCATAATCATGTCTGCAAAACATTCAAGAAGGGTTCAGGGATTGCTAAGTGCCAGAAGAAGTCTACCAAAAGCTCAGAGACTTAGCAAATCCAGATGGTGATGGTGCACAGCTGACATCAGATGAAGATCAACAGAAAAGAATGAAGATCAGCTGCACTAGAGAAGATGTGGTCCAGACTCAAAGCAGAATGCAAAAAGGACCACGCCAAGTTGCTAAGTAGCCAAGCACCACCACCACCAACAACAATTAACAACAATGTTCCAAGGCTAAATGAAGTTCCAAGCCTGCTGGGCTTGAAGAGTTCCTAAGGAACTAGAGGAGTTCCAAGCCTGCTGGGCTTGAAGAGTTCTTAGTGAACTGAAGTTCCAAGGCTGCTGGTCTTGAAGGAATCTTAGTGATTCAGGGTGCTTCCCTTCCTTAGTGGAAATTCTGCTAGTTAAAAGCAGAAGAGTGGATTAGGAGCTTGAGTCTCTGAACAAATTAAAATCCCTTGTGTCATTTACATTATGTACATAACTGCTATGTATGTATTAACTACTTACAACTTAACTAACTCTAAGAACAATGTCTGTATGACTGTGAATATATCAATGAAGGGGATCTTTTACTTATTCCGTTGTTCTTGAAAAGATTCTTATGTTTGTCATATGCTAATTCATTAGCAATACAAAATAAAGGAGAAAAGTATTTGAAAATCAAAGGATCTATTCAACCCCCCCTTCTAGATCTATTGTGTGCCTACTAGGAACTAACAACTTCCACCTATGAAAGATTCAATGTACTGCTTAACTCTCTTCGAGCTTTTGGAAAGATCTATCCAAACAAAGATCTGATCATAAAATTCATGAGAGCTTTTGTGATGCCCCCAAATTCGGGTATCTTCCAACCTAACAGATGGTGCTACATGGTACTCATAACTGTACATTCATTCTATTGAAACAATATCAAAATGTATGTATCAACAATATTCTTATTACATTAATAATAATAAATCCCGTTCCCAGGTTCTGAAACCGTTAAATTCTTTGTTCATCAGAATATAATTTACACAAACATAATAATTTATTACAGAATAAACTAATCATTCATCTTTGCCTTGCCTTTATTATTACTAGAACCCTCGGTTCCCTTGACCTTAGCTGTAATCGTATGATTCAAGCAAGAAGTGAGCATAACTAGCTCAGCAAGTCTAACAATATATTATATAGATACCACTTTGAGAATCATATGATTATTCTTCATTAATTGAACAAGTAGTTACGAAGTACTATAAAATAGTTGAATATCACTTCTCATCTCATAAAACAATTCCGAAGCACATATAGTAGCTTAGAAATTTTGAGTAGGTCCATAGACCATGACCATTCTTTTTAGTTTTTATTCATGAAAATGACAACCTGGTACCAAGACCGTAAGTCCGATATTTCTTATGAGCACTTCTAGGTGATCAGCCTATAGTACTCTATGTTGATCAATACTCATCCGTTAAATGTATTTACATTTAACTTTTGGCAACCTCGCGTGCCCATCGAATAATTGATGTAAAATACATTTGTTTATTCATACTCAGGCTTACCTTGAATCCGTACCAAACAATTGGCATAGGATATCGTTATCAATTCTATATTGAAAGACTTGTAAATAAATCAATCAATCTTTTAAGATCAGTCTAGCTGAGTTAAAACTGGCATGGACCCTTTCTTTAAAACCATTCATGCATCTCATAACATGAATCACTGAAAACCTGGCTAACACGAAGGTTAGATAAGCGTTAGGAAAACTTGCCTTCAGCATCTGCTACAGTTATTACACTTTCCCTTTAAGTCTTTAGAGTCTCTACAATACATAACCACATAACATACCACATTAGGTCATAATCAGATATGTATGGTACCTAACGTATCTTACCCTTCTTCTCAATCTAATCATTTATTAGATTTGTTATTATTGGTTCCAACTTTCCGTTATGTTTTACATTGTTCTTACGTTCACGTTCATATAATCATTAACAACTTTTAGCTGTAATTCTCAACGTTATAGTCATCATCAAAGATGCTACTTTAAGTTAATTAATTCATTATCAATCAACTATCTTTCATTTCATATACTTAATCGTACTTATTTCATTAACAAAACTCATTTCAAGTATTTATCTGCCCTTACGACTTATTATCGTTCATCGTTTCAGTATTAATAACTTACGTTCAATTAATATTTCTTTCAACCTTTAGTCGTTAACTTAAGGTTTTCAACATCTTAATTGATGTTACTTTAGGTTTAGTATGGATATAATTCACCAGCTTTCTCTTTACATTCACAAAAATTCTTCTTTGTGTTTCATTTAGTCTTTGGCTTTGCATGGCTGAACTTTTCTTCTTGGACTTCTTGTTGCCGCATGAGTCTTCGATTACTAGGACTTGGACATGGCACTGCGGCACCATACCTTTCTCTATCAGCCACGTTGCGGCGCCACTCTTCAGTGGCTAATGGGCATTCTCGGTCTTTGCGCGCCACTTCATTGTGCTTTGGTGGCGTTGTGGCCTGCACCTCAACACCGAACAATTTTAGCGAGACTTCTTAGTTTAATGAACTTCCCAGACTCCAAATTTGATCATTTTAAGTCCGAATTGGCTCGTTCAAAAGCCATTAGCTCACAAATCACATACTCTAAGTGTTCATGCAATAATTTTTCATTTTCAAATCCGTTAACTCAAAATTCACCTATTAATTCATTTTAATAAAAACGATAAACGTTCGTGAACGTTCAACGCTCGTTTCTTCGTTCTAAGTCAAAATTCGGTCATTTTTTAGTTCGCAACTCTATAATGCCAAATAAGACTTATCCCCATCAAAAACTAACATTTTTGATCTCAAAGTTAAAATTTGACTACCATTCCGAGAATTTCACGATTTCGATGATTATCGTCTAAACTCGTGAATTTTGCCATAACTTCGTTACTTGAGATTTTTAAACCGTTTTAAATGGATTCATTCCATCATACTAACATCCTAACCATACATATTTCAATAACTTATACTCATGATAAGTTCTTACTTGTTCTTCATGAGTTTATAACTTATAAAAGTATAAACTACTTATTCATGACTTATTAAAGCTTAAGTCCATTGATTAGCCATTCCTACTTCTTCTTAGCATACAAGTTCTACCACTAGTCACGTCTCTAACAATTGAAGAGAGGGAGAATCATGGTTTAGGATCTTACCCTTGAAGATTACTTGATTAATCTTTGTTCTTCCTTCTTACTTCTTGAACTAACAAAGTCTAACTTTTCTAGCTTTTCTCTCTAACCAATAAGCACTTATGTTGTTGGATGAAATTTAACAACTAACAAATGAACTAGCTCTCCTTCTATTTATAGGAAATCCTAGATTAGGGTAGTTTAGTCTTTAAACCATCCCACCTCCTTAATCACCTCCTTACTATTCCTTTACTTAGCCACCAAATATAAACACTTTACTTAGCCACCAAGTATAAGCACTTTACTTAGCGATCAAGTTTACTTGGTCATCACATAGCTTATCCTTTGCTTAACCAGTAAGTAATTTCACTTTACTTGGCCACCACTTTGGGTCACCTATGGGTCGCCCCATGGGTTTTAACCATTCGATAACCCATCGGTTCGATCTGCGGTTTAGTTTCTTACATTGGGCCTTAGCATTAATTCTCATTGGGCCTATCTTGGGCTTGTCTTAACATAACTTTGGGCTTGACTCTACTTAACATTGAGCTTGGCATAATCCAAGTCCAATTGGATAATGACAAAGTCCACTTATTAAAGTCTATTAAGAACTATTTGTATTATACGTCGTATTAATCTTCGTACTATACTCGTATACTTATTCATCATATACAACATACCATCATTCATACATACTCGTATAATACCTCATATCATACTCGTATTCATCACCTCGTATAATACTTATGCATCATACGATCATCGTTTAACTCATTAATGCTTTACTTCTCTTAACGTTCTCAAATTAAGTCCACATGCGAAAAACTGCATTTGCCATACGTAAATTATTATTACATAATCCATCTCACCTCGATATTCTATCGTTACGTATTTCTTGGAAGTTTAAAAATAATTCCCGAGCAGAAATCAGTGGATAGTGTTTTTACGAAATTTTTTTGAAAAACTTTTATTTTCGTCTTGGAAATTTAAACACTTTAATTCTACCACATATCCAAAATCTTAACCACATCTGAACATTCTAGGTCATAGAACGACCTTCAAATAGCTTACTCACATAAATAATCAATTAAATTCATTTAATCCACATAATCAAATAAAAATTTAATTCTCATAAAAATCTGATTTTCTCGGGTGTTACAGCCTTACCAAGCAAGTGGGATGCCATGACCACCACCATCAGAGAATCAAAGAATCTCCATGAGATGACTGTTCAACAACTCTATGGCAACCTTCTTACCTACGAGTTGGAGCTGACCCAAAGGGCAGAGAATCTATCTGAAGGAAGAAAGACAAAGGAGTTTCTCTCAAAGCAACAAAAACCATCTCTAAAGCTCTTGCTGAAAATGATTCTGACTCTGAGGAAGATGATGATGAGGATATTGCAATGCTGGTAAGAAGACTCAAAAGGTTCATGCGTAAAGGCAGAAGCAATAGACCAAAGAAATTCAACAACAACAACAACAACCAAGAGCAGATCAACGACCTATTCTACAACTGCAAAAAGCCTGACCATTTTATTGCAAACTGTAACAAACCTCTTAGAGAAGAACTCAAAAGAAGAACAAATCCAAAGAAGGAATTCAGAGGCAACAAAAGACTCCATAAGAAAGATAAAGCTCTTGTAACCGGAGGATCATGGAGTGACTCAGACAATGACACAACTCCTGAGTCTAGAGATGATGATGATCCTCAAGTAGCAAATTTATGTCTAATGGCCAAAAATGCAAAGGACAAAAGAAGCACTGACCATTATGAAGTAAGTATCAATGAAGTATTTGACTTTAACTCTCCTGATGTAAATAATGATTATTTAAGAACTGCAATACATGACATTACAACTGATCTGCATCAATACATGAAATGGATTAGAGTTCTATCCAAAGATTGCTCTCTCCTTTAAAAAGAGAAAGAGAAAGATCAGGAAGAACTGGAAATAGCTCTTCTAAGTGCTAACTCTCTCTATATATTTGAGGCTGAGAATAAACTCCCAAGACAGATAAATGAACTTAATGCACAAAGAGAGTCAAATCTAACCTCTAAGATTGAGGAACTAGAAAATACTATCTTAATGTGGAATAGATCCTCTTCATCCATGGACTCCTTGATCTCTAGTCAAAGAAGTGCATCTGACAGAACAAGTTTAGGTTTTGGGGAATCCACCTCAGAAACATATGTGGAAAAGTCAAAGGAAACTAACATAAGTAGTGCTTCAAACTTCAATAGAAGGATTGCATTTGTGAAATCCTCACAGAAGGAAGAACCAGTCCATCCCTGATCTTCTGATCTAATCTATGCTCCAAGGCATAACAGATCTTATGCTGGCCTAGGATTCAGCAAAGAGAAGAGTAACTTGTTCACTACTCTCCAACCTCAAAGGATCGTAGATTCGAGAAAAATTAACTGCACGAACCAACCAGGTAGGAATAGTAGAGTTAAGTTTCACTCTTCACAAATCATGAATCACAAGGATACATGGAAAAAGAAGAATCAGTATAAAGGAAGGACTACTAAAAATCCACATAAGTCCAAATGGAAAAAGAATCCACACACACACAAGCATGCATCATGCTAGATGTTTTATATGTGATAAAACTTGTCATAAGGCTGCAATATGTAATAATAATCTTCTGCATATTAGACCCAAAGTCAAGCAAATTTGGGTCCCTAAGGGTACTAACAAGGTAGGATCTATGCAAGTCTGGGTACCAAAATGAGAGTGTAATCTTATCACAGGAACAGAGCTCCACGATTACAACTTGGTATCTGGACAATGGATGCTCAAGGCACACGACTGGGAACAAAACCTTCCTATCTAACTTCATAGAGAAGGAGGGTCCAACAGTTATCTTTAGAAGCAATGGCTTTGGCAAGACAAGAGGATATGGCTCAGCTGGGAATGGTGCAGTATCCTTCAGCAAAGTAGCCTATGTGGAAGAGCTAAAGCATAATCTTCTAAGCATAACTCAACTCTGCGATAAGGGTCATCAAGTCACCATCCTCAATAATGAGTGTTAAGTCAGAGATCTGAAGACCTCTTCTATAAAGCTGACCAGAACAAGAGAAGGGAACATCTACACTGTTAATCTTGATCAACTAAGTTCTGACGAAACAATATGCTTTTTTTCTAAATCCTATGAAGAAATGAGTTGGCTATGGCATAGAAGGTTATCTCATCTCAACTTCAAGAGTATGTCAAAACTAGCCTCCAAAGATCTAGTAGCAGGATTACCCAAGCTCAATTATGTCAAAGAAAGGCCATGCAACGCCTGCCAGTTTGGAAATCAGACTAGGAGCTCCTTCAAAGGCAAGATGATTAACTCAATTGATAAGCCCTTACAATTACTTCACATGGATCTCTTCGGGCCAATTCCAACAACAAGCCTTGGAGGGAAGAGATACTCATTGGTCGTAGTGGATGACTACACCAGATTTAGATGGGTGTTCTTTCTAAACTCTAAAGATGAAACAAGTTCCCAACTCATCAAGATGTTCAAGCTGGTGATGAACGAAGAAAGAGAGAAAATTAAGGCTATAAAGAGTGATCATGGTAGAGAATTCGACTTCTCTGAGATGGATTAGTTTTTCACAGACAATGACATCAGTCACAACTTCTCAGCTCCACGAACTCCACAGCAAAACAGAGTAGCTGAAAGAAAGAACAAAATATTGATTGAAGCTGGAAGAACTCTACTAGCAGCAGCTCGTCTGTGACACCCCCAAATTTGTGCACTTCAATCCCACAAATTGGGTGTTCACTGTCCAATTAAATCATAACTAACTAACCATAAACAAAGGATATAATTAAACTCAAAAGTTTAAACAATAAATCTCCCATTAAAGGGTTATATAATCTCAAATAAATCCCAGGTCATCTAACCTTTATTATTATAATCATCAACGAAATATTAAAACATAATCAAAATCAAATATATTACATAAGCTTCAAAATGAATGGTAATTTAAACGTCTTCTAATCAAACATTTTGCCCTTGCCCTTGCTTGTAGAAAGCTCTTCAAACTTCTTAACTTCATCTGCATTATTTTGTGCAAGAGTGAGCAAACAATTACCCACAAGAAGGAAAGTATACAATAACATTCTATGAATGATAATTAACTGAGCTTTCAATGGTAAAGTACTCTTACCAAAATAATAAACTTTAATTCAAAAGCTATGAGTTGAAAGGAATAATAAACGTTTAAGTTAACAATATATATCAACATCAAAAAAATACACCGAGGGTCACAAGACCATGAACTATGCTCTAGGTTCTCAAGTATTTCTACTTTAACCTTTAACAGTCTAAAAGACCATAATCATCATCTATGTCCTAGGTTAACAGGTGTTTCTACTGTAACCTTTAACAGTCTAAACGACAATGTGGACCATCATATCGTACTCTAGGGGATCAGCCCTTTGTACTATGTATTGTACAAACATTTTAATACCAATGCGTAGCTCTAAAATAATCCCCTGATATAGGGTTGTTCATCTCAACTTAGATTATCAGGTTCCGTACCAAAGGAAGTTTGGTTTGGAATTAACTTCAAAGGAATTCTAAATCTTTAGAACGCTCCTCAATCAAGTACTGGTTGAATCAAGTAGGGATCAATAACTATTCAAGAGTTTGATTGAAAACGAATTATGTCAATGTATTAATAAGAGATAGTTATCAATGGTTTATCAGCTGAACAAATATTAGTCATCGATTATACATTCTTAAGACTATATAGATTCATAAGCAAACCAAAGGAAGTTTGGTTTGAACTGACTTTAGGGGTAATTTAGAGTTTAGAACATTCATCAACTAAGGATTAGTTGAATCAATAAAGAATCGGTAGTCAACTAAGAGTTCGGTACAATAATGTAAGATAGTGCAATGACATTGGTGATCAGATATTGAACAACGATTAATTTTAGCTAAACAAATGTTTTTCAACAAGATCAAGCTTTCCAATAATAGTACAAACTTTGAATAAACAAAACTACCTCACTTGAAATAAAGGAGTAAAGATTAATTAACTAGCTCAAGGAAAAACTTAGTTTAGAAATTTACTCAACAATAATTCAGAGTTAAAGAATACGCATAACAATAACAAGTTAGGAACAAGAACTTGCATAATGAAAGATTAAAGTTAGAGAACTTGCATCAGTATAACATGACAGTGAAAAGTAAACCTTGCTGAATAATAAAGAAGCAAAGATTAGGGATCTTGCCTCTTGCGTAAGCTATACAATTACAACTCACGTACTCTAATATCCTACACATATCATTAGGATTATCACATCAATTAGCTACATACACATTATCCTCATAGATTCAATTCTCATCTTAGTTAAGTTATAACCTTTAGCTTAAGGTTTAACCATATTAATCAACCACATAATACGAATTTAAAAACTCACTAACATATAACATAAGACTTTTAGCACCCAAATCACATTCTCAACTCTTACAACATTGAGTTTCAATCTATTATAACTTATTAATCAATATTATATTTCTTCTTAGTCAAAATCAAAGTTCATTCAAGTGTTTAAGTCTTCCTAGGATTGTGACGCCCCCAAATTCGGACCGCCACTTGGTCACTCAAATTTGGTTCATCACGTGCTCATGGTAATTCAATAATAACTAAAATCACACATTCACAGCTGAAGATCTAATTTAGAATAATATATAATGCTTTATTATAATTCTTCCCCCAAGTCTCGCAACCTACAGTACTTAATAGATTACATAATAATATCAAATAAAGACTTATTACATAATCCTACTTAAGCTTAAACATAGTCTGAAAACACTCTTAATACCACATAATAATTTTAATTCATAAAGGAACAAGCTAATCGGTAGCCTTGCCCTTGTCCTTGTCTTTCCCAGAGACACTTCCCTGTTCCGCCTTAACTTAAAGGTTTTAAATAAGCAAGAATGAGTACAAATTGCCCAACAAGTAATATACAACAAGGGTGATAAGTATTAAATCACGAGTTATATATATCAAGGTATAGTCTCAGAGTCTTAGAACAATATCATGAACAATGAGTATCAACAATTATCGAATCAAATCTTTGGGATATGATATGATAATTCAATATAGATCAACATATATATATATATATATATATATATATATATATATATATATATATATATGAATTCAAAGGCTATCAACGTATTGGATAAAACAATTTATACTGAGCAGTCACTAAGGACTCTTGAACATCTACTAGAATTACCAATATTAAACTGATAACCCAAAAGAATCACGTACTATAGATGATCAATCTATAATACTTTATGTTATGCATAACACCATAGTAATATCCACTCATGTGTTGGGGTTTCCAACAACATACACTCTCCTTATCATAAGGGTTGTTCAACTCAGTTTTCAAGATTTTCGCACCAGTCAATTGGTTTGGACAGTTTTATAAACATGCATATAGTCTAGCCGAATCAGTGGCATAGACACTTTCACAATATTCAAGAATAATACCAAGTTTTACATGAATAATAGTTTGCACGAGAGTTTAAACATACTTGTTCAATTGAAGGAATAAGTGGGCTAACTTGCATTCAAAGAGATAAGGTTCAGATACTTGCTTATGATATCCGCTGAATAAGGTAATGCAAGGGTTTATGATACTTGCCTTAAGCGTAGTTTATCCACGGTAATAAATCAACACTTTCAAATCCTATTTATAGAGTATTATAAGTACAAGATGCTCATTAGCTAACACATTCTTTACTCAAGTTTAACATGATTCAAGTATGCACATATGGTACAAAATCAGCTCATAGGTTTATCATGAAGTCAAGTATCTAATTACTTTATAAACATATTTACAATGCTCAAGGTTAAGACCTTTTTACCCATGGACTTTCCTTATACAAGGAAAACACCATCATATTACTTAATCATCACATATATACATGTATCAGTAGGTTTTAAACCACTTTTAACAATATAGGCATCATACAAGTTAACTGTCCAAAATCGAGTTAAGTGATCTCAGATTCGGATCATGTAGGCTAGCGCCGTAGGCTAAGCTTAGGTAGTTGCCAGTGATTGCCTGACCCTCTCCTGCCAAGCCAATACTCAGCTGTTGCCTTGTGGTTTTTGTCCGACTTGAACAAAACATTCATACATAATATATTATTATGTCAAGGTCCCTCTAAAGTCAGTCTAAGTCCCTTCTTTTATAACATGGTTCTAAGTTGAACATTTCAACAATTTAAAGTCATTCAAGGTCATAAAACCACAAAGTCTAACATGCTTGCCTTCTAAACACACAAGGTAGTCATATAACTCATATTAGACATGCTTGTGAGTATTTATAACACATATGTGTAATTAGCATCATTTTGGTTAAAAATATGCTTCGTTTATGCTTCACTTGAATTACGATACTTAAGCATGGTATATATGCTATATGAGTGAGTCTAAGAATATTCCCAAACATGTTCACAAATATCAGATTCTAACCCTCAAGGTAGCATGTTAATATGTATGTTCACAGTTCTTATTTTCATTTGTAAAGATTACTAATAATTTTCACATGTTCATGCTCCCTTACGAATCATATAAACACAAGTTGACGGGTTATTCCTGCATTTCTAAATCATACCAACATGCTTGCAAAGTCAGTATATGAACATGGCATACATACCTATCAAGCTTATTTCTAAAGTACTACATTCATTTAAACCATACACTTTGTTAATCATGTATGCTAATCTAGTAAAACATGCTCATATTAGGTTTGTAATACTCGAGAATTTCCCCGTATTATTAAATGAATATATTAATGGAAATAATATTTATGTGAATATAAGTGTTATTATTTTATGAGTCGATTAATTCAATTGATTCGTATTAGATCAATGCATATTAAGAAATGTGAATTGACAATGAGAATTGTGAAATACCTTGTGCGGCATAATGTGAAACGATAAAATTCACTATGTGAGTTAAAAAGGGAATTCGGAAGATTAATCATGTATGATCATGTGATTTCATATAAGTAATGAACACACTCTTAGATTAGCAAGATCACTCTTGTGGATTAATTCATGCCGAGTAAAACAAGTTTGGCAATGAAAGTTGACGATGGCTTGAAGCTAAACCAGATCTTAGCCTTTGTCAGGTAATGCAGCATTTTGAGTTATTAATATAATAAGATTATATTGACACCCCAACTAAATCCTGCAGACTATCCATTTCTTATAAAACTATATTGTATGAAGCAATTGATTAAATGTAACGTTCAAATTGTAATATTAAATATCATCTATCTATCTATTTCATGTGTCTATTGTTGAAACATAAATAAATGCAAACCATAAATATTTATGAATCAATAAAATTCTAAATGAAATTAAGTTAAGTTTAGAGAGTAATAAACCCTCAAATCTCCATTTCCCTTACCCATAAATAAATGGTTACATCAATAATAAATCTCTCCATATAATAAATAAATCTAAGTTACTCTAACCTTAAATCATCTCATATTGAAAATATAAACAAATAAGTCTTAAATAACATCAATTCTAAATATCATTACATAACCACATAAATAATCAGTCTTCATTACTTGCTAATCTTGCCTTTGCCCTTATTAGTGGAAGGTTCGTCTACACTTTCGTTCTTAACTGTAATGTTATTATTACGCAAGAGTGAGCACGATTGCCCACAAGTATAACAATATAACAATGAATAATAACATGGGAGAGAAATAATAACTTCTGATATAAAGCTCAACTTTTGAATCAAGAATGGATAACAAGAATCAAAAGAAATTCTGAGGGTCATAAGACCTTGAACTATTTCTTAGGTTATCAAGTGTTTTTACTTGAAGCCTTTAACAGTCATAAGACTATGGACTCTTCTTCTCGTACTTAGGGGGATCAGCCCTTAGTACCATACTGTGCACAATATCTTAACGCTAAAGCGTAAATAATCCCCTATATAGGGTTGTTCAACTCAGTTTTGACATTCGAGTCCGCACCAAAGGAAGTTTGGTTTGGATAATTCATCAAGGGGTTCTGAAATTTAGAACGCTCATCAACTATGGACTAGTCAAATCAATAAGGGTTCGCTAGTCTAACAAGGTTTAACAGTGAATGAATATTTAACTTGAATAACATCTAAAAAGGTATACAATAGAATAAATATTGTATAACAACATCATGCTTGAAGATTAATAAGCTTTAATATATAAGACATGCTTGATCAATAGTAATGAGAACTTGCTCAATATCGAAAGATGAATTAATCAACTTATATAACAATAAAAAGTAGGATTAGGAAACTTGCTCAACAAAATTTTAGGGTAAGAAACTTGCTCAACGTAAATGTAGAGTTGGAAAACTTGCTCAATGTAATAAGATAAGGTTTAGAAACTTGCCTCGTGCGTAGATTACACTTAAACAAACTCGTTCTTTGAATTAAATCCTACATACCAATTACGTTCACAATACCAGTCAATAATAACGTACTAAACATCATAAATTATTCTTTGTCCAATCTCAACTTCATGACTATACTTAGTCAATTATTACACTTAGTGTAAAATTAAGACTTCACGAAAAAATAAACTAATTATGCATTCGATCATTCAATCCACATGTAATTGTGTTATGGACATGTTAAAGAATTTATTTTAACATCTTATTATATGTCTAACAAGTCTGTATAATCATTAGACTAAGTTGCTATCACATTTCCATACTTGTACACTTTTAAAAACTCATTTCTGACCATTCTCACTAAAGTAGCGCCATTACGCCACTTTTATATTATCATGGTCATACTATGGGCATGCACATGGCCATAGCCATAACTGGCATATGTCATAGGTGTACGGCATCAATGCCTGTAACGGACATCAGCTCGAGTCATGCATATTACACTTCTGAGTAATTTGATTCCCAATTCACAAGAACACAGAGTTCAGCGAATTAAACACTACATGATCATTAATTCCCCAAATTAAACATACCCACATGTTAGAATTCATATATAATCAATACCCAACGTTTATAGAGTGATTTTAACCCATTAAAACACATAATCATAGAATTAAAGCATGCAAATTGTACTGTTCTTGATGTTCTTGAAGTTTTGAACATAAATCCTAAAATTCAACGCCATAGATTTGTTATAAGACCAAATCCACCCATTCAACTTTCATTTAGTTTGTTTTAGCATGCATAATCACATATTAGTGGAAATTTTGTAAAACCAATTATGTTTGACATATTAAAAAAATACGTATAAGGCCATATGGCCATATTACCTACTCTGAAATCTTTTACTATATAATTTCATGAAACTGAAGATATGGAAACCCATATAATATACAATAAACATGTTATGCTACTCGAATTACTACATATATTCTCATAACAATAGAATTTCCCAAATACAGAGACTCACAGAAGTATGAAAGCCATTTTATGAAAACTTAAAAGACTTAAAATAAGAATTGGGTTGGGGAAAAATTACCCAAAGCGTAGAATATAATTTGCAAGAGATAAACTCCTTCTCAACAGTTCTTCAATCACCCAACTCACAATTTTCCTCACAATTTCTCAATCTCTCTCAGCTATGCTTAGCCGACTTAGCCAAATTATGAAGAAGAAGGAAAAGAAGAAGACGATAAATAAAATGAATCAAGAAGAGGATCGCCACTCCAATCATGGGTAATCGCTATCAACTCCCCTTAGGGCCTTGTTTGTTTAGCAAGAATAGGATTTCAAAACCATTTAATTTAATAAAGCCTTATTATATAGTTTAAATAATGTCACACTCCTTTAAATAAAAAACCAATATCTAATTTAATAAAATATAATAATTTCTCAATAATGCACATAGTCACATAATTAATTTTCTCATTTAATAATAATATCAAATTATTAAATCTCTAATTAATAATTAAATTAATTAAAAAATAACATTAAGCTTATTAAATATTTCTTTTAATACAATAAGCTCACATAATCACATACTTCAATAATAAAAAATTCTCCACATTAATTTAATAAATATAACACATATAATTAAATTAATCTATCACAACTTCATCAATTAATTAATTATTCTAATAATTAATTCATCGAAAAATATTTATTCAATCCAATAAATATTTAAATTAAATTACAAAATCTCGGTTATCACATCTTTCCCCTCTTAAAAGGATTCTGTCCTCAGAATCACAATTCAATAATTCGTCCCGTTACATTCTCCACCCCTTACAAAGATTCTGTCCCCAGAATCGCTTATAACAATCTAAGTAAACAAATGAGGATAATTCTTCATCATATTATCTTCGATTTCCCACGTAGCTTCTTCAGCGTTGTGGTTCCTCCAAATTACCTTAACAGAAGGTATTACTTTATTTCTCAGAACTTGTTCTTTTCGGTCGACAATTTGAACATGAATTTCTTCGTAAGACAAGTCTTTGTCTAAATGTAGGGGTTCATATTCAATCACGTGCTTGTAATCAGGTTTGTAGGGGCGTAGGACTGAGACATGGAAAACGTTGTGGACATTCTCTAGAGATGGAGGTAAGGCTACCTCATAAGCAAATTCTCCGACCCTTCTCGTAACTTCAAAGGGTCCAATGAATCTTGGGCTTAATTTTCCTTTCTTTCCTAACTCGATCTTTCCTTCCAAGGAGAGACCTTTAAAACACATAACTACCCTACCGAATTCAACATTCTTACGGTGTGGATCGTCGATTTCTTCCGCTTCATCTTGAGTCACCAATAATCTCGCTTTCGGATCACTTTGACTATTTCTCGCTGCTTGTTGTACTAATTTCGGGCCTAGTAGTTGTCTTTTTTCGCCAACTTCATCCCAATATAGTGGAGTTCTCGCACTTTCTCAGAGATAACGCTTCATACGGCGACATTCCAATACTAGCGTGGTAACTGTTGTTGTAACTGAACTCTACAAGTGGTAAATGGTCATCCCAATTTCCTTTAAAATTTATTATGCAAGCTCTTAACATATCTTCCAATGTCTGAATTGTTCTTTCACTCATCCCATCTCGTCTCGAGGGTGATATGTCAGTGCTCATTCGCAATCGTACCCATGCATTCCTCGTAGCCATTTCCGGAAGTTCGACGAAAACGCGGATCTCTATCAGAAACAATTGACACCGGAACTCCGTGCCTTGAAACAATCTCTTTCACATATATCCTTGCCAACTGATCTAGGTTGAATCTGATTATGATCGGAAGGAAGTGTACGGATTTCGTCAATCGGTCAACAATAACCCATACTGCATCGTAGCCTTTCTGAGTCGTCGGTAGAGGCCAACCACAAAATCCATCGTAATATGTTCCCATTTCCATTCTGGAATCTCTAAAGGTTGTAGCAACCCACTCGGTCTTTGATGTTCTGCTTTGACTTTCTGACATGTCAGGCATTTGGCAACACATTCTGCAACCTTTCGTTTTAAATTTGGCCACCAGAAGTGTTGTCGAAGATCTTGGTACATCTTGGTGCTACCAAGGTGAATCGAATATCTTGAGTTATGAGCCTCGCTCCAAATTTCTTCCTTAATCTCTGGTACTGGAGGTACCCAAATTCTGCTCTCAAATCTTAGTAGTCCCTCATTGTCTATTTTGAATCTCGGTTCAGTCCCTTCAGATATCTTCTTCTTCACTTTCTCACATTCTTCGTCCTGAAGTTGAGCCTCCTTAACTTTATCCAGTAAGGTTGTACCAGCTTGCATTTGAAACAGCTTCTCGTCAATTTCCATAGGATACTTCACTTCCAATTCCAGCTTTTCCATCGCTAAAATTAGCTCCTCCCGAGCGGTCAACATCATCAATTTCTCCCGACCTTTTCTACTTAGGGCGCCTACCACCACATTTGCCTTTACCCGGATGGTATAAAATCTCACAATCGTAGTCCTTAATTAACTCCAACCACCTTCTTTGACGATATTCAAGTCTTTTCGTAAAAATATATTTCAAACTCTTGTGATCTCAGATATATTTCACACTTCTCCCCATAGAGATAGTGCCTCCAGATTTTTAAAGCAAAAACCACTGCAGCTAACTCCAAGTCATGGGTCGGATACCCCTTCTCATAATCTTTCAATTGTCGTGATGCATACGCAATAACTCTGCCATTCTACATAAGCACACAACCAAGTCCTTTATGCGATGCATCACTATAAACCACAAAATTTCTTGTGTCATCCGGAAGAGATAACACAGGTGCTGAACTCAACCTCTTCTTTAATTCTTGAAAGCTTTCCTCACACTTCTCCGTCCAAACGAATTTCACCGATTTCCTAGTCAAATTCGTCAGCGGAGTTGCGATCTTGGAAAAATCCTGAATAAATCTTCTATAATAACCCGCTAATCCAAGAAAACTTCTTACTTCCGACGGCGCCTTTCTACCGATCCCAGCTTAATCACAACTTCGACTTTGAGGATCCACTAAAATTCCGCCTCTATCAATCACATGTCCAAGAAATTGTACTCTTTCAATCCGTAATTCACATTTCAAAACTTAGCATACAACTTCTCTCTTCTCAATGTCTCTAATGTCAACCTCAAATGCTCTTCGTGTTCTTCCTTGGTTTTTGAATATACCAAAATGTCATCTATAAATACCACTACTGAATTTGTCCAAAACGGCTTGAACACTCCATTCATTAAGCCCATAAATGTCAGCAGGAGCATTCGTTAGACCAAATGACATTACCAAAAATTCAGTAGTGACCGTATCGTGTTCTAAACAACGCCTTCTTGTACATCCTCCGGTCTCACCTTCAAATTGATGATAACCACTTCTCAAATCTATTTTTGAAAATATCTTGCTCCCTTTAACTAATCGAACAAGTCGTCGATTCGCCAGAATGGATACCTATTCTTAATCGTGACCTTATTCAGCTTCTCTATAGTCTATGCAGAGAGTCGCATTGTCCCCATCCTTCTTCTTCACAAATAAAACCGCGCCCCCCACTTGGTGATACGCTTGGTTGAATATACTTATTGTCCAAAGAATTCTTGTAGTTGGACCATCGGTTCTTTCATCTCTACCGGCCATTCTTGACGGTGCCTTCGATATTGGGGCCATTCTCGAGCCAAATCGATCACAAATTCAATCGCTTCATATCGGAGGAAGTCCCGACAAATCGTCTCTAAATACGTCATGAAATCTCTCACTACCTAATCTCATCTATTTTCGATTCTCTTTATAACTATCGACTATGTAAGCTAGATATCCTACACAATTTGCCTTTTAACAATCTTCTCGGCTTGCATCATCGCCGACAACTCATTGTTCTAGGCGACTTGCTACCATAAAACACAACCTTTGATGGAGTCATAAGGTTAATACACTTCTTCCGGCAAATACCAATTATCGCCCCATAATTGGATAACCAATCCATACCCAAAATAACATCAAATTCTCCAAGTCGAATAGGGATAAGATCTACGTTTATGATATTACCCTTAATATCTACTCTACAGTTCTTGTGCACATACTTAATAGGGATAATTTCTCTATTCGCAATTTCTATGTTCATGGGGTTTTCTAACTCATCCTTAAATAATTCTAAGTTCTTAGCGAAGTCATGGGATATTAATGAGCAAGTAGCATCCGAATCAAATAACACATAAGCATTAACTTTATTGATCGGAATGATACCTGACACCACATCGCGAGACTGCACTGCGTCTTGCACTGTCATGTTGAATGTTCTGGCAATCGGTCGGTTGGTTGCGGTTAGTGCTGCGATTGTCAAAGTGCTTCCACCAGTATTTCCTCTGTTTTCTCCTGAACTCGTCCCTCCCGATCCCTTCTTAAGACAATCTCTTGCAAGATGGTCCTTTGATCCACATGTGAAGCATGCACCCTTCTTTGGGTTCGGACAGTTTGGTGCTATATGGCCTTCCTGACCACAATTGTAGCACACTCGCTTCCCCTTCAGACAAACTCCCAAATGCGTTTTTCCGTAGGTTGGGCACGCTTTGATCTTTTTCTTCTGCCCTCCCTGTTGACTTCCAGCCGACGAACTATCAGACCACTTCCTCTTCTGACTGTGATTACCCCCAGTGCTACTCCCACCAGTCTTGTTATTACATTCCTTCTCACTTCTTCTTCTTCTTCTTCTTCTTCTTCCCGATTATACTTCGTTCGCATCACTTCCACCCTCAAAAGTATGGCCTTCTAACACTCCAAAGAAAAAGTGTTCAATTGAACATCGACACTTTGCTATACAACCGTGGCTTCACCCCCGCTCAAATCGCCTCGCCTTCCTCTCATCGGTGTGCATGTACTTGGTATGTGGCGAACCTAGCCAACTCGTTAAACCTTGCTACGTAATCACCATCGACATATTTCCTCGCTTCAACTCTAAAACCGAACTTCCATCCGATTTTGTGAACCGGTTGGGAAATACATCTCAAGAAACATCTCTTTAAATCTTTCCTGTGATATTACACCTTCACCTCCTCTCACTTTGTTTGTCTGCCACCAAAAGCTGGCTTCAGACTTCAACATAAACGTTACATACGCATTCTTCTGATCTTCCCTTACCCTAGCAACATCGAACACCTTCTCCATCTCCATTACCCACGTCTGAGCTTCAATTGGGTTTATGGAACCCTTAAACTCTGGCGGTCCCACCGCCTTGAAGTCCTTAAACGAAGTATTTGGTGGAGCTTGGGGTTGATTATTAAGTGCTCCAAATTTAAAAGGTTTACCAATTGTCGAACGGAGTTAGCATTAAGCGTCGTTATTATTATTTGTTGACCCTTCCTGGGCTTGCTGGACGATTTTGTCTTCTAGGCGCATATTTCTATTAAGAATATACGCTTATTAGATCTTTACTCAATCTCTAAAACATTTAAGACTTAACTAAACATTTAATCATAACTCACTTAACACATTACTTCAAATAAACTTTGACATTTCATTTAATTCAAAAGTCTTTACATCATAAGATAGCATCACTGCTATTTACATCAACTATCCCGAGATAAAGAATCTACAAGATTTAAAACATCACAATATTCCTTTATTTATGAACATATCGGAATTTACATCATTAACTATCAAATAGTTTTCACATATTTAAACTAATATTATCACCGCCCTGCATAAGCTACTGGATGGCCTTGCTACGCTCCTCCTCCATGATGCGGCACATCGCTCGCGATCTAGCATATATGATGGTAGATCCTCAAACTAGATTGATACTTCCTAACTCGATCTTGGACCGCATCCATTGCATTTTGTAGTGTAGAGTACGCCTCCTCAAGTTTAGCCTTCTTCGCACGCACATATCATCTTCTCGCGACGATCAAGACGACGCGATTCTCGCATCTAGCCCTCCTCTCTATGGCAAGCCTCTCTGAGCTCTCTTTCGATCCTTCTTCAACTTTTCTATCTCTCTGACTTGTCCTCGGCCCGACCCTTCTCGTGAACCCAGATCCCACTCCACGCTTCCCTAAACGTGTGAAGAGTCACAATCTCTATCCTTCTCGCTCAATAGTAATCACGACTAACCACTTCTCGTCACCGAGATCCCGAACAAGATCCTGCAACTCTATGTTACGATCATAGAGTGCATCATACATCTCTGCATCAATGGAGTTCGGTGGGAACTCCTCTTCTTCTCTCTTCTTCCTCTTCCTCCGGATCCTCCTCTCGATCTGCCTCCTACTCATGCTCCCGACCAAAGAATAATGGATCAACGGAGATGGCTCTCTCTCTACAAGCTATTCCCTGACGACATGAATGTCTCGGGGCTCCTCCTCTATAGGTAATCGGGGTTCCTCCTCCCCAGCTCGACTAGCTCCTCCAACATCCGACATCCCCGACAACAAAATTTTAAGTTTTAGTTACTAATCCGTATAGCGAACACATAGATTAACACATAAGCACATAAAGTCTTTTATTATCTTCAATGAATTTAAAATTCATTTCTTGAGAACTCTCAGAAGAGTTTACCACCACTATGTTCTCGATCTCCCATAAGGCTACTACCTAAGGTTGTTCCCCCACCTAAGGTTCATAACCTATACTTTGATACTAACCTCGTGACACCCCCAAATCCGGTATTTCCATTTCCATAGGATTTGGTGTTCACTATACAAACATCATCTATCTATCTACCCATAAATAAATGCAAACCATGCAATAGATATAAATAAATAATAAATCTCTCCCCTATGGGGGTTACATCAATCGCATAATAAATAAATCCCAAAGTTACTCTAACCTTAAATCATCTATCTTGAAAACATAAACAAATAAGTCTTAAATAACATCAATTCTAAATATCATTACATAACCACATAAATAATCACTCATTACTTGCTAATCTTGCCTTTGCCCTTTACTAGTGGAAGGTTCGTCGCTTTTTCGTTTTAACTCGCAATGTTATTATTACGCAAGAGTGAGCACGATTGCCCACAAGTATAACAATATAACAATGAATAATAACATGGGAGAGAAATAATAACTTCCGATATAAAGCTCAACTTTTGAATCAAGAATGGATAACAAGAATCAAAAGAAATTCGAGGGTCATAAGACTCTTGAACTATGTCCCAGGTTGTCAAGTGTTTTTACTTGAAACCTTTAATAATCATAAGACTATGGACTCTTCTTCTCGTGACTTAGGGGATCAGCCCTTAGTACCATATCATGTGCATAAATATCTTAACGCTAAAGCGTAAATAATCCCTATATATGGTTGTTCATCTCATTTGACATTCGAGTCCGCACTAAAGGAAGTTTGGTTTGGATAATTCATCAAGGGTTCTCAAATTTAGAACGCTCATCAACTATGGACTAGTCGAATCAATAAGGGTTCACTAGTCTAACAAGGTTTAACAAAGAAATGAATATTTAACTTGAATAACATCTAAAAAGGTATACAATAGAATAATTATCAGATAACAACATCATGCTTGAAGATTAATAAGCTTTAATATATAAGACATGCTTGATCAATAGTAATGAGAACTTGCTCAATATCGAAAGATGAATTAATCAACTTATATAACAATAACAAGTAGGATTAGGAAACTTGCTCAACGAAAGTTTAGGGTAAGAAACTTGCTCAACGTAAATGTAGAGTTGGAAAACTTGCTCAATGTAATAAGATAAGGTTTAGAAACTTGCATCGTGCGTAGATTACACTTAAACAAACTCGTTCTTTGAATTAAATCCTACATACCAATTACGTTCACAATACCATTCAATAATAACGTACTAAACATCATAAATTATTCTTTGTCTAATCTCAACTTCATGACTATACTTAGTCAATTATTACACTTAGTGTAAAATTAAGACTTCACGAAAAAATAAACTAATTATGCATTCGATCATTCAATCCACACGTAATTGTGTTATGGACATGTTAAGAATTTATTTTAACATCTCATTATAGGTCTAACAAGTCTTTATAATCATTAGACTAAGTTGCTATCACATTTCCATACTTGTACACTTTTAAAAACTCATTTCTGACCATTCGCTATGGTGGCATATGGCTACACTTTATATACTATGTCTCATATTGGCCATAGGCCATGCTGCAGTGTGGTGTACATTCGTACATTGTGGCATCATGGCATCATGCATGGGCATCGGTGCTAGGGTTGGCAATCACAGCATCATGGGGACATCGAGTTGAGTTGAGCCATGCCATGACACTCTAGAATTTGATTCCTAGTTCGTGAAGAACACAGAGTTCAGCGAATTAAACACTACATGATTATTAATTCCCCAAATTAAACATACCCACATGTTAGAATTCATATATAATCAATACCCAACGTTTATAGAGTGATTTTAACCCATTAAAACACATAATCACAGAATTAAAGCATGCAAATTGTACTGTTCTTGATGTTCTTGAAGTTTTGAACATAAATCCTAAAATTCAACGCCATAGATTCGTTATAAGACCAAATCCACTCATTCAACTTTCATTTAGTTTGTTTTAGCATGCATAATCACATATTAGTGGAAATTTTGTAAAACCAATTATGTTGGACATATTAAAAAAATACGATAAGGCCATATGGCCATATATTACCTACTCAAAATCTTTTATCATATAATTTCATGAAATCAAGATATGGAAACCCATATAATATATAATAAACATGTTATGCTACTCGAATTACTACATATATTCTCATAACAACAGAATTTTCCAAATACAGAGACTCACAAAAGTATGAAAGCCATTTTATGAAAAAACTTTAAAAGACGTAAAATAAGAATTGGGTCAGGGAAAATTACCCAAAGCGTAGAATATAATTTTCAAGAGATAAACTCCTTCTCACAGCTTCTTCAATCACCCAACTCACAATTTTCCTCACAATTTCTCAATCTCTCTCTCAGATGCTTAGCCGACTTTAGCCAAATTATGAAGAAGAAGGAAAAGAAGACGATAAATAAAATGAATCAAGGATAGGTGATCGCCACTCCAATCATGGGTAATCGCTATCAACTCCCCTTAGGGCCTTGTTTGTTTAGCAAGAATAGGATTTCAAAACCATTTAATTTAATAAAGCCTTATTATATAGTTTAATAATGTCACACTCCTTTATAAATAAAACCAATATCTAATTTAATAAAATATAATAATTTCTCAATAATGCACATAGTCACATAATTAATTTTCTCATTTAATAATAATATCAAATTATTAAATCTCTAATTAATAATTAAATTAATTAAAAAATAACATTAAGCTTATTAAATATTTCTTTTAATACAATAAGCTCACATAATCACATACTTGAATAATAAAATTCTCCACATTAATTTAATAAATATAACACATATAATTAAATTAATCTATCACAACTTCATCAATTAATTAATTATTCTAATAATTAATTCATCGAAAAATATTTATTCAATCCAATAAATATTTAAATTAAATTACAAAATCTCTGGTTGTCACAAAGAATATAACATGAGAGGTTATATTGTTGTGTTGATTTAATAATTTAAATGGTATATTAAATTATTAAATAAAATTATAATGAAATTATAATTTTATGTTATTTGTTTAAATGGTATATTTAATTAAAATATAGTATGTGATTAATTTAATTGGTTAATGTTGGATATGAAGATCTAAATAAATAATATGTAATTATAAATTATAAACTAAATTGTTTATTAAAATAAATTAAAGGAGTTTAATTTAGTTTTGCCAAACAAGGCTTAAATATATTAATTCTTTAAAATTTAAAGGGTTTTGCCAAACAACGCCTTATGGCTTTTGGGATTTCTAATTTTTGAATTTAAATAAAATAAATAAAATAAATAAAATAAAATAAATAATAAATATAATATATATTTATAACTTAAGCATTATAACTGATATTTTATTAAGTTTGGTGTATTAAGGTTTAGCAGTTTTAGTTTTATGCCTTATAGCTATCAGTTTTTTTTTTACGCGTTCTAGTTGCTAAGCCTAAGAGAGAAGAACACTGAGAGTTCAGAGAGAATTGAGAAAGGAGCTTGGGAGATTGAGAGAAAACCTAAGCAATTTCCAGCGATTTTAGCAAGGATTATAAGCTATTTGAAGGTATTTTATCTAACCTTTGTATTATATATATATATATATATATATATATATATATATACACATATATGAATTTACGGCATAGTTTGTTGGTGTTCTGTGAAATCAAAATTGATGAATTGTTGATATGTATAACTGTTAATTGTGATTATACATGTTGGTGATGCTAGAGTTTATGTTTAAACAAGAATTTGTATGCTAATTTCAGATGACAGTAGAAAATTTTGACAGTATATGTATTTTTCATATGGCTTTTGGAAGTATCAATTTTGATGATCAATTCGTATGTTAAACTGCAAATTGAGTCTTGTATATGTTAGTTCATTAAGAAACGAGCATAATGTAATTTGAACTAAGTAATTTGGACAAGAATTGTGATCACAGTGTGAATTTTGGGAAGAGATGTCAAAAATGGTGTTTATGTATGAAAATATGAAATTTGAGAAATTAAACTAGTTTTAGTTGATGTTAAATTGTTCTAATTGGTTAAATATGTTAACAAACATGTTTGTGATAGTTCTATACCATTTGTACGTGTTAATATTACTGTTTAGTGGGTGAAATTTGTGTTTGTTGGGCTAAAGTCGACTCATCGTTCATCACCCATCTCTCTTCTGTCATACATCACCGGCAATTGCCACTTCTTACAGCGTTAAGGCAAAAAACCGACGCACCAAGACCGGCCAGAAGTCGCTACCGATCCTGTGAGCTTATGTATGGCGCGCAATTGCCATACCATACCGCTCTGAGATACTAAAGTCTGCTGCTGCTGCAGACTTTGATGTACCACTATAGCTTGGTTTAAGGTTGTGTTAATAAGTCAAACATGTAACAAGGAGGTTAATTCAGTACTATGTCATGTCATTGATGATTTCAACTTTGTAAAAGTGATTTTAAGTGATGAACGTGTTATGTTATAAGTTGGTTTATACAATTAACGTTAGTTAAGTGTTGTGAGGTTAACACTTGGAAATTCTAAAACTTATATGGTAATGTAAGACTTGTGCTAAATTAACAAGCCAAACTAGAAATGCGTGTTATGTTGGAATGTGAATGTTAGTATATCTAATAAATGGTGGTTCTAAACCTATGTGTAGGTGAACGTGAGTTTAATATTATAGCTTACTCTCGAGGCAAGTTTTTAAACCTTATCTTTTTACATTAAGCAAGTTTCTTACTTTAACCTTTCATTAAGCGAACTCTTGTGTTCCTAATCATTATTTGAGCAAGCTGGCTATGACTTTAACTTTATTCGAACAAGTTTGAATTCCAATATTTATTGATGTATTCTAACTTGTTTATTGTTAGACAAGTTCTTTATTGTCACTCGGGTATTATGAATGCAACTTTCTTGAATTTTAGTTTCTAATGTTGAACTATGTTATCTCATTTACTTGACACAAGTTATTCTCATAATGAGCAAGCTTTATTTTCAGCTTGCTATTATTTAAAGTATATTCAATAATTCATAATTCTAGCTTAATATTATTCAAGCAAGGTTTATTGTCATTCAATACTTATGCTTTGTAGTTGTTCAAAGCACGAGTTCAAGATAAAGTTAGTTCGCTTACACTTATTCATTGTTCCATAATATGTTATTATTGATCAACTGTTGTGTTATTTCACACTATTGATTCAACTAGTTCTCTAGTTGATGATCGTTAAACTCCAAATTACCCTTGAAAGCTTATCCAAACCAAACTTTCTTTGGTGCGGACTTGTACTCTAAATACTTAGATGAAAAACCCTATTATTATTAGGGGATAATTTACGCTTAGCGTTGAAATGTTTGTGTATAATACATTGTACGAAGGGCTGATTCCCCTAAGTACGAGGAGTCCTTATAGTCTTATGACTGTTAAAGTTGAAGTTGAAAGATTACTTGCAACTATGGACATAATTTGTGGTCTTATGACCCTCAGTTTTATATATTCTATATTTTGATTCCAGTCGTTGGTTATTATTGATAGAGTACTATTCAGTATTGATGAGCCTATTCATTGGCAGTTATTTCATTCTTGTTGATTCATTGTTATATCTAGTGAGCAATTGTTTTGCTCACTCTTGCATATTTATACACTCATTGCAGCTAAAGTTGAGAAGGTAGATGAACCTACAACTAGCAAAGGAAAGGGAAAAATGTACAAGTGATGAAGACTTGTAATTTTTATTTTATTGTTATAATGATAAATTTTTATATAATGATGTGATGTAATAATTTATTTCCGCACTTGAATGATGTTTAAGGTTAGATAACCTAGAATGTTTTTGGATTTAATAATGTAACCCTATTTAAAGGGAGGATTTATGGTTTAAATATTATTTTACTTGGGTAGATAGTATGAATATATGGATAATGAGCATCCAATCTTGTGGGAATGAAGTACCTAGATTTGTGGGTGTCACAGGTTGGTATCAAAGCCTTAGGTTATCAACCTTAGGTGGGGGAAAAGCCTTAGGAATTAACCTTTGAAAAGATAGTGGTGATAAACTCTTATTGATTTTTAAGGAAGAAGTAAGAAAACACTTATGTGCTTATGTGATTATAACTTATGTGCTCGTGAGTGTCGAGTAGTAATGATTAGAATTAAACTTAAAAATTTGGTTGACAGGATGAATAATATAGGAGGATCCAGTCAGGCTAGGGAGGAAGGATCCCAGATGCCTAGAGAGGAGCCTCGAGATATTTAGGTGGTTTGGGAACAGCTATTGCCACGGGAAGCAACTTTGTTGGTCACAGTAGTTGAGCAAGAGAGAATACCTGATGAGGATGATGAGATAGAGACGGACGAGGAGGACCCTGTTGAGCTGCCACAGTTGGATGAGGAGGAAGAGATTCCACTTAACTCGATAGCTGCTCGTATGTACGATGAGGTGTATGACCGCAATGTGGAACTTCAAGATACCGTCAAAGAGTTACAGGAGATAGTAGCTGAATAACAGACCTCGATGGCACAGAAGGACGACGAGATCCAAGATTGAGAGGAACGTTTGAACAACGTTGAAGAGAAGTTGATCCACACGGAAGGGAAAAATGAGCAACTGATAGAGAAGATTTCAGAACTGGAGAATAAGCTGAAAGAGGAATCTACCAAGAGGGCAAGAGCCGAAGATGCGTATGAGGAACTTATCAGCAAGCTAGGATGGCAGAGAAGGACACACAAGCAAAGAGGATGAAGATGGAGGAGATGAATAATATGTTCATCACCGTGATCAATCGAGCTCAAGATCGAGTCATGTGTTATCCTATCCAGTTCGAGACGCTGCCATCATACATTTTAGATCGCCGAACAATGACTCGAATTATGGAGGAAGAACGTCGTAAGGCAATGCAGTATCTTAGTAGGACATTGTAGGAAATGTACCTGATATGTGGTTAGGGAGTAAATAAAATGTAAATCCCGGGTATGATATAACCAATGTGATAGATGATGATGATGTTGTCCTGAAACTGTTATAGTTCAAGAAAGTAATGTAAATAGCAGTGATGCTATTGTTTTGATGTTTTTAAAAGATTATGAATGAATAAAAGTTATTATTTTATTCAAATTGTTATGTGTTATGTGATAAACTTTTATGATGTGCAACTTAAGTATATAATACTTAAATGGTTGAATAGAATCTAATGGATGTATTTTAATAGAAAATGCTACCAAGACGTTAACCATGACAGAGAACCACTGAGGAAACCAACAATAACAATGTGGCAGATAACCCAGTTCAGCAGCTAGTGACGTTACTGACGGGTGCTTTACAGAATCAACCTTAGAACCAAGGTACAACGTTTAAGGATTTCAAGGTGGTTGGACCACCAGAATTCTGTGGGTCCATGAATTCGGTTGAAGCACATACCTGGATCATGGAAATAGAGAAAGTTTTCGATGTTGCTAGGGTAGAGGATAACCAGAAGACTGCTTTTGCAATATTCATGTTAAAAACAGAGGCGAGTTATTGGTGGCAAGCCAATATCACCCGAGGAGGTCAAGAGGTAATGACTTGGTAAAGGTTCAAGGAGATATTCTTTGAGACCTATTTTCCAGAAAGTTCGAAGAGTCAGCTAGAAGTGCAATTTTTGGAATTGAAGCAGGGAACGATGTCGGTATCTGAGTATGCCGCAAGATTCAACGAGTTGGCGAGGTTTGCACCATATCAAGTCAGCACAGACGAACGCAAGACAAAGAGGTTTGAACAGGGACTGAAGCCCTAGTTGTATGCAAGAGGGTTTCCCGCTCCAAATAAAGACGTTCAGTGAGAATGGAGAAAGAAATTCTCACCGAGAGTGGAGGCGAGGTCAGAATAAAAACAAACCAAAACAGAGGAAGAAGAAGAGTGAAGGTGAAACTAAGAATGGTGGTGGTGGTAACGGTGGAAATAGCAACAACAATTTGAAGAGGAAGTGGAATGCAAATGTGGGAGCTGGAAATCAGCAAGGAAACCAGCAAAAGAAGAAGTTCGAAGCATGTGCTACATGGGGAAAGTTTCACAAGGGTGTGTGCTTGATGGGGAAATGAGTATGCTTCAACTGTGGCCAGGAGGGTCACATCGCCCCAAATTGCACTCAATTTAAGAAGAATGTTTGCTTCACGTGCGGGTCCAAGGATCACTTTGCTCGTGAATGCCCTAAGAAGAGATCTGGTGAGGAAAATGGAAGCAAGGGAAATGCTAGTGGAGGTACACTGACTATTACTGGGCTAACGTCATCAAATAAGGCCACATCTAAAACCTTTAATATGATGGTGCAGGACGCGGTGCAATTAAAAGATGTCATGTCAGATATTGTCCCAATCAATGATATAAATTCATATGTATTATTTGATTCGGGTGCTACTTGCTAGTTTATATCTGATGAATTTGTTAAGAGGTTAGAAATACCTAGTAAAGAGCTGAATTTCCCTTTAAACATAGAAATTGCGAATAAGGAGGTAATTCGTGTTAGGTTTGTATACAAGAATTGTAGGGTGAACATTAAGGGGAATGTCATGAAAGTGGATTTAACCCCGATGAAACTTAGAGAGTTTGACGTGATATTGGGAATGGATTAGTTATTCAGTTATGGAGCGATAATTGATTACCAAAAGAAGTGTGTAAACCTTATGACTCCATTAAAGGTAGTTTTTCATGGTAGCAAATTGCCTAGACAAATGAGATGTCTGACGATGATGCAGGCCAAGAAGTTATTGAGTAAAGGATGTGTAGGGTACTTAGCTTACATAGTCGATACTTAAACGGAGAAGGGTGTGAAACTGGAGGAAATACCAGTGGTTAGGGAATTCGTGGATGTGTTTTTGGAGGATTTTCCAGGGCTTCCACCTAACAGAGAAATCGAGTTCGTGATCGACTTAGCGCCAGGAACCGCTCCAATATCGAAGGCCCCGTACAGAATGGCTCTGGTAGAGATGAAAGAGCTAATGGTACAACTGCAAGAACTGTTAGATAAGAAGTATATTCAACCGAGCGTATCACCATGGGGAGCACCGGTGTTATTCGTGAAGAAGAAGGATGGGTCAATGCGTCTTTGCATTGATTATAGGGAATTAAATAAAGTCACTATTAAAAATAAATATCAATTGCCAAGAATAGATGACTTGTTTGATCAATTGAAGGGTGCTAGATATTTCTCAAAAATAGATTTGAGAAGTGGATATCATCAATTGCAAGTAAGGAAGGAGGATGTACCAAAGACGACATTCTGAACTCGGTATGGACATTATGAATTTTTGGTGATGTCTTTTGGTTTGACAAACGCCCCTGCATCATTCATGGATTTAATGAATAGGGTGTTTAAACCATTTTTAGACAAGTTTGTGGTGGTATTCGTCGATGATATTTTGGTGTACTCCAAAACTCAAAAAGAACACACAGAACACTTACGTCTAAAGCTGGAGACGCTAAGAAAAGAAAAGTTGTACGCAAAATTCTCTAAAAGTGAATTTTGGCTAGAACGTGTACAATTTCTTAGACATGTAATCGATAAGGATGAGATTTTAGTGAATCCATCAAAAGTCAAAGCTGTGATAAATTGGGAACAACTAAGAACTCCATCAGAAGTGAGAAGTTTCTTGGGATTGGCGGGCTATTACAGACGATTTATTCAAGATTTTTCCAATATTTCCACTCCGTTGACAAATTTGACAAGAAAATCTGTAAAAAAATTTTGGACGGAAAAGTGTGAAGAAAGTTTTCAAGAATTGAAAAAGAGACTCAGTATGGCACCTGTTTTATCATTACCAGATAATACAGAAAATTTTGTGGTGTATAACGATGCTTCACACAAGGGATTGGGTTGTGTCCTTATGCAGAACGGCAAGGTCATTGCGTATGCATCAAGGCAACTGAAAGACTACGAGAAAAAGTATCCGACTCATGATTTAGAGTTGGCGGTAGTAGTGTTTGCTCTGAAGATATGGAGACACTATCTCTATGGAGAAAAATGTGAGATATATACAGACCATAAAAGTCTGAAGTATATTTTCACACAAAAGGATCTGAACATGCGACAAAGAAGATGGATGGAATTGATAAAAGATTATGATTGCAAAATCTGTTATCATCCGGGCAAAGCTAACGTGGTTGCAGATGCCTTGAGTAGGAAAGGTCGAGAGAAGTTGATGCTGTTAACCGATAAAGAGGAGTTCATTTCAGTCAGGCTTAGGTTATGAACGTTAGGTGGGGGAAAAACCTTAGGAAGTAACCTTTGAAAAGATAGCGGTGATAAACTCTTATCGAGTTTTAAGGAAGAAGTAAGAAAACACTTATGTGCTTATGCGATTATAACTTATGCGCTCGTGAGTGTCGAGTAGTAATAATTAGTAATTAAACATAAAAATTTGGTTAACAGGATGACTAATATAGGAGGATCCAGTCAGGCTAGGGAGGAAGGATCCCAGATGCCTAGAGAGTAGCCTTGAGATATTTAGGTGGTTTGGGAACAACTAGTGCCACGGGAAGCAACTCCGTTGGTCACAGTAGTTGAGCAGGAGAGAATACCAGATAAGGATGATGAGATAGAAACGGACGAGGAGGAGCTTGTTGAGCTGCCACAGTCGAATGAGGAGGACGAGGAAGAAGAGATTCCACTTAACTCGATAGCTACCCGTATGTACGATGAGGTGTATGACCGCAACGTGGAACTTCAAGATACCGTTGAGGAGTTACAGGAGATAGTAGCTGAACAACTGACCTCGATGGCACAGAAGGACGACGAGATCCAGGATCGAGAGCAACGTTTGAACAACGTTGAACAGAAGCTGTTCCACACGGAAGGGCAAAACGAGCAACTGATAGAGAAGATTTCAGAACTGGAGAATAAGTTGAAAGAGGAATCTACCAAGAGGGCAAGAGCCGAAGACGCATATGAGGAAACTTATCAGCGAGCTAGGATGGCAGAGAGGGACGCGCAACCAAAGATGATGAAGATGGAGGAGATGAATAATATGTTCAACACCGTGATCAATTGAGCTCAAGATCGAGTCATGTGTTATCCTACTCAGTTCGAGACGCTGCCATCATACATTTTAGATCGCCGAACAATGACTCGAATTATGGAGGAAGAACGTCTTAAGGCTATGCAGTATCTTAGTAGGACATTGTAAGGAATGTACCTGATATGTGGTTAGGGAGTAAATAAAATGTAAATCCCAGGTATGATATAACCAATGGGATAGATGATGATGATGTTGTCCTGAAACTGTTATAGATCAGGAAAGTAATGTAAATAGCAGTGTTATCATTTATAGCTGTATGCTATAAAAGAACATGTATTGTAACCATTTGGCATATGAATATAAATGATCTTATTTCAGAAATGTGTGTAAACCTTTAGTTCTTTTCTATTGAGAAATGTCTAAATGTGATAATTAGATAATAAAATAAAAATTTTGTAATGTAGAAAATGCCACCCAGACGTAGAATAACTGTCCCAGAAGAGTCAGTTAATGATGAGAGAGGTCCGGTAGATGCGATATAGAGACTGGTAGATTTATTGGGAGAATATCTGAGGGGAAGAAACGAACCCGTACCACCCGTTCCCCAAGCTGTCCCAGTAATAACCTTCAAAGATTTTAAGAGTGTAAGACCCCCGGAGTTCATAGGAACCACTGACCCCTATAGTTGCGCAAACCTGGATCAAGGAGATCGAGAAGGCCTTCACTATAGCTCATGTGGGTGAAGACCAGAAGATAATATTTGCCATATACATGATAAGGAGAGAAGCGAACTATTGGTAGGAAACTAATCAGCAGAGAGCGGGAGAAGGAACGATAACATGGGAGAGGTTTACTACATTGTTTTTCGAGAACTATTTCCCGAAGAGTATGAAGAGTAGGATAGAAGTGAAGTTCCTAGAGTTAAAATAAGGTGATATGATGGTGGCGCAATACATAGCTAAGTTCAATGAACTAGTACGATTTGCGGAGCACCAAGTTGTTGATGAGGAAAGTAAGGCGAGACGCTTCGAGCAAGGGTTGAAGCCGTGGTTGTATAATAAGGTATCAATCTTCCAAATTGATTCATTTACGATATTGTTAGAGAAGGCAATCATTGCGGGAGGTGGCAGTGAGGCCTTAAGTCTATATCATAAGGAGAAGAAGAACAAGAACACTAGTAGTGAGCATTATGGATGAAGTCATCGGGGAGAATGTTGGAAAGGAAAACACACGTGTTATAATTGCAGCCAAGAGGGGCACATATCCCCAAATTACCCAAAGCCCAAGAAGATCAGAGGATGTTTTGCTTGTGGATCAACAGAGCACCAGATAAAGGATTGCCCGAAGAAAGGAAGCGGTGGAACTGGCGGAGGCCACAGATGAGGAAGTAAGTTAATGATTGGTGGACCTGCACAACCCAACCGATCGACCGCCCGAACCTTTATCATGGCTGTCCAGGATGCAGTGGCTGCGAATGACGTGGTGTCAGGTATAATTGATAAGTTAATTTCATATCCACGAATCGTTGCCCATTTCAAGCTTAATCGTTGTTACTTTCTTATTTTCATGTTTATTTTTACTCGGTTCATGTTCTTTTATGTGAAGGGTGGTTGTTGTGGTAAGTAGCGAAGAATTGACGTCATTTGGAGCAATTATGGAAGTAAACATGAAGCTAGCAGCATCAACTAGCAGAACCTACCCCCGCCGGGGTGGGCCCTTTTTGCCTATGTACCTCCGCTGGGGCAGGGGGTCTTCAATATCAGTTTATAGAATGGATGCTCGCTGGGGCGGGCTGATTATAGGCATACACCCTCGCCGGGGCGGGGGGTCTTGATTAATTGTAGGCAGTCTTGTTTTGCTTACAACTCTGCTGGAATATGGTGTGTTAGCGTTTGGATGGCAATTGAACTCTATTGGACATAGAAATCGACCAGAAACATGTGTTGGATGTATATGGAGCAATTAACAACGAATTGATCAATAGAGAAGGCATATTACAGAGATTAATTCCAGTTTTTCATAGCATGCTTTGGAGGGAGACTTTGAAGAGATTTTCGTGTCGATTGCAGATTTAGGCTACGTGAAGGGTTTTTTTTCACTATTCTTGTTTTAGTCTTATATTTGTAATTCAAAGGATGTTATCTTTGAATTATTCAATTATTATTTCATTCATGATGAACTAAATCACTTGTTAGGCTTATGATGGATCCTTAAGTGAAACGATGGTTTTATAACTTTGATTTTCAATTCAATAAACTAATTTCCAGTTTATCTATATTAATTTGAGCTTGAATTTATGAATTTCCTGATCAACAATTCTTTGTGGATTTTTATGGAATCGAGAGAGGATATACGAATCTAGACTTAGTTAATATAGTGTGTGTTCATGAATTTTGTGAATAATAGAATCTTGATGAATGTTAAGGTAGAGATATGCTTGACATCACATGTAATCGGATAGGGAACTTAATCTTAAACCTTCTTTAATTTTAATTCTCATAGAGATATAGTGAATTAGTTGATTAAGGTGTTTAACTTGTTTCTATCTAATTTATGGATTTAAGTTAATACGGTATTAGTGCATCGAGAGGTGGCTATTGCTATATTCGTGTTCTTGATTAATAAACTGGGATAGTGAGTTGAGTTGGAATAAAGGTGTAGAAATCAGATGAAGCTTAGGGTGAAATCATAAGTCTAATTCTCCATTAATTGTTAAAATTTAAGATTTTGATATTTTTGATTGTTTTGTGATAGTATATTTATTAATAATTTAGTTTCTATAATTTTAATCATTAAATTGGATAGTTTAATAAAATTAGGATTAATAGGAAATTGATAATTGTGTGGTTAAATTTCTTACTGAATTATCTTTGTGGGAAATTGCAAGGGATGAAGAGTCATGACTGTCATGTGTTCATGGAGAGACTCATGCCAATAGCATTTCGGGATCTGCTTGATAAACCAATATGGGATGCTTTGACGGATCTTAGTCGTTTCTTCAAAGACTTATGTTCAAAATCATTGAATGAGAAGGACATGTTTGTACTTGAGAAGAACATCATAGAGATCACGTGTAAACTGGAAAAAGTATTCCCACCTGGTTTTTTTGACTCCATGGAGCATTTGCAAATCCATCTTCTCTATGAAGCTCGTGTTGGGGGTCCAATTCAATATAGATGGATGTACCCTTTCGAGAGGGTGATGGGAAACCTTAAGAGGAAGGTGAAGAATAGAGCTTATATCGAGGGGTTGATATGCGAGGCATACAGTTTTGATGAGATATCTACGTTTGTCTCAGACTATTTTCCGGACGAAGTCTTGACAAAGGCCAATCGAGTATCGAGACATGATGATGGGGGAAATGTTGAACTAAATGGTCGACTCTCTCGTATTTGGTCTATCGGGCCGCCGCTTATGGAAAAGGGAAGCGTATATTCCTCTCTCGAGCAAGAATTACATGCATACATACTTACATTCTTCTCAATTCATGAGGAGATTGGCGAATTTGTGAGGTACACATGTAAACTTGATATTTTATCTTTTAAGTTAAAATTTATTCCAATATGTTTATGTTTATAACATGGTATAGATTATGCGATGATTTGAGTTAAAAGTGAAGCATGCAAGCATAAGCCGATAAAGATATTCAAATCAATCGGGATAAAAACTTTGCACTTTGGCTAAAGGACAAAGTAAGTTCAATTTTAAGCACGTAGTGTATATTTATATATATATATATATATATAAAATATAAGATGGAGTTTAACTATGACTTCATTTAATAAGATGGAGTTTTGTAGGCTTTGGTGAGGGATCAACGATTAAAGCTAATGTCTGAAGTCCTAGCTATGGGACCGATAAGGATCAAGTCGATTCATGATGGTTACAAAATAAATGGTTGTGAATTTCACACAAAGGCATATGGGCGCCAGAAAAGAACAATGAACTCGGAGTGTGTGTCCAAGGAGATTGTTACTGATGAGCTTGGTCGTGCCTTGTATGGGGAGTTGGAGGAAATCATAGAGTTTTCATACAAGAGAAGAGCACGTCTGAGGTCATATTCACTTGTTCAAGTGCCGCTTGGTTTGATTCGAGAAAAAGGGATACGTGTTGATGGACATGGAATCGTCGATATTGACCTCCATAGGTTTGCGTGCTTGATGAACTGTTTGTTTTACCAACTCAAACAAGTCAAGTATACTACACTCCTAGTCCTGTTAGGAAAAGGATATACCGCCTTTCTGATTGGCAAGTTGTAATTTATACTCCGCGCCGTAGTCGTGTAGAATTAGTTGATGGGGAGATTTACCAAGAGCGGATGCTTCATAGTCGGACTATAATAAATGTGGAGGACGACAATGAAGTAATCCGATTAGATGGTGGAGATGAACCACATGAATTAGATCCTGAGTCAATACTTGTGTCGGATGACATTGATCTTGAGGAGGAAGAGTTATTAATCTTGAATCGACCACGTAATCAAGCGGATGATGGTTATGAATCTGCAACACGTATACAAGATGATTACAATCGGACATTGACACTTGAACTCATGAAATGTATGTTTAGCAATACATGTTTTTATATCATTGTCATGTTTATGTACTAAACTATTTAAATGCAACTTTTGTTTATTGTCATTTAATATTCATATATATACATGTTTATATCACTGTCATGTTTATGTACTAAACTATTTAAATGCAACTTTTGTTTATTGTCATTTTATATTCATATATATACATGTTTATATCACTGTCATGTTTATGTACTAAACTATTTAAATGCAACTTTTGTTTATTGTCATTTTATATTCATATATATACATGTTTATATTCTCATCATGTTTATTGTCATATATACATGTAATCAAATATGACTCCTAATAACATCTTGAAATTTGTAATATACAGATGGCTTCAGAAGCAGCGCAGAAAAAAGCGCGGCTTGGGTAGGGGACCTAATAATGTGCCCAAGGCCCCTACTAATCCCGATGATCGGATTCTTATTGATTAAGCCTCCTCCGAATAGACGTCGTCCCAGCATATATCATTTATATAAAAGCATTTAAGATTCCATTTATTGTATATTGGTAATGTTTTGATTGATATTATATTGGTAATGTTTTGTTTTGGTCTTATTGTATTGAAAATTTGTATATTTCTCTTGGTTTGTGTCTTGGGTGCCTAGAAATGTTCATATATGTATGTCAATCCCCGCACGTATTTACAAGTTTTAATATGTTTACAATCATGAATTGTAGAAAATATCCCATTTTACTTAGTAATATTGTGTTGTTTTTGTATAGGAGTCTCAATTGAAAAGGTCACCCTATCCATTGGTTTGGATGTGTACGCGTACACCCGTGATGATGTTCCGCCTCGAGGCTATCCGGATAAGCGGTAATAAGTTTTAACAACTTTGATCTTGTTTATTAATACTTACAAAATATTATTTTTAACTATTTAAGTGTTAACATGATGACGGGATACTTATAAACGCTTATTGAATGAGCGCTATCCCGAAGGCACTCCACGTCCTTTATTGATCAAGAGTTGTGGGAGAGGGCATCTGTTGTGAAGAAGAACTACATTAAAGGTCAAGGACAACGACGACGCCCATCCTTCAGTGGCTCAGGCAACTCTGCTACCCAGTCTTCATAAATCATCGAGTCATCCAAATTGCTCATACTTCCTACTAACTATGTGAGAGCTATATGTCAAGATCGAAATCTTTTGAAGATCTTGGGTGGGCACCTGGGGCTCTTGATCCCGAGGAGTTAAATTTGAAGAGATGGCAGCAGAGTGCGGGGGATGCGACATGGGGATGATGACGAGGTATAAAATCAATTTGTTGTATGTATTGTGCGTAATATATACCAAAGATCAACATATTTATTATATTAGTAACTTGTTTTATTATTTTGTTAATTACAGGGTGATCAAGGAGGGGATGACGCTTGACATAACCTTGTACTTGTATATTCATTATTTGGATGTTTGTATATATGTTACTTAAACAAGTTTTGAAATGTTATTATATTTATTCAAATCATATTGGTTTTTAAAGGTTTATATACTAGTTTGGTGTATGTGTTGGTGGACGATAGATGTTTATATTGTTTTGTATGTTGTTTATCTTGGTGTGTATGTGTGTTGGGATAAAGTAGGTAGAAAAGCAGTACAGTGTTTTGGGAATTACGCAAAACAAAAAAAAAATCGGGTCAGTAATTTTTTTCATATCGGCGATGCATGCGGTCGTTGAACGTTATTAGCGACGACAAGATAAGATATCAATGATCACTTGCATGATGGTTGATAATGGTCGCCGACACGTGGACCACGCCGCCTTTGGCCCCGACCATGTTGATCGAGCTCAATGATCGTGTTTGTCATTTCTATTACGCTTCATAGCGGCGCGAGATATCTCTTGATCGCTAATAGTGGTCGCTGATGTGCATCCCAGCGACCAGATTTTATGCGACGACTATCAGCGACCGCACTCGATCATGAGATAGCTATCTCTGCTGATCAAGGTCTGATCATTGATAATAAGCGATCATTGATAAGCCTTTTGTTGTTGTAGTGATTGTGGCGGTCTGCTTTTGCTTACAACTTCTCTCTTTGGAATATGGTGTGTTAGCGTTTGGATGGCAATTGAACTCTATTGGACATAGGAATCGACTAGAAACATGTGTTGGATGTATATGGAGCAATTAACAACGAATTGATCAACAGAGAAGGCATATTACAGAGATTAATTCCAGTTTTTCATAGCATGCTTTGGAGGGAGACTTTGAAGAGATTTTCGTGTCGATTGCAGATTTAGGCTACGTGAAGGGTTTTTTTCACTATTCTTGTTTTAGTCTTATATTTGTAATTCAAAGGATGTTATCTTTGAATTATTCAATTATTATTTCATTCATGATGAACAAAATCACTTGTTAGGCTTATGATGGATCCTTAAGTGAAACGATGGTTTTATAACTTTGATTTTCAATTCAATAAACTAATTTCCAATTTATCTATATTAATTTGAGCTTGAATTTATGAATTTCTTGATCAATAATTCTTTGTGGATTTTTATGGAATCGAGAGAGGATATACGAATCTAGACTTAGTTAATATAGTGTGTGTTCATGAATTTTGTGAATAATAGAATCTTGATGAATGTTAAGGTAGAGATATGCTTGACATCGCATGTAATCGGATAGGGAACTTAATCTTAAACCTTCTTTAATTTTAATTCTCATAGAGATATAGTGAGTTAGTTGATTAAGGTGTTTAACTTGTTTCTATCTAATTTGTGGATTTAAGTTAATACGGTATTAGTGCATCGAGAGGTGGCTATTGCTATATTCGTGTTCTTGATTAATAAACTGGGATAGTGAGTTGAATTGGAATAAAGGTGTATAAATCAGAGTGAAGCTTAGGGTGAAATCATAAGTCTAATTCTCCATTAATTGTTGAAATTTAAGATTTTGATATTTTTGATTATTTTGTGATAGTATATTTATTAATAATTTAGTTTCTATAATTTTAATCATTAAATTGGATAGTCTAATAAAATTAGGATTAATAGGAAATTGATAATTGTGTGGTTAAATTTCTTACTGAATTATCTCTGTGGGAACGATATTCTACTCATTACTGTATTACTTGTTGACCACGTATACTTATATGTTGTTCATATATAGATTTTACCCAACAAGTTTTTGGCGCCGTTGCCAGGGATAAATTTAGTATAGATTTTAATATTTTTACGATATCAGTTTAATTAGTCCAGTTTTACACATTTTTATTTTTGTTTTGTTCCTCTTATTTCAGGTTTTTGAAGTGGTTTATGCAAACTTGGTCCAAAAATCCAGACTTGCTGCCTTTTGAAGACGACATTGAGAAACAGTTTTAGAGGTTAAGTAAGTGGATCAAGGAAACAAGGGAAGACTTTGAAAATTCTGAAAAAGAAGAGGTAATGGCAGCCGAAGATCAGAAAGCGTTGAGGGACTTCGCCACACCTAAGGTGGCTGAACTGCAGTCGAGCATAACCAGGCCTGCAATAGCTGCAAACACATTTGAAATCAAGGTTGGGACATTTCAGATGATCCAGAATTCAGTCCAGTTTGGGGGATTGACAAATGACAATCCGAACGAACCTCTAGTTAGCTTTCTGTAAATTTGTGACACCTTCAGGTATAATGGGGTGTCGGATGATGCGGTGAGACTTCGCTTGTTCCCATTCACCTTACGGGACAAGGCGAAGAGTTGGTTACACTCTCTACCGCCGTGATCGATAACTACGTGGGAAGACTTAGCTCAGAAATTCCTTGCAAAATTTTTCCTGCTGGCGAAAACTGCAAAAATGAGGAATGAGATAACAATGTTTGAGCAGCAACATGGGGAATCGTTGTACGAGGCATGGAAGAGATACAAAGAATTGCTCTGAAAATGCCCGCATCATTGGTTGCCTAAGTGGTTACAAATGAATACTTTCTATAACGGACTACATGGGAATCTCAGGACCAGTATTGATGCAGCGTCGGGTGGAGCATTCATGGCTAAGAGTTATGAGGAGGCCTACAATCTGATTAAGACAATGGCGACTAACAACTACCAGTGGCCCACGATAAGATGACATAGGTAAAGGCGGCTGGAGTGTTAGAAGTAGATGGTGTAACGATAATACAAGCACAAATTTCAGCACACTTTCATAGAAGTTAGATGCTATGACAGGGGTACAAGCACATGTATAGCAGGTTGCGATTGTGTGTGAATTATGCGGGGGTGAGCATCCTACAGATCAATACGCAATTAACCCAGTGTCTGTGCAATTCGTGGGTAGCTACAACAGGGTTCCACAGAATATTTACCAAAACACTTACAACTAGGGGAATAGGAATCACCCAAATTTCTCGTGCAGTAATAATCAGCAACATCAAGCTCCACGACCATCATATCCCCCAGGTTTTCAGAATCATCAACAAACGGCTCAACATCAAGAAAGAAAATCAGATTTAGAGGAGTTGTTGTCAAAATACATAACAAGCAATGAGGCAGCAATGAAAAACCAAGTAATGACTATCAAGAATTGGGAAAATCAGATGGGACAAATTGTCTTAGCATTAAACAACAGACCACAAGGGACTCTACCGAGTGACACCGAGAGAAATCCGAAGGGAAACCACGAACAGTGTCAGGCAATCACGTTGAGAAGTGGAAAACATTTAAAAGGGAAAGGTATAAAAAATTTAGCTGTATCGGATGAAAAAATTGATGATAGCAAAGTGGTTGAAGGAAGTCAGGGTGAGGATAAGCAGATTGAGAAAACAAAGCTAGATGACAAGCCAGTCGTGTATCCTCCACCACCATTTTAATAGAGGGTCCAAAAACAGAAATTAGATAAGTAGTTCACAAAATTTTTGGAAGTTTTTAAGAAACTTCAGATTAACATCCCATTCGCAGAAGCCCTACAGCAGATGCCAAGTTATGCGAAGTTCATGAAAGGGATTCTGTCCAGGAAAAAGAAATTAGAAGGCTTCGAAACAGTGGCATTAATAGAGGAGTGTAGTGCAGTTTTATAGCGAAAGTTGCCACCAAAGTTGAAAGACCCGGGAGTTTCACCATTTCATGCATGATCGGAAATATGTCATTCAACAAGTGTTTATGTGATTTGGGAACGAGTGTAAATCTTATGCCGTTATCAATTTACACAGAATTGGGTTTGCCCTCGCCAAAGCCTACAAACATCTCATTACAGTTGGTGGATAGGTCAGTCACATACCTGAGAGACATTGTGGAGAACATATTGGTAAAGGTTGACAAATTTTTATTCCTCGCGAATTTCATTATTTTGGATTTTGAGGAAGATAAGAACATCCTGATTATCCTAGGGAAACCTTTCTTGGCTACGGGTAGGACATTCATCGACGTACAAAAAGGCGAACTTACTATGAGAGTCCAAGATCAAGAATTCAAATTTAACGTGTTCAAGGCCATGAAATTCCCTACGGATGAAGAAGAATGTTTCAGGATAGATATTATTGAGAAGATAATCAGTGAAGACATGGGCAAGAGTTTGGTCAATGATCCATTGGAAACAACATTATTGGGGGATGAAGAGTTCGATGACCAGGAATTTATGGATTACTTGCAGATGTTATACTCATTGCCACGAGTTAGTCGATTCAGAGCACCATTTGAACCATTGAACACGGAGGAAAAATTAACAATCAGATTGAAACCGTCATTGGAAGAGCCACCGACTCTTGAACTTAAGCCACTCCCTAAACACCTCAGGTATGCGTATTTAGGCAATTCAAATTCTTTACATATTATTATTTCTGCTGCACTTAACAATTTACAGGAAGAAAAGTTGCTGAGGGTGCTTAGGGAACATAAATCAACGATAGGATGGACGATAGTTGATATTAAGGGAATCGGCCCTTCTTTTTGCATGCACAAAATTCTGATGGAAGACGATGCAAAACCAACGATGGAGCAACAACGATGACTCAACCCAATTATGAAGGAAGTTGTAAAGAAAGAAATTCTGAAATTGTTGGATGCCGGTATCATCTACCCAATTTCCGACAGTAAGTGGGTTAGTCCGGTTCAGTGTGTGCCAAAAATGGGAGGATTGACCGTGGTACAGAATGAGGACAATGAGATAATTTCGACAAGGACAGTGAGAGGTTGGAGGGTTTGCATGGACTACATGAAGTTGAATAAGGCAACTCGCAAAAATCATTTTTCGCTGCCCTTTATCGATCAAATGTTGGACATATTGGCGGGACAAGAGTACTACTGTTTATTGGATGGATACTCGGGCTATAATCAGATCGTCATCACTCTTGAGAATCAAGAGAAGACTACGTTTACGTGCCCATACGGCACATTCACATTCAGGAGAATGTCGTTTGGGTTGTGTAATGCACCTGCTACCTTCCAACGGTGTATGATGGTCATCTTCTCAGACATGGTGGAGAAAAATGTGGAAGTCTTCATGGACGACTTTACTGTCTATGGGGACGATTTTGATACTTGCCTAGGGAATTTGGTGATGGTGTGACAAAGATGCAAAGACACGAACCTTGTGCTTAACTGGGAAAAATGCCGCTTCATGGTTGAGGAGGGCATAACTTTGGGTCACAAGGTGTAATAACCTGATATTTTATTTATAATTAAATCAGAAATTTTACGTATAATTTTTTAATTATTATTATTTTAAAGGTGAGAATATTTGCCAGGTAATGTGCATGTATATTTGTGATAAATAAAAAATTATTTATTACATGAATAATTTTAAGTAATTTTATTTTAGAAGTATTGATCATTATAAATTATATTCTTATAATAATTAATTTTACAAAGGAAAATGTTCTTCTTAATTATTGTCCATGAAAATATGATTATTATATTATTTAAATAATATATGAAAAGATTATAGAATTTTATAATAATTATTTTATTATATGAATTTTAGTTCGATTATTATTTTAACTTGTATGCAAGATAAATCGATATGGAATCTAAACCCTAATTACGGGTTTTGATCAAGGAATGAGAATAATAATATAATATTAATTATATTTTGATTTTTCGATCTTTATAAATATATATCTTTATGTACGCGCATTGTTAATGATTGGTCAATGATGGTGCGAGATTTGAAAACCCTCAGATTCGATAAACCCTAGTTTTGAAGTCAAGTGAGACTTTAAAATCTGTTTAGTAATGGTGTTATGTGATTCATGATAATTATAATAATCAGGAAAAATGCTAATTATACAAAACCCTAATTAGTGATTTAAACTCTAATTTCTCAAATTAGAAACATTAAACAATAATTAGCTAATTGCTAAGTTAAAACCCGAATTTTGAAAGTCAATTACGACTATAAAATCTGTTATATAATTATGTTATATGAATTATGTGTGTATTATATAATTTTATGATTAATTAGGTAAACCCTAATTAATATTTAAAAATATTAAAATTTAGAAAACCCTAGTTTAAGTTGTTAAACCCTAATTTAAAACTCAAGTTTTGTTCGAGATCATTATGTAACTATGTTGGTATGATTAAGGTTAAGTATTATAGAATTTTATATTGATTAGGTAAACCCTAATTAATATTTAGAAATATTAATTTCTAGAAAACCTATTATTTAAATTAATAACCCTAATTGTTAGAATTAGTAACCCTAATTATCCAATTGGAGCCCTAATTGCTAAATTAGCAATCTCAATGATAATTAGTGAAATTTAAATCTAATTCTCAATTCTATGAAATTTGATAACCTATGTTAATTAAAGAAACCCTAATTACAATTTTTAGAAACTAAAAACTTATATTTTAAACCCTAACTAGAAATCCTACAATTTTTGTGCTAAACCTTAGGGTTAAATTCTAAGGGTTAAACCCTAAGGGTTGGCCATGTTACAAGATTGCCATTAAATTGATTAGCCAAATGACAAAAATGCCCTTATTGCATTATTGGACATTACTTGTGTATCTTGCCAAGATGGGAGTTAGTAAAGAAATCCAACAACTCCATGTGCCTTAAATAAACACATATCAGCCAATTACCAGCTCCACGAATTTCATAACAGATCTAGAAGCCTAGAAACAAAAATTTGTTCATAGAAGGTATAAATCTTAAACTAGAAATCTGATCTTAGTCAATGTGTTAGATGTTGTTTCTTTTGTGTTAATCATGTTGTTTGTAGTCCATATAGTTGATCTGGGTTGGTAGATGATAGATCAATAACATTTAAGTGCGTGAATCTGAAAATTTTCAAAATCTGAAAAAAAATTGGGTTGTCTGACAACGAATGTTAGACCCCATAGATTCTTCCCTGTTTATTATTTTAGTTGTTTTAAGCTTTGAATGTGTAGTCTGACATTAGTACTTTGTTCTGGAACTGGAATCGTGGTCATTTGATGTCTAGATTTTGAGTTATTGTTGGTCAAAGGTCGTTGACCGACCATGACTGAAGGAGATCTAGGCAGTCCAGAACATGCCCAGATCGGTCTGACAGGAAGTTTAGAGGTTCGGATCTTGCACATGTTTGATGATATGTTATGTTGGTCGTAACTAAGTTGTAGTCTGGTATATTAACTTTATATTTTTGCCTTTAGATAATTAAAACAACAAATATGTTGGTTGTAGTGGATGGTCAAAGTAGACCATTCGGTCACGATTTCTGATTTATGGAATTTCTAGAAAATGTTTGAACGAGTTTTCTGACCAGGTTTGACCGACATGTATCTAGCGATTCTGTTGATGTTATATGTGTTTTGTGTATTAGATTTCTTCATTTACATATCGTCTACATACTTAAAGTGTTAGATCACATAAAGCAGACCTGTAGTGCAAGATATAATGATCGAAAGTAGGACCCTTGAGTTTCTGGGCAACCTAGAACCTCAAGAATACGTCTGACAAGATTTTTAATTGCTAATAACTCTCTGATCTGTTGTGTTAGGGCCATGTTATCGATTGCTATTGGTATTATTACATTAATACTACGACCTAAACACTTTAAGCTGGCCAGAATACATTAAGATCATGGAGAAATTGTTGGTCAAACGTGACCCCTTGGTCACTGACATGAATGTTCTGGGTTTCATGAAGAACACGAAGAACACCTATAGTGACGGTTCTGTCGCTATAGATAGTCTTTAGCGACAGTTTATTTATAAAATTAATTATTTTTATTAAATAAATAAAAAAATTAGTTTTAAATTATTAAAAATACATAAAAAATTATTAAAAACTATTTTAAAGTCTGAAAAATAGTTTTTAATTATTTTGAGTATATTTCATAAATATTTAATATTTTTGGAATATAAATGATATTTAATTTATTTAAGTATAATATTAAATAAATTATTTAAAAATGATTTTAATACATGAAAAATCATTTAAAATTATATTATGATATAAGAAAATATTTTAAGTTATTTTTAATGACTTTTAATATTTTGTGATGAATTTCATTAATTAATTAATATTAATGATATTTAAGTTATTTAATAAATGTATTAAATAAATTATGAAAAATAGAATTAATGATTTAAAATCATATAAAAATAATTTAAATATTTTAAAAATATTTTAAGTTATAAAATATAAATTTTAATATTTGTCATGAAAAATATTAATTATTTAATATTAATGATATTAGAATTATTTAATAATTATATTAAATAAATTAGTGTAAAAATGATTTTAATATTATAAAACTCATTTTAAATGAAAATAAAGTGTTTAAAGATATTTTAAGTTATAAAATATAACTTTTAATATTTAAAGGATAATTTCATTAATAATTTAATATTAATGATATTAATTTTATTTAATAATTATATTAAATAAATAGTTTTAAAATGGTTTTAAATATTTAAAATTATTTAAAAAGGATATATCTGAAGTAAAAATATTTTAAGTTATAATTAATGACTTTTAATATTTTGATAGATAAAGCATTAATATTTTAATATTAATGGTAATTATTTAAAATGATTTTAATTGTTTTAAAAATCATTTAAGGGTAATATTAGTACTTTAAAAATATTTTGAGTTATTATAAATAAATTTAATATTTTGGCAATGGTTTCATGAATAGTTTCTTATTAATTAAATATTAATGATAATAGAATTGTTTAATATTTAAATTATTTAATAATTATTCCGGTATTTGAAAATTCATGATAAATTATAATAAATGTTTAAAAATTATTATAAGTCATTTAAAAATAATATGACTTATACTTGCAGATATTGAGCTACAAGAGAAAGTCTTAGACTCGATATTACCCGATAAAGTCGTCGGTAGACCGACATGTTTCAGAAATTGATCTGGACTTAGATATTTTGACTATATTAATGTTTGTTTGTGATTCAATGACTGTTGAATATGTGTGACAATGTGATTTGGTTATGTGCTGACTACAATAAGCAGTATTATGTGTTACGATATGTTATTCTAATTACTAAAATAATCTTATTACTGATAGGTTGTTATACAAAAGATAAAAATTATAAGCAGCAGACCAGGCAAGTATCCTACCTTTGCAATGGATATAAGTAAGAAAGTTTTCAGAATTATATTATTATTATGCCAGATTACTAACCCTATTGTTATATATATTATATCCGATCATTATTTATCAACATGATATTATATTATATAATTCAGATATATATTCTATTCATTAATTTCTATATATGGTTATCTGAAGTGTCCTCACTTGGATAATCATTGTATTTAATCACATGTTGATATATATATATATATATATATATATATATCCCATATATATATATATTATCCCTGTAGTATATATTAAGTAAAAGCTATCTAAGCTATTTGACCACCTGAAGACCGATTTAGAAATATCGTTGAATATGATAAAACCTTTTTGTATCCAATCAAATTGTTTTGGTTCGGATTCCAGACTAAGTATGAACATCCCGAACAAGGGAAAACTTTTATGCGCCCTAGGCGGATAGAGTGAACGATAATATCGTTCTTGCATGTAGTATTGATCAATACAGGGCCCATGGGATGTACACCCTCGCGCCCATAAGTTATGACGGTTTGCGGATGAAGTTCTGCTAAACCTATTCAAAAATTGAAAACAATGTTCATAGTATGTCAACTAAACCCCATTTATTGTCAATACGTAGTTTCAAAAAATTGATATAGAATTGTTATATTATTATTATCGGTTCAGTTTACTTCACAACTATTGATTTGTTGTAGAAGTGATGTACAAAGAAAATATTTAATTCTTTCAGCTAATTATATTTATAATTGTTATTACTTGATGGGCACCCAAATGCTCATTCTTGCTTTAAATTTAAATGTTTTCAGAATATGTTTAATGGTATCTTTTGTAAAGTTAAACTGTATCAAGATAATGATATGTATTATATATCATGTAAAAAATTATAGTAAAGGTTGCGTACTTGGGATTAGACTATGATAAATGTAAGTTAAGTTTGATATTTATATTATTGTTATTATTATTAGTATTATTTCTGCTCATAGAAATGGTATCGTAAAGCACTGAATTTAGGTTTTAAGTACCTGAATTTGGGGGCATTACACAAGGTCTCGGCTCAAGGATTGGAGGTTGATAAAGCTAAGCTGGAAACAATTGAGAAACTGCCTCCACCGAGTTTAGTTAAGGGAATTAGAAGTTTTCTGGGACATGTTGGGTTCTACAGGAGATTCATAAAGGACTTCTCTAAAATTGCAAAACCCTTGTGCAGTCTTTTAGAGAAGGATTCGATTTTCAATTTTGATGAGGAGTGTAAGTTGACTTTCAAGTTGTTGAAGAAGAAGTTGACTACAGCCCCCGTGATCATCGCACCGGATTGGAATATGCCTTTCGAGCTAGTGTGTGATGCAAGCGACTATGTAGTTGGGGCTGTTTTGGGTTAATGCCGAGAGAAGGTATTTCATGCCATATATTATGCAAGCAAGACACTCACGGAGACTCAAATGAGTTACACAACTACGAAAAAGGAATTGCTTGTAGTGGTGTATGTGTTTGACAAATTCAGGGCATACTTGATCGAGACTAAGGTGATAGTCTACACAGATCATTCGACTATTCGGTACTTAATTGTGAAAAAAGATGCTAAGCCACGCCTTATCAGATGGATTCTCCTGTTACAAGAGTTTAATTTAGAAATAAAGGATAGAAAGGGGACGGAGAACCAAGTCGCCAATTATTTGTCTAGGCTAGAAAATCAAGATACACAGAAAGAGGAAAAGTGTGCAATCAACGAGTCATTCCCGGATGAGCAATTGTTTGGGATAAATACAAAATTTCCATGGTACGCGGACTATGCGAATTATCTAGTGAGCAATGTTCTTGCACCTGATCTTACAAGACAATAGAAAAAGAATTTTCTTCATGACGTAAAATGGTACATGTGGGAAGAACCTTATCTATTCAATCAGTGCGCCGACAAGATGATTAGAAAGTGCATGCCCTATAGTGAAGTGAAGAACATACTGCATGAGTGTCACTCATCTGCATAGGTGCTTCAAGCTGGGTTTTATTGGTCTACATTGTTCAAGGATGCCCACCAGTTTGTCAAAACATGTGATAGATGTCAAAGGGTGGGCAACATTTTGAAAAGGAATGAAATGTCGTTACAAACAATTTTAGAAGTTGAGATCTTCGATGTATGGGGCATAGATTTCATAGGGCCATTCCCTTCGTCACTTAACAATCAGTACATTTTTCTTGCAGTGGATTATGTTTCAAAGTGGGTTGAAGCCGCAGCACTCCCAACCAACGATGCCAAAGTGGTTCTCAAATTCCTGCAGAAGAAATTTTTTACGAGATTTGGCACGCCGAGAGCTATTATAAGTGATGAAGGTAGTCACTTTTGCAACAAATCGTTCATAGCCCTATTGGCAAAGTATGGGGTCAACCACAAGGTGGCGACGAATTATCATCCCCAAACCAGTGGGCAAGCTGAGGTGTCGAACAGGGAAGTCAAGAGAATCTTGGAAAAAGTGGTAAACCCAAATTGAATGGATTGGTCTCTCAGGTTGGATGATGCACTATGGGCCTACCGGACTGCATATAAAACATCGATTGGTATGTCACCATATCAACTACTATACGGAAAGGCTTGTCACTTACCTGTTAAGCTACAACACAAGGCTTATTGGGCGATTCAGAAACTCAATTTCGATCAAGTAGCTGTGGGGGAAAAGTGACTATTACAATTAAACGAGCTCGACGAATTTCAACTTCAAGCCTACGAAAACTCCAAGTTATACAAGGAAAAGGTAAAGAGATAGCACGACCCAAAAATTATGCAAAGAACATTTGAGCTAGGGCAATCAGTCCTTTTGTTCAACTCATGGTTGAGATTGTGTCAAGATGGTTAGGACCATTCACAATAAAGAGGGTGTTCTCTCATGGCACCATTGAACTCTACAGTCGAAATCCATTAGAAACTTTCAAAGTCAATGATCAACGATTAAAGCACTATTGGGGTGGCGAGTCCAACACCGAGGTCATCGCCATCACATTATCCGACGTACCATGAACATGGAGTAGTCAGGCTGAACAACTTAAAATCAAGTGCTAATTGGGAGGCAACCCAATCATACTTTTATTTTTCGTATTTTCATTCATAGTTTAGCTTAATTAGTAAGTATAATAAGTTCATTAAGTAGTCATTATATTGTATGAATCTTGTTAATCTCTTAACCATGCTCAAATTGATTAACAATCTAATAACTTTTATGTTTCATGGCTTGCAGGCAGAGAAAATGTACATTAAGTGGCATAGCATGAAGAAAAGAAGAGAAAATGGGTCAATTTGCAGAATGTATGCCCGCCGGGGTGGACCCCTAAAGCACTAACACCCCTGCAGGGGAGGGGGTTCCCCATGTCTAATAATAGTGAGCATGCCCGCCGGGGAGGGCTATATTTGCCTTGCACCCCCCGCCGGGATGGGGGTCTCCTACTTGATTATCAGACTACATGTACATGGCCGGCCTACTAAAACCTAATACCCCCACACGGTGGGGGGTCTGAAATTGAATGAGTATAGTTCGACAGTTATACACGCCCATTATTTCATTCACATAATTGAAACCCCACTTCTCCCTCACATAAACTACCCATACATAACCCCCACTATAAACCCATGATTTCATAACTCACACTCCATCTTCCCATTACCTTACCCACTAATCCTATCCATCAATCCATCACACCATCCCTATATATATTCACACCCTCATAACTCAAATTCTTCATAACTCTTCAACCACATCTCACAAGGCTACGAATTAGGGCTTTCAGTGCATCCAGAATATAACAACTGAAACTGAGTGTTTTGTGTTCCAATTCCTCACCTCCAAGTACCATAATAAGATCAAAGTTTTAAGTTTTGTGGAGGTTAAATCATTGTGCACACCAAGTTTTCGACGGTTTGCGTGAACCAAGTTTGGCAGGGAGATACAGTTATTATGGCATCCGAGAGTCAATGGCTTCGTAACCCACATCGAAATGACAAAGGGGAGAACGTTAAAGGCCCACACAACCGACACGGACCTTTGATTGCCGTAAATTTGTAAGTGCCACCGCCGCTGACCGGTATGATTATATGATGACAAAAGCCCTTACACCGGAGCGGGGGTTGGCACCGGATCATGTCGACGGGGAAATGATGCAGCAAATTTATCAGAAGGGCTGGAATAAATTCACCGAGGAACCTGAGCCCGCCGTTGTCAACATAGTCAAGGAATTCTATACGAACGCCGAGGACAAAGCCCCCTTCAACGCTTATGTGCAGGTTCGATTAGTTCCATTCAGTGCTGATGCCATCAACACCTATTATCAGCTGCGAGTGCCTCGAGAATGCCAATATGCTCACCTATGCGATTTTGATCTAGACTATGAGGCAATACTCAAAGAAATGACTAAGCCAGGCACAACATGGATCAAAGGTCGGAAGGGTGGCAATGTTTTTCATAGCAAAGATCTCAGTCGGTATGGTAAAATTTGATATACCTTTTTATGTGCAAAATTATATCCGTCCCAACACACATCGGACGTGACCAAGGAGAAGGCATTACTGCTATACATGATTATGCAAGACTTCATCATTGATGTCGGGGCCATAATGTGTTTTTCCATCCGCCGATGCTTACGAGGAAATTTTTCAGGCGGCTTGCCCCACCCATCACTCATATGTGGGTTGTGTCGCCAAGCGGGTGTTAGATGGTCTGACGATGAACCCACACAGATGCCATTGCAGTTACTAGATTCTAGAATGATAGCGCAGTATTTAGTATGGGCTGGGGGCAATTCCCATCCTAGAGGTCTGGGTTTTATTTTTCCATCGGCTTTAGAGGACGAAGTTGATGCTAAAGACACCTTGGAGGAAGAGGATGAGACTATGGGAGATCAAGGAATCGAGCAGGTACCACAATCCGAGGCATTATCTAGTCCTCAGTTTTTTGCTTTTCAACGTCAAATGGATGAACACAACAAGGCATCACGACGGGAAATGCAGTGACTCGCATTGAGACAAGACCACATATTTGAAGCTATGAACACGTCTTTCAGTTCACTCAATATGACACTCTAGAGCTTCAATCTGGCTGCCCACTTTCCATACCAGTAGCCTATGCCAATGCCAAGGTTTCCGCCAAGTGACTCAGAAGAGGAAGATCAACCACCACCACCCCAGACTTAGGCGATTGCAGAGAAGTCCTCACACATTTTATTGCGATTATCCATACAATGAGGGCATTGTAATTCTTAATTTTGGGGGATTTAATTACTTGTTTGCATGCATACTGTCATTAGTTAGGATTACATTTGTCATTGCATTCTAGTTTTGCATATTAATTTAGGAATTATGATGTTGCATTCATGTAGTCACACAGTTGCATGATAGCTTAAGTGCATATATAGTAGCTTAAGTTAATTTTGATTACATTTTTATTTTAGTTATTGCTGCATGATGTTATGTGATGTTTGATATATATCTAAAAAAAAAATTAGTTAAATATTGTGTTTGCATATGTCCAGCAGTGTTATAGTTCATGTTATTTTGGGCCAATGATGAGATTGAGACTAAGTTAACAAATACAACATTGATTATTAGAACTGTGATATAATTTATGTTATGAATCGAATCTTGCGCTTGTTTGAAACTGGTATAAAAAGGGAAGCACGCAACAACAACTGTGTTGACTGGTTAGTTCAAATTGATACATAAAGATTTTTTAAAGGATAATGCTAAGGTGAATGGGAAAATGACAAGGATATTCAGTAAAAATGACGAATTAGGCAAGAACTTAAGTTTGGGGGAAAAAGGTAGGGTATATAAGCTTCAGAAAAAAAAGATAATAATATCTAGTTGAGTCTTGTGGTGGGTTGAGAAAAATATACTCCCCATAAACACGAGCGTGAGATGGAGCATAAAACGCACTCACCAACCATCTATTTATGAAAAAAAAGTATGAAAAAGATGGGAAATAAGAGCAAAGGGCCTCCGTCAATGAAAAAAAGAGAGAAAAGAAAGCATGAATACCCTATTTGATCCCTTAAGCTTGGTAAATGTCTAAATTCAGTTGAAACTTGCCTATTTTTGAAATTTTTAAGTTTGCGCTGTATGATTCCTTCTAAGAAATTGGTTATGTATTGAATTCGAGTCCGTATCAGTTATCATGGATGTTGAACACACACGCACACTATACCAGTGATAATGGTTTAAGATTTGAGAACTAATAAGGAATTATTGATTGGTTTTGGTGATTAATATTGTAGAGTTCACTTTTTTCCCCTTAGGCCAGTGAGATAATTTTGATTCTATGATACTATTGGATTCAAAAGTATATAGATTAGATTCGTTACATTTCATTATATTACTTAGCATGTAGTTTATTTTGTGCTCGAGGACTAGCATGGTTTAAGTTTGGGGGATTTTGATAAGTGGATTTCATATCCATGAATCGTTGTCCATTTCAAGCTTAATCGTTGTTACTTTCTTGTTTTCATGTTTGCTTTTACTCGGTTCGTGTTTTTTTATGTGTAGGGTGGTTGTTGTGGCAAATAGCGAAGAATTGACGTCATTTGGAGCAATTATGGAAGCAAACATAAAGCTAGCAACATCAACTAGCAGAACCTACCCTACAAGTGAGCCCTTTTTGTCTATGTACCCCGTAGGGGTAGGGGTCTTCAATATCGATTCTGAGAATGGATGCCACGGCAATATCGATTATAGCATACACTTCGTCGAGGCGGGGTCTCGATCAGTAAGCGATCTGTTTTGCTTACAACTCTATTGGAATATCGTGTGTTAGCGTTTGGATGGCAATTGAACTTTATTGGACATGTGATTCAACCAGAAACATGTGTTGGATGTATATGGAGCAATTAACAATGAATTGATCAACAAAGAAGGCATATTACAGAGATTAATTCCAGTTTTTCATAGCAAGCTTTGGAGGGAGACTTTGAAGAGATTTTTGTGTTGATTGCAGATTTAGGCTACGTGAAGGGTGTTTTTCACTATTCTTCTTCTTAGTCTTATATTTGTAATTGAAAGGATGTTATCTTTGAATTATTCAGTTATTATTTCATTCACGATGAACTAAATCACTTGTTAGGCTTAGGATGAATCCTTAAGTGAAACGATGGTTTTATAACTTTGATTTTCAATTCAATAAACTAATTTCAAGTTTATCTATATTAATTTGAGCTTGAATTTATCAATTGCCTGATTAACAATTCTTTGTGGATTTGTATGGAATCGAGACAGGATATACGAATCTAGACTTAGTTAATATAGCGTGTGTTCATGAATTTTGTGAATAACATAATCTTGGTGAATGTTAAGGTAGAGATATTCTTGACATCGCATGTAATCGGATAGGGAACTTAATCTTAAACCTTCTTTAATTTTAATTCACATAGAGATATAGTGAGTTAGTTGATTAAGGTGTTTAACTTGTTTATATCTAATTTGTGGATTTAAGTTAATACGGTATTAGTGCATCGAGAGGTGGCTAGTGCTACATTCGTGTTCTTGATTAATAAACTGGGATATTGAGTTGAATTGGAATAAAGGTGTAGAAATCAGAGTGAAGCTTAGGGTGAAATCATAAGTCTAATTCTCCATTAATTATTGAAATTTCATATTTTACTATTTGTGATTGGGTTGTGATAGTATATTTATTAATAATTTAGTTTCTATAATTTTAATCATTAAATTGGATAGTTTAATAAAATTAGGATTAATAGTAAATTGATAATTGTGTGGTTAAATTTCTTACTAAATTATCTCTGTGGGAACGATACCCTACTCATTACTGTATTACTTGTTGACCAGGTATACTTGCGTGTTGCACGTATATTGATTTTACCAAACAATAATCTCAATCAATAATATAAACGCTTATGTATTATTTGATTCGGGTGCCACCTGATCGTTTGTATCCGAAGAATTTGCTAGTAAACTTAGTACACCCCGAGAACATTTAGAAGATCCTTTGAACATAGAAGTTGTGAATAAGGAAATAATCCCTGTAGAATACGTCTATCGAAATTGTCGCGTAAACATTAGAGAACATGAACTAAGCATAGACTTGATTCATTAGACTAGGAGAATTCGACGTAATACTGGGGATGGATTGGTTATATAACCATGCAACAGTAATTGACTGTCAGAACAAATGTGTGAACCTTCAGACTCTGAATAAGTATAAGGTAGTGTTTTATGGTAGCTCATCGCTTAAGAAATCGTGTTGCGTTACGATGATGCAGGCCAAGAAATTGTTAAAGAAAGGATGTGAAGATATACCCGTAGTGAGTGAATTTCAGGATGTGTTTCCAGACGACCTGCTTGGCCTTCGACCAGATAGAGAAATCGAATTTATAATAGACTTAGCACTCAGAACGACACCGATTTCGAAAGCTCCATATCATATGGCACCAGTAGAAATGAAGGAGTTGATGATACAACTTCAGGAGTTTTTGGATAAGGGTTATATTTCACCAAGTGTGTCTCCTTGGGGAGCACTAGTGTTATTCGTTAAGAAAAAGGACAGATCAATGAGGTTCTGTATCGATTATCGAGAATTGAACAGAGTAACGATCAAGAACAGATATCTGCTACCAATGATAGATGACTTATTTGATCAACTAAAAGGAGCGAAGTGTTTCTCGAAGATCGATCTGCGGATGGGATATCACCAACTGAAAGTGCGGGATGAGGACATACCAAAGACTACGTTTCAAACCCGTTATGGACATTACGAGTTTTTGGTAATGTCATTTGGTTTGACTAATTCTCCAGAAACATTCATGGACTTGATGAATCGAGTTTTCAAGCCATATTTGGATAAATTTGTGGTGGTTCATCGACGATATTTTGATCTACTCGAAGACGGAGGAAGAACACGCCAAACATCTGAAGATTATTTTGGAGGCACTACGAAAGGATAAAATTTATGTGAAATTTTCAAAATGTGAATTTTGGATGAAGAAGGTTCAATTCTTAGGCCACGTGGTGGATGAGAATGGAATCTCAGTAGATCCCGAAAAAGTTGAAGTAGTAATTAATTGGGAACAACCAAGATCCCCGACGGAGGTGAGAAGTTTCTTAGGGTTAGCTGGGTAATATCGAAGATTTATCCAGGATTTTTCTAAGATAGCGACCCCGTTGACTAATCTGACGAGGAAGAAGGTGAAATTTTTATGGACCGACAAATGCGAATAAAGTTTTCAAGAGTTGAAGAAGAGATTGAGCGAGGCACCTATATTATCATTACAAGATGATACAGGAGGATTTGTGGTGTATAGTGATGTGTCGCATAGAGGACTGGGTTGTGTTCTAATGCAACATGGAAAAGTCATTGCATATGCGTCATGATAATTGAAGGATTACGAAAAATGATACCCTACTCACGACTTAGAGTTAGCGGCAGTAGTTTTTGCGTTAAAGATATGGAGGCATTATTTGTACGGAGAGAAATATGAGATATACACGGACCACAAGAGTCTGAAATATATCTTCACATAGAAGGAGTTGAATATGCATTAGAGAAGGTGGTTAGAATTGATCAAAGATTATGACTGTTATATTCTTTATCACCCAGGGAAGGCAAACGTAGTTGCTGATGCTCTGAGCAGGAAAGGAAGGGAGAAACTGATGTAATTGACGAATCAGGAAGAGTTAATAAGAGAAATGGAAAAATTGGAAATAGAGGTAAAGGGACCGGAGAGGTCTGAAGAGAAGTTATTTATAATGGAAGCTTGTCCAACATTGTTGGATAGAGTAAAGGAAGCACAGGAGAAAGATGGAGAATGTGAGAAAATCAGGAAAAGGATCACAAAAGATGAGGTAGAAAAATTTTGAATAGATAAAGACGGTATCTTAAGATTCGAAGGGAGAGTGTGGGTACCGGCAGTGGCCGAATAAAGAGAAGAGATTTTGCATGAAGCCTACAATACGACATATTCCGTTCATCTGGGAGGCACGAAGATGTACCAGGATGTGAGGCAACATTTTTGGTGGCCAAATTTGAAACGAGAAATTGCGGAGTACATTAGTAAATGTCTTACGTGTCAACGAGTCAAAGCAGAGCATCGGCGATCGAGTGGTTTATTACAACCATTGGAAATACTAGAGTGGAAATGGGAGCATATTACGATGGATTTTGTGGTAGGACTTCCAGTCACGCAGAAAGGTTTTGATGCCATTTGGGTTATCGTGGATTTACTTACGAAGACTGCACATTTCTCTACCGATTAAGATTCGCTAAAATTAGTTAGCAAGTCTATACGTAAAGGAAATTGTTTCACGACATGGAGTGCCAGTATCGATTGTGTCTGACCGAGACCCGCGTTTCACTTCAAAATTCTGGAAAAGCGTGCAAGAGAGATTGGGAACACAGTTAAGGTTGAGTACTGCATATCACCCTCAAATAGATGGACAAAGTGAGCAAACTATACAAATGCTAGAGGACATGCTTAGGACTTGCGTGATGGACTTCAAGGGAAATTGGGACGACCACCTACCCTTAGTCAAATTTGCATATAATAATAATAATTACCATGCGAGTATCGGCATGCCACCATATGAAGCTCTTTACGGAAGGAAGTGCAGAACGCTATTATGTTGGGACAAAGTCGGAGAGCGACGAATACTCGGACCAGAGTTAGTACAACAAACCGCAGACGTGGTGAAAGTGATAAGGGCCAGACTAGTAGCAGCTCAAGATCGCCAAAAAAAGTACGCAGATTTGCATCGGCAAGACCGAGATTTTAAAGTCAGCAGTTTCGTATTGTTAAAAGTATCTCCGTGGAAGGGAAAGATCCATTTTGGAAAGAAAGGAAAACTGAGTCCAAGATTCATAGGACCGTTCGAGATACTAAAGCGAGTGGGTGAAGTAGCATACAAAGTTGCACTACCACCTGAGTTGGAGCACATCCATAATGTGTTTCACATATCTGTGTTGTGTCCGTACAAGCCCGACTACAAACACGTGATTTCTTATGAACCCATTCAAGTGGAGAAGAACTTAGTGTACGAAGAAATTCCTGTCCAAATTCTAGATAGGAAAGAGAAAACTTTAAGGAACAAAGTTATTTCTTCTGTAAAACTACTTTGGCGTAACCACGGAGTCGAGGAGGCTACGCAGGAGTTAGAAGATAGAATGATGAGGGATTATCCCCATTTATTTGTGTAACCTTGTAGCAATTCCAGGACATAATTTTTATATGGGGAGGAGGATGTAATACCCGAGAATTTCCCCGTATTATTAAATGAATATATTAATAGAAATAATATTTATGTGAATATAAGTGTTATTGTTTTATGAGTTGATTAATTCAATTGATTCGTATTAGATCAATGCATATTAAGAAATGTGAATTGACAATGAGAATTGTGAAATGCCTTGTGTGGCATAATGTGAAACGAGGAAATTCACCATGTGAGTTAAAAAGGGAATTATGAAGATTAATCGTGTATGATCATGTGCTTTCATATAAGTAATGAACACACTCTTAGATTAGCAAGATCACTCTTGTGGACAGTAATTCATGCCGAGTAAAATAAGTTTGACGATGACAGTTGAAGTTGGCTTGAAGTTAAACCGATCTTGCATCTTGTCGAGTGCAACAATGTGATTCTGTCCCAAAGAACCTAAATCTGGCCAATTGCCAAGATGGTCAATTGAAGAAAAATTAATTTTTCTACTTTAGAAATAAAATGGAACAATTATGTGATATGTGTGACATTAATAAAGTACATTATGTTGACGAAGGAATTATTAAGTAAGCCATTAATTAATATTAATTGATTGGGGTGGAATATTGATTACTTGGTAATTAATTAATAATATGTGATTATTATTGTTTGCAATATGTCTATAAATATAATAAGAATTGTATAGATAATTAATGGTTATGGAGATCCATAAAAACATTAATTAAGGAAGAATGGATTAATTTATTTATTTGACATGAAACAAATAAGTGAGTTATTAATATAATAAGATTATATTGACGGTTATGTGTATGTGAGCAATAATTTAACTATACTATATATAGTCCATTAGACATTTATGTGACTATATATTAAGTCTTATAAAACTATATTGTATGAAGCAATGTGATTAAACATATTGGAACTATATGTTATAAATACATTATGAAATACCTATGTGACAATGTGTAGGTAGGTATACATTAAAATAAAATGTACATGGATTATATGTATGTTGCATAGCATCTACTACCTTGGAATGTTAAATCATTTTGTGACACTAAGTTATAATGTATGGTTGATATGTGTATACAATATAGCATAAGAATAAGAGTTGTGTATAAGTATATGGTCTAATGTTGCAAGAATACTGAGATAATTGGATTGTCCCAAAATGAGTGGCACAAGTACATGAATAGTAGCTCAAGCTAGAGCACGTATTTCTCCAAAAGGCTAGCCTAAGGTGATGATGGCTGAGTTCTGGGTGGTTGGCCAACCCTTGAGAAACCATTGTTTTATTTTATTGCACCATGGATTCCAACCTGGTGTAACACCAATGTCTAGTCCAAGCTCCTTCTATAAATAGCAGACATGTTTATCAGTTGGTGTTGCTTGGAAATTGTTTGATAAATTGCTTAGTGTAAGATTGAGAGCATACAAGTATTCTAAGAGCTTGAGAGTTCATTAGGAGCAAGTTCATTGCACATTATGAAGGTATAATTTATTTTCCTTGCTTCCATTTCATTCTCTATCAAAACAAAGTTCATGAGTATTGAAATACAAATTCTTAATTTTGTGGAATTGTATATTAATGAGGTTGGGTATGGATTATATAGTTGTTATATGACCATATAAATATGCTTAAACTGTTATAGTACTGTTTAGAATCAATTTCGTAAGTAATTTCTGTGGTTGGGCTAGTTTTCTGTCGAAGTATACAGTTCTTGGCTCGAACCAGTGCATGCAAGATTTCCACGGATTAACATTGAGGCATAAACGCAACTTTGAACCTCTGAAGTTCGATTTTGAGCTTCTATTTTACAATCTGTTATAATATGATGATATATACTAGTATGCAAGCATGTGTAAAGGGTATATATAGACATATTAACCTAATGTGAGCACGTTTAGACTACATTAGCATGAATAACAAGTGTGTGGAGTTTAACATGACTTTATAACTTTAGAAACGAACTTGATGAGTATGAATGACATGTATATATACTGACTTTGCAAGCATGTTGGTATGATTTATAAATGCATAAATAAATTGTTAACTTATGTTTATATGATTCGTAAGAGAGCATAAACATGTTGGACTAATTAGTACATTTTACAAATAAAAATACGACTTTTGAACATGAATATTGACAAACTACCTTGGGGGTTAGAATCTGACATTTGTAATCATGTTAATGTTACTCTTAGACTCACTCATGTAACATATATATATATATATATATATATATATATATATATATACCATGCTTGTGTATCATATTTCAAGTGAAGCATGAACGAAGCATATTTTTAACTAAAGCAGTGTTAATTTCACATATGTGTTATAAATACTCACAAGCATGCCTAATATGAGTTTTATAACTATCTTGTATGTTTAGAGAGCAAGAACGATAGACTTTGTGGTTTTATGACCTTGAATGGCCTTAAATTGTTGAAATGATCAATTTAGAATTTTATAGTGAAAGAAGGAACCTAGATTGACTTGAGAGACATGAAAAGACCTTTAACATGACAAAATATATTATGTATGATTGTTGTGTTCAAGCCAGACAGAAACCACAAGGCAACAGCTAAGTCTTGGCTTGGCGAGAAGGATTCCAGCAATTGATTGCATGATCCTAAACTTAGCCGTAAAAGTAAACTACCATGATCTGAATCTGAGGTAGTAAATTCTGATTTTTGGACAGTAACTTATATGATGCCTATATTGCTAAAAGTGGTTTAAAACCTATTGATGCATGTATATATGTGAGGACTAAGTAATCAGTTAGTGTTTGCCTCGTAATAGGAAGGTCCATAGGTAAAAAGGGCTTAACCTTGAGTATTTTTAATTTACTTATGAAATAACTAGGTATTTAATTCATGATAAATCTATAATCTGATTTTGCACCATATGTGCATACTTAAATCACGTCAAGCTTGATTAATGAATGTGTTAACTAATGGGCATCCTATACATATAATACACTATAATTAATAGGATTCAATAATGTTGATTTCTTAACGTGGATAAACTACGCTTAAGGCAAGTTCTCTAACCTTACTCAAATCTATATTGAGCAAGTATCTGAACTATCCTTTTATAGTGCAAGTTTCCTTGAACTTCACTCTTTGATTGTGCGAGTTCCTAAATTCTTACTCTTTTATTTGAGCAAATATCCTAAACTCTTGCATTACTTTATTCAACGGATATCGTAAACTTATCTCTTGAATGCAAGTTATATTACTTTCTCGTTCAATTGAACAAGTATGTTTAGACTCTTGTGAAAACTATTATTCATGTTGAACTTGGTTTTGTTCTTGAATATTGTGAAGGAGTCGATGCCATTTGATTCGGCTAGACTATATGCATGTTTATAAAATTGTCCAAACCAATTGATTGGTGCGAAAATCTTGAAAATTGAGTTGAACAACCCTTTTGGTAAGGGGAGTGTATGTTTTTGGAAACCCCAACACATGAATGGATATTATTGTGGTGTTATGCATAACTTAGAGTATTGTGGTGATCATCTATAGTACTTGATTCTTTTGGGTTATCAATTTAATATTGGTAATTCTAGTAGATGTTCAATAGTCCTTAGTATCGCCAAAGATAAATTGTTTATCCAGTTGGATACATTGTTAGTAGTTGAATTCATATATATCTGTTGATTTATATTGAATTACCGTTCTTATTCCAAGAATTATTGTTACTCAATATTCATGATATTATTCTGAAACTCTAAACTATCTTAGAGATGATACTTCGATATTTCAAACTTGTGTTATGAAAATCTTTACCCTTGTTATATATTACTTGTTGGGCAGTTTGAGCTCATCCTTGCTTAATTAAAACCTTTTAGTTAAGGCGGAACATGGAAGTGTCTCTGGGCAAGACAAGGGCAAGAGCAAGGGCAAGGCTACCGACTAGCTTGTTCCTTTTATGTTTAAGACTATTTTGTTGTATTACGACTATTTTCAAACTATGTTAAACTTAAGTAGGATTATGTAATAAGTCTTTATTCGATATTATTATGTAATCTATTAAGTACTGTAGGTTGCGAGACTTTGGGGAATAATTATAATAAATTATTTTATATTATTCTAAATTAGATTTTCCGTTGTGAACGAGTTATTTTAGTTATTATAGTATTACCGTGAGAACGTGATGAACCAAATTTGAGTGACCAAGTGGAGGTTCGAATATGGGGGCGTCACAAGGTTTTGTTGAGGAACCATGCTATGGAGGAAATGACTTGGGAGTTGGAATCAGAAATGAAAGCGAGGCACCCTCACCTTTTCGAAATACTAGGTACGTACGTCAATTTCGAAGACAAAATTTCATAAGGAGGGGAGGTTGTAAGACCCCAACTTTTTATAAATAAAATCGAATTTCCTCTAATTATTATTGTGAATAATAAGGTGTTAATTTGATATAATATTTTGGTTATGAGTGAAATGTGCAAATTTTGCAAGTGGTTATAAAATATTCATTTTGTCGGAAAATATTCGTTTGGTCGTGGAATATTCTTGCTGTCGGGGAATATTCGTACCGCGGTGCAGCCATTTGTGGGCCCCATAACAAAATAACCACCGGATGAAGAAAACGACAAGTTTGAGTTTTATAAATAACGGCGTAATTGTTCTGAATTAACAACATTGGATTACACGGTGGTTAAAATACGATGTCTGGCGTGGTTTGCACGCGATACAATACGGTATTGCACATTATTTTTGAATTATTGATTCTTACGTATGAAGGCACTACTCAATAATTGATACATTAATTACTGTTTAATATTTTATTTTATTGATTCAATAATTGCTGCGTTGATATTTTATATTATTGTTGTTCAATAATTGTCACGGCATAGTATTTCCCATTATCAGATCAATAATTCATATTATTTGAATAATATTATTAGATAACATTATTGGAAATGTCTATAAAGTTCTGTCAAGGAGAGGTTTGGTCACCTAATTGTGCGCCAGTAAGGAGAAATCCTTATTGGAAAGCCCCTTCTTTCCTGGGAACGGTCTGGTTTTCATTATTGTGATTCTATAATATTATTTGTGAATAATTATTTATTGATTTATATGATAAGGAAATATTTATTTTATGTGGATATATTTTATGTGGTTATAAATGAAGGAATTAATGTTGAGATGTTTTATCAGTATTTTGTCGGAATGGAGGTATTAAATAATCAAATCGATGTTCTTAAAGCTCTATTGCGTGAGTTATAATTTTATCCAACCGTTGGATCATTGTCATTTTTGGATATGTTATACATATATAAGTTTAGTATATGTCCACAAATTTTGAACAGTTAAAAATTAACGTATGATTTGTTATGAATTTTAAGAGGTGTTGAAAATCGTCCGTTTGTGGAATTCGGATATTTTCTGTTTGGAATTTGGAAAAACTTAAAGCTATAAAGTTGTAGAGAATTTGATTTCTTATGAAATGGACATAAAATTCCTATTTTTCTGATAAAAGGGCTATTTATTATGAATTATTGAAGTTCGGAAATTAAAATGTTTTTATTAAAAATTGGGTGGGACCCACTTATATTTTTTAAAAACATGTGGGCTGCTATTTTTTTCAGAAATGGCATGCTAGATTTTTCAACAAAGTGTGCGTGGAAGATGAGAAAAAAATAATAATATTTTATTATTTTAGTCTTCTTTGGCGTTCTAGCATTTTCCTATAAATAGGCGCTTAGGTTAAAATTGAAAATCACACCAGAAACAAGTTTTCTTTCTCTCTCTATTGTCGAGCGTATTTTTGTGAGTATTTAGATACTTTGAGAGTTACTATTTAGTGCAAGTTTCCTTTGACTTTACATCCGATATTCTGATCAGAAATACTGTTATTTTGAGGTAAGAGATGTTATTTTCTTCGTAAATGATATTATTTTCTTCAATATCATTATACTGAAATATTGATATGAATTTTATTATGGAATTTCTACCTTTTGTGTCGGGGTTACTTGTAAAACCCCAAATTTTACGAATAAAGATTTAATTTTCTCGAAATATTTTTTTTAATATTATGGTGTGGATTTGAGATAATGTTATAGTTGTGGGTAGTGTTTATAAATTTTGCAAAGTATGCAAGTTGTTATATAATATTCGATTGGTCGGGGAATATTCTTTTTGTCGGGGAATATCCGTACGACGGTACAATCATTGGTGGACCCCACAACGGAATTATTGTCGGATTAAGAAAATGACAAAAATATTTTATGAAAATAACGGCCAAGTTTTACCGTTAAAACTGTTGAACTACTCGGTAGTAAAAGTACAGTAATACGCGTGGTTGCATAGTAGCACACGGTATTGATTATTGATTCTTACGTGTGAAGTCACTCAGTTTTGTTTAATTATTGTTTCAGTAATTGTTGCATAGTATCTCACATTATTTGATTCAATTATTGTCGATATTTTATATATTATTAAATCAATAATTGATATAACAAAGTTGTTAATATTATTATTTGCAATATTAACGATGTCTAGAAGTTCTGTCAAGGAGAGGTTTGGTTACCTAATTGCGCGCCAATAGGGAGAAATTCTTATTGGAAAGCCCCCTTTTTCCTGGGAACGACCTGGTCGATTTATATTGTGAATTATAATAATGATGACAAATTTTATTAAATATATTGAGGTGTCTTTTTATGAAGTCACGGAAGTTTATATATATATATATATAAATTTTGTTTTATTAGTATAATTAATGTAATAAAACAGAAAAACTTTTTATATAAAATAGAATACTTTTATAAAGTAATTTGTTTTATTAGACATTAATTAGAATATATTATATTTTATTATGCATAGTGTTTGCATAGTACCGTCTGCATAGTGTTTTGTATAGTAAAAATATTTTTATATAAAAGCGAAATACTTTTATAAAGTTATTTATTTTATTAGACAATAATTAGAATATATTATATTTTATTATGCATAGTGTTTATATAATAGTGCGATAGTGTTTTTGCATAGTAAAATCTTTTTATATAAAAGCGAATACTTATATAAAGTTATTTGTTTTATTAGACTATAAATAGAATATATTATATTTTATTTAAAAGATTTTGTTTTATTAGAATAATTTATTAATCTTGTATAGTAAATCAATATGGACCGTCTGCTTAAAAGTAAATCAATCTGACCGTTCATGAATTAGTTACTATTCGAGTCTATTCTCCTATAAATAAAGCTCATTCCTTCATTATTTCTTACAAATTCATTTGAAACTTTAGAGAGAAAACTATAGAGAGAAAGAAGAAAAGTATTACCTTTTCTTCACTACTCCTATATCCGGTTTCTTCTAAGGTAAGGGCTATTATTTCTTTCAGTATTCATGAAGAGAACTTCATTATTCCATTCTTTATTATTACATTGGAATAACTTTTGTATCTGTGAGCTACCCTATACTTGGTGAAATTCTTACATTATTCCATTCTTTATCATTATGTTGGAATAACCTATCTCATCAAGTATCTGCGCATACATGGTGAAATTCTTCATTATTCCATTCTTTATTATTACATTGGAATATCCTATCTCATGCATTTATGCATGACTTTGAGTTCCGTTATTTATTATTACATTTGGAATATCCTGCTTGTCAAGTATTACACGACTTTGTTCCATTAATTATTATTCTATTGAATAACACATGCGCGCGATCTATCGCATGCGTGGTGATTTCATTTGTTATTCCATTCTTTATTATTACATTTGGAATATCCATGTCGGTCTTAATTTTACTTTGACACAGTTTCGTTATTTATTATTTTGTTGGAATAACTTTATGCATGCGATCTATCGCATGCCTGGTGATTTCTTTTGTTATTCCATTCTTTATTATACTTAGTTGGTTAAAGTTTTGACTTCTATACTCCATGAAATTAGTGGAATATCCTTGATATTTGCGCTTCATCTAGTATCTTTTCATAGAAATATTCTTTTGAACATTCTTGAATTTTACTCTACAAAGAAGTATCATGTTGACAATTTGGACATTATTAGTTCCTGGATAAATTAATTCTTGAACTTGTTTTATTGAATTCTTATATCATTGTCATCATCCTCATGTTTATATTATGTTGAAAGTCATCTATGGCTTGTAGTGCATAGATGGACTTGGTATGATTATGACCAGGGATTAATCGGTATAATCATGACCGTAATGTTATAAATGATGTGGTAAAAGTCCTCATTGGCCCGTAGTGCATTGATGGACAGTTGTTGGCATGATCATGACCATTGATGAATACACGAATATCCTTGTCCCGTAGTGCATGGATAATTTGTGGTTCTGATACTAATGAATATCATTGGCCGTAGTGCAGGGATGATGTGGATTATTTATTAAGCTTAGTCCCAGCGATAAAGTGATAAAAAACCTTTTAAATCATAAAAGATAGTAGATTTTATTCTCTACTTGACTCTTTTAATGGATTCCTTGTTCCGCTGCAGTTAAACTTGATGTTTGTTATATTGTATCAGTTTAACACTGTTAAAGGCTAACGATAATTTATTCTGCATTATCTTAGTCATAATATTTTTTACTGGGCTAGTTGAGCTCACACCTTTCTTTCACTATTCTCTTCGGGAAATGAGAACGTAGTCGGGACTAGTCGGGGAACGGAGTGACGGTCCAGATGATAGCACTAGTAGTCCTCACTATTCTGTTAAATAGTGTGACAATATATGTAATGAGGACTCCTTTGAGTGTGGATATTGTCTAGATGACAATATTCTTATTAAAACTCTTAGTTTATGTTTTGTCGTATTTTACACGACAACTATATAATTAAGTTGTATTTGAATTTTGTACCATGTATTTGGCGACTCAAGATGGGTGATGTATAACTATTTTGGGGGCGTCACATTACTATTCACATATACGACACTATTCACGAATACGACACTATTCACCGAAAAATAAAATTTTCTCTTCTTTGTCCCAGATGTCTATTATGGTTACTATCTTTGATTGTATCCATGTTTTGATCTTCATTCTTGAATTTTACTCCATTATGGTTTATTATAGAGCATTTTTAAACATGAATTATCTAAAGTACGAATCTCTAACCTTTATCCTTTTATCTTACTGGATTCGTTATCTAAAATGTTTTTCATCATCTTCAGCCCTTAATGATGATACTTGATGAATATCTTTGGCCTGTAGTACAAAGATGAATGATTACCTGATGAATATCTTTGGCCCGTAGTGCAAAGATGAACAGGTGTTGAGATGAATATGACCAACTGGTGGTACATATGAATATCTTTGGCCCATAGTGCAAAGATGAATATTTGATGCAAGATGTATATTGATTGATGTTACAGGGATAAAATATTGATGATGGACTTTTAAATTCATAGATGATAGTAGATTTCATTCTCTACTTAATTCTTCTAATGAATTCTTGTTTCTGCAGCAATTGTTGATCTAAAACTTGTTGTCTATTATATTCTATCAGATTTTTCCCTGTTGAGGACTAAGGATAATTTGTTGTACATTATCTTAGTCATAATAATCTTTACTGGGCTAGTTGAGCTCACCCTTTTCCTTTTTTGTTCCATTTTTCTTCTCATGAAGCGAGAATATAGAAGGAACCAGTCGGGGTATAGAGTGATGGTCCTAGACAGTTGTTTTAGCATTCCTCACTATTTTTGTAAAATAGTGTATCAATAATTGTAATGAGGACTTTTCTAAGTGTTGATATTGTCTAGAGGATAATATTTGTATTTAAACTCACAGTTTATGTGTTGTCGTATTTTGTACGACAATTGTATTAATAAAGTTATAGTTGTTTACGTACCATGTATTTGGCGACTCGAGAATAGGTTGGGTGGATTGGACCTATTTTGGGGTGTCACAGATTAGGTATCGAGCTTAGGATATGGTCTTTGGCGGAGATCTGGGAATAGAACTAGGAGGGAGAGAGCAGAGTAAATCCTTCACTAGTGTGTCCTACCTAAGCTTATTTGTTGGTCGGTCATAATATAGAGATATTATGTGATATGTTAATTTGTTTAATTAACCCTTTTTTATGGCAGTTTTTAAGAATGGCGGGAAAGAACGTTAACAATGCAGTGAATGAGACCGTGGAGACACCTCTAATCACCAACTAGGATAATGTGATGTCAGGCGAAGAAGGAATTAGAGATATTCTTGTGGTGAGGGAAGAATTAATAGTTGCACCCGAGCTAGTCGCATAGGTAGCAGCTGAGAGTGAGGAAGAAGAGGAACCTGAGGAGAATTTATTAGAAGAATTTTATGATCAAAATGTAGAATTGCAAAATCTTATTCATGAGTAAGAAGAAGCGAAATTTGAAGAACGATAAAGGTCGTGTGGAGCAAAAGGATGCAACAATTCAAGCTTGTGTTACCCGATATGTGATGCTTGAACAGAAGCACTCTTTGGCAGAGTATAAGATGATAAAGCTGGATCTGAGCTGAAAGAAGAAACAACTGAACGAGTGAGAATGAGTGATGCATGGGTAAATGCCGCACAACGCGTTGATATTGTGGAAAGAGATTTTCGATCTAAGAAGGCTAAAATAGATGATATGTATTTCTCTTTTTGGACAGCAGTTGAGAGAATTCAACATCGAGTTTTGAATTACCCTGTACATTGCGATCAACCTCAATTTGATATGGATCAAAGATTAATGATTTAGATCATGAAACAGGAGTATGATAAAGCAGTTGAGGGTGGAATATGCCCTATAGAAAAGTTAATTTCAACGGTAGTGATGACACCAAATGCTGCCCCAGACAAGTCAAAGCCGGGTAGTTCAAGGGAGAGCGGTTGCCATGACTTCCCAACAAGTGAGGAACCCAAATGAAGTTATCACGGGTTAGTTAATCATAAATTTTTGCGAAGTCTTTACCCTGTTAGATACCAGTTCTACCCATTCTTTTATTTCTCTTGCTTGTGCTCAATGTTTGAACTTGACTTCGGAGAAATTAGACTTTGACTTATCTATTAAAACTCCATTAGGAGAAACTCTCGTTACATCTACAGTTTATAAATCTTGCTTGATTCAAGTTGGCACCATCACATTACCTGTTGATCTTATCTCTTTAAAGATACTTGCATTTGATGTGATTTTAGGGATTGATTGGTTAACCACTCATCACGCTAAAATTAATTGGTTAACCAACCTATTATGCGAATTCAAGCAACCAAACCACTAAAGTCAAACACTTTCATATTAAGCCATAAAGTCATTCGTTTATTGAAAAATGGATGTCAAGCTTTCTTAGCCCATTTCATGGATTTAAACAAAAATACATCATATTTGAATGATATTTCTGTTGTTAGTGAATTTCGTGACGTATTTCCTGAAGAATTTCCTGGCCTACCCCCAGAGTGTGATATTGAATTTTGTATTAACTTTGAACCCGATACAAAACCCATTTTCAAAAATCCATATCAAAATGCTCCTATTGAACTTCAGGAGTTAAAAACCCAACTATAGAAGTTGGTACTCGAGCCTCTATCTGGTGACTTCCTTTGTGGAATGCACCGAAGCCAGACTCTCTGTAAGGGACTTCATATTCATGCGGTGATAAACTAATAGGTACCATTGTGACGTGCTATCCAAGATTGGGATATGAGTCACAGTTGAGAGCAACCTAAGTCAGTAATCGAAATATCTAGCTTTCTAGGCTTAGCTAGTTACTATCGAAGATTCGTGGAAGGATTTTCTCGAATTGCTACTCCATTAACTTAGCTAACCCGAAAAGATACAAAATTCGTATGGAGCGAGGAATGTGAGAAGATTTTCCAAGAGCTCAAGAGGTGACTCATTTCGGCACTTGTTCTAACCATACCATCCTGGAAAAGCGAACGTGGTAGCTGACGCGTTGAGTAGAAGATCTTATGCCAGTACGAGTGCGATATTATCAAACAAAAAGACCTATTTTGTATAATTTATAAACGATAAAGATAGAGTTAAAGACTCTAGGGACCCACGTGATGATGTCAAATATACGAGTAGAACCAACTTTAATTGATAAATTTAAAGATGCTCAAGCTACAAACCTGGAGCTGTTGAATATGAAGAAGAAGATGTAAGAAATCGTTATTTTAGAAAACGAGAATTGGCGATATGAGGAAAGCTCAAACCTTCGATTTATTAGTCCATTTGAAATCCTCGATCGAGTAGGAACTGTGGCCTATAGACTCTCTTGACCGCCAAGTATGTCTCGTGTTCATAACTTGTTTCACATATCCATGCTACGTAAATATGGGGATGACCCAATCCACATTATTGTGTTAGAACCAGACGAGATAGCCGAAGATTTAACGTACAAGGAGGTACCTGTCAAGATCTTGGATCGGAAAGAGCATGTCCTATGAACAAAAGTTATACCACGAGTCAAGGTTTTGTGGAGGAACCATGCTATGGAGGAAATGACTTGGGAGTTGGAATCGGAAATGAAAGCGAGGTACCCTCACCTTCGAAACACCAGGTATGTACGTCAATTTTGAGGACAAAATTTCATAAGGAGGGGAGGTTATAAGACCCCAACTTTTTATAAATAAAATTAAATTTCCTCTAATTATTATTGTGAATAATAAGGTGTTAATTTGATATAATATTTTGGTTATGGGCGAAATAAGCAAGTGGTTATAAAATATTCATTTTTTCGGAGAATATTCGTTTGGTCGTGGAATATTCTTCTTTGTCGGGAATATTAAATGCGACGGTAAGCGAGAATTTAGGGGCCCATAACGTAATAACCTGTTTATGAAGAAAACGATAAGTTTGAGTTTTTATAAATAACGGCGTAATTGTTATCGTTAACATTATTGGATTACCTGGTGGATAAAATACAATAATACTTGTGGTTGCATAGTAGCACACGGTATTGCACAGTATTTTTGAATTATTGATTCTTAAGTATGAAGGCACTACTCAATAATTGTTACAGTAATTACTATTTAATATTTTATTTTATTGATTCAATAATTGCTGCGTTGATATTTTATATTATTGTTGTTCAATAATTGTCAGGGCACAGTATTTCCCATTATTAGATCAATAATTCATATTATTTGAATAATATTATTAGATAGCATTATTGGCAATGTCTAAAAAGTTCTGTCAATGAGAGGTTTGGTCACCTAATTGCGCCGCCCCATGAGGAGAAATTCTTATTGAAAGCCCCTCTTTCCAGGAACTATGCAGTTGTCATTATTGTGATTCTATAATATTATTTGTGAATAATTATTTATTGATTTATATGATAAGGAAATATTTATTTTATGTGGATATAAATGATGGATATATTTTATCTGGTTGTAAATGAAGGAATTAATGTTGAGATGTTTTATCAGTATTTTGTCGGAATGGAGGTATTAAATAATCAAATCGGTGTTCTTAAAGCTCTATTGCGTGAGTTATAATTTTAATCCGACCGTTGGATTGTTGTGATTTTTGGATATGTTATACATATATAAGTTAAGTATATGTCCACAAATTTTGAACTGTTAAAAATTAACGTATGATTTGTTATGAATTTTAAAAGGTGTTGAAAATCGTCCGTTTATGGAATTCAGATATTTTCTGTTCGGAATTTGGAAAAACTTAAATCTACAAAGTTGTAGAGAATTCGATTTCGTATGAAATGGACATAAAATTCGTATTTTTCTGATAAAAGGGATATTTATTATGAATTATTAAAGTTCGTAAATTAAAATGTTTTTATTAAAAATTGGGTGGGACCCACTTTTGTTTTTTAAAAACATGTGGGCTGCAATTTTTTTTTCAGAAATGGCTTGCTAGATTTTTCAACAAAGTGTGCGTGGAAGATGAGAAAAAAATAATAATAATTTATTATTTTAGTCTCCTTTGGCGTTCTAGCATTTTTCTATAAATAGGCGCTTAGGTTAGAATTGAAAATCACACCAGAAACAAGTTTTCTTTCTCTCTATATTGTCGAGTATTTTTGTGAGTATTTATATACTTTGAGAGTTGCTATTCAGTGCAAGTTTCCTTCGACTTTACATCCGATATTCCGATCAAAAATACTGTTATTTTGAGGTAAGGGATGTTATTTTCTTTGTAAATGATATTATTTTCTTCAATATCATTATGTTAAAATATTGATATAAATTTTATTGTGGAATGTCTACCTTTTGTGTCGGGGTTACTATTCACGTATACAGAACTATTCACAAATACGACACAATTCACCAAAAAATAAAATTTTCTCTTCTTTGTCCCAGATATCTATTATGGTTACTATCTTTGATTGTATCCATGTTTTGATCTTCATTATTGAATTTTACTCCATTATGGTTTATTATGGAGTATTTTTAAAGTTGAATTATCTAAAGTACGAATCTCTAACCTTTGTCCTTTTATCTTACTGGATTCATTTCATCATCCTCAGTCCTTAATGATGATACTTGATGAATATCTTTGGCCTATAGTGCAGAGATGAATTATTACCTAATGAATATCTTTGGCCCCTAGTGCAAAGATGAACAGGTGTTGAGATGAACATGACCAACTAGTGATACAAATGAATATCTTTGGCCCGTAGTGCAAAGATGAATATTTGATGCAAGATGTATATTGATTGATGTTATAGGGATAAAATATTGATGATGAACTTTTAAATTGATAGATGATAGTAGATTTCATTCTTTACTTAATTCTTCTAATGAATTATTGTTTCCGCTATAGTTATTGATCTAAAACTTGTTGTCTATTATATTCTATCAGATTTTTCTCTGTTGAGGACTAAAGATAATTTGTTGTACATTATTTTATTCATAATAATCATTACTGGGCTAGTTGAGCTCACCCTTTTCCTTTTTGTTCCGTTTTTTCTTCTCAGGAAGCGAGAATATAACAGGAACCAGTTGGGGTATAGAGTGATGGTCCTAGACAGTTGTTTTAGCAGGTCTCACTATTTTTGTAAAATAGTGTATCAATAATTATATTGAGGACTTATCTGAGTGTGGACATTGTCTAGAGGACAATATTTGTATTTAAACTCACAGTTTATGTGTTATCGTATTTTGCACAATAATTGTATTAATAAATTTGTAGTTGTTTCTGTACCATGTACTTGGCGACTGATGAGTAGGTTTTTAACCTATGATTTATGTTCGTTTGACTTGTTATATTGTTAGTTTTTGGCACTTTCATGTTACTTGTGATGGGTTTTGTGTTTGTTGTAGGATAATCAGGTTGATCCATCAAGATGTGAGCATTGGAGGAGTTTTTGAGAAAAATTGCAACTTCCTGATGACATAGCGCGATCTGCGCTGTGATGAAGAGCAACCCAATAAGCGGTAGCGATAAGCGGTGTTCGACTCTTCGATGGCCTAATAGCGGAATGCTACCGCTTGAAGACACTATGGTTAGTCTTGGGGTCAAAAAGTGCGGAAAGTTGTCTTGGGTAGTTTTGTTGGACAAGGAGAATATGTAGTTTTATGAGCTATCAATGTTCTATGTAATTGATTTATATTAGGATTGTGCCTTAATGGTTATTGCAAATTATTGGGAGTTTTTGGTGTACTTGTGGAGGTTGACAAGAACTGGGATTCTTTAGAGTCCCTATTGGGCATAAGTTAGAGTTGAGTTAGGAGTTATGGTATGGAGTTGATGGGAGTTATATGATGTGAAAATGACATTTGAATGGGAGTCAATCAATATACACACTTTGGAGAACTAAATTGAAGAACAAGCTTTTAGAGGACTAGAGAAGAGGGAGATTCTCACGAAGATTGCAGAGTTGAATTCAGAGAAGGGTGGTGTATTATTCTTCTTCTTTAATTTCAATTTGTGTAATTGGGATGATGTTTTCTTTTATTTATTCAGTAGTTAATTCATTTATTATGAACTAATTTACTTTTTAGGCGAATGATGGATCCTTGAGCGGAACAATGATTATATAGCTTTTATTTCCAGTTTAATAAAATATTTTCCAGTTTATCTATATTAATTTGAGCTTGAATTTATGAATTGCCTGATCAATAATTCTTTGTGGATTTGTATGGAATCGAGAGAGGATATTCAAATCTAGACTTAGTTTATATAGCATGTGTTCATGAGTTTTGTGAATAGCAAAATCGTGATGAATGTTAAGGTAGAGATATGCTTGACATCGCATGTAATCGGATAAAGAACTTAATCTTAAACCTTCTTTAATTATAATTCACATAGAGATATACTGAATTAGTTAATTAAGGTGTTTGACTTATTTTTATCTTAACTGTGGATTTAAGTTAATACGGTATTAGCGCATCGAGAGGTGGTTAGTACTACATTTGTGTTCTTGATTAATAAATTGGGATATTGAATTGAACTGGGATAAAGGTGTATAAATTTGAGTGAAGCTTAGGGTGAAATCATGAGCCTAATTCTCTAATAATTGTTTGAAAATTCAGTTTCTATTAGTTGTGGTATTTTGTGATAACTAATTTAATAATAATTTAGATTGTGTAATCATTAAATTTAATAGTTTAATAAAATTTGGATTAATAGGAAATTGATAATTTTAAGGTTGAGTTTCTTATTAATTTGTCTCTGTGGGAACGATACTCTACTCATTACTTTATTACCTGTTGACCACGTATAGTTGCGTGTTGTACGTAACTAGATTTTACTCAACAACGACTCAGAATACGTTCGGTGGATTGGACCTATTTTGGGGAAGTCACACATAATGTAATATTAAGGCACAATTACTACCATATTAGGAAGTTAAGGATTTGTTACATACTCACATCATATAATCCATGTATATTAATTACACACAATAAAATATCGCAGTTAGGCATTATTGTAAGGGTATCCCCATAATTATTTTTACTACTCACATAACCTCATTATAATAATATTAATGTTTATTAATTCCTTTCTCAGTTTCTAGAATACACAGATATTTAATCATTTCTATATTACAATTACATATGATTTCACTGTACTACTAGGTACCTTATATTAACATAAGGTACTTTTATCCTAAGTTTTATTAATGTTACACATATAACAAGAGTGTTCAATTTTATTTCTAAAGTCAAAAATTACTTTTCTCCAATGATCATTTCAGTGCAATCATACCAGATTTGTCTCTTCTTTGAGGGCGCAACAAGACTGCACTGGCGGCAAAGCCAAACTAGCTTAGCTTCAAGCCAGTTCCAACATCCATCTCCACAATCTTTTTACACAACATAAATTAACTGCCATATTGGTGATGTTACTAGTTTAAGAGTGTATTTCCTTATATGCAATTAATTAATATTCTCTAATAATTATCAATTAATTGTTTGCCTTCACAATTCTTTCGTTAATTAATATAATCACTTCTATTTCTCATTACGGTGCCACACAAGACATTTCAACGAGTTTGTTACAACTCCACATTAATCACTTCAATATAATTGAGTTAACTCGTCTCATAACACGAAATCATTTATATTCGAATGATTATTTATTCCCATTAATATATTCATAAGACATGGAAATTCTAGGGTATTACAAGAACTCCTTATTGGTTTTATATTAATCACATTACATATCTTATACTGCTCATTTCATTTTAATTAAAACACTTTTTAAGTTCATTAACACTTGTCACGACGTTTTGACGCGTTCATTTAGCGCACTTGATTTTGTCTCGCTTATGACGCTTAGTATGCGTATATAACTTATCTAATACATCTTGTATTAATGTTAAGCATCATTATATTAACTAATATTCATGTTTTATAACTTAGAATAATATCTTTTATCATCAAAAGCACTACACTTGCATATGTGCATGCCCGACGCCCTCCAATTGCCTCCGAATACACATCAGTCCTAAAGATGGTCATTTTTACCCCTATTCCCGACCTCAAATTAAAAAACTTAAAGAATGAAAGTTGTATTTCTACTCGTTATCTTTCCGAATCATCCTAAATCGCCTTAATCGAAGTTCGTATGAAAACGTTTTTGCTGTTTTACCAAAGGATGTTAAAATAGTCACATCTGGCACTACATAAACGCAGCTGCGCCCAAATAAGCCTTGGGACAAGCGCAGCTAAGCCCTAGGGCGCAACTACGCCTAATAGCAGAATCAGAATTACCAGTTTACTATTCTTGTGATTTTTGACCCCTTTTCTCCTACTAAGTAGAAAACGAGACAAGAATTCATAAATCATTAAGGGACTTCGCCACACCCAAGGTGACCGAACTGCCGTCAAGCATCACCAGGCCCGTAATAGCTACAAATACATTTGAAATTAAGCCTGGAATGATTCAAATGATTCAGAATTTGGTTCAATTTGGGGGATTGGCAAATGACGAACCAAATGAGCATCTGGTCAGTTTCCTGGAGATATGTGACACCTTTAGGTATAATGGAGTGTCGGATGATGCGGTGAGACTTCGCTTGTTCCCATTCACTTTACGGGACAAGGCAAAGAGTTGGTTACACTCTTTACTGCCAGGATCAATCACTACATGGGAAGACCTAGCTCAGAAATTCCTCGCCAAATTCTTCCCACCGGCAAAAACTGCAAAAATGAGGAACGAGATAACGATGTTTGAACAGCAACACGGGGAGTCATTGTATGAGGCATGGGAAAGGTACAAAGAATTGCTCTGAAAGTGTTCACATCATGGGTTACCAAAGTGGTTTCAAATGAACACGTTTTATAATGGATTGAATGGGAACCTCAGAACTAGCATTGATGCAGCTTCGGGTGGAGTGTTTATGGAAAAGAGCTACGAGGAGGCCTATGAATTGATAGAGACTATGGCAGCTAATAATTACCAGTGGCCCACGGCAAGAATGAATCAAGAAAAGGTCGCAGGAGTGTTAGAAGTAGATGGAATGACAACAATACAAGCACAGATATCAGTACTTTCAAAGAAATTTGATTCTATGACAGGGGTGCAAGCACAACAGGCACAGCAAGTGGCAATTATATGTGAGTTGTGCGCGGGAGAGCATCCTACGGATCAATGTGCAATTAATCCAGCCTCTGTGCAATTTGTGGGCAACTACAATAGAATTCCACAAAACACATATCAGAATGCATACAATCAAGGGAATAGGAATCATTCAAATTTTTCATGGAGCAATAACCAGCAACAACAAGCTCCAAGACCATCATTTCCCCTAGGATTTCAGAACCATCAACAACCAGCTCAACATCAAGAAAGGAAATCAGATCTAGAGGAGTTGGTGATAAAATACATAACTAGCAATGAGGTGGCTATGAAAAATCAAGCAATGGCTATGAAATCACAAGAGATGGCGATCAAGAATCTAGAGAATCGGATAGGACAAATTGCGTTGGCATTGAATAATAGACCACAAGGAATGTTACCAAGTGTCACCGAGAGAAATCCAAAGGGTAATCACGAGTAATGTCAAGCTATTATGTTGAGAAGTGGAAAATGTGACGCCCCCAAAATAGGTCCAATCCATCCAACCTATTCTGAGTCGTCAATAACATGGTACAGAAAATAACTACAACTTTATTACTACAATTATCGTGCAAAATACAACAACACATATACTGTGAGTTTTAATACCAACTGTGACTCATGTCCAAACTATGGAAAACACCTCACATTGATACATTACATAAAAGTACAGTCAATAATTGTTTTAGAAATTAAAATCTTTGGGAAGTGCTCAAGGAAACCTTCGTACATGGGAGGCCATGCATCTAAGTTATAATAGATATCATATGCCCACAGAATTATCTTTGGTTGACCCAATAGACCCCAAAGAAAAATGAGAAGGTTACTATCATGGTCCTTCCAATGGTGAGTCTTCTCTTGACATATAACTATCTCCACCGTATGCAATTGAACATTATGTTTCAAATAAACTCCAAGATCATATAGGGAGTGCTCGTAGATATACTCAGCAAGTGGATTTGCACAACCCTGTCTTGTGATAACTCGTAGGTCATTAGACATCTTGTATGATAGTGGCAAAACACCCTTCCAAAGTTGGGTTCACCTCACCCTATTCGGTTCACCAAAATTAAATATCAATTGACATATACAATACGACACACTTATCAAAATTTCTCAACAAAATTATTTCCATACTATTTAGGGAGAACCTCAATAGCTATAGACCACCATTCTATTTCCCTGTTACTCCCGCTTGACCCAGCTACACTCTTGTTACCTGAAAGGAATTGTGAAGCGAAAGGGTGAGCACAACTAGACCAGTAAAGAATATCATGACTAAAGATAATTAAATTATCAATAGACTTCATCAGTAATAAATCAGAGGTTTATAACATATGGTAGATAATAAAACTTTTCAACCATAGTTGCAGCGGAACGAGCAATCCATTAGAAGAGTCAAATAAACTATAAAGTCAATTATCTTCTCCACGTTAAAAGTCCACCAACAATGTTTTATCCGTGTAACATCAATCAACAGTTCCTTTCCACAATCATATGAATAACTCATAATCATAATTGTGATTCTAAATTCCTCTTCGCATCCAAGACTAAGATAATTTGCATCACCTGTCTTTACCTGAAACATCAAAGATCATGGTTATACCAAATCACAATTCCTGTTCATAATCATACTAATAAATCCATCTTTGCACCACGGGCCAAAGATATTCATCAACAGTTCATCTTTGCACTACATGCCAAAGATATTCAACAACAAGTCATCTTTGCACTACGGGCCAAAGATATTCATCAATAATTGATCTTTGCACTACAGGCCAAAGATATTCATATCTCAAAGAAATACATAATCATTTCAGAATTTATATAAACCATAATTATAACCATATATGTTGATCAATTCACATTTGCACTTAAGCTAAAGATATTCAATTATAAATTCAATGGTCATGATCATACCAGTCAACATTTCAACTTTGAACTACTGGCTAAAGAGAACCTATAGTTACGATCATACCAATAATCTACCCATCTTTACACTAAAGTCAAAGAGAAATATCATCATTAGGGTTATAAGAATGTTATTTATGATAATAAAAATAATATAATCAACATATAGATTTAATCTCAAGAGTAAGATTCATAAATCAATGATTTCATAACACCTTAATTAAAATGTTATAAATCACTTTATAATCTCATAATCTAATATTATTAATATTACCACAATATTTTAATCATTTCTTAAACTTATAAACAATTAATTCCGATTGTTTACTAATTAATGCATTTAATCATCTTAAAATGCCAACCTTATAAGATCTCATCACCAATAACCAAAACCCTCATCAAAAAACTGCATATACCTCATATATGATTCTCAAGCCATAAAATCATATTTTCCAATTTTCTTACTTCACATAACATATTCAATTCATTTACTTATAACTAGAACATTTTCATGAAAAATACCAAATCAGTTCCAAAAATATTTCTTTTCTGGGATTTAGCATAATATAGTCCCATATTGAACATATATTTTTTCAGAATTTTTAAAATTCATTTACTATTTTTCATATGGCCAAAACTACCGAATATTTAGACATTTATCATAAACTGTACTTTTGTTCAAAAATTCCAAAATTTACAGGATATATTGATATTATATAGATGTACTCCCAATAAAAATTTCATCAATTTTGGAGTTAACCACGAGGAGTTATAAGGGTTTACTTTTAAAATAGTCTTTTCTCATAAAATCCATAACTCCTAATCTATACATCCAAAAATCGCCATTTTTGGACACAATCTACAAAACTCATCAAATTATCATTTCAAATTTTTTCAGATTTTTTGAAGGTTCAAAAAAATTTCAAAATTGAAAAACATAATAACCCTTACATACTAACGACAATATCCCTTACCTCAAAAGAGCAGTACTTCTGACTGGAATACTTGCACCGTATAGTAACACTCAAGATATCAAAATACTCATAAGAATACACTCGATAATATAGAGAGAGAAGTAGAGAGAAAACTTTAGTTTCTAGTATGATTTTCAATTCTAACCTAAGCACCTATTTATAGGAAATTGCTTAGAACACCAAAGCAGAAAATTGAATATAATAATTTTATTTATAAACAAAATTACTAAGCACACCACCAGCTGATTTCAACCATTTAACACATGCCCCTCAAATGAAAAAAACGTTTTTCTTAAAAATAATAATTAAAACTTCCAAAAATTAATTATTTCGGAACTTCAGAACTTCAATAATTCATAATAAATAGCCCTTTTATCAGAAAAATTCAAAACACATGTCCTTTCCATAGGAAATTCCATTCTCTACAACTTTGCAGAAGAAAGTTTTTCCAAATTCCAAACAGAAATTGACTGAAATCCACAAACGGACGATTTTACAGGCTATAATCAAATTTCAGTCAAAATTTGTGTCCACCAACATGTTTAACATGTGTTAAACATTTTTTGTAACACACAAAACATGTGTTTAGCATTTAATGCAACAAAACTACTCTTCCTCCTCATTTATTCATATATTACACATTCATTGTAAAAATATTACCATTATTATATTACTATAATATAATAATATATTTTATCAGAAAAGATAAAATATCAATTTTCAACAATTGTCACATTAAAAATTTTCTCCATCTATAACCACACAAAATGAATATTTTCCTTATCATATAAATCAATAATTAATTATTCACAAATAATATTACAGATCCACAATACTGACAACTAGGCAGTTCCCAGGAAAGAGGAGGCTTTCCAATAAGGATTTCTCCTTACTGGCGCGCAATTAGATGATCAAACCTCTCCTTGACAAAACTTTCTAGACATTGCCAATAATGCTATCTAATAATATTATCCAAATAATATGAATTATTGATCCGATAATGGAAAATATTGTGCTGTGACAATTATTGAAACAACAATAATATAAAATATCAACGTAGTAATTATTGAATCAATAAAATAAAATATTGAACAGTAATTACTGTAACAATTATTGAGTAATGCCTTCTTACGAATTATTTTTTTATCATGCTTCATGAATAGTACTTGTGAATAATAAGTCATGAATATTAACTCATGAATAGTAACTCGTGAATAGTAACTCATGAATAGTAACTATAAAAAAATTGAATACTTTTATTTCATAAAATTCGGGGTCTTACAATCTCCCCTCCTTATGAAAATTCATCCCCGAAATTTACGTACCTGGTATTTCAAAGAGTTGAGAATACCTTGCTTTCATTTTAGATTCCATCTTCTATGTCCTCATGATTTCTCCATTGCTCATCTCCTGTATTTCAGATATCATTCTAGAATACAGCTTCAAAATAAAGGTTAATTGACATATCACAATTTGTCAACTTATGAAAGAAAATTCAGCTTAGGTAGGATACACTAGCGAAGGATTTACTCGTCTCTCCCCTCCTAGTTCTATTCCCCAATCTCTGACAGAGATCATATCCCTAAGCTCTGATACCAACTATGACGCCCCAAAAATAGGTCCAATCCATCCAACCTATTCTGAGTCGTGAATAACATGGTACAGAAAACAACTACAACTTTATTACTACAATTGTCGTGCAAAATACAACAACACATATACTGTGAGTTTTAATACCAACTGTGACTCATGTCCCAACTATGGACAACACCTCACATTGATACATTACATAAAATTACAGTCAATAACTGTTTTAGAAATTAAAATCTTTGGGAAGTGCTCAAGGAAACCTTCATACATGGGAGGCCATGCATCTAAGTTATAATAGATATCATATGCCCGCAGAATTATCTTTGGTTGACCCAATAGACCCCAAAGAAAAACGAGAAGGTTACTATCATGGTCCTTCCAATGGTGAGTCTTCTCTTGGCATATAACTATCTCCACCGTCTGCAATTGAACATTATGTTTCAAATAAACTCTAAGATCATATAGGTAGTGCTCGTAGATATACTCAGCAAGTGGATTTGCACAACCCTGTCTTATGATAACTCGTAGGTCATTAGACATCTTGTATGAAAGTGGCAAAACACCCTTCCAAAGTTGGGTTCACCTCACCCTATTCGGTTCACCAAAATTAAATATCAATTGATATATACAATACGACACACTTATCTAAAGTTCTCAACAAAATTATTTCCATACTATTTAGGGAGAACCTTAACAGCTATAGACCACCGTCGTATTTCCCTGTTACCCCCGCTCGACCCAGCTACACTCTTGTTACCTGAAAGGAATTGTGAAGCGAAAGGGTGAGCACAACTAGCCCAGTATAGAATATCATGACTAAAGATAGTTAAATTATCAATAGACTTCATCAGTAATAAATCAGAGATTTATAACATATGGTAGATAATAAAACTTTTCAACCATAGTTGCAGCAGAACAAACAATCCATTAGAAGAGTCAAATAGACTATAAAGTCTATTATCTTCTCCACGTTAAAAGTCCACCAATAATGTTTTATCCGTGTAACATCAATCAACAGTTCCTTTCCATAATCATATAAATAACTCATAATCATAATTGTGATTCTAAATTCCTCTTCGCATCCAAGACTAAGATAATTTTCATCACCTGTCTTTACCTGAAACATCAAAGATCATGGTTATACCAAATCACAATTCCTGTTCATAATCATACTAATAAATTCATCTTTGCACCACGGGCCAAATATATTCGTCAACAGTTCATCTTTCCACTACATGCCAAAGATATTCAACAACAAGTCATCTTTGCACTACGAGCCAAAGATATTCATCAATAATTGATCTTTGTACTACAGGCCAAAGATATTCATATCTCAAAGAAATATATAATCATTTCAGAATTTATATAAACCATAATTATAACCATATATGTTGATCAATTCACCTTTGTACTTAAGCTAAAGATATTCAATTATAAATTCAATGGTCATGATCATACCAGTCAACAATTCAACTTTGCACTACTGGCCAAAGAGAACCTATAGTTACGATCATACCAATAATCTACCCATCTTTACACTAAAGTCAAAGAGAAATATCATCATTAGGGTTATAAGAATTTTATATATGATAATAAAAACAATATAATCAACATATAGATTTAATCTCAAGAGTAAGATTCATAAATCAATGATTTCATAACACCTTAATTAAAATGTTATAAATCACTTCATAATCTCATAATCTAATATTATTAATATTACCACAATATTTTAATCATTTCTTAAACTTATAAACAATTAATTCCGATTGTTTACACTTTACTAATTAATGCATTTAATCATCTTAAAATGCCAACCTCATAAGATCTCATCACCAATAACCGAAACCCTCATCAAAAAACTGCATATACCTCATATATGATTCTCAAGCCATAAAATCATATTTTCCAATTTTCTTACTTCACATAACATATTCAATTCATTTACTTATAACTAGAACATTTTCATGAAAAATACCAAATCGCCCAAAAATATTTCTTTTTACGGGATTTAGCATAATATAGTCCCATATTGAACATATATTTTTTCAGAATTTTTAAAATTCATTTACTATTTTTCATATGGCCAAAACTACCGAATATTTAGACATTTATCATAAACTGTACTTTTGTCCAAAAATTCCAACATTTACAGGGTATATTGATATTATATAGATGTACTCCCAATAAAAATTTCATCAATTTTGGAGTTAACCACGAGGAGTTATAAGGGTTTACTTTTAAAATAGTCTTTTTCTCATAAAATCCATAACTCCTAATCTATACATCCAAAAATCGCCATTTATGGACACAATCTACAAAACTCATCAAATTATCATTTCAAATTTTTTCAGAATTTTTGAAGGTTCAGAAAAATTTCGAAATTGAAAAACATAATAACCCTTACATACTAACGACAATATCCCTTACCTCAAAAGAGCGGCAAGATTGACTAGAATAACGCCGAATCTAACTTGCAATCAGAGATAGCAACACTCAAAATATCAAAATACTCACAAGAATACACTCGATAATATAGAGAGAGAAGTAGAGAGAAAACTTCAGTTTCTGGTGTGATTTTCAATTCTAACCTAAGCACCTATTTATAGAAAATTGCTTAGAACACCAAAGCAGAAAATTGAATATAATAATATTATTTATAAACAAAATTCCTAAGCACATAACCAGCTGATTTCAACCATTTAAAACATGCCTCTCAAATGAAAAAAACGTTTTTCTTAAAAATAATAATTAAAACTTCTAAAAATCAATTATTTCAGAACTTCGGAACTTCAATAATTCATAATAAATAGCCCTTTTATCAGAAAAATTCAAAACACATGTCCTTTCCATAGGAAATTCCATTCTCTACAACTTTGCAGAAGAAAGTTTTCCAAATTCTAAAATGTAAATTGACCGAAATCCACAAACTGACGATTTTTTGCAAAAGTGCTATAATCAAATTTCAAATCAAAATTTGTGTCCACCAACATGTTTAACATGTGTTTAAACATTTTTGTAACACACAAAACATGTGTTTAGCATTTAATGCAACAAAACTACTCTTCCTCCTCATTTATTCATATATTACACATTCATTGTAAAAATATCACCATTATTATATTACTGTAATATAATAATATATTTTATCAAAAAAGGTAAAATATCAATTTTCAACAATTGTCACATTAAAAATTTTCTCCATCTACAACCACACAAAATGAATATTTTCCTTATCATATAAATCAATAATTAATTATTCACAAATAATATTACAGATCCACAATACTGACAACCAGGCAGTTCCCAAGAAAGAGGGGGCTTTCCAATAAGGATTTCTCCTTACTAGCGCGCAATTAGATGACCAAACCTCTCCTTGACAGAACTTTCTAGACATTGTCAATAATGCTATCTAATAATATTATCCAAATAATATGAATTATTGATCCGATAATGGGAAATACTATGCCGTAACAATTATTGAAACAACAATAATATAAAATATCAACGTAGTAATTATTGAATCAATAAAATAAAATATTGAACAGTAATTACTGTAACAATTATTGAGTAATGCCTTCTTACGAAATTTTTTTTATCATGCTTCATGAATAGTACTCGTGAATAGTAACTCATGAATAGTAACTATAAAAAAATTGAATACTTTTATTTCATAAAATTCGGGGTCTTACAGAAAACAGCTTGAGGGTCAAGGAATAGGAATTTCGGTTACAAAGGAGGTTGAAACAGAGAAAGAAAATACAAAGGTTGAGGTAAAGCAGGGGGACGAAAAACCAGTGGAAAAGAGCAACCCAGTTAACAAACCAGTTGGCTATCCTCCCCCACCATTTCAGCAAAGAATTCAAAAACAGAAAGTAGACAAGCAATTTGCAAAATTTCTGGAAGTTTTTAACAAACTTCAAATCAACATCCCTTTTGCAGAAGCCCTGGAACAGATGCCTAGTTACGCGAAATTCATGAAAGGGATTTTGTCCAGGAAAAAGAAGTTGGAAGATTTTGAGAGTGTAGCATTAACCGAAGAGTGTAGTGCAGTGTTACAGCGGAAGTTGCCACCAAAGTTGAAAGACCCAGGGAGTTTCACCATTCCATACACGATTGGGAATAAAACATTCAACAAATGTTTGTATGACTTGGGAGCGAGTGTGAATCTTATGCCACTATCAGTGTATACAGAGTTGGGTTTGCCCACGCAAAAGCCTACGAACATCTCATTACAGTTGGCAGATAGGTCAGTCACATACCCAAGAGGCATTGTAGAAGACATATTGGTTAAGGTTGACAAGTTCATATTCCCCGCAGATTTTATTATTCTAGATTTTGAGGAGGACAAGAACATCCCAATCATCCTAGGGAGGCCTTTCTTGGCTATGTGTCGGACACTCATCGACGTACAAAAAGGAGAATTGACTATGAGGGTCCAAGACCAGGAAATTAAATTTAACGTGTTTAAAGCCATGAAATTCCCGACAGATGGAGAAGAATGTTTTAGGATGGATCTTATTGACCAAATAATTAGCGAAGACATGAATAAGAGTTTGGTTAACGATCCATTGGTGACAACATTATTGGGGGATGAAGAACTCGACGATCCGGAATTTATGGATTATTTGCAGATGTTAGACTCCTTGCCACGAGTTAGCAGATTTAAAACACCATTTGAAACATTGTACACGGAAGAGAAAGCCACGGCAAGGATGAAATTGTCATTGGAGGAACCACCAACTCTTGAGCTAAAACCACTACCTAAACACCTCAGGTATGCATATTTAGGCAATTCAAATTCTTTACATGTTATTATCTCTGCCACACTTAATGAATTGCAGGAAGAAAAGCTGTTGAGAGTGCTTAGGGAACATAAATCGGCGATAGGATGGATAATTAATGATATCAAGGGAATCAGTCCATCATTTTGCATGCACAAAATTTTGATGGAGGACGATGCAAAACCGATCGTGGAACAACAGAGACGGCTCAACCCTATTATGAAAGAGGTAGTCAAGAAGGAAATTCTGAAGTGGTTGGATACGGGTATCATCTACCCAATTTCAGACAGCAAGTGGGTTAGTCCGGTGCAATGTGTGCCAAAAAAGGGAGGAATGACCGTGGTTCAGAATGATGACAATGAGCTAATTCCAACAAGGACAGTGACTAGTTGGAGGGTTTGCATGGACTACAGAAAGTTGAATAAGGCAACCCGCAAGGATCACTTCCCTCTACCCTTTATCGATCAAATGTTGGATGATTATGGGACATGAGTACTATTGCTTATTGTATGGATACTCGGGCTACAATCAAATCATCATCGCTCCTGAGGATCAAGAGAAGACTACATTTACATGCCCATATGGTACATTCGCATTCAGGAGAATGTCATTCGGATTGTGTAATGCACCTGCTACGTTCTAACAGTGCATGATGGCCATCTTCTCGGATATGGTGGAGAAGAATGTGGAAGTCTTCATGGACGATTTCTCTGTCTATGGGGATAATTTTGATGAATATTTTGAAAACTTGGTAATGGTCTTACAAAGATGTACCGACACAAATTTGGTCCTTAACTGGGAAAAATGCCACTTTATGGTGGAAGAAGGTATAATTTTGGAACACAAAGTCTCGGCTCAAGGATTGGAGGTTGATAAAGTGAAGCTGGAAACAATTGAGAAACTACCTCAACTGAGTTCAATCAAAGGAATTAAATGCTTTCTAGGACATGTTGGGTTCTATAGGAGATTCATAAAGGATTTTTCTAAAATGGCAAAACCCTTGTGCAGTCTTTTAGAGAAGGATTCGGTGTTCAATTTTGATTAAGAGTGTAAGTTGGCCTTTGAGTTGTTAAAGAAGAAGTTGACTACATCCCCCGTGATCATCGCTCCATATTGGAATATGCCGTTTGAACTAATGTGTGATGCAAGAAATTATGCAGTTGGGGCTGTTTTGGGTCAACGCTGAGACAAGATATTCCATGCTATCTATTATACAAGTAAGACATTCACAGAGACTCAATTAAACTACACAACTACAGAAAAAGAATTACTTGCAGTGGTGTATACGTTTGATAAATTTCGGGCCTATTTGATCGGAACAAAGGTGATAGTCTACACGGATCATGCGGCTATTCGGTACTTGATCGCAAAAAAAGACGCTAAACCACGTCTTATCTGATGGATTCTCCTCTTACAAGAGTTTGATTTAGAGATAAAGGATAGAAAGGGGACAGAGAACCAAGTTGCAGATCATTTTTCAAGGTTGGAGAATCAAGATAAACATGTAGAGGATAAGTGTGTAATCAACGAGTCATTCCCGGATGAGCAATTTTTTGGGATACAGTCAGAATTTCCATGGTACGACTTCGTGAATTATATAGTGAGTAACATTCTACCCCCTAATCTTACATGACAATAGAAAAAGAAGTTTCTGCACGACGTCAAATGGTATTTGTGGGATGAGCCATACTTGTTCAAACAGTGCGCCGACAAGATAATCAGAATATGTGCGCCATATAGTGAAGTGAAGAACATCTTACATAAGTGTCACTCATCTGCGTATGACGGACATTATGGGAGTGCAAGAACAGCAACAAAGGTGCTTCAATCAGGATTTTATTGGCCCACATTATTTAAAGACACCCACCAGTTTGTCAAAACATGTGATCGATGTCAAAGGGTGGGCAACATCTCAAAGAGAAATGAGATTCCGCTACAAACAATTCTAGAGGTTGAAATTTTTGATGTATAGGGCATCGACTTCATCGGGCCATTCCCTTTGTCTCTGAACAATCAATACATTCTACTCGCAGTGAATTATGTATCAAAATGGGTTGAAATCGCAGCACTACCATCGAACGATGCCAAGGTAATTCTCAGATTCCTCCAAAAAATATCTTTACAAGGTTTGGGATGCCAAGGGCTATAATAAGTGATGAAAGTAGTCACTTCTGCAACAAAGCATTTACAGCGCTACTGGCAAGATATGGGGTCAACCACAAAGTAGCAACAACTTATCATCCCCAAACCAGTGGACAAGCTGAGGTGTCAAACAGGGAAGTCAAGAAAATACTGGAAAAAGTAGTGAATCCAAATCGAAAGGATTGGTCGCTTCGATTGGAAGATGCATTATGGGCATACCGGAATGCATATAAGACACCGATCGGCATGTCACCATATCAACTGCTGTATGGAAAAGCTTTCCACTTACCAGTCGAGTTATAACACAAGGCTTATTGGGCTATCCAGAAACTAAACTTTGATCAAGCAGTAGTGGGGGAAAAGAGACTACTGCAGTTAAATGAGCTGGACGAATTTCGCCTGCAAGCATACGAGAATTCACAATTATACAAGGTAAATATTAAAAGATGCCACGACCAAAAAATTATGCACCGAACATTCCTTCCAGGTCAATCAGTACTCATGTTTAACTCAAGACTGAGATTGTTCCCAGGAAAACTAAAATCACGGTGGTCAGGGCCATTCACCATAAAGACAGTGTTCCCACATTGCGCCGTTGAGCTTTACAGTAGAAATCAATTGGAGACTTTCAAGGTTAATGGCCACAAATTAAAGCATTACTGGGGTGGTGATTCAAACTGGGATGTCATCAACATTACTCTCACCGACACTCAATGATACAAGAGGCACCGTCGGGCTAGCGACGTTAAAACTAGCACTACTTGGGAGGCAACCCAAGCTCTAAACTATTCCTCTTAATTACTAGTACATCTTAGTTTATACTCTAGTTCAAGTACACATTTTAATTGAAATTAATTGCACCTGTGGAAAATTTACAGAAAATTCAAGGAAAAGTAATCGTTCGTAAATCGCCTCATCCAAAGCGGGCCGCTTACTACCGCGCTCTGGATCAAGTGCGGGGCGCGCTAGCACTCCGTAAACCAATCAGAAACAAGCGCCGATCGCTGGCATCATCGTCGAACAGACGTATGGAATGCGCGCTTACGCGCCTCAACCCATCGATCGCCTTGCATGCCTGGTCGCGCTACGCACACACCGCTTCTAGATCAAGTGCGGGGCGCGCTAGCACTTCAGATCCACTGCTTGCCAAGCGCGGGGTGCGCGATGCCTCACTTACACTCAGCGCGAACCGTGCTACTCGAGAATATCATACACTGAATAGAAGTTGTAACGTGTTCTAGACTAATCCAAGCCACGTCTCCTTATTACATGTAAACTCTCCACTTCTCCTACACCTATTGCACTTCCTATTCCCCATAACCCCCATTACACCACATTTACATCTCCTTTTCCTATTCAACTTCCACCTCTTCTGTTACCATACATCCCCATTTCCAACTCACATTGGTCTCCTACTTCATATATGAACTCGTACCATCCAAGAACTCATTGTCCTATAAAACACAACCACACCACTCCAATCCTAAATCTAATCCACCCATTGCACAAATTCATACAAATTGGGGCATCTTTACAAAGAGGACCCAAACTCATTAAAGGTAAGCACAATTGTCTTCATCCTTCATAAAATTCTCTGTTTTGATATAAATTTGAGTGGAGAATCTAGGGAATTGAGTGCCCAAGAAGTGGGTTATGTGTTTGTGAAAAATTGGTTAGCAAAGTAACATCAATCAACCAAGTTTGGGGTAAATAATCAAACCGCCCACCAACTGTTCGATTAAAGTCCAGAACCAAAATTCTTGTGTCCAATCACACCAGAAACAACATGCCTTCCCACAAAAGACAACGAGCATCAACCTCCACGACTCGGCCTGCATATGACCATACAAAATTTGTTAGTGAAAGGGCCACAGAAAGATTCAAGTCATACATCGACAAGAAGAACTTGGTACTAGAACGAGGATTGAAGCCAAATGCTAATTTGGATGGTGACATGGCTCTGCAAATTATAGAGTGCAATTGGTTTCAGCTAGTAGAACAACCACTTCCAGCGGTAATTAACATAATTAAGGAGTTTTATGCCAATGCAATGTAACATGTCAATCATGTCGCCATGGTTCGGGGCAAACCAGTAGTGTTTCATGCCGATGCTATCACTACTTATTTTGGGTTAGAGACACCACAAGCTGACCGATATGAAGATGGGTTGCCCGAGCTAGATAGTTGATTGTCCGATTATGCAAACCAGGGACTCAATGGGTAATTCAAGCCGGAACGAATGAAAAGATAAGTTTTCCCCAATCATCACTTAGTCGATATGGTAAAGCATGGCATGCATTTATATGGGCTCGTCTAATGCCCACTCACCACCAAAACGATGTAACTAAAGCACGAGCTCGGCTGTTGTATGGGATTGTTCACCACCACTATCATGTGAATAACTCAATTGCATTCTACAATGTTGATGTGGGGGAGTGTATTCAAGAATCAATTGACCGGGCATTACATGGGAGTACAACAGGGTGGTTTGCTTCATGGGTTCCCAATTACCAATTTATGCCGTAAAACTGGGGTGCAGTGGCAACCTACTGAGCCAATACAACAACCAATGGCTATAATTGATCATGCCACTATTGAGAGGTACAAAGCATGGGATGGGGCGCAATCACACCCGCATGGTGAAGGCTACATCATGATCCGCCAACCCTCACCTCCAGTTAGTGCGAAATAATTACGGGTCCCAAGGAATCAATTTATGTGGTTGGCTCAACGGCAAGAGTTAATGCATCAGTACAATGCAAATGCATTCAACACGCTTGTTGATGTGCTTTCCCGTTGCAATCTGAATGCTCAACCGGTGGTTATGCCTGTTCCTCCTATCTTGCCAACATATCCTCCTTCGGACGACGACGAGCAGTAATGCGTTTTCAGGGAAGTCCTCATTTTTTTTATTGAGCATATTCGACGTAATGAGGGCATTACTTGATTTAAGTTTGGGGGATTATGTTTTCTTCTGCTTAGTAATTTGCATGTTTAGTTTTTATATTTTTCCGTACTTAGCGCATATTATTATTATATAAAAAAAACACATAGTTACATGAATCCAGTGGATAGTTGGTATATGTTTATTTTTTGCCAATGATGAGAATGGAATTTGGTGAACAAGTGCAATACCAATTAAGGGAACTTTGAAGTAATTTCTTGTTATAAGTTGAATCTCTTTTCTGTGTGAAACTATTATAATAAGGATTGCACAAGAAAACCAACTTGTAGATTGATTGTGTTTAAATTGATTCATAATAAGACTCTAAAGGATATTAATAGTTTAAATGAAGGAATGACACGAATAGGCAGTGATGGCTAAGGTTAGGTAAGAACCTAAGTTTGGGGGAATATGTGGGGTACATAAGCTATATTAAAAAAATTTGAATAAACACCGTAGCGTGCTTGTCTAGTTTTGTGGCCTTTATTACTTGAGTAAGTAAGCCCGAGGGATTGTCTCTACACCTAGCGCCCTAAGGTCTTAATGATCTGGGAGTCGTTGGTCGAAAGCTCGTTAAGATAGCATTAAAAAGCCTAAGGGAATAAGACATTGCATAGTTATGTGTATAATATATATATATATATATATATATATATATATATATATATGTTGAATAGAACGGGAAATAAGAGTAAAATGCCCCCGTAAATGATAATTAAAGCATAAGTATCCCATGTTGACCCTTGACATTGGTTATTGTCTGGCATTGGTTGGAATTAGCTTGTTGTGGATTTCTTAAATTTATACTGTATAATGCCTTAGAAGAGATTTGTTATGTATTAAATTTTATTGTATGTCAATTTATATGGTTGGAATGCACACACACACACACTATAATAGTGATAACAGTTTGAGATACAATAGTTGGCAAGGAATTGTGAATTGGTTTTGTTATGAGGTGTTGACAGGTTTACTTGATTTCTCTGAAGCCATATGAGTAAATTATCGTTACTGTCTTATTACTGGATTTGTAGTTTTAGTGTTAGGTGCATTGCATTACATTGCATTTTTGCTTGAGGACAAGCAATGTTTAAGTTTGGAGGAATTTGATGAGTAGGTTTTTAACCTATGATTTATGTTCGTTTGACTTGTTATATTGTTAGTTTTTGGCACTTTCATGTTACTTGTGATGGGTTTTGTGTTTGTTGTAGGATAATCATGTTGATCCATCAAGATGTGAGCATTGGAGGAGTTTTTGAGCAAAATTTCAACTTCCTGATGACATAGCGCGGACCGCTACCGTGATGAAGAACAACCTCAAGCATGGGCGCTACTGGAGCAAAGATCTAGCCATCGATGGCCTAGTGTGGAGCATGCTTCGGAGACACTATGGCTAGCACGGGGCGCACTGGTGCAGAAAGTTGTCTTGGGTAGTTTTGTTGGACAAGGAGAATAGGTAGTTTATGAGCTATCAATGTTCTATGTAATAGATTTATATTAGGATTGTACCTTAATGGTTATTGCAATTTATTGGGAGTATTTGGTGTACTTGTGGAGGTTGACAAGAACTGGGATTCTTTAGAGTCTCTCTTGGGCATGAGTTAGAGTTGAGTTAGGAGTTATGGTATGGAGTTGAGGGGAGTTATATGATGTGAAAATGACATTTGAATGGGAGTCAATCCATATACACACTTTGGAGAATGAAATTGAAGAACAAGCTTTTGGAGGACTAGAGAAGAGGGAGATTCTCACGGAAGATTGCAGAGTTGAATTCAGAGAAGAGTGGTATATTATTATTCTTCTTTAATTTCAATTTGTGTAATTGGGATGATGTTTTCTTTTATTTATTTAGTAGTTAATTCATTTAATATGAACTAATTTACTTTTTAGGCGAATGATGGATCCTTGAGTGGAATAATGATTATATAGCTTTTATTTCCAGTTTAATAAAATATGTTCCAGTTTATCTATATTAATTTGAGCTTAAATTTACGAATTGTCTAATCAACAATTCTTTGTGGGTTTGTATGGAATCGAGAGAGGATATTCAAATCTAGACTTAGTTGATATAGCATGTGTTCATGAGTTTTGTGAATAGCAGAATCGTGATGAATGTTAAGGTAGAGATATGCTTGATATCGCATGTAATCGGATAGAGAACTTAATCTTAAACCTTCTTTAATTATAATTCACATAGAGATATAATGAGTTAGTTGATTAAGGTGTTTGACTTGTTTCTATCTTAACTGTGGATTTAAGTTAATACGGTATTAGCGCATCGAGAGGTGGTTAGTACTACATTTGTGTTCTTAATTAATAAATTGGGATATTAAATTGAACTGGGATAAAGGTGTATAAATCTGAGTGAAGCTTAGGGTGAAATCATGAGCCTAATTCTCTAATAATTGTTTGAAAATTCAGTTTCTATTAGTTATGGTATTTTGTGATAACTAATTTAATAATAATTTAGATTTTGCAATCATTCAATTGAATAGTTTAATAAAATTTGGATTAATAGGAAATTGATAATTGTAAGGTTGAGTTACTTACTAATTTGTCTCTGTGGGAACAATACTCTACTCATTACTTTATTACCTGTTAACCACGTATACTTGCGTGTTGTGCGTAACTAGATTTTACTCAACAGCGACTCAGAATAGGTTTGGTGGATTGGACCTATTTTGGGGGCGTCACACATAATGTAATATTAAGGCACAATTACTACCATATTAGGAAGTTAAGGATTTGTTATATACTCACATCATATAATTCATGTATATTAATTCCACGCAATAAAATATCGCAATTAGGCATTATTGTCCGGGTATCCCCATAATTATTTTTACTACTCACATAACCTCATTATAATAATATTAATGTTTATTAATTCCTTTCTCAGTTTTTAGAATACATAGATATTTAATCATTTCTATATTACAATTACATATGATTTCACTATACTACTAGGTACCTTATATTAACATAAGGTACTTTTATCCTAAGTTTTATTAATGTTACACATATAACAAGAGTGTTCCATTTTATTTCTAAAGTCAAAAATTACTTTTCTCCAATCGACCATCAAAGGCGCAATTGCCAGCTTTGTATCTTCTTTGGAGGGCGCAATTGCGTCACTACGGCAATGCCAAACTAGCTTAGCTTCATGCCAGTTCCAACATCCATCTCCACAATCTTTTTACACAACATAAATTAACTGCCATATTGGTGATGTTACTAGTTTAAGAGTTTATTTCCTTATATGCAATTAATTAATATTCTCTAATAATTATCAATTAATTGTTTGCCTTCACAATTCTTTCGTTAATTAATATAATCACTTCTATTTCTCATCACGGTACCACACAAGGCATTTCAACGAGTTTGTTACAACTCCACATTAATCACTTCAATATAATTGAGTTAACTCGTCTCATAACACGAAATCATTTATATTCGAATGATTATTTATTTCCATTAATATATTCATAAGACATGGAAATTCTCGGGTATTACAAGGACTCCTTATTGGTTTTATATTAATCACATTCCATATGTTATACTGTTCATTTCATTTTAATTAAAACACTTTTTAAGTTCATTAACACTTGTCACGACGTTTTGACGTTCATTTGTCGCACACCCGATTTATCTCGCTTGCGTACGCTTAGTATGGTTATACAACTTATCTAATACATCATGTATTAATGTTAAGCATCATTATATTAACTAATATTCATGTTTTATAACTTAGAATAACATCTTTTATCGTCAGAAGCACTACACTTGCATATGTGCATGCCCGACGCCCTCCTAATTGCCTCCGAATACACATCAGTCCTAAAGATGGTCATTTTTACCCCTATTCCCGACCTCAAATTGAAAAACTTAAAGAATGAAAGTTGTATTTCTACTCGTTATCTTTCTGAATCATCCTGAATCGCCTCAATCGAAGTCCGTATGAAAACGTTATGGCCGTTTTACTAAAGGATGCCAAAACAGTCACATCTGGCACTATGAGCATTTGCTGCCCAAATAAGTTTTGGGACCAGCGCAATGCCTTGGTGTGCCCCAAGAGACTTAGGCACAACAAACACACCTAATAGTAGAACCAGAATTACCAATTTACTGTTCTTGCAATTTTTGACCCCTTTTCTCCTACTAATCTTCCTAACTTAAGCTATACACATCCAAATTAGTCTATTTTCGATTCTATGGATTCCTAATTCATAAAACTACAACATACCAAAGAATCAACAATTTATAAAAACATTAACTAACCCAAATCTTGACCTAAAACTCATGTTTATACTAATTTTTCATATTTTAACATGTTTAGCGATTTCATTCACTACAAATTCGTTTCTTAACCAAATTGATTCATTCAACTTGCGTTATTTTAGTTTTTGAATTTATTAACACAAATGATCATCAATTTACAGTTTACTACATGAATTGAACATCAATTTTTGACTCAAAGTAAACTATTTTACACATATTCAACCAAAACCAATTCCTTCTTCTTAATCATGACTACTCATGAATTTGATACACCAAAATCATTTGTAAACTACATATAATAGATTATAATCATCAACTAACATATATAGACCAAATCTTATCAAATTATACAATAAAATTAAAGTTTATATGAAAAAACTCAAGAACATATAAACTAAGAATATAACCTAAATATTCATTAAAAACATGTTTCATATGAATTTGATTTCTGAAAATCATTTCTAGATGACAATTATCAGATTATAAACATCTAACAACATATATATAACATCTATTTAGTAACTCATCCAACTAAATTTCTAATTTTAAAGGATAACTCAAGAACACCCAAACTAAGAAAAAAACAACTAGGTTATTTACCTCTTGATTCTTGTTTAGCCTTGTTAGAAGATGATTCCCTTATTCTTCTCCTTCTTGGCTCTCCGATTTGGCTTACAAATTCACAAAACTCTCTTTTCTCTCTTCCTCTGTGTTTTCTCTACTCTCTTTATACTTAGGCTTAACCAAGTGATAACACGTAAAGAAAAAAAATTGATATAAAATATAATACGCAGCTTAAATTTTTAGGCAAAAAAAACCCAATGGGTTCAGCTGTTACAAACACCAAGAGACACAAGGCCATGTTTGGCTAGTCTCAAATATCCCATTTTAGTTTATTTTAATAATTTATTTATCCTATAGTTTATTTGTCACACCTTTAAACAATGAAATTAATATAACCCTTAAATCAAATTAATCATTTACCATGTAATTATGAATTCCATAATAAAATATAATTTTATTTAACAAATTAATAAATCTCTAATTTAATTATTAAATTAGAACAACATTATAATTATTTAATAATTCATTTAATTTAATCATCTCATTAAATTAAATCTTCAAACTATAAAATCACTAAACATAAATTTAATTAGCATATCTCCTAATTAAATTATTACACAATATCTTCATCGACTATTTATTTATCTCAATAAATAAATCAACTCAAATATTTATTTAATTTAATAAATATTTAAAATTAATAAAATTAATTAGAAAATTCTCGTTCGTTACATCTTTTTCTCTTTAAAAGGATTCTGTCCCCAGAATCACAACTCAATAAATTCATTCGTTACATTCTTCCCTCCTTACAAGGATTCTGTCCCCAGAATCGAAGACATAGATTACACAAATAACTCATGAGAACTTTTCATAATCTTATTTTCGAGTTCCCTCGTACCTTCTTCAGCTTTGTGATCCTTCCACATTACCTTACAAAAGGTATCACTTTATTCCTGAGAACTTATTCATTTTTGTTAACTTATCGAAATAGAAATTTCCTCTTAAGATACACCTTTATCAAACTATAACATTTCATACTTGATCACATGATTGCAGTTGGGCTTGTTCGATCATATCACCGAAACATAAAAAATATTGTGAATGCGCTTTAACTGTAGAGATAAGGCTACCTCAAAACCATCTTTTCAACTTCATCAATGCTCTCTATATTATAACCATTTTATACCCAATATAGTTCATCAAACTTCCACACTTTGGAAATTCAAGAACTTGCCATAATCATATGAGTTTAGGAACTTATCCTAGTCAGACCATAGGTGTCCATTCATTGAGGGGTTCAAAACATACCATATGATTATGAGTCACGAACTTACCATATGCTTTAGTTTTAAGAACCGTAACTAATCTTAATATCATCTAACCTAATCTTAAAAGCCTCTAACTAGAAAATATATACATGAGAAAAGAATCACCTTTCGACCACATATACATTGATAGCAGGACATCGATATTCCAATAATTATCAATGTGATAAACCAAGTACATGCACAAAACGTCTGTTCACACAAAGGTTTATACGACTTAGTCACCATATGAGTCCTCAATTGAAATCCCACCTAACATTACCTTACTCTTAACTTATTCTTAACTTGCCCTTAACTTGCTCAATACGAATTCCTTGTATCACATTATCTATAACTCCTTGTGCGCTTAGCATGCCTTTCGATGTCTGGATTTCCTTTTAGTTTGCCAATCGATTTACAGAAGATATGACATACTTATTTATAACTGCGTTCCACGCGTTCTTGCAAACTTTTTTGAAAATTTGATGTGAATCGTGAATCTCGGTTCGACACGATTAATACTGAAACACCGTGCCTTGAAATAATTTCTTTAACATATAACTTCGCACACTGATCGATAGGTAATATGCTAACTTTAACATATCATAAAATCTATCACTATATCTTACCACCAAAAGTATTATCAAAGGCGTAATATATATTTGTGCTTCCTCTTCAATTCTCGATATTGACAAAACCTAGTTTATTCCTTCAACATTTAGCCCCCCCCCCCCCTCTTCAATATCGATCTTGAATTGACACCTTCATCTTGGAGTTACTCTTTCTTTACCTCCCACCACAACTTAACCATTTCTATTATGAACCCATCTTGCACAGTTAATAAAAATAACTCCTACCTTTTTCTTAAGACGTCAGCAACCATAATCATTTAGGATTTTGCATTCACAATCCTTAATCAACTCCAACTATCACTTCAACGCATGTTTAAATATCCCTGTGCGAGAATATACTTTAGACACTTATGATCTTTTTATATCTCACACTATTTCCCAAAATAATACCACGAAATCCTTAGGGCAACCACTACTACCTCTAACTCTAAATCACGAGTCGGATATCCCTTCTCATAATATTTTAATTATCATAATATTCTTACCCATATAAATTCCACCGATTTCCTTGTCAAGTTAGCTAACGAAGTGCCTATCTTGAACTTCGCGTATCCCGCACACTATGTTCTTATCAACTTCTCCACTTACAACATCGATAAGTAACTCTACTGTATAGGTGATCTGCAACAAAAAATAAAATACTACCTTTGACTTCCTCGGAGTCACAAGGTTTACACACTTTCTTTGACAATTCCTTATCACCACATGGTTTAACAACCTCAGAGTTTCACAAATCAAATTGGAAATAAATCCATTGACATCACGTGGCCTTTAATACCAATATAGAAATTCTACATATCAACTTAAAAGGAATCACTATTCACACTTTTTATATTTAAGGAATAGTCTAACTCTTTCTGAAGCCAATCTAATTTCTAAACAAATTCATCAGGCATAAATTAACAAGTGGCACTTAAATTAAATAACACACAGCCGTATAGATAACTGATCGGAATAATACCTTGTATTGCTTCTTGGATCGTCATGTTGGATGATTGTTCTGTTGGTCGACTCGGCAGAGCTGATTCTACAATAACTATCTTACCACTGCCCCTTGCTTCCACTTACTTTTCCTGCCATTTTCTTTGGGCAACCTCTAGCCAAGTGTTCCTTCGATCCACACATGAAGCAGGCTCCCTTCCTCGGTCTTGAACATTTTGGTGCAATGTGGCCCTTCAATCTATAATTAAAGCACACTCTATTTCCTTTCAAACAAACACCCACATGTCTCTTTCCACAGTTGTTACACGCCACCACTTTCTTCTTCTCATTCCCTTGCTGATTTCCAGCGGTGACATTTTCATTCCACTTTCTTTTCTGAACATTACCCCTACAGCTACCTTCTGCCTTATCTCCATTTTCACCTTTCTTTTCCTTCTGCTCTTGATTGTATGTCAGCGTATTGCCTTCCCCGTCTACGACCATCATTCTTTCTAGTCCTGTTGTGAACGAATTCGATTGAAACATCGAGATTTGACTATACAGCCAGGAATTCAGTTGATTTGCTAGTGCTCCCACCAGCAAATTCACCAATTGTGGCATAGGATTTGCGTTAGCTTCACTATTGTATGCATTTTCCTCGGGGGTCTATTAACGCTGCTGTCTTCTTCTAGGCGGCATCTTACTGTTTAAAACTTCCACTATTAGATCATCGTTCATCCATACATTAAAATTTTCAAACTTATCTCAACCACTTTTAAACAACACATGATTTATCTTAATAAATAATAATACTTTATTCATTTATTATATTACACATAACAAAATAACCTCACTGCTATTTATATCATTTATCCTATAATAATAAAATTCCAAGATTACTTCATCATATCCCACTATTTATTTCAAAAGTTGGGATCTATATCTTATTAATTTTCATCATAATTTATATATCATCTTATTGTTTTTCTTGCCATCTACAAGAACATTCCACGTTATACAGCTTCATTTCCTCTTGCTCCACGATATGAATCATCAGGAAAGTGGAAGATTAAATTCTAAGTTCCATCATTCGCTTGGCACTCTTTTACTTGTCTTCTGTAATGATCGAGAATTTTATAATTTAATTTAAATATTTATTGAATTAAATAAATATTTTAAAATAATTTATTTATTGAGAAAAATTAATAATTAATGAAATTGTGGTGCATTAATTTAGTAATTAAATTGATTGGTGGTAATTTTATTATCTCAAGATTTAATTTAATGAAATAATTAAATTAAATGAATTGGTAATTTTATTATCTCAAGATTTAATTTAATGAAATAATTAAATTAAATGAATTGTTTAATATTTAAAAAATAATTAAATTAAAGAAAATGATGTTCCAGCCTAATTTAATAATTAAATTAGATATATAATTATTTATTTAGCATAAGTATAATTATAAAAAAAATTAATTATAATTATTATAATGGTAACATGTGTGACAAGTAAAATCATATAATATAAATATTATTGAAATAATCTAGTAGGGGGAAATTGTGTTTAGCCAAACAAGGCCTTGTGGCCTTTGGCTTATTTTAACTGATGCGGACTATTGGGATTGCTAACTGACGTACGTGAGAGTCAGTTTAGCTAGTTTATATCTACGCGTTCTTTTTTTCTGAGGCTAACTAAGACATAGAGTTGGAGAAAGCGAGAGAGAAAAACACAATGATATTGAGTTCTCTGAGATTGTCTAGAGGAAGGAGAGGAATTTCTAAGCCTTGACACCATCTTTTGCTAGCAAACAATCAAGGATTTAAGGTATAATCTACTCTAATTCTAATTCTCGGTTTGTAATTTTCATTCTTTGGAGTTGGGATTTTGATAACCTTGTTGATTGTAAGATATGGGTTATGGGTGTATAATAATATTGTAGAATCATTATTGTCATATATATATATATATATATATATATATATATATATATAAAAGGTTATGATCAAATACGTGAAATTGGATTGTAGGAAAAATTGAAATATCACTATATGTTCATATAATACGGCTTAAGAAAGTACAAAATTTGATGTCCAATATGTGATGTAATCTGCAAATTGATGTTGGATTGTGTTAATAGGGCAAGAAACGAAAACAACGTAGTTTGAATCGTGTCAATTGGTTAAACAACAAAGTCGTGGCGATCAAATTTGCTAAAAGTGATAAAAGTGAAGAATTGGGAAAATTGTGGTTTTGAGTCTTCAAAATTGAATATATGTAATGTTTACGTAGTTAAAATGATGAATATCATGTTTATAGATGTTATTACAAAGTTTTAGTTTCTAGGTTTTGTGAATTTAAGTGGAATTGGGTTGAGTTTGGTGTCAGGGAAAATAGAGTCAAGAATTGCGGTTTCATCAGTACGTAGACGCTAGCACTATTCTGCAGCATTACACTGAGTGCGAAATGGTGCAAACAAGCCTGTATGACTTTCTAAAGTCTAGCACCAAAGACAAATTGCCACGGTCAGTTAAGGCTTGGGGCGATTTCTTGCTTTTTGTGCTCGAACCTAGGTAGTGAGTTCTGATTATTTATAGACTATAAAATAAGGACCTAATCTTGTATGGCATGCATGCATGATAAACATGTTAAATCATAACATAAGACATTATAACAGTTAGTTATGGGTGGTGATACCAAATGTGAAGATTTTAAGTGATCATTTAAACAAGTTATGTAACGAATAAAAATTGACGTTTACAAGAGTTAGAGATGAATGATAAAGTTTATGTTAGACTATAGTGAGATTTCAGATTCATTAGGAAGGTTAATCAACATGATTAGACATTAAGTTAAGGTTTTGACTGAAATGGTGGGTTAAACCCATAAAGCTAATATTAATATAACTAATTGTGATTGCGATTTCGATGATATGTGTGTAGGTAATCGGCTAACATTATTTATACTTGTGTAGCTTACATACAAGGCAAGTTCCCTAACTTCATTCTTTTTTATTAATGAATGCAAGTTTCATAGCTACGCTTATCTTCTATGTCAAGCAAGCTTTCTATTCCTAAATTATCATTGTCTGAGTTCCTAAATTCTATGTTAAAGTTGAGCAAGCCTAATCTATCTTGTGCATGATTGTACAAGCTCTTGTAATCTAGTTCGTTACATCGAGCGAGTTTCACTTTCCTAATTCTTGATATTGCTATTTAAAAGCATATACTGTTTAAATTCAACGATTCAAATAAGATTGTTCTAACTCTTTTAAATGTAGTACTTTGCATATATACTATTTCTATTCAATTGTATATTGTTGTTATTCCATCTTTGACTTAAATAACCTTGTTCAATCCTATATTATTGTACTGAACCTTCAAGTAGCAACCAAACTCGTGTTGATTGAACTACTCTATAATTGAATAGTGTTCTAAAATTCTAGAACCACTGATAAGTTAGCTCCGAGCTAAACTTTCTTTAGTACAGATTCCTAAAGTTAAACTGGGATGAACAACCCTAACATAGGGGATTTTGTACGTGTAACGTTTAGATGTTTGTGCACAATACATGGTACGAAGGGTTGATCCCCCTAAGTACGTTAAGAATGGTTTGTATAGTCTAAATGACTGTTAAGGTTGAGGTAATAATACCAAATTATCGGGATATAGTTCGTGGTCTTAAGACCCTCGGATATTAAGTTCAAAACTTTTTTCTATTTTTTGATTAGTAGAACAAGTTCACCATTATTTAGCATTTGTTGTTCAAACTCATGTTTGTTATTATTATTACTTTTTATATCAGTGAACAATTGTTTGCTCACTCTTGCAATTAATACTATAGCTAAAGTTGAGAAAGTCGATGAGCCATCTACTAGCAAAGGAAAGGGCAAGATGTCCAAGTGTTGAAGTTTTATGTGAATTTCTTTGGATGAATTATGTTATAATATTTAATTTATTTTTTGATGTATTCCACAAATTTATGTAATAATTTAAGGTTAGATTACCTGTGATTGTTTTTATGATGATGTAACCCTTTAAGGGGAAAGATTATTGTTTAAGTTATTTTATGTCTTTATCCTTTATTATGGGTAGTTAGATATAATTATTTTTGATAGTGAACACCAAATCCTGTGGGAATGGAGTACCCAGATTTGGGGGTGTCACAGGTTGGTATCAAAGCCATAGGTTATGAACCTTAGGTGGGGAAACCTTAGGAAGTAACCTTTAAGGAGATAGAAAACATAGCGGTGTCAAACTCCTATCGAGTTTTAAGGAATGGATTAAGGTATCCATTGAAGAGAAACAATAAAAGACATTATGTACTATGTGTTAATAACTTATGTGCTCGCGAGTATCGAAAAATATGAAGTAAAACTTAAACGTATTTTGTTGTCAGGATGTTTAACGATGGAGGATCCAGTCTAGCTTGGGAAGTGATACCTCAGTTTCCTAGAGATGACGAACCTCGGGATATCCACGTTGTGCGGGAATAGTTGATTCAGGAGGATGAGCCTGTGACTGATCCCGAGGAGAATAGTTCTGAGGAGATAGAGGAGGATGATGAGGAAGAGGATCCTGTGGAGTTTCCACCAAACTCCGTATCAGCTGAGATGTATGATGCACTGTACGACTGTAACATAGAATTACATGATAAGGTTAAGGAGCTGAAGGAGTTGGCTGAGATGCATCAAACTATGATAGAGAAAAAGGAAGCGGAGATTCAGGAACTCGACTCATGCCTTGGAAACATAGAGTGGGACCTAGTTCATACAAAGGGTCAACATGAAGATCTATTGGCAGTGAACGAGAAGATGAAGACCTATATGGAAAAGTTGAAAGATAACTTGAAAGAGGAGTTAGCTAAGTGTGCAAGGGCATAGGACGCTTGGATGAAGGCGACTCAACGTGCAGATCATCGTCTTTGAGGCTAAGGTCCAAGCGAAGAAGTACAAGATGAATGAAATGGATTGTGCCTTTCATTTTGAGATTGATAGGCCTGGATCGAGTCTTTTATTACCCAACTCGGTTTGAAGACTCATGTGTGGTTCGTGATGGATCGTAGGATTGCGTGCATCAGACATGGAGGAAGAGCGTAGAAGCCTCTCGACATCTTAATATGCCTGCCCAGATAGAAAGAATAAGAATAATAATAATATGTGGTCAAGTATGTGAATAAATAAGCTATAAATCCCTTATTTTGAGATAAATAAAGGGGTAGTATAAGTATATAATCCTGAAAAACTTGTCTAGTTCAGGAAAGTGGATGTTAATAGCGGTTATGCTATTCTTATTATGTTTTAAAACATTATGGATGAATAAAAATCTCAAAGTTTATTGAAATCTTATGTGTTATAGCTTTAATCTTAGAATGTTTGAGTTAAACTTCAAATACTCAAGAGGTTGAGTAATGAACTAATAAGCGTATATTTTAATAGAAAATGCCTCCTAGAAGAAGAAAACCACGTCAACAACCACCTCCTGAGGGGTCTACTAACAATAATAACGAGGCCAACGCTAACCCGGTTCAGCAGTTGGTAACTTTGTTAGTGGGAGCACTTGCGAATCAACCGCAAGTTCAAGTCACGACCTTCAAGGAATTCAAAGCGGTTGGACCGCCAGAGTTTCAAGGGTCTATGAATCCAGTTGAAGCCCAAACCAGGATCATGGAAATGGAGAAGGTGTTCGATGTTACTAGAGTTAACAAAGATCAGAAGACTGCGTTCGCAACATTCATGCTGAAGTCTGAAGCTAGCTACTGGTGGCAGGAAAATAAGGTTCATAGGGGACAAGGAGTAATAGTGTGGGATAGATTTAAGGAGATGTTTTTTGAAATTTACTTTCCAGCGAGTTATCGGAATCAGTTGGAGGTGCAATTTTTGGAGCTGAAACAAGGAACCATGTTGGTGCCAGAATATGCTGCAAAATTTAATGAGTTGGCAAGGTTTGTCACTTATCAAGTTAATACCGATGGGCATAAGGCAAGAAGATTCGAACAAGGATTGAAGCCCTGACTGTATAGCAAGGTTTCAATGTTTCAATTAAACACATTTGCAGCTATATTAGAAAAGGCAATTATCGCAGAAGGTGGAAGCGATGCCTTAACTAAGTACAACCAAGAACAGAAAAAGATAAATAACAAGAATGAAAGTAAGGCTGGTGGAAGTAATAATGGGAATAACAGTCAGAAGAGGAAGTGGAGCGAGAATTAGTGTAATATCCCAAGTGTTTATGATAACGATCCTTAGAGAAGGAAATGAATGGGTTAACGAATATATAATACTCAAAATATAATTGAGTTCAAGTGAAAGTTATGAAATAAAACCTAGAATTTGTTGAAGTAATGAATTTAGTAGGAAATATAAAACCTATATTAAGGTAATGTGTTGTCAAGATATTCAATGATAAATTTTGAAGAGATATTTGGTGAAAACCGAAGTAAGAAAAGTTTCTTTGATTCCGAGGACTTAATCCTTATAAGGAGAGAAGGATGTGACAACCCGAATTTTCATAAGTTATTAAAATAAGAATTTAATAATTAAAATTTTATTATGAGGTGTATATATTTTGAATTATGTGATTTGGTGTGAAGAGAATTATATATTCATATGTTGGAGAATGTGAGATTTAATAGTTAATTAAACTATTAAAGAAATTAAATAATATTAGTTAATTGAATTAAGTTGAAATTGTGTTATGAGATAATATAATTTTAATTGTTATGCCTTGTGGGTAATGGAAATTATTATGAGTTAAGTTTCATAAATAGTGTGAATAATTCACTTAATTAAAATAGTGAATTAATACAAGTATAATTGATTTAATAAAGTGAGAAGATAATATATTGCATGAAAATGTAAATATTAGTATAAAGCGAGTAAAATATTTATTAAGTACATTAAATATTTTAGTTGGAAATTTTATGGAATAAAATGAATATTTATGGTATTAAATAAATATTTGATGAAAATTGTTATGGGATAATTTATTTAAGTGTGATAAAATAGATGAGATTTATACGTATTGTATTACGCTTGAGTATAATGGTGATATTCTAATTTAATTAAATAATTAAATTAGAGGAGTGAGAATTTGTTAAATAATGTTATGATTATTATAGTTGAATAGAAATTATAATTTTCTTGATAAGGTTAATTTTATTTCTTAAGGAATTAAAGGTACATAATCTAGTTTATATTTCTAGTTTGTGTTCTTGAGTTTCTTTTAAAATTGGGGTTTTGGTTAATGAATTTGTGGGTTATGATGTTATATATGTTATTAGATTTTATAATTTCATAATGGTCATCTAAAAAATAATTTTTCAGAAATCAAATTCATGTATTTATGATAAAGAAGAGGAATTTGAGTTTTGATGGTAATGTGTGTTTTGGTGTACTTTGAGACTAAAATTGATGATGAATTCGTGATTGAAACTTTAAATTGATGGATGATTGTTGTTCTCCTTTATAAAACGAAAACAACGCAACTTGAACGGATCAAATTGGTTAAGAAACGAATTCGTGATGAATGAATACACTTAGCATGTTAAAAATATGAAAAATTAGTATAAACCAATTAAAATTAGTACAAACCAAGTCCCACATCGACTAAATTGATAACTTTACCCCTTTTCTAAACCTATAAATAGAAGGGTTTGGCCCTTTGTTTCATTCACTAACAATAAGACCTCCAATTTTGAGAAAGACTTTGTTGTGGGAGGACTTTTTATAAAGATCTCCTTAGTTAAATCTTGGTCGAGTACGACGTATTCGGTTTGTGGAAGTCGATTTTCGGTATGTTTCTTAATTAATTTTGGTTATATTATTATTTTAAATATTGTATTTAGTTTGTTAGTTAAAGTTTGAATTTTGGAAGTTTAGTTAGTTTTATTAGTAAACTAATTAGTTTACTATGTTTATTTTGGCTTAGAATTGATTATGTAAATGAGTTCTAATGATTGTAATTAGAGATATGGAGCCAAGACCTTAGACGAGTCTGATTATGTTAAATAAGAATTATTTGTAAAGAAAGTTGTGTTGGAACGAGTCGAGGCGAGTTTTGGATGCCAAAACGAGAAGTCCGAAAAACTAGTGGACTGCTGATCCAAAAATGAAAATTCGGGGTTAGCTATATTGTTTAGACAATTATGGGATTTTAGTATGTTATAGTACACTGAATAAGCTTTCCATAAACTCCAGAATGGACTAATTCCGACTTCAGAGCAAAGAGTTATGACCATTCAAAGTAGTCGCGTCAAAACTGTCTAACCAACTCTGGGCAGTCACCTTGAACTAATTTTCTAGAATTCTGTGTTTAGAATTTGGAAAAGGTCAAAGAATAAAAGTTGTAGTCCCAGAAGTTAGCTTCGCGTGGGCTTAAGAATCAATTAAAAATGTTTTGAAACGAAAAGGTTATGACTATTTTAGTGAGAGAGGGTAAAGCTGGGAAAGAATGAAAAACAATTTTGAATGCCCCTTTTTGAACACTATTTTGGACTGTCTATCTTATCCGAAATGGGTGCCCAATAACTTTTAAAAATAGGTTAATATGATGTTTACAGCATATCCAAAGTTGGATGTCATCGGACTTATGAGATATAGAGTAAAGTTTACATTACAACTACTATGCTGTTCTTTATGTGACTAATAGTTGATGTGTATGATTATATAAATGTGTAGGGCACGTGAAGTGCAGATAACTGTAAGCTGTTAAACTGTTTTTGGTAAACAACGATCAAGGCAAGTCTTTCGATTCCTATTTTCTACGTGGACTTGATGAACTGTTTTAAATTGCATGATATGATATATGTGTTGTAAGCGAGCATGATATGTTATACATGCTATAATCATGAAATGTTAAAGTCAATTTATGACTACATTGTTTTGTTAATAATAATGATTGAGTAAGGAACTCAATCTTTATATTTGCTATGTGAATTAAATCATGTATGCCATGTTACTTTAATTATTAGGATATGTATGTTGAGCATATTGTTATGTCTTTATGTGATGCATGAAAACTCAAGTAGAACTTCTTTGAGTTATCGAGCTCACTCTTGCAAATAATAATTTTTTGCAGTCAAGATTTCAAGGTAAGGATATGTGCTAAGTGAATTATAGAGATCCATATTCACTTAAGATTACTTATATTTTATAAGGAATGTATTTAATATTTTGAATGTAACATGTTGTTGAATTGTAAGTCAAGGTTATCCTGTATATGAATATCTATTTATGATGTAAGACTTTGTATAGTCATTTTGTTGTAACGATTTATGATATAAATTTGAATCAAGAGATGTAATGTAAAGGTTAAGATTTAGGAAATACATAAGGAAATGTATAAAAATTTTAAATATTCCGCATTTTAGTGATTTTAATATCGAATAATGATGTAAAGATAGATTAAAGTTGCATTGTTAACGATCGAGAAGGAGAATATTATTGTATGAATTTTTGGGGTCGTTATAGTTGGTATCAAAGTTGTAGGTTATAAACCTTAGGTAAGAGTACCCTAAGCTATAACCTTAGAGAATAAAGGAGAAGATGATAAAGAATAAGCTCAGATAGAGTTTGAACAATAAGAAGTAATTTAAAAAATTTATAAAGAAGGGATTAGAACATGCGTGAGAGGATTCAAAGAAGAATCTCGTAGAAGTTATAAGGAATATGAATGTGGGGTTACCCAACCCAATAATAAGGATGTAAGATGATAATAAATAGACAATGTCTATAAGAAGAGAATGATAAAGAAGTTAAGAATAAAAAGTTATATTTAAGTATGGTACAATCGCATTCTTTAATAGTTGATGTATGGTATCCGAAAGTTAAACAATTCCTTCATAGAGCGAAGGTATATATACGAACTAGCAACTCAAACCTAGTTTGTTGGTTGTTTGTGGGAAACCACTCAGCGTACTATATTGAAACTATTAGAGACTCGATGTGTACCAAGTGTAAAAAATGGATACGTATGATGAAAATGTGGAACCCGAATGGAATGTTGAGCAATGTAAATGAAGTTGGAAATTTTAAAGGAAGAATTGTTATATAAATAAGAAAATTCAAAGAAGAATCTTGAAGAGATATAAAGATAAGAAATGTGAGTTACCTAACTTCAATAGCCAAGATAACGAATAATGATGAATAGACAAAATCTATAAGATTAAAAGCATAAATGAAATTGTAAATGATGAAAAAGGAAAGAAAGAGGATCGTAAAACAAAACGATCATGAGTGAAGAAAAGAATTTTAAGGGAGATGATTATAGAATAAGATCACGACGTGATCTGTTTAAGTTATAAAAGAAAGATGGTATATAATGTTTGAATAATTATAGCTTGATGCTATAAAGATAATGTACTATAAAATAGTACGTGATAAACTCATGAGGAGTTATAAATGATGAGGTACGAAAAATTCGTATCGAGCAAAGAGCAAGTTATACGCAAGATAGAGTTAGGTGGGATTTCAATTGAGGACTCATGTGATGGCTGAGTTGTACAAACCTTTGTATGGGCGAGGGTTTTGTGCTTGCACTCAGTTTATCACATTGATAATCATTAGAATGTTGGTGTCACACTATCAATGTATATGTGGCAAAAAGGTGATTCTTTTTTCATGTGTATGTTTGATAGTTAGAAACTATTAAGATTAGTCGGATATTATTAGGATTAGGTGTGATTCTTAAAACTAATACATATGGTAAGTTCACAACTCATAATAATATGGTATGTTTTGAACCCCTCATGAATGGACGCTTTATGGTCCGACTATGATAAGTTCATAAACTCATATTATTGTGGCAAGTTCTAACTTCCAATGTGTGGTAAGTTTGATGAACTATACCGGGGTATAGGAAGATTGTAAGTTGAAATACAAGAATATTTAGTATAAGAGCTTTAGTTGTGCTAGAAATAAAAAGTATTAGTCAGTAATGAGGTAATGAAGTAAAGATTGAAATTAATGGAGAAAATTAGATAATCCAAATCTTCTAGCTTTGCTAGATTTTTGAAATTTATTGACTTCGTGTCGATGGTTATACTTTTAATTTTTGAAAAATGTTGGATCACACTAGTGAACCAAAGAATTTTTAAAACAGTGCTATTATTCGCGTATCGATGCTGTTTGTTTCGGCTAGATAAAAAATATATGATTTTTAAAATTTCAAAATATATTTTAATTATATGTATCGGGTGATTGATAAGTGGGTTTTATAGCTACTTATTGAATACCAATTCACGCAAACTATGCCCATCTTAAGTACATTTTAGTGTGTTTTTAGTTGCATTTCATGTTATTTTGCATTGTGTTTACTTAAAACTCCTTTTGGTGAAAAAGTGCAGGAAACGGCCTAATTTGGTGTTATTAAAGGGCACGAGGCTAATGGACGCATGAAGCGAGGCACAAGCTGGGATAGGCATGGCATAAGGATCAAGTGGAGCAGAAGACCAAGCATGGATGGACAAAGGAAGGAACAAAGAACCGTAATCAGAGTTGCAGAAGTTAATTTGGCCAAAGCAGACAAGCTTGGGGACGCGCTACCGCATGCGCAAGCAATTTAGTCGAAAGCAACATAACACATCGCAAGTATCGCGCCCAAGACGAGGATTACACCGAGGGGCTCACTACCGCTGCGGGATGCATGAAGTCACCGATTTATTTTATTTTAATTTTAATTAAAAGGGTTGTAATTGATTAAAATGATATCTCGATCGGTGTCGTATACATATCTTTTTAACTATTCACGTATTTTTCATAGTAGAACTAGGGTTTACACCTTGAAGGAGATTCCAACGTAGAACGGCCAAAATGCATATTCTTCCAATTCTTCTTGGGATTTTCTATCATCAGGATTATCATTATTATTTTGCCGGAATTATATGAGGATTTGAACGTTAATATTGGTCTATAATCAGCAATTGGGTTTGATCATTTCTATCCTTCATCTTTCAATTGTTTGCTTATTAACCATGTTTAGCTTTGATCCCATAATGGCTTTTGACTCAGTCATGAACTAAACTCCATTATGGGATTCTAACAAATTTTAATATGTCGTTTAATTGCATGCTTGATTGCTAGGGTCATTTTTACATAACATATGGAAATTCTATCATGATTGTTTTGCATGTATGAATGCTTCGATCACCATTCGCTTCAAAGATTTATATGGAATTGACTATGAACATTCAAGTATGGATTGTAATCATGATAGCATACGATATGGGGTCATGCTTTATATGGTTTGTGTATTTCGTGAACCGTATAGTATATATACCGCTTTCACCGTATGAGTTGAAATAAGGGCTTATGCTTAAATTCAAAAGATGATTGCAATTTCACATGTATATATAGTGATTTTGGTTATATTGATGATTACATGGAATCTATCATTTGTGGATGTCGTAAGTAGGTCTTAGTATATTGAAAAATGTCTATGACTCTATTAGTGCTCTTAGCTACTTTCCTCACGATATGTGAACAATTCTCGCATGATAGTGGTAATTAGATGAAGTGTTAAATGAAGTTAGATCCCATTATTTCCGCATTTGGTTTATTCCGTTATTATTCTTGTTTTAGTTGTTATTTGCAATTAGATTAATTGACCAATTTAGTCGTTAGTTAAAGCATATAAATATAGTGATTTAATTGATGCATAGTAGTTTAAATTTGACAACTTTCTCTCGTGGGATCGATACTCTACTTACTCAGACACTTGTCGACACATGTATTCTTGCATGAGTTAGAGCTCTTTTATCGTAATCCCAAAAGAGGCAACAAGTTTTTTGGCGCCGCCACTTGGGAGAGGTATTTAATTTAAATAATTATCATCAGTTTCAAGCTATATTGTATGACTTAGACAATTCGATCGCTTTCTCATTTCTATTTTTATTTTGTTTTTGGTTTCGTGTATTTGTAGATTTTATGCACGCGAGATCATCTAACTCGTAATTAACACCAAATACAGGATAACATTAACTAAGAGGTTGGAAAGCAAAAGCGAAGAAATTTGCAAGCTCAAGTAGAAAGTACAACAACTAGTATGGCGGTAAGAACGTAAAATCGAGCAAAGAGAAGAGCATCGGGCTCTAAGGGATTATTCCATGCCAAATATAAACGGACTACAGTCTAGCATAGTCAGATCGGCGATAGTAGCCAATACTTTTGAGATTAAACCGTGCACTATTCAGATTGTGCGTAATCTTGCATGCTTTTGGGTGTCACTACGATGATCCGAATGAACACCGCTGAGTTTCATCGAGATTTGTGATACATTCGATATACAATGGTGTGACGGAGGATGCTATCGACTTAGGCTATTCCCATTCTCATCGAGGATAAGGCTAGAAGTTGGCTACATTCTTTGTCGTCGTGGTCAATCACTACATGGGAGGACTTAGTACGTAAAGTCTTAGCCAAGTTCTTCCCAATGGCTAAGATCAGAAAGATGAGGACTCGTATCTCTCGGTTTGAGCAACAACAGTATGTAGTCCTTATATGGAGCATGGGAGAGATATAAAGAGATGCCGAGAAGTGTCCGCATCACTAGATGCCAAATCGATGGTGATCAACCCATTTTATAATTGATTGGGATGGCAATGAGACCTATCAGGATGCAACATGCAGAGGGGCATTACGGGCAAAGAGCTACGACGAGGCCTATACACTTTTCGAGACTATGGTCGCTAATGATTACCAAAATCCTACATCTTGGATGCCACAACCCAAGGTTGCGGTGTGTGTTGAGGTCGATGTTATTACCCAAATTGTTTGCATTGCACGGCATGGCAATGATGGCAAAGAAGATAGATACACCGGGCAGTAGAGAGAAAGTGAAAACATTTGCTTTCAGATGTGAGATTTGTAGCGAGTCACACTCGACGGATCAACGTGTTATCACCGTAGTCTGAGACAAGATGTGGGCAATTATAGGAAAGATCAAGGATAGTTTCGTAACACATACCACCCCAACAACCGAAATCATCCAAACTTTAGTCGTCAAATAACCAAGGACATCAAGAGAATCAGCTTTTAGCCGAACCAACAGCCAAACCACAACCATCTCAAATACGCTTTTATCAAAACCACCGCTTTCCACCGGATTTTCTCAACAACAACAACATCACACTCCAAATGCACTACGCCTAGAAAAGAAATCTTAAATGGAGGAGATAATGTTGAAATACATGGCAAAACACGGAGGTGATGATCAAAAGCCAAGCAATGGCTATCAAGAATCTGGAGACTCAAATGGGGGATGATGGCAGCATGCTTAACAATAGGCCCCAAGGTTCTTTGCATGGTAACACGTAGACAAATCTAAGAAGATACGGAAAAAGCAAAGGTCAAGTGATCACATCGAGATCTCGGGAAAGATCTTGCAAGCATCGCATCGTCATACGCGCGCCTGCTACCGCTTGTATTGAAGATGCCGCATGGCTGCCGCCAAGATGCAAGCAGTGACCATGAATGAAGAAAATCTGGAAAATTCTGAGGTACAACATGAAGAGAAAGATAAAGCAGGGTCAGTTGAGAAGCATATAAATACAGTACCACCAATTCACCCTCAAGTACTGTATCTGCAAAGATTGAATAAGTAGAGGGACGATAAACAATTCAGTAAGTTCTTAGAGGTTTTCAAAAAGCTGCAGATCAACATACCGTTCGCCGAGGCATTGGAACAAATGCCAAGCTATTCAACGTTTATGAAGGGTATATTGTCAAGGAAGAGAAGACTAGATGAGTTTGAGACAAGGGCTCGACAGAGGAATGCAAGGTACAAAGGCTTCAAACAGAACTACCTCCAAAGTCGAAAGATCTAAAGCGCGCTTACAGCCCACGCATGATCGGAAAGATAAACTTCAAAAAGTGTTTATGTGATCTTGGGGCAAGTATTAATCTGATGCCCTTGTCAGTGTTTAATCGGTTGGGATTGCTGGCTCCAAGGCCAACAAACATTTCTTTGTAGCTAGCTGACAGATCCATCACGTATCCACTGGGAATTGTTGAAGATGTATCGGTGAAAGTGGATAAATTTATCATTCCTGCTGACTTTGTCATCTTAGATTATGAGGAAGACAAGAGTATACCGATCATACTGGGGAAACCATTCTTAGCCACAGGAAGGACTTTGATAGACGTGCAAAAGGGGAACTTACTATGCGCGTGTACATGATCGAGGTCACATTCAATGTCTTCAAAGCCATAAAGTTCCCAACAGATGAAGAGGACTGTTTCCTAGTTGATTGGGTGAATCGGGTTCTAAATGATGAAGTACATAATCTAGTAGATTATGAACCTTTGAGGAATATCACTGATGAGAACTCAGATTTGGAGGATAAGGAATTCAACAAATTTGTGCAATATCTAGATACCACTCCACAATTCAGGAGATTCAGACCACCTGTCGAGCTATTGACAAAAGCTGGGGAAGCCTCAGTAAAGTTAAAGCCATCTCTTGAGACACCTCTAGAGCTAGAGTTAAAACCACTTCCAGAACATCTCAGGTACGCATTTTTAAGTTCAGATTCGAAATTACCTGTGATTATTTTTGCTGCACTAACATCTTTTCAGGAAGAAAAACCTGCTACGAGTGCTTCGAGAGTTCAAATCAGCCATCGATGGACCATAGCAGATATCAAAGGGATCAGCCCTTCGTATTGCATGCACAAGATCCTGATGGAAGATGGTAGTAAGTCGTTAGTTGAGCAACAAAGAAGGCTTAATCTGATAATGAAAGAAGTGGTCAAGAAAGAGGTACTGAAATGGTTAGATGCAGAATAATTTATCCATCTCGCATACCCCACGGGTGAGCCCAATGCGCAAAGGTAGGTTCAAAAAGGGTGGCAGACAAATGACTAATGAGAATAATGAGTTAATTCCAACATGAACCATAACGGGTGGAGAGTCTCATATGGATTAACGCAGCTCAACAAAGCTATAAGGAAAAAGATCATTTTCCACTCCCATTCATCGATCGATGTCGATGATTAGCAGTCACTTAATACTATTACCTTTTTGATGATATTCTGCTATGATCAAATTATGATAGCTCTAGAAGACCAGAAAAGACTACCTTCACATGCCCATACGACACTTTTGCTTTCAAGAGAATGTCTTTCTAAGTCAGGTAATGCTCCACCACCTTCGTAGAGATGCATGATGGCTATATTTTCGCATACGGTGGAGCGTAATGTGGAGGTATTTATGGATGACTTCTCAATTTTCCAGGACTCATTGGACTTATTCCTTGAGAATTTGGTTATGGTTTTGAAGAGATATGTTGAAACTAATTTAGTGTCGAATCGGGAAAATGCCATTTCATGGTCCAAGAAGGAATCATATCGGGACACAAGGTTTCAAGAAGGACTTGAGGTGGATAAGGCGGTCGAGACTATTGAGAACTTGCCACCACCTACTACAAAGAAAAGGTGTTCGTAGTTTTTTACGAACATGCGTGTTTCTACCGAGATTCATCAAGGATTTCTACAAAATAACTAAACCACTATGCGCCTATCGGAGAATGATGCACGCTTTAGTTTTGATGAAGCTTCAGGTGTCAAAGATTTGAGCACTTAAAGGAAAACTAACTTCAAAGACCAAAGTGATTACCGCACTGTATTGGGCTTTGTTGTTTGAGTTGATGTGTGATGCCGCGATTACGCTCAGTAGGGGCCGCTTTTGGGGCGCCAAAAGGAAAAGATATTTCATGTGATCTATTATGCCGCCAAGACCCTCACGGATGCACAGTTGAACTACACCACTACGTAGAAAGAGTTATCGGCGCAGGGTATACGCATTTGATAAATTTCGAGCATATCCGATTAGCACAAAGGTGATAGTGTATACGGATCACGCTGACAATTCGACATTTAGTGGCAAAGAAGGATGCAAAACCTCTATTGATTAGATGGATTTTATTATTGCAGAATTTGATTTGGAAATCAAGGACGAAAAGGGACCGAAACCAAGTAGCTGGACCACTTATCTCGATTAGAAAATCCAGAAAGGGTAGTAAATGACAAAGTCATAATTAACGAATCCTTTCTAGATGGGCAGTTGTTTGTGGTGAAAGGGGAAGTGACATAGTTCGCAGACTACACGAATTATCTGGTAAGTAAGATAGTACCTTCTGACTTGATGGGTTATCAAAAGAAGAAATTTTTGCACGATGTCAAATGGTATATATGGGATGAGCCTTACTTGTTTAAACAGTGTTCTGATCAAATGATAAGAAGGTGTATTCCATATAGCAAGACCGAGGGGATTTTGTAGGAGTGTCAATCTACAGTGTATGGAGGTCACTATGGTGGTGAAAGAACAGCGGCCAGAGTACTACAAGCAGGATTCTACTGGCTGACAATTTTTAAGGATGCATACAGTTTTGTCCAGTGGTGTGATAGATGTCAGCGAGTGGGAAACATCTCCAAAAGAAATGAAATGCCTTTGAATATGATCCTCGAAGTAGAAATTTTTGATGTGTGGGGGATTGATTTCATGGGGCCCTTCATTTCTTCCCCGCAGAATCTCTACATCTTACTCGCAATGGATTATGTCTCAAATGGGTAGAAGTGGCGCTTTCTTCCGACAAATGATGCCAAGGTCGCCCCTCGATTTTTACACGTAAGCATCTTCACGAGTTTTTGAACTCCAAGAGCTATCATCAAAGATTTAAGGTAGTCATTTCGCAATGTGCGCTTTACGTACTTTGTTGGCCAAGTATGGGTGCACCATCACATTGCTACGCCTTATCACCCGCAAAACGAATGGCCAAGTCAAGTGTCGAATCGGAAGTTAAGAGAATCTCGAAAAAATTTTGAATCCCACACTGAAAGACCGGTCGTTAAAGTTGGATGATGCAAGATGGGCTTATAGAATCGCATACAAAACTCCGCTGGGTATGTCACCTTTTCAACTCGTATTGCAAAGCCCGCCACCTTCCTATGGAGCTAGAGCATAAGGCCTATTGGGCAATACGGAAGTTCAATTTTGATTTGAAAGTCATAGGGAGAATGCTTACTCCAACTCAACGAGTTGGATGAATTTAGATTACGTGCATATGAGAACTCAAGTCAGATAAAGAGAAGGTGAAGAAATGGCACGACCGCAAGATCATGGATAGACATTTGAACCAAGACAAAGGGTTTTACTTTATAACCTGCACTTAAACTTTTTCCAAGAAAGCTAAAATCGAGATGGTCGTGACCATTTACAAGTGAAAACCGCCTTTTCGCATGGTGCAATTGAAGTATATGATCAGTTTCTGGACAAGCCTTTTAAGGTGAATGGACAACGCTTGAAGTATTACTTTGGTGGCGAGGTGGACAGACAAAAAGTCACTTCCATTCTTTTGTCCGCATGAGTTTTAGAGATAGTCAAGCTAATTGACTATAACTTAGCGTTAGATGGGAGGCAACCCATTATTTCTATCTCTATTTTCTTTTTATTTATTCAGTAGGTATTTAGCTAGTTCATCTTTATTTCATTCTCAAGAGATGATTATGTGGAGCATAAGTGAGTGTGTATTAGAGTCTACATTGGACATTGCTTTAGTATTGTAGAGATTCTACTGGTTTATTCATGTTTATTCCAGAGTTCACACATTGATATGGGTACTTGGAGTGATGTAGGTATCCTCATGTTAAATCTCACTGATAAGCAGTTTGGGAGTCAACTCAAGAAGGCAGAAGTGTGGTCGCCAAACCAGCACAGAATGACTACAAATTAAGACCGCGCCACTGCAAGGCTACACATCTCAAATTTCAGAATGCTACTCATACCTGCTACCGAAAAACCATTATAGGGACGCACGGCCATGCCATGACACCAAAGCGCCGAAAAATTTTTAAAGTTTAAAATACCGAAGTCAGGATCTATTTGGCCTCTCACATGACATAATAGAAGCGATTCTTCCGTTTCTCCCATTATTATAAGACTCCTTAGCTCTCATCAAAATTCACACCCACAACTCTTTCCACCGCATAAATCTAGGGTTTCGCGCTGGTTGTGCACAAACGAGTTTGGGGGTACTCTCATCCAGAAAGTGAGCATCTCAGATTATCTACCTATTATCTACACATGGGTCCAAAAGAGTACGCTCAATCTCCATCTCTTTGTCATCCGAATCATCCTCCAAAGAATTCCAAGACGAGGATGTCATGGACCACAAGAAATTTATCACTTTGAAAGCCCAAAGCAGAATTTTATCATTGCGCGTAAGTAAATCGCTTGTGAAGGAACAAGGATTTAAACCCGAGAAGAAAGACGGCCAACTATGGAATATGATACAAGAAAGAGGTTGGGTTTCCCAGCAACAACTCCTACGCCTATTCCCATGGGGGGGTTGTTCGAGAGTTCTACGCTAATGCTAAGGAAATGAAATGAGGATAATGCTAGTTCGAGGAGTACAAGTGGATTTTCACCCCCACCATCGTGAGCGTTGTTTGGGATGACCGACACACCACCAACGGGTCTCGCTAATCGGGTCACAGTGCACATTTGATGACTCTGACTTGGACTTAGTGATTTCTCAATCAGGCATTCCGCACCAAATGGAATTATAAGCGTGGACGACATCGAGCCAAAATCTTTTCCAAATATTTACTGAATCGACATGCCAAGGCATGGAATCTGCATTATTTGTGCCAAATTAATTCCATCAACTCACCAAAGATGAAATAACCACCGAGCGGAGTATCATTT